>CM048753.1:116003512-116661012 GCA_026315105.1 Locusta migratoria | reverse complement strand
ATGATAATTCTGGTGCTGACGCACAAACACATCTGATCCCTTGTGGGAATATAGCCAAAGCTGATCAAGAAGAAAGTGTCTGAGTAGCCTAACTGCTTAAGGCAACTGGTGGCCTGAAGAGGAAATCCGGGGACCAATTCTGATCCAGTAAAAATTTTAAACTTTGTCGATGAATTTATTTTAGTGCGCTATAAAAAGTAAATATGTTTGATTACTTAAAATTCATATAGTTTACCCTCTTTCTGTGTGTGAGTGGAACAGAAAAGGGAATAATTTAACAGTAATACAAGGTAACATCCACCAAGCAAAATATTGTGACCTTTGTAATATAGATGTAGAAATAGTGGTATATGTATAATACAATTTATTGGGGAGTCAAGAATCCACTAGATAGTAATGGATGGTGCAAGGGACACCAAATTTAGTGTCTGAAAGAAAGGGCCCCATAAATTCAAAATGGTTTCCTATGAAACAGGAGGAGGTTGACAGTGACATATTCTTGCAGAAGAATGAGCTCAAAACTTACATGTACAGAACAGACAGTATAAATGACTATGACCTTTGCGCGTCACACTTCTATAAGGTAAGTGATGTCTGTTGCACCCGACGAGGCAATCTCGTGTCCGGTCACGGCGGTGATGTTTCGGCCCCCGCTGGCAAGGCACCTTCAGACCCAGGCGAGCACAGGCTGGAGGCCATAAGGACAGTGTCAGACTCGCTCCGGCAGCTGTGTGGCATAGCGGCGTTCTCTCAGCTCACAGTAGTAGCTCCACACCACCAGCTTCATGTATACGCTTACCACTGCAAATAAACAGGTGTTACATTACAGTGGACAACCATTTACCATTACTGTGAGACATCATAAATATCAGCAGGGTCAATGAACTTACAGTTAACAATGATTATGAGAAGGATAGGTTGCTACTGTGATGATACTGCTGGCCCTCTCATTTCAATATTATCGTACGATACTGTCTGTGTTGGGCCTGGAATCATGTGGTCTAATAGCGATATATGTTGTGTGTGAGGTTAGTTACAAACGAAATAGCCAGCCTAGGAATCAGTGTAGGACAGTGTCTCGGTGATACTGTGATTAGTTAACAAGTGATAGTTTCCATTAATTAAGAGATTCGTTTAGGTGATTTCCAGACAGTTGTATAAACAATAGTTTCGTCATTGTAAGTTATTTCAAGAACTACACAGATGAATTGTAGAAACTTATGTATTTACATAAAGACATGAAAATAAATAGCATTGTATATATGTTAGGCTCATAAACAAGTTGTGTAGACCAGCTAATTGTGTTAATTAATATAATAGTCAAGATTTGAAGATTGTGATTCTTTATAGACATTGACTGACGTGAGATTTTGAACCTATTTTCAGAATTGCCAAGATATTTGATAGTTCAATATATGTTAGGAACATGTATGATGTACTCAACAAATTAATTGACATTTAACATTGCTGTTTGTGTCAAACAAAAAGGACCGCGATTAAAACTTTAAAAGATATGCGCCATCTAAAATTATTGAATGTATAGTTTTCATTTTATATTGTGATTATTTCTGTGTACATAAAATGTTTTACTTGCATGTTTGGTAATTGTAAATTAGTATATTCAATTGTTAAGATCAATGCATAATGTAATGTCATTATTGTCAGTGTTATATATTTGCCTCACCACCTTGCGTGGGGGGAGATCGAGTTTTATCGTTTGTCAAGTGCTCTGGAAGCTATGTCAGTCTGCATTTTAAAATGGAAGTACTATCAGCTAAGTTCTATTGCATTGTGTACGTTATGAAGTTGTAATGTTTTGGTGGAATAAGAAGCAGTTTGATTGCAAATTAAATAATAAGTGAAAAATTGTACCTACGAGTATTTATTTCTACCACGACGCCCCAGGTGAATAATTTTGCAGCAAGCAGAACCCCCATACATCGTAATGTTGAAGAGATGAGTATCCTATTTGACATGTTTGGAAGTGGTAGAATGACTGAACTGTAATTACTTAATATCCTAGTAACGTTTTACTACTCACTACAGAGAAGTCGGATGAGATGCAGAAAGGCACAAAGAATACGGCTTAATGGCTTTCAGCCATTATGGCCTTTGTCAATCAGAGAAACACACATACTTACACAAACATGACCGCTGTCGTCCAGCCCCTGTGGCCAGCCTGCAGCACTTGGCAAGGCTGAGGCGAGAGCTACCAGTGGTGGGGGTAAGGAAGTGACAAGAAGAGGGAAGCAGAAAAGGAGGGGATAGATGTACAGTAGGGGTGGGAGAATAAGCAAGTGCTGTCTGACGGACAGGAAGGAAGGGAAGGGACTGGAGTGTGTGGCAGGATGGGACACATGAGTGCATTTGTTTTATTTTCCTCCCCTCACCCGCCTCCCCACTCCATTCCTAAGCTGCATCTTGTTCCTCCCATCTAAAACGTACATGCTCTGCAAAGCTCTGCTATATCCATCCCCATCACCGTGACGCAAACTTCCTATCCCCCCTCCCCTCCTCTCTTTCCACACCACAGAGCATGATTCGAAGTGTGGCAGCTGGAGATTACGGTTGCGTGACAGCATTGTGTGCCTGTGTGATTGCGTGAATGTTTTATTTTTTTATGGGATGTCCTTGCTGTAAACTGAAGTCAGTCAGTCAGACCATTCTATCCGACCGATATCCTCCATTTTTTGCTCTAAACGAAAGGCATTCATTCACAGATTTGTCATCAAGTATCAGAATTAACCTAAGTCCCTCCATCCTTTACTTTTATTCAAATGCGGTATCCTTCTGTCTTCAGATTGAATATTTTAATTACTTTGTTTTACAATCTCTTTGGTTCAAATTCAGGTACACAGTTCTTTTTAACCTAACAACACTCAGCCACTCAAGCTCTTTCATTTGCACTTCTAAACACTTGCACTGATTGATTCTGAAGAAAGCTATGCATGAACATTCAACTTTACTTCCATTTCCCCCCAATTTTTTTGTCATTCCACAAATGGTGCGAAGTATTCGCACAGGTCCTTGTTGAATATTAATTCAAGTGTTTGTAAGATTTTCTGAAGGCATTTACATGGAGTATTGCCTTGTACATAAGTGAAACATGGACAATAAATAGCTCAGACAGGAAGAGGAGAGAAGCTTTTGAAATGTTGTTCTACATGCTGAAGATTAGGTGAGTAGATCGTGTAATTAATGACGAGGTACTCAACGAATTGGAGAGAAAAGGAGTTTCTGGCATTCCTTGACTAAAACAAGGGATAAATTGGTAGGACACATTATTAGACATCACAGAATTGTAAATTTAGCATTGGAGGAAAGTATGTGGGGTCAAAATTGCAGAGGGAGATCAAGAGACAAATACAGTCAGCAGATTCAAATGGATGGGGGTTGCTGTTCTTATGAGATGAAGAGGCTTGCACAGGATAGAGTAGGGTGACAGCTGCACAAACCAGTCTCTGGTCTGAAGTGTTTGCTTAGCTGCCGGCCTACTTACAGCAGACGCCGCCTTCATATTTTGGAAATTAAACCGGCTTCTGATTAGAAACGACATATATTATTTTGATTTTTGTCTGCGTGTTTTCGCTTCAGTTGTAAATTTATATTGTGCTCTCGTGCATATTAGATTCAAATGCTCATTTTAACAAACAGTGTATTCTTCCTTTGAGGGCATCATGACAGTTGTTTGTTTTGCTTTGATTGTGCCTGCTCTTGGTAGAGCTCAGTCAGTGTTTGCTTTGCTGCCGGCCTACTCGCAGCAGACGCCGCCTTCATATTTTGTAAATGAAACCAGCTTCTGATTAGAAGGAACAAATAGTATTTTGATATTTGTCTGCTCGTTTTTCTTTCAGTTTGAAAATTTATACTGTACTCTTCTACATATTAGATTCAGAATCGCATTTTAACAAACAGTGTAGTCTTCCTTTGAGCGCATAGAGACAGTAGTTTTTGTTTTCTTGGCACTGTAATCATGAATAGGGACTGTGTCTGCTGTGTGAGGATGCAGTCTGAGCTGTTGACACTTTGCTTCAAGCTGTGTTAACCTCGGTTGCACAGCTGGAGGCTGCAATCAAGAATGGCACTGTGTTGGCTGGTAGTGGGGACCGAACATCTCCACCGATCGGCCTGTGCCAGTGACATGCCCTGATACTGCTAGCAGTGAGGCAGACACCCCACCTGTGGTTGCGTGGGAGGTCGCTCCAGTGCATGGCAGGAGTTCCAAGACATTCTGGGGACCGATCGTGAGGCCTGCCCGGTTCGTCTTGCAAACAGGTTTGAGGCGGTGTCTGTTCAGGACAACGTTCCAGAGTCAGATGGTGTCTGTCATCCTGAGGTCACCACCCAGCCTGCAAGATCCGGGCTTTCACAGAGGGTGGATTTGCTTGTAGTTGTGAGCTCCAACGTTATGCGGGTGATGGAGCCCTTTAGAGAGATTGCTGGCAAGGAGGTGTTGCTTTGGATCTGAAGAGATTCTCTTAGGTTTTGAGTGGCTATCTGAAGTGGTAAAGACTGCCAATCTTGCTTGCAAGATGAAAGCAGTGCTCACGATCTGCAGCATAGTTGACAGGACCGACTGTGGACCTCTGGTACAGAGCCAAGTGGAGGGTCTGAATCAGAGGCTCAAACGATCCTGCGATCGTGTAGGCTGCAGATTCCTTGACTTGCGCCATCTGGTGGTGGGTTTCCGGGTTCTGCTGAAAAGGTCAGGAGTTCAGTATACACAGGAAGCAGCAACATGGGTAGTGGGGACTGTGTGGCGTGGACTGGGAAGTTTTTTAGGATAAAGGGCCTTGGGGGAAAAACAAAATGGGCAATCTCAAAGGGTGCAGGTGAATCACAGGAGAAATGTAGATCAAGGAACTATCAGTATAACAGTCGTAAATTGACATAGCTGTGTCGGGAAAGTACCAGAACTCCAAGCGTTAATAGAAAGCACTGAAACACACTTCATTGTAGGCAGTGACAGTTGGCTCAAACTAGAAATAAGTTCAGCAGAAGTTTTTGCAAAAGATCTGTGTTCAGAGAGGATAGATCAAACAAAATAGTTGGAGACGTGTTTACCGCCGTCAAAAGTAGTCTTCTGTAGCAAAGATGAAATTGATAGTTCCTGTGAGCTATTATGGGTAGAGGTTGTACCTGAAAATTGTAAGAAGTTAATAATTTGTTCCTTTTACTGGCCTCCCGACACTGATGATACAATAGCAGAAAGGTTCAAAGAAAACCTGAGTCTAATTACAAAAACGTACCTGACTCACGTGATAATAATAGGTGGTGGTTTTAATTTACCCTCAATCTGTTGGCGAAATTATATTTTCAAATCAGGAGGTATACATAAAACAACATGTGAAATTGTACTCATTGCATTCTCTGAGAATTAGTTAGAACAATTAGTTCATGAGCCAACTAGAATTGTAAATGGATGTCAAAACACACTTGATCTCTTAGTAACAAATAATCCTGACCTCATAACGAGCATCAAAATGGATACAGGTGAACATAGAGATGAAAAATATATTTGTTCAGGAAAGCAGATAGAAATAAAATAAATTGCTTCATGAAAGATGGCTTCTACTTGTTTTTAATACCAAAGGTAAGTGTAGACCAGATGTGGCTTAAATTCAAAGAGGTGGTATCGACAGCAATTGACAGTTTTATACCAAATAAATTAATAAAAGAAGGAGGTGGTACACAAAACAGGTCAGGACACTGATACAAAAGCAATGCAAAAGGCATGCGAAATTTAAACGAACACAAAATCCCCAGGATTGGTGGTCCTACACAGAAGCTCGAAATTTAGCGAGGACTTCAATGTGAGATGTCTACAATACTTATCACAACGAAACTCTTTCTAGAAATTTGACTGAAAACCCAAAGAGATTTTGGTCATATGTTAAATATACTAGGGGAAAAACACAAACAATACCCTCACTACATGATAGTAATGGTGATTATGCCAATGATTGCAATACTAAAGCAGAGTTACTAAACATAGCTTTTAGACATTCATTCACCAAAGAAGATGAAACTAATATTCCAGATTTCGAATTATAAACACAGGCAAGAATGGGTAATGTAGAAGTACGTATCATCGGAATAGTGAAGAAACTAAAATCAATTAACAAGAACAAGTCTTCTGGTCTGGACTGTAGATTTCTATCTGATTATGCTGAACCGATATCTCCTTACTTAACAGCCATATACAACTGATCTCTCAAAGAACTTACAGTTTGAAAATCATCCAGACTATATCCTTCCACTATTTGAAAACAATATCATTTTATTCACAATTTTGGAAATTTTCCTTGCTGAAGCCCCCACCCCCATTGTACAAACATAAACAGTCATTAAAGGAAGAAAGTTTATCACTTGCTTCAATTTTGCTGCTCATGCAGTACAACTATAGAAACAGGCACGGCATTTTCATTTATTACTACGTTAGTACTAACTCTATCCGCTACACACTTAACAGAAAGTATTCACTTATACCACTGAATACATCTGCAAAGTTATATCATTTTATGACACACCCAGTACTCGACATGAGAGCTCTTAGTAACTTTAAATAAATTGAAAACTTCTCTGGGTCAACTGAAGTATGGTACACTATACGTTGGCATTGATCACTGACGTTGGAGTGTTGTGCTGTATGACTCAAAAGATTGATCATTTTTCTTTTGTTACAAAGGTGTAATTACTTTTTACAATACAAACTTATCCATTTACCTTCACCCACCCACCTACTTAGCACCATGAGTAATTAAAAAACACCAGTCACTTGAAACTGATAGTTTGTAATGGCAACTACTCAGCAGAGCACTGTGATGAAAGAGAGTTTTATTTTATGAGTTTTGTGTTTCACAATGTTTTCAATCCCCCCCTCCCCCCCTTCTGTAAAGTCCCATTTCTATGCCTTTTCATTACACTGCCAGTGCTTAATACAGAATTATTAAAACCAGCAGAATAAGGTTTCACATCTTCAACCATAAATGTTTTTGCACATTAACTCATTTGTAAAGTAATCAGCTGTATGAAGCTATTTTACATTGATTCTTGAAAGAATCTTGGTGGTATGGAGCTTAGTGTTTAAAGAATACAGCTGCAAATATAATTAACAGACATTTTGTAAGTAAAAATATAAACAACTTCAGTAAAATGTAAGCTGAATGCAGGTGGAGTGATCATGACAATATATCCCCCCCCCCCTCTTCTTGCTCAGAAATTATTCCAAGAAGCTCTTGGCCTACTTACTGTAATGAACTGTATCGTTACTTACTGAAGGTGAAGCTGATGACAAAGGCGAAGGTAGCTGCTACTTGGTACCGGCCATTGTAGCAGAGCCCACCTATGCCCACAGCACCGAAGATGGTGGTCAACAGGATCAAGACGCTGTCCACCAGTAGCCAAGGGGTCAGCCATGAGGCACGCTCCTGCACACGGTGTAATGGAATCATTTATTCTCTCAAGTTAAATTATTCATTTAGAGTACAGGAAACTCGTCAGTTTATAATGATATATTATGCACACAATGTAATTGCAAAATATGAGTACATATGTGTTTTGATCCTGCTCAAAAACACAGATCATCATTTAAGAATTCATCAATCAAATAATAGATTTTTTGCACCAGAGTGCTGTATTATTTTCTCTTTATTGAGCCAGTTTCAACCTTTTGAAAATGTGTGTTTTTTTTTTTAATTTACTACATATTTTAGTTCCCATATATTGTGGATGCTGTACAATTAGATTTACTCTGTGTGTAGGAAGCATGATGGAAGTAGTTATGAAATAAGAGTTCTGGATTATTTTTTATGAAAATAATTATTTCAAATAAGTACTTAGTATATTTAGGTGTCTTAATAATGACCGAGATTTTCTTCACTTTGCACCACATATTTATAATTTTTTCCCTACAGAGTTAATATTCTTTTACTTCTCCAAAAGATGAGACTGTATCTCACAATTGACTCAAAATAGCTATGGTACACCATTTTTGTTGTGTCGAAACTATTACACTGGCTAGGATGGACATAGCAAATGCCAGTCTGTTTAATTTATTTTTTAGGTAGCCTATTTGTGAGTACATTATACACTCCTGGCCATTAAAATTGCTACACCACGAAGATGATGTACTACAGACATGAAATTTAACTGACAGGAAGAAGATGCTGTGATATGCAAATAATTAGCTTTTCAGAGCAGTCACACAAGGTTGGCACCGGTGGCGACACCTACAACGTGCTGACATGAGGAATGTTTCCAACTGATTTCTCATGCACAAACAGCAGTTGACCAGCATTGCCTGGTGAAATTTTGTTGTGATGCCTTGTGTAAGGAGGAGAAATGTATACCATCATGTTTCTGACTTTGATAAGGATCGGTTTGTAGCCTACCACGATTGCGGTTTATCGTAACACGACATTGCTGCTTACATTGGTCGCGATCCAATGACTGTCAGCAGAATATGTAATCGGTGGGTTCAGGAGGGCAATATGGATCACCCTGCTGGATCCCAATGGCCTCGTATCACTAGCAGTCGAGATGACAGCCATCTTATCCGCATGGCTGTAATTGATCTCAATCCCTGAGTCAACAGATGGGGACAATTGCAAGACAACAACCATCTGCACAAACAGTTCGACAACGTTTGCAGCAGCATGGACTATCAGCTTGGAGACCATGGCTGCGGTTACCCTTGAAGCTGCATCACAGACAGGAGTGCCTGCGTTGGTGTATGCAACGACGAACCTGGGTGCACAAATGGCAAAATGTCATTTTTTCGGCTGAATCCAGATTCTGTTTACAGCATCATGATGGTCCCATCAGTGTTTGGCGACATCACGGTGAATGCATATTGGAAGCATGTATTTGTCATCGCCATACTGGCGTATCACCTGGTGTGATGGTATAGGATGCCATTGCTTACACGTCTCAGTCACCTCTTGTTCGCATCAATGGAACTTTGATCAGTGGCTGCTACATTTCAGATGTGTTACGACCCATGGCTCTACCCTTCATTCGATCCCTGCGAAACCTGACATTTAAGCAGGATAATGCATGACTGCATGTTGCAGGTCCTGTACAGGCCTTTCTGGATGCAGGAAATGTTCGACTGCTGCCCTGGCCAGCATATTCTCCAGATCTCTCACCAATTGAAAACGTCTGGTCAATGGTGGCCTAGAAACTGGCTCGTCACAATATACCTGTCACTACTCTTGATGAACTGTGGTATCCTGTTGAAGCTGAGTGGGCATCTTTACTTGTACACACCATCCAAGCTCTGTTTGAATCAATGCCCAGGCGTATCAAGGCCATTATTACGGTGAGAGGTGGTTGTTCTTGTGGTGTCGCACAAGTACAAAGTGCGCGCCACCTGCTTTCGCCGCGCGCCGCCATGCACGCACGGCGCGGCGTTCTTACGACGACAGCCACGAGCGCCCTCTGCTACAACTCCGCTCGTGGCCAGCTCTGAACGTCATCGTTCACTTGGGACTGAGTTAGGAACCAGTAAAGACTTCGGAATCCGATAGGCACCAGTGAAGACTTGGCTATCAGTTAGGCACTAGGCAGGACTCTAGCTCAACTATGTATCAACATTCTGCAGTACTATGCAAAAGTTAAGTATTGTATAAATTCTGTGCAATATATATCTAGTTTCTGGCTGCTCCCCTCCGTACCTGCACCAGCGTGCTATCTTTATTCCTGTGTCAGTCTCATTCCACTCGGCCACCGACATCTACGACGGGAACGAGACACAAAAGCGGCGACTAGGCTGGGACACAAAAGTGGTGACGAGGATGGGATACAAAAGTTCTGGGTACTGATTTCTCAAGATTTATGCACCCAAATTGTATGATAATGTAATCACATGTCAGTTCTAGTATAATATATTTGTCCAATGAATTTTTTTAGGTTTAATATATTTTTTCTACATCTTTTACTTTTACTGTGTCAAATTGAATTACATATCCTCCAACCACTGAGTTGACCTATCTAGCCCATTATGGGGTGATCTACGGTTTATTGTGCAAATTCAAAATCACTGTTCATACTTGGAATGCAGAAGAAGGCAGTAAATACTGAAGCCCAATTTGATACTATACTCCTTGGCTTGTGAAAAGCAGCCAATGAAATACCACAATGCTACCTAATAACCAAAGGGCAAGGTTTTGGAGTATTAGACAAGCTGTGTGACTGAATTGTATGGTTCATTGTAAACAGAACATAGTGTATCACTTTAACAGTGCCAGCTGTCACCAGTGCCACATCGTAAACAGCGCTAAGTATCTGAATTTTATTTGTGTCAAATTTAATTTGCCAGTCTAGTTCATTTTCGTTAGTACTCTGTTTTAAGAGCTTTATTCCCGCATACTTGCAGATTTTGTTTGTACTACTGTTTTAATAGTTTATTCTATCGTA
Source organism: Locusta migratoria (assembly GCA_026315105.1). Classification (NCBI taxonomy): domain Eukaryota; kingdom Metazoa; phylum Arthropoda; class Insecta; order Orthoptera; family Acrididae; genus Locusta; species Locusta migratoria. The sequence continues at coordinate 116,650,593 of CM048753.1, read as the reverse complement.
TTTCATTAGAGTACTAGGCTTCTTTAAAGTTGTTAATTGCTGTTAATTGTATCGATAGGATGGATAGGATGTGTGCCTGCTGTGTGCGGACGCAGGAGGAGTTGGCCGTGGTTCGTGAACAGCTGAGCGTGCTGTTGGCTACGGTCAGCCGTCTTCAGGCTGCTGTCTGGTGCGTCGAGTGGGACACCTCAGGTGTCTCACGCTACGCTCTCTGTCCCTGCTACCGAGGCACCTTCAGGTGTACCGGACGTCGTCGAGCCGCCTTCTCCACAAGGGGAGTGGCGGGTTGTACGGCGTTCGCGTCGCTCGAGGCGGAAGGCCAATGTGGAGGCTGGACGTCCGTCCACGCCCGTTCATCCTAGTAGTGAAAGTGTGGCCACTCCTTCAGCAGGGTCCGAGCAGGTGCACGGGGGGAGGGGATTATTAGTTATTGGGAGCTCCAATGTCAGGCGCGTGATGGAGCCCCTTAGGCAGATAGTGTCCAGATCTGGAAGGAATTCCAACGTGCACTCGGTGTGTTTGCCGGGAGGCGGCCTTGCCGGCGGCTATCGAGGGTGCGGGGTGCAGTCGACTGCAAGTCGTGGCTCACGTCGGCACCAATGACGCTTGTCGCTTGAGTTCTGAGGACATCCTCAGGTCCTACGGGCGGCTGGCGGAATTGGTGAAGGCTGCTGCCTTCGCACGCGGGGTGCAAGCAGAGCTGTCGATTTGCAGCATTGTTCCCAGGGTTGATCGGGGTCCTTTGGTTTGGAGCCGAGTGGAGGGTCTGAACCAGAGGCTTCGCCGACTCTGTGACAGTCATGGCTGCAGATTTCTGGATCTGCGTTATCGGGTGGGGAATTATAGGGTGCCCCTAGATAGATCAGGGGTGCACTAAACTAAGGAAGCAGCTACTCGGGTAGCAGAGTACTTGTGGAGTGCACATGGGGGATTTTAGGCTAGGCGTTAACTCTGATGAACACTCGCCTGTCAGCATTCAAACAGCGAATTCAGGCCACGTTCGGAACAAAAATTCGAACATAAAAATATTAGCCGCGAACTTACAGAGTATTAGAAACAAAGTTCCCAAATTTGCAGCGCTGCATGGAAGTTACTGCGCTCAGATAGTTTTAGGCACCGAAAGCTGGCTAAATGATGATGTAGCAAGTTCAGAAATATTTAGCGAAGCGTGGAATGTATATCGGAAAGATAGATCTGATACAACTGGAAGAGGAGTGTTCATCACTGTGGACAAAGATATTGTTTCTGCTGAGATCGAGGTTGAAAGTAACTGTGAAGTTATCTGGGCACACATAACAGGTCTAAAAGAAGTAAAGTTAATAGTTGGGTGTTTTTACCGGCCCCTCCAGTGCTGCTGTAGCAGTTTTAGAATCATTCAAGGAAAGTCTACACCACGTAGTGCATAGGTATCCGGGCCATGTAATATTAGTCGGAGGTGACTTCAACCTTAAGAGTATAGATTGGGACCTCGCTAGTTACATTTCAGGCGGTACAGACAAGCAGTCTTGCGAGCTACTTTTGGACACATTCTCTGAAAACTGTCCTGAGCAGTTAAACCGGCAACCCACGCGCAATGGAAATGTTCTAGACCTTATAGCCACAAACAGGCCTGACCTTATTAACGACGTCTGTGTAGAGACGGGAATTAGTGATCATGACATCGTCATAGCGTTGATGGTGACCAAAGTTCATAAACCAGTCAAGAAGGCTAGGAGCGTGTTTTTGTTGGGAAAAGCCGACAAGCAAATGTTACGGTCGCACTTAGAAAATGAATGGGCATCGTTTAATTCTGGGACTAGGGATGTAAAGGAATTGTGGACTAAATTTAAGTGAATTGTTACTGAAGGGTTAGAGAAATATGTGCCAGTAAAGACGATTAAGGATGGAAAAGATCCACCGTGGTATAATAATAATGTTAGAAAGCTGCTGAGAAAGCAAAGGCTGTTGCACTCTCGATTCAAAAAAGAACACACAAATGATGACAGGCAAAAGTTAGTAGAGATTCGTGCGTCTATAAAAAGATCGATGCGTGAAGCATACAATAATTATCACAGCCATACCTTAGCAAAAGATCTTTCCGAGAACCCGAAAAAATTCTGGTCCTATGTAAAATCGATAAGCGGGTCAAAGCCCACTGTCCAGTCACTAGTTGATCATTCCGGGGCTGTAATAGAAGAAAGCAAACGGAAAGCTGAAGTTCTAAATTTAACCTTTAAGAAATCTTTCACGCAGGAGGACCGCACAAATATACCATCATTTGATCAACGTACTAATTCCGAAATGGGGGACATAGCAATAGGTATTTCCGGTGTAGAGAAGCAGCTGAGAGAGCTAAATACGAAAAAGTCTGCCGGTCCGGATGGAATACCAGTTCGGTTTTACAAAGACTATTCTGCGGCATTGGCCCCCTACTTAGCTTGCATTTATAGCGAATCTTTAATTCAGCACAAAGTTCCTAGTGATTGGAAAAAAGCGCAGGTGACTCCCGTGTATAAGAAAGGAAAGAGAACTGACCCATACAATTACAGGCCAATATCGTTGACATCGGTTTCATGTAGAATTTTGGAGCATATTCTCAGATCGAATATAGTAAATTTCCTTGAAACGGAAAAGCTTCTTTCCATGAATCAGCACGGGTTTAGGAAACATCGTTCATGTGAAACTCAGCTTGCCCTTTTCTCACATGACATCTTGCGAGCCATGGATGAAGGGCAACAGGCGGATTGTGTTTTTCTCGACTTCAAAAAGGCATTCGACACGGTGCCACACTGCAGACTGCTAACGAAAATACGAGCTTATGGAATAGGTTCACAGATTTGTGACTGGCTGGAAGACTTCCTAAGTAATAGAACGCAGTACGTTGTTCTTGACGGCGAGTGTTCATCAGAGACGAGTGTATCGTCAGACGTGCCCCAGGGGAGTGTGATAGGACCGCTATTATTTTCTATCTATATAAATGATCTGATGGACAGAGTAAGTTGTAATTTGCGGCTGTTTGCTGATGATGCTGTGGTGTATGGGAGGGTGTCGTCTGTAACTGACTGTAATAGCATACAGGTTGACTTAGACAAAATTTCTAGTTGGTGCGAAGAATGGCAGCTAGCTCTCAATGTAGAAAAATGTAAGGTGATGCGCACATGAGTAGAAAAAACAATCCTATAATGTTCAGTAGTGAGCTTCTTGATGCGGTCGTGTCGTTCAAATATCTAGGCGTAACATTGCAGAGCGATATGAAATGGAACGAGCATGTAAGGACAGTTGTGAGTAAGGCAGATAGCCGACTTCGGTTTATTGGGAGAATTTTGGGAAGATGTACTTCACCTGTAAAGGAGACCGCATATAAAACGCTTGTACGACCACGTCTTGAGTATTGCTCAAGTATTTGGGACCCGCAGCAGATCGGTTTGAAGGAAGACATAGAGGCGGTTCAGAGGCGAGCAGCTAGATTTGTTACCGGTAGGTTCGACCAATGCGCGAGTGTCATGGAAATGCTGCGGCAACTCAATTGGGGATCGCTGGAAGAAGGACGACGTTCTTTTCGTGAATTTCTGTTAAGTAAATTTAGAGGGCCGGAATTTGAAGCTGAGTGTAGTACGATCTTGCTGCCGCCTACTTACATTTTGCGTAAAGATCACAAAGACAAGATAAGAGAAATTAGGGCTCGTACGGAGGCATATAGGCATTCTTTTTTTCCTCGTTCAATCTGGGAGTGGAATAGGAAAGGAAATACCTAGTAGTGGTACAGTGTACCCTCCGCCACGCACCTTACGGTGAATTGCGGAGTATGTATGTAGATGTAGATGTAGATGTAACAGATGTCATCTTCCAATATAAATTTTGAGGTGTTACATGATCTCTATTCTTCAAAATTATACTATATAAAGACAAGCCATTGTTTAATATTGTTACCAAAAGTCTGAAAAGTAATCAGCCGCTTCACATTTTTACACAACACTCTTAATGAACAACACTCAGATGGACTTAGGCTACAACTTTTTAATACGTATAGTGTATCAATATCTATGTAATATATAAAAGGGATAATATTGTTACAAAAATTGGAAAGTTCTTGAGTGATTTACTTAAAATTTACACATAATACTCTAATGACCATTTGGTGAGGCAAAGGCTTTATGTTGTTGTCTGTTACTTGATTGTGTAACAAGTACAGAAATGTTTTAAATGAAAATAAATATACAGTAAAGAAAATAAAAACTACTTGACTCTTGTCATTTAATATCAATCACCTTTTATTTCCTTGAATAATGTGAACTGTGTTGCTGCAAGATCCTGGAATGTTGGTTTTCAACGCAATGGCCAACAGTCAAGTTAAGTAAATGTTTCTATTACAGTGAGCCTCACCACACCCATTCATCCTCCTAATAAAACTGTGTATTGTAGCCAAGGCCCAGTTTATCTGAACCAATTATTGGGAGGGGCAAATGGGAGGAATCTTACGCTCACCATGCATATATGTAATTTTCTAGTTAATAACAAAGCCACACTATGACATAGCTCACACAATAGAGAAAGTACTGGTAATCAAAAATATTTCAATGGGCAGTATGAAGCATTATAAAGCCGACACTTTAATGACAAAAATATTTGTGAAATAACAAAAAAGGCCATCTACAGATTATGAAGAGGATAACAGTGAAGTAGGCAGCATGGTGTGAAATCATTTTAGAAGGAATACACCTGAGGAACTTATGTGTTTTTAAGTGTAAACTGGTGGCCCTTAAGTAAAAACAAACTAAATTTACTCACAGAAAATATAATTTGGGGAAGGGGGATAGGGAGACGAGAGGAGGGGGAAGGGACCAGAGCAAGCATATAAAATAAGAAAACACCCAAGGCAGACATTTTGCTAACTGCCAACATAATGTAAGCAGTAACTAATACAGTTACTGAATAAGGCAGTCTAATTTGCAAAATCTTTGTTATTATGAGGCGTATTCCAAAAGTAAAGTCTGGTTAACAATATGTCAGAAATTATAGGCTTGAATGATGTTTCACATCTGTAGTAGTGTCTAGCAACTCGAGGGAAACATACAGCAGTGTTGGTGTACTGCAGCAGATTGAAATGGACGCGAAAATCGTAGCTCCGTCAGTTATGAAGTGCATGGTATCATTTGATTTTTGCTGGAAAAAGTATCATCAGCTGTGGATGTCCATTGTGAATCGTGTCTAGAGTATGGACTGGACATAATAAGTCAAAAAAAAGTTTTACTATGGTGTGGGTAATTTCAAAATGGTTGTACAAATGTGCATGGTGGACAGAAAGTGGCATGCCCAGTATTCTGACCAATGACATTGTTGATCAAGTTAACCAAAAACGTTTTTGATGATTAGTGGCCTGGTAGGGGAATTCCAAAATGTTGCTCAAACCCCACTTCACAGGATTGTAACTGAAGGCCCCAGGAGGTCCCAGGCAGCAGAAGTCTTTGCTGAGAGATTGAAGAAGCTGGTGCAGAGTGTTTAGATGTGAACGAAGATTATGTGGAAAAGTTAATTAGATATGTAGTCACATATTACTGTTATTAGAAACCTTGTCTAATGAGTGATGTTTTCATTAGGACCAAATGGACCTTACTTTTTGAATATGCCTTGTATTATTATTATTAATAAAACCTAGGTCACTGACCAGTGCTTTACAGTTGCTAAATACATATGGAAATTGGATATCTAACAGTGGAAAATCCAGATTGGTATGTCAGTAACACAAGGTAGATAATAACTCACCATAAACATGATCTCTGAACTGCTGACAGGTATATCAAATAAACAATCACGTTCACACAACTAAGATTTTCAGCCATGGCCTTCATCAGGAAAAGAAACAAATACATTCACATTATTATGAACACATGACCGCCATTTCTGGTTGCTGCAGTGCAACAAGCATCATGACAGTGAGGAGGGAAGCTGAGGGGGGACAATGTGGTGATTTGTGCATAGTTATGCCTGAGTGACTGTGTGAATGTATCATTTTCTGATGAAGCCCATGGCTTCAACTTAGCAATCAACTTTACAGTGAGTTGTTATATATCTTATACTGGATATCTACATTAATACAGTTGTTGCATAACCAGAGTTATCTATCTTCAGATGTTTCTGTTTTCCTTTAAGCATGGTATGTCTCCCCCTCTGGCCCTACCTCAATTCGTTAAATCAGATCTGACTCTCCATAATCCAATGAACCAAGGCACACAAACTTTTACTTTTCCCATTGTGCAGCACCCACACCTAAAGCACTGTTGATCCCTACAAAATAGGCAACACAGCAAGTATGTCATACCTGGGAAAGATCACAGTTGGTTGTCAGCCGTTGAAATTTCTCCAAGACCGTGCTGAATTTGGAGAATACATTTCATACAAATGTTAAGTATGTGAGGTCCAGTCTTACTGTGCCTCAATCAATGTTCTTTTTCATGTAAATATTAGAACTTAAGACTTCTTCTCAGTCAACTAAATGCATCTGAAGAGAATGAAGATAAACACTAGCTCAAAAGAACTCACTTTTACCATAAATAACAAGTTACTCAGTTTTAAACTTTCATATATGAGGGCTATCCACAAAGTACATTACATTTTGGAATAAAAATAAATAAAGTATTGGAAATATTTTTTTTATTATATACATATGAAAGCCACACTTAAATACTACTTTTCTACATAGTTGCCATTTAAATTAAGGCACTTATCGTAGCGATGGACGAGCTTGGAAATTCCTTCGTCGTAAAATTCGGCCGCCTGCGCCTTCAACCACATGGTTACCTCTTCTTGAAGCTGTGTGTCGTCATCAAAACGCTGCATAGCCAACCAATTCTTCATTGCTGGGAATAAATGGAAGTCGCTTGGTGCCAGGTTGGGAATGTATGGCAGATGACCCACTTAAAAGATTCGAGAACTTCATGAGTGGCATTTGCTGTGTGGGCCCAGGCGTTGTTGTGAATCAGCAAGATCTTTGAGCCCAAGTTTCCCCTGTGCTTGTTTTGTATTGCTCTTCTGAGGTTGTGCAGAGTTTGGCAATACCTTTGAGAGTTTATTGTAGTGCCTCTTTCCAGGAAATCCACAAAAATCACACCTTTTCTGTCCCAAAAGACAGTCGCCATCACCTTCCTTGCCGACATTGTCTGCATGCATTTCTTGGGTTTTTAGGGGGAATTTGTGTGCCCCCACTGCATTTACTGCAATTTTGTCTTGCAGTTCACACGCTTAAGTCATGTTTCGTCAATAGTAATGATGCGATCGAGTAATGAGTCGCCATCTTTCTCGTAAGCGTCCAAAAATGTTAACGCTGCAGCCATTTGCTGATTTTTGTGAATATCTGTCAAGATTTTTGGTATCCATCTTGCACAAAACTTGTGGTAATCAAGCTTTTCGGTAATGATTTCATGCTACAAACTTCGTGAAATTTGTGGAAAACTCATAGAGAGTTCCGTTATTGTGAAATTACAGTTTTCACGGACCATGGCATCGACTTTTTTGACAAGTTCAGCAGTCACTATGCTGGATCTTCCACTTCGCTCTTTGTCGTGAATGTTAGTTCTGCCATTTTTAAATTTTATGGCCCATTGACATAATCCACCTTCAGTGATTATGTTGTCCCCATACACTTCACAAAGCTGCCGATAGATTTCTATCGGTGTACAGTTTTTTGCAGTCAGAAACCTAATTACAGCATGCACTTCACACTTCGCGGAAATTTCAATTAACGCTGACATTTCAAACTGTCACAGTAACTCAACGGAGTACAGCACAAACCTCTCACTAGCACGGCAGGATGCCGACTGAGCGGCGGAATGCCATGACACCAAGATGGCCGTGCTAGCCTCGCCCCTAACGGACACAAACAAAACCGTAATGTACTTTGTGGATAGCCCTTGTAAATAGGGCTTTATTGTAACCCAACTACAATGTCTCTTCTGAAAATGCTCCTCACTACACATTTACAGAAGGGCAGTCACATCCAACACATTTAAACTCCAGACTAGGCAATCATCAACAACTAAATAAACATAAAAAAAGAAGAAAACAGAATCCTCAGACAGTACACATCCTATAGGTTCTCTAAACCCACTCAAACCGACATTTGTTACACTACACTGTATCCTACTACTGAAATCACCGAAACATAAATAATAAAGTGATTTTTATCAGAGTATACAACCTTCATCATGAAAGAAGGTTGGTGGCTACTACTTACGCTTAAAGTTCCAGCAAACAGAGAGAATCCTGCACCGGCCCATATCGAGCTGACAACCATGCTGGCCACCAGGTATGGCCGTACATCCCCTGCAAGTTGCAGAGATAGTCAGGAAAAGGACACAACCACCACAATGAAAATGTTTACACTTCCCTCTAGTGAACTTAACATTTATAAAATGCTTGATAGGCAGCAGAAGTGTTTTCAAAATTAAAGCTATGTTGTGTCTTCTTAGCAGCTTCTTCTATGATTACAAAGTCTGCCAGGGCCAGGACTCAAAGCCGGGACCTCCTGTTCTGTGTGTAGTTGCACTAAGCTTGCACAGATTATTTGAGTATGTACCTTGCCTGACCTAAACCTTCATATGTCCTCTGTGGTGTTACATTAGAGAGAGATTTATTTTATTTTTTGTCACTTTATTTTTCATAAATTTGATGTGCTTAATTGCACTTTTGCAAAAAGAGTAATCTTTTCACATTATAACTTCTGGTAATTAATATTTCATTATAGATGAAAGCTACTTAACAATGAAAGTTATGTTCAATTGTCTAATTAATTTCTGCTAGATTTCTTCCATTCTCTGTTCCTCTTTAAGTTGTACAAGTTGTAAATAAAATATCACTGTGGTGTAAAAATTGGCCATTGACTCTGAATAATGAGAAGTGTGAAGTCATCCATATGAGTATGAAAAGAAATCTGTCAAACTTTGTTTACAAGATAAATCAATCAAAAGTGAAGGCCGTAAACTCCACAAAATACCTAGGAATTACTATTACTTCAGACTTAAACTGGAAAGTACACGTAGATAATGTTGTGGAAAAGGTGAACCAGAGAATGCATTTTATTGGCAGAACCCTTAAAAGATGTAACAGAAGTACTAAAGAAACTGCATACACTATGCTTGTACGTCCTTTTTTGCAGTATTGCTGCCCAGTGTTGAATACTTATCAGGTGGGTTTGACAGAGGACATCGAAAGAGTCCAAAGAAGGACAGCTCGTTTTGTATTGTCAGGATACAGTGGAGACAGCATTACAGACATGACAGAGTATCTGGGTTGGGAATCATTACAACAACGGCGCTTATCCCTGTGGCTTGGGATACTTAGGAAACTCCAATTGCCAACTTCTCCTCTGAATGTGAAAATATACTGTTGACTCCCACTTACATAGGTAGAAAAGATCATCAGAATAAAATACAAGAAATCAGAGCTTGAATGGAGAGATACAGGTATTCTTTCTTCCCGCGTGCTATTCGATAATGGAATGGGAGATAAATAGTATAAAGGTGGTTTGATGAACCTTCTGCCAGGGACTTAAATGTGATTTGCAGAGTATCCCACGTAGATGTAGATGTCAAGACATATTACACATGTGCACATGTGACCTGTATTTTGTCGCTTTTGTGAAAGTTCTTCTTGAAGTGTGTCGGAAGAATGTGCAGTGAAATGAATTCCACTAAAACTTTCATAGCCAGTGTGTTTTAATTTTGTGAAATTCAGCCACCAAGATGTTGATCAGAGCACTCAATGTGCAACAACAATGGAATTGGCGTGAGCCCACTAAAGAGAGGAAATATTTTTTAAGCCAGAATATAGAGGATTCCACAACTGCTCTCCAGAATTACATTACAGCGTGAATGGATACTCAAGTTGGTATAATGTTGCAGTGAAGGCCTATACTTTGATATTTATTCTAGCTGTTTGACAAGAAATGAAATCACTAAATTTTAATATCTTTCAGTCCCTCTCTCTCTGATCATTCAATCAAATCACTTAAATTAATTAATTAATTAAAAATAATAATTAATTTAATTTAAAAATAACATTTATTCCATGGCCCACAGCTGGCACCAGGGGTCCAGTCAAGTGCATCCGCTCTGAAAACTGAAAACCCCGATTAAAATGTATCTTAAGAACTGATGCAGCATCACATAGTGATATCTGTTGTTCTGGACATGTCTGTAAGCATTTTCTTAATTGTAAGGAATATAAAAAGCCACTGGTAACACAGTAGGAGAAAGACTTGTACCTTGAGACAAATGTATGACTCTGGTCTGTACTTTCTGAAGTATGTCTCTTCAAGATCACAGGTTGCTTACTATGATAGTAGTGCAGTCAGCTGTTGTTACAGGGACAAGGAGCAAATATTGCAACTTTTTGCAGACATAATTATCACCCAAGTGTGGCTGTTTCTGTTCTTAATTTAAAGTTATTTCAGCTATACAGGGTGTTTCAGAGTGAATTGTAGAGGTTTTAGTATCTATAGGTGATTTGCAATATAAAAATGTGTCCAATTTTTATTGAGTACAGAGGTATGACTGTTAGTAGGTAACCCAACCCACCTTAAAGGAAAGGCAAATGAGGACATTTTCACTGATTCTTGGTAGAACATTACCATATTCGAGTAAAAAGAAATTATTAATGTTCTACCAGCTTATTTTTATGTATTTGACTGATTTTTGGCTTACAAAGCTAAGAAGTTTAATTTTCATTAGTTAACTGGTTTACAGCCTACAAGGCTACCATGTCTTTAAAGTCTGGATATAGCCTTGTAACTTATATAGTTGCTGCTCCCTTTACCCTACACTTATTCTATTTCTTGTATATTCCAGGTGTGTGTGTTTTTCTTGCTCCCCTTGCAAAAACAAATTATCGCCTCTGCCATGATGATCTAAAGAAAATTACTGAAAAGTGGCACTATGACAGTATTGCATTGTGGTAACATATGAAGATCCAGGACATTTGTGATGTACATTGCATAGTCAGAGTTACCTTACTAACTAACAACTGTGGCCTAAACAAATAAAATAAATAAAATGTTATTGTCAATCAGCTATTGCAGCAATACACAATGTCAAATTACATAATATAAAAACATACAGCATATACCCTGAAGCAATTATTTTATATAATGGAACTTCCAGGAAATATTCAACAATATTTTTGAGAAGGATGAGTTGCTACTCACCACAAAGACGTCTCAATGATCTGCAGAAAGGGACACATAACAGAATAACAAATTACAACTTACTAAAAAGCTTTCGACCTTTTTCAGAGAGAGAAACACCCTCCTCTCTCTCTCTCTTTCTCCCCCCCCCCCCAACCACACACAGCTAAGAAGTTTAATTTTCATTAGTTAACTGGTTTACAACTTACAAGGCCATAATCAGTCTTTAAAGTCTGAATATGGCCTCGTAAGCCTAAAATGTGGCGGAATGGAAGACATACATGAGGCTAGAGTGTGGGCAGGAGAGGTGGTGGGAGGCAGGAACTAGCATAGGTTTAGGCCTGCGGAATTGTGGGAGCATAGGATATATGGCAGGGAGAGTTCCCACCTATGCAATTCCAATTCAGAGAGTCTGATGTTTGTGGGGAGGAGCCATATGTCACAGGCTGTGTAGCAATCACTGAAGTGAGCCACATCATGTAAAACTGGATGCTCTGCTAGAGGATGGTCCAGCTGTCTCCTGGCCACACTCTGATGATGGCCGTTCACCCAGACAGTCAGTTAGTCATGCCCACATAGAAAGATGCACACGATTGCAGCTCAGTTTGTAGATGACATGATTTCTTTCATAGGTTGCCCAACTTTTATAGGATAGGAAATATATATGATGGGACTACAGTAGGAGGAAGTGAGGCAGTGGATAGGACAGGTTTTGCATCTAGGTCTATTGTAGGGATAGAGGGATATGAGCCATGGGATAAATGGTTGGGAGTAGGGATGGAGATGGGATGGTGTTAAATATCTAGACATAATGTTGCAGAGTGATATGAAATGGAATGAGCAGGTAAAGATGTCGTTCATCTGTAAAGGAGACTGCATACGGAACAGTATTGCAACCATAATGTTCATAGTTGCTTTCATAATTATGAATAGCAGTGTTTGTCTGTCTTTGGAACTACAATAAAAATGCGATTTTTCTCACCAGACGCATTTCATTTTATTGACAGTAAAACATCTTCAGTGGTCTGTAATAATATAAATCAACAGTTTGTTTTCTTTTTAGATTGAAAAACAGTTCGTTAACTAGATACAAAGAGCACATCAGAGCTTGGAAGTATGGCACAATCCATCCAACTTTTGCAGAATACCTGAAACAAGAACACCAAATGCCCAGCACCATAGAAAAAGATATGGAAATCATACAGACTAGTAAAGACAGACACCTTCTCCCTTTCCAAGAAAACCTCCACATTCACAAAGCACTATCGCACAACAAGCAATTACTAAATGACCAAATAAATATTGGAAACCGAACATTATATAAAATAATAGAAAAAATTACATAAAACATTCCCCTTCATGCCCCTAAATACCTCATTCTACTTCCACATCTCATTCCAATTCCCACTATCAACGCTCCACAGCTAATGTCAAATAAAATCACCTACCCACCTCTCCACTAAACATGACACTCTCCTTACGTATCACACATATTGAAATAAAACTCCCAAACTTTCTTGCTCCCTGTTAACAACCACTCAACCTCGTTCCCCTCACTGTTACCCTACATCACATACTAGATTCAACAAAAAAATACAAGGCCCCCCCCCCCCCCAAATCTCTCTCTCTCTCTCTCTCACACACACACACTACTTGCATTACCATTACCCAGAAGTTTCAATATTACTGTTACTTCTTCACAATGAATATACTGTACCTTAATTATTTAATTAAAGCCAACTGACAAAATTTTCCCCCTCTACCAATCACCACCTCACCTCCTGTCCATCAGGTTTGTCTTCCATTTCACTTCACATCCAACCATACCACATCCAACCAACATTCAGTCATCTTTCCCTACTACTCAACCCCCCCCCCCCCCCAAATAATAATATTATAAAATAAATAAAAAAATAGAAACGTCTCCATATGTGTGTGTGTGTGTGTGTGTGTGTGTGTAAAAAAATAGATGAAGTCTACTTATCAGGCGAAGGAGCACAGGCAGTGATAGTAACAAATAAACACACACACATATGCTGGTTTTGCAGCCTAGCTGCTTCATCAGGCAGAAGGAAGGAGAGGGAAAAGGATATGATGAGGGTTTTAAGGGAGTGGGTAAGGAGTCAATCCAATCCCGGGACAGGAAAGGAGGGGAAAAAAAGGAGGGTAAACAAATACACACACACCCTCACATTTACAAAGACGTAAGTACACTTAGGCAGACATACTGTAGAAAGCAAAGAAGTTAAGAAGTTAGACAGAGATGCCACTTGAGGCAGAGGCTCTGTCCAGAGAACCGAGGCAAAGATGTTAAGATGGTAGGTGGAAATTCGAATTTATATAGAAAAGAGATGACTTACCAAAAGGACCGGCTCGTCGATAGAAACAAATAAAATCACACACAAACACACATACAAGCTTTCGCCACCACTGGCAGCTTCTTCAGGAAAAAGCGGAAAAAAGGGGAGGAGAAAGGGAAGGATATGGATTTTAAGGAAGTGGAAAAGGAGTCATTCCAATCCCAGGAGTGGAAGGACTTACCTTAGGGGAAAAAAAGGAAGGTAAACAAATACACACACACTCAGACATATCGAAACGCAAACACACCTAGAGAGACATTTGTAAAAAGCAAAGAAGTTGGGATGGAGATGGGATGACATCTAGACATAATGTTGCAGAGTGATATGAAATGGAATATATATATACACTCCAATAACACACTGTACAGACTCAGTCAAAACAAAAACACACACATCTGATTTGTGAAAACAATTATGGGCAGTGCAAAAGTGACAGAGGAAGTAGTGGAAAAACGATACAGCATGAAGAACCGGCGGTACTGCATGTAACAGACCGGCATTTTATAATGTGAAGCGAAAACAAGACATAATTTCCATAAGTAACAAAACATTAGACCTACTTTTCATGTTCCATTAATGAACTGTTTTTCGATCTAAAAACAAAACAAACTTTAGATTCCTATTATTACCGCCCACTGAAGATGTTTTACTGTCAATAAAACAAAACGCGTCTGGTGAGAAAAATCACATTTTTATTGTATTTGCAAAGTCGGACAAACACTGCTATTCATAAATATTGCAACCTATTCTGAGTACTGCTGAAGTTTTTAGAATTCCCTTTAGATTGGTTTAAAGGAAGAAAGACTAGAAGCTATTCAGAGGCTGGCTGCTAGAATTGTTTCTGGTAGGTTAGGTCATTTGTGAGTGTTACCTTGCATTATATAATTTGTAAAGAAATTATTTAAGTACTCTATCTAATCACACGTTTCCAGCCACCTTCTAGTGGACATTAATGTAAGGTAGGTCCGCTCTTTACCTTCATGGTAGCTTGGCATTCCTGGTAAGACTTCCACTGAGGCATCTGAAGTCTTTGGAGGAATGGCAGCTCACTGAAGGGAGTGCTATGGTCCGGAGCGAAGTCATAGTTCTCACTCATTCCAGAGATGTACCACTGGTTTTAGGTTGAGACTGGCAGGCCATCTGATTTCAGCAGTATTATAGTCAATTAACTGTTGCCTCACAGATGCTGCTTTCTAGCAGGGTGCATGTCATACTGAACTCTGAAATGTTTACTGCTGTGCACTGTATACAATGCTGTAAAATGTGTTCATTATTTTGTTTAGTATAGTAACATGGCCACATTCTAACTACAAAAACCACTCCCATACTTATTACATGAGCCCATCTATACTTCACTGTTGTCATTTCATTGCTGTACTCAGAATAAGTTCAGCATGTGAATAATGTATTTTTTGTAAGGTTTTATTCTGGGGACTAGAAGCAAACTTGGTCAATGGGTAATTAAGTTAACCAATAGCAGGGTGTTGCCACAACATCAGATCACACTGGTTGTATGTGATTACAATAACATGAGTACCGAGGGCTCATGTAACAGTTAATGTTGCAAGGACTAGTGTGAAGTAATATGTTATTCAGAGTTCTGCCAAAAATTCACATACTGCAGTTATAGCCTCAAACTACCAACACATGTTGCCTAAGAGTGGATGGAAGAACTGACAGAGAAAGCAGTGTTAAATCAAATCCACCAACCTCTTTCACAGGACTATATCAGGAACTTAGAAAGAAGAGTATAAATAAATAAGCCTGGAGCCTCAAAGCATTAAGTCGTGCTGCCATTCTGTTTATGTTTTGAACTGAAGGGACTGACAGACTTGGGTTCCAGAAGAACTTCGGCTACAACCAGGTGATGAAGATCTGCGGACTGCCTGCCCACGGATGTACTGCTGAGTTCTGGACCACAGCACGATATGTGTGTGATGTGGCAGCCACATTTAAGGCACTGAGAGACCGGGGGATGTATGTGACACTTTTTACATTCCAAGAAAATTAAGTTCAAAATTTAGAGATTCTAATTAATTCTGCATATATTTTTCATTAGGCAAGGATTGTCCAAAATTGGATAAAGTAATACAGAAGAAAAAAGAATGGGTAGCTTTGAGCAACACAGTATTGAAGGCCACAGAGGATCATATAGGTAGACGGACATGGCCTAATAGAAATCCTTGGGTATCACAGGAGGTACTGAACTTGATTGATGAAAGGAGAAAATATAAAAATGCATCAAATAAAACAGGCAAAAGGGAGTACAGATGATTAAAATAAATGAGGTAAACTAGAAACACAGAGTGGCTAAAGATTAGTGGCTAGAGGACAAATATGGAACATCATAGAAGAATGTATATATAGGAGAAAGATAAGTACCACCTACAGGAAAATAAGCAAGACATTTGGAAACAAGAAAAACAGCTGCAGGGGTATCAATAACTCAGATGTAAAACCAGCACTAAACAAAGACAGGAAAGCTGAAAAGTGGAAGGAATATACAAGGGCCTATTCAAGGGAATTTAACTTGAAGACAGTATTGTAGAAATGACAGAGGAAGTAGATGACGTTCAGATAGGAGACACAATACTGCAAGAAGAATTTGACAGAGCCTGGAGTAGATGATATTCCCTCAGAACTTCTGACATCACTGGGAGAGCCAGTCATGAAGGAATTGTTCCACATTGTGTGCAAGATGTATGAGACAGGTGAAATATTCTCAGACTTCGAGAAGAATATAGTAATTCCAATTCCAAAGAAAGTAAATGCAGAGAAGTGTGAAAATTACAGAACTATCGGTTTAATAAGTCTATCAGAGCCTGCGGAACTTTCCATCCCCACCCTTACCCTACATTCTTCCCTGTCCACTCCCCACCTCACTCACAGTCTAGATGCTTGTGGGGATGGAGTGTCCAGACATGGTGGCTGTGTATGTATATTTGTCTGAGCGATTATGTGAATGTATGTGCTTCTTTTTCTCATGAAGGCCATGGGTGAAAATTTAAGTTGTGTGAATGTGACTGTTTATTTTTTGTGACTGTCAGCAGCTTGGTGAGCCTCTTTATGGTGTGTTATCTATCCTCCATTATTGATATTCCAATTGGATTTTCCATTGTTAAAATAGGAAATAAAAAGTTAGATTCAACTAGTACAAAAATCAGACAGCAATTGTTAGAGTTAAGGGCGTGAGTGGGACGCAGTGGTTGGAATGAGAGTAAAGCGGGGTTGTAGCCTTTCCCCAATGTTATTCAATCTGTATATTGAGTGAGCTGTGAAGGAATACAAGGAGAAATTTGGAGAAGGAATTAAAGTTCAGGGTGAAGGAAAAAAAAAAAAAAATGTTGCAGTTTGCTGATGACACTGTAATTCTGCCAGAGACAACCAAGGACCTGGAAGAGCAGTTAAACTGAGTGTATAGTGTCTTCACAGGAGGGTATAAGATGAACATTAACAAGGGTAAGACAAGGGTAATGGAATGTAGTGTAAGAAATCAAGCAATGCTGAAGAAATTATATTAAGAAATGAGACAACAAAGATATTAGACGAGTTTTGTTATTTTGTAGCAAAGTAACTTGTAATGGCAGAAGTAAAAAAGATATAGATTGTAGAATGGCTATGGGAAGGGACACATTTCTGATGAAGTGAAATTTATTTGGATCTGATATTAATTGAAATGTTAGGAAATCTTTTCTGGAGTGTAGCAATGTACAGGTGTCAAACAGGGAAGATGAGTTCAGACAGAAAGAGGCAAGAAGCTTTTGAAAAAATGCTGAAGATTAGATGAGTAGATTGAGTAACTAATGCGGAGGTCCTGAATAAAATTGGGGAGAAAAGCAATTCCGGCATATCTTCATTAACCTTCTTGGGTACAAGGAATTATCCATTTACACTCCTGGCCATTAAAATTGCTACACCACGAAGATGACATGCTACAGTCATGAAATTTAACCGATAGGAAGAAGGTGCTGTGATATGCAAATGATTAGCTTTCCAGAGCATTCACACAAGGTTTGTGCCGGAGGCGACACTTACAACATGCTGACATGAGGAAAGTTTCCAACTGATTTCTCATACACAAACAGCAGTTGACCGGTGTTGCCTGGTGAAACATTGTTGCGATGCCTCATGTAAGGAGGAGAAATGTGTACTATCACATTTCCAATTTTGATAAAGGTCGGATTGTAGCCTATACGATTGCAGTATAATGTATTGCGACATTTCTGCTTATGTTGGTCACGATCCTATGACTGTTAGCAGAATATGGAATCGGTGGGTTGAGGAGGGCAATACGGAACGCCGTGCTGGATCCCCATTTGTGTTTGTCGATGAGCCTGTCCTTTGAGTAAGTCATCCGATATATATACGTAAAAAATAGATGAAGTACACTTACCAGGCGAAGGGGCACAGGCAGTGATAGCAACAAATAAACACACAGACACACACACACACACACACACACACACACACACACAAACGCAAGCTTTCGCAGCCTAGCTGCTTCGTCAGGCAGAAGGGAAGGAGAAGGAAAAGGAAATGATGAGGGTTTTAAGGGAGTGGATAAGGAGTCATTCCAATCCCGGGACAGGAAAGACTTACCTTGGGGGGAAAAAGGAGGGTAAACAAATACACACACACCCACACATTTACACAGACACAAGTACACTTAGGCAGACATACTGTAGAACTGTATATATATATATAGGTATAAAATAAAGATTTTTGACTTACCTAAAGTACAGGCTCGTTGACAGAAACACCAAACACACACAAAAACACACAAACATTCGAGCTTTCGCCACCAGTGGTGGCTTATTCGGGGAAAAAGAGGAAGGAAGGAGAGGAGAAATGGAAGGATACAGGTTTTAAGGAAGTGGAAAAGGAGCCATTCCAATCCCAGGAGTGGAAGGACTTACCTTAGGGGATAAAAAGGAAGGTAAACAAATACACACACACTCACACATATCCACATGCAAACACACCTAGGCAGACATTTGTAGAAACCAAAGAAGTTGGACAGAGATACCACTTCAGACAGAGGCTCTGTCCACAGAACCGAGGCAAAGATGTTAAAGATGGCAGGCGGGAATTAGAATTTAGCGGAGGTTGAGACCAGGTGGGCAACAGGAAGAGAGAATGTGTTGAAGGGCAAGTTCCCATCTCCGGAGTTCTGAAAGATTGGTGTTGGTGGGAAGTATCCAGATAACCCAGATGGTGTAACACTGTGCCAAGATGTGCTGGCTGTGCACCAAGGCATGTTTAGCCACAGGGTGATCTTCATTACCAACAAACACTGTCTGCCTGTGACCGTTCATGCGAATGGACAGTTTGTTGCTGGTCATTCCCACATAGAACGCTTCACAGTGCAGGCATGTCAGTTGGTAAATCACATGGGTGCTGTCGCAAGTGGCTCTGCCCTTGATCGTGTACACCTTCCGGGTTACGGGACTGGAGTAAGTGGTGGTGGATGGGTGCATAGGGCAGGTTTTACAACGGGGGCGGTTACAAGGGTAGGAGCCAGAGGGTAGGGAAGGTGGTTTGGGGATTTCATATGGATGGACTAGGAGGTTACGGAGGTTAGGTGGGTGGCGGAAAGACACTCTCGGTGGAGTGGGAAGGATGTCATGAAGGATGGATCTCATTTCGGGGCAGGATTTAAGGAAGTCGTATCCTTGCTGGAGAGTCACATTCAGAGTCCGCTCCAGTCCCGGAAAGTATCCGGTGACAAGAGGGGCACTTCTGGGGTTCTTCTATGGAAGGTTCTGAATTTGGGGGGATGAGGAATTGGCTTCAGGAAAAAGAGGAAAAAAGGGAGGAAAAAGGGAAGGATATGGGTTTTAAGGAAGTGGAAAAGGAGTCATTCCAATCCCAGGAGTGGAAGGACTTACCTTAGGGGAAAAAAGGAAGGTAAACAAATACACACACACTCAGACATATTGAAACACAAACACACCTAGACAGACACAAAAGTCAAGTGCGGCATAAATTATTTTATTTGCATCTACACCCACACATCAAGTTCACAGATGAAAAATCATCCCCAAATTGAGTTAGTATTATTTGATTTCATAAATATTGTGAATAGAGAAAAGAAGCAATAAACTTTTGGTAAATAGTGCTCAATATAATATAGAGTAGACTTTATTCCTTTTTTCCAGACACCTGAGAACTGGAAAAGAGGAATAAGTGTATTGATTTTTAAGAAAGTATGCAAGAAATGATTTAAAAATTATAGGGGGGTGACCTATGGCCAAGGTATATGAGAAAATATTGGAAAGGAGAGTACGAAAGAGAGTGGGAAAATGGACTGAGAGGCAAGTAGTATGGGTTCAGACCAGGAAGGCCAACAATAGACCTGACTTTTAGTGTAAGGCAGCTACAAGAGAAACTTTATGAGTTTGGTAGAGATTTGGTAATGACCTTCCTCAATGCAGAAAAAGCATATGATAGTGTGGAAAGAAGCACAATATAGGAAGCACCAGAGAAAAGGGGAGTCGGGAGGCAAACCACTTGGAGAATAAGGGAAATTTATCTAGGAAGTGTGAGCTGCTTAAAGGCAGGAGGAGAGAGGAAGGACTGGTCTGAGTAGAAGAATGGGACTGAAGCAACAGAGTGCTCTATCTCCTCTACTATTCATTACTGTAATGGATGAAATAATGGCAGGGGTAAAACATGAACAGGAGAGAATATGAAAGCAATGGTTGTTGTCGATGACATAATGGTGTGGGGTACTGGAGAAGCAGAAGTACCTGAGAGACTAAGTGTATGGGGAGAGGTGGAGGTTGAGTATGGAATGAAATTTAGTACTAACAAGTGTGAAATTATGGTTACAACAAGGAATAAGGAAAGAGTAGCAGTAAGGTAAAGATTGGAGGGGAAATAGTAAAGAGAGTGGACAGTTTTAAGTGTGTGGGAATTAGGCAAGGGAATGGAAGATGGCAGGATTCCAAATAAGACCCACGAGATGGAAATAGAAGGGGAAAGACCAAGAGGAAAACCAAGAGATAAATGGATCATGGGATGAAAAGGAGTGTAGAATAGAGAAAAGTGGAGGAGGATAGGTAGCAATGGAGAGGCTGAAGTTCCAAGCAGACACGGTCAGAGCCTGGAAACTCTGGTGGATGATGATGATGATGATTAGGGCAGACTGTGCTTTTACAATACGTGCTTACATTCCACAGCACTTTAAGGCTGATACGGCAAATGTCATTTTGAATAAAATAATTTTGGGCGTTGGGCAAAGTCATTATAAAACACTGGCTAAATGGAGGCAGACTTTCAGCATTATCCAATAGTTGACTGCCCTGAAGAGGACCACTGCACATTAGTGAAAGCATCACAGTTGATTTGCATTAGTGCTTTATAATGATGTGTACTTTTTTGAAGGCATTTGTGTGTAGTCTTGCCTTGTACGAAAGTGAAACATGGAAGAAGATAGAGGTTTTCGAAATGAAGATTAGGTGGGTAGATTGCATAACTAATGAGGAGGTACTGAACAGAATTGGGGAGAAACGAAATATCTGGCGTACCTTGAGTATGGGGCTCTGTGCCATTCCGCTGGTACTGTAGACATCCCCAGGCATGTGGCTGGGACTTTCTGTCTGTGCTGTTGATGCTTTCAGATACACTGAGCACCTGCTTACTGAGCACCGTTTCAGTAGCTGTTCAGAGTTTCGGCTGCATATTTCGAACATGCGTCTGTGCTTACTACTGCCGTCCTTCATTGTTGACTTTTGGTTTGCGTTTTGTGTTACTTTCGCATTCATCACGTCACTGTAGTTGCACAGATAAAGAAATTTTTGAGATACTCACTAATAGTGACAGTGAATTTACAAATTCCTGAGTATTTGCTCTGGTATACCCATAAAACCGATTTGTTTCATCTTTTACAAATTGTAACAAGTCTTCTGACACAAAAATCATAAAAAATGGCACAATATTTGAATTTAACATTTGTGTCCCAAAGCATTGTCATCAAACAGATGTTTTAATGGCTGAAAATCGGCTTTCCATTTTCTGGCTGAATATGGCTCACAAACCCTCCCAAGGGACACTGTCTTATCGAAGGAACCTTCAGTACCGGGTGGGAGGGTTTGCGTGTTCCAGTGAAGTTGAGGGCTATGCCGGCAGTAGCGTAGCTACTGGCAGGGTTACCCAAGCTGGACAGGCCTCAACAGAGGAGCCAGACGAAATGTGTCCAACCTAGGGAAGGGGAGGTTCCATACACGAGGTGAAGCCAACCCTCCTAGGGGAGTAAACCCTGATATCAAAAATCCTGGTCCTCCTAGTTGGGTGTTGGATCATTGGACCAGCACCCCATTGACCACAAAAAAACTTCTACTAGCTCGAGAATCTGAAGTGGAGCTACGGAATTCAGATAGAAACTCTTTACGACAATTATTGGCAAGGAAAAGGACATTGAGAGTTGGTACATGGAACGTTCAAAGCCTGACAAATAAACACACCGAAATAGAGAATGAAATTAGTCGACTGAAGGTCGACATAATAATTCTGTCAGAAACAAAAAGGAAGGGACAAGGGAATGAGAAATTTGGAAATTTCATCCATCTTTGGTCTGGAGTTGAGAGACATAAATGAGCAAAAGCAGGCGTTTCCATTCTAATCAGCAAAGCTCTGGGCTCTTACATCAAGGGCTATGTGAAAGAATTGCCACTGTTACCATCAAGTCATATGGCATTAAAACAGTTATAATAGGGGTGTATGCACCAAATGATGATGCAGCACAGCAAACCAAAGACCATTTCTACCAGAAATTAGACCATCTACTTAACCAAGTCAAAAAGCACCAAGAAGTAATAATAGCAGGAGATTTCAATGTGAGGGTTGGTTCACAAGTAAATGATGCAGTAGTAGGAAGATATGGAGAAAATGTCATTAATAGTTCTGGAGAAAATCTTGTAGAATTCTGTAACCAATATGACTTGAAAATTCTGAATACACACTATTCGCATAAAGATATCCACCGATATACATGGAAGAGATGATCATCGCAGCAGAAATCAATAATTGATTACATAATTACCAAGCAACAGCCAAAAATGGTAGTTCAAGACTGTAGAGTCATGAGGGGAGCCTACTGTGGGTAAGATCACTACTTACTTTTAGCTAAGTTGACTTACCCGTTTAGGAGAAAACCACCAACAACTCGACAAGTGGCCCACCACAGCAATCATGGAAGATTAGAGCAGGCTTCCTCCTGAAGCATTTCACTATCAAGGATTTATTTAAACGTAGATTAGAAAATGAACTAAAAGTGATTCCAGAAGATGACAATGTTGAAGTAGAATATGAAAATATTAAAAAAGCACTTACAAAAATTTATTTAGAGGTATTAGGGACTGAAAGAAACAGTCTAGGTAAACGGGATCCTCCATGGATGACTGATGACCTGAAGATGTTGATTAAGGAAAAGAAAAATCTCTACAAAAAAAATGGTTGTCAACTAAATCACAACAAGACAGGCAAAACTACCAGACAACAAATTACCAATTAAGAAACAGAATTAAATTAGAAAAAAACAAGATGTGCGAACAGAAATGTATTGAAATGGAGAGTCTAATAGGTGGATCAGAAACAACAGAAGTGTGGAGGACAATTACCAGTATGAAGAAAACACAAGTAAACAAAGCAGTAGACAACCTAATTTCCTTAAAGGAATGGAGAAAGCATTATGCAGACTTTTTAACTGAGGATAGGCCATATTACACGCAAGGGGATGAAGAGAAGATGGAAGTAAATGATCTAACTATATGCATTACAACAGAGGAAGTGAATTGTGCATTAAATAAAATGAAGAATGGCCGATCACGTGGTTCAGAAAACATTCCTGTTGAATTATTGAAGGCTGGAGGAAGCTATCTGATGCCTGATGAACAACTGTTGTACAAGGGTTGAAATTCCCTCAGAATGGAGAAAGTCGTATGTGGTTTTTATTTGCAAATAGGGAATAGAAAAGACCCAATCTGTAATAGAGGCATTAGTGTCAACTGTACAATGAGCTGCTTATTTGGCAAGATAATGTTTGAAAAAATTAGACAAAATGCTGGCCACCATATTGGGGAAGACCAGAGCGGCTTTAGGCAGAACAGATCATGTACAGATAACCTATTTATTTTACAACAACTAACGGAGAAATTTATAGCAGTAGGGAAGAAGCTACACATAGCCTTTTTAGATTTAGCAAAAGCTTACGATACAGTCCCTAGATCTAAGCTGTGGGAAGCCATGAAAGATATAGGTATGGATGATCACCTTTTACAAATTATTATTGAAATGTACAGAAATAATGTGGTACAGATTAAACAAGGTTCAAAGTTATCAGAACCTATCAATGTCACTAAAGGTTTGAGACAAGATTGCAATATGTCACCCATCTTATTCAATTTATATGTATAAGTGGCTCTCTGAAATTGGAAGAACAGCTGCAGAGGAATGGGAATCACAGTCAATGATGTACAGATATTTTCATTAAGTTTTGCTGACGATCAAGCCATTATAGCACAAGATGATTATGACCTTGAGTTCATGATACGACGGTTACATCACAAATACAACAACTGGGGGCTACAGATGAGTCTAACAAAAACAGAGTATTTGGTGGTGAATAGTGATGCTAAATTTGAAGTAAACATCAATGACGAAGCAGTTATGAGACAGGTAGAGAAATTTAAATATCTTGGGGCACATATTGATAAAAATGGATTGGGCCACACAGAAGTAAAACACATAATAAAGCAAAGCAGAAAGGTGTTAGGGAGTCTGAGTTCTTTTTAGTGGGATAAGAATATTTGAAACAATAATAAGAGTAGGTAAGATAATGGTTGAATCAGTGCTATTCTACGGATCAGAGCTATGGATATTAAATGTGGATCTCAAAAGAAGACTAATGCTGTGGAAATGGACTATTTGCGTAGGAGTGCTAGAATATCAAGAATCGAAATAAAAACTGATGATGAAGTAAGATCTAGAATAAAGGCAAATGATACAGTGATAAGACAGAATTGAAAGAAAATCACCGAAGTGGTACGGACATATGATGAGAATGCCAGATCATCGGTGGCCTAAGAAAGTTTATGAATGGAAACCACCCGGCAGATGTAAGCATGGAAGACGACGACACTCTTGGACAGACCAGATAAATGGAGTGATGGAACATCGCGGCATTGACAAGAAAGAAGCGCTGGATAAAGAGGCTTGGAGGAGGATAACAGGAATACGACACAATATTGTTATTAATTATTGTTTGTATTAATTAATCCTGTAATAATAATAATAATAATAATAATAATAAAGCTCATAAAATTATTTTATTTATTATTCTTAGGAGAGTGAGTTCATTTGTACATGCTGGCCACACTGCATTTATTTTACCAAAATAATGCCCAAGATAGAACAACTCAAAGTTGCCAGAAATTCACACTCACTTCGTGCAACTTTGCACATGAAGTCAAACAAGTGACTATATCTGATCCAGTATTAGTCTGATGGTTGCTAAACTTTACTAATATTCATAGACAACATATGTAAACTTTCAAATATATAAAAAAATTCTTTGAAATCCGTGATGATCGAGTGGCAAAATGGTTCGAAATCAGGCTATTTGATGTGGAATGGCCAATGTGCAGTCTCAATGTGCATAATGTCTGTGTAGTAATACATCTGCAGATTCAAAGCTATGGAAAAAGTGTCCAGATACATTGAGTGTCTGGGATAACACACAGAAGGCAGGACAGCCGCGTCCGCCCTTGGCTGCAGGAATATTCAGCACAGGGTGAGTTCGACCGTTTGGCTGTCTCAGCTGCCTGCAGAAGGCCATGGGGACACCGGATGCTTGGCGGCAGCAGCCTAAGGGTTAAAGAGGGAATTTATTGGTAGCACACATTGTTAGACATAAAGGAATTGTAAATTTAGCCTTCAAGAGAAGTGTATGGGGTAAAAATCTCAGAGGGAGACAGAGATGACTACAGAAAGCAGAATCAAATGGATGTGGGCTGCCTTTCTTATAAGGAGATGAAGAGGCTTTTTCACCTGCATCAAACCAGTGTCCGGACTGAAGACCACAACAACAATGATGATGCGGTCCAGCAATCAAAATCATTTTATTAAAACCCCACAGAACCTGTTGCAGTTTCTATGTTGAGGATGTTGTATTGGTAAATAGAATGGAATGCATTCTCCCTTACAGTACTCACGCCCCCGGTAGCCACCGGCCACGGCACTGCCTCCATCTGTCACGCCTTCCTCCCAGACTTCGTCTCCGGTGCTTTTTCCTCTCCCTCCAGCCCCAGTTAAGCAGGACTGGTCGGTCGCACTGTCCAGCCCGATGCCCAGCCGCCGCAGGGCCGCGATCTCCCAGACTGCAGTGGAGCATGTCGGGTCCATCGACAGCAGCTCCACAGCTCGACCCGCCAGGTCGGCCACACTACACACCTGTAAACATACATGGGGGATGTTTCAGGAGTATTAGTAAATATTTTAGGTGCTAATATGGACCACTTGCAATAATAATGCCTTATGACAATTTTTTTCGTGTTGCTACACCAGTTGTTATCAGGATTTTATAAGAGGCTTTCAAAAATAAATGAGCTGGAATCTGGAATGTGCAAACTAGTCGTGGCCTGTGTGATGAGGTGTGGTTCTGACCAGGGCATGGAAGTTCACAGCCCATTGCTAGAGGCCATGCATACATGTCAGGTGACTATCCAAAGCTAGCACCAGCACGCACGAATCTTCCAACACTGCCAGTCGCATTGCAGACAGTGACGTTGTAGTGTTACGACCGTGTATCTCTTCTTCTGAGGACACTACAAAATATATATTACTTATATTATGCCCTTATATCTTGCTTGGCATATGTCTGTTATTGAGTTTGCTCCTAGGAGAATGAGGCCCAGCTAGTCCGTTTCTCAACCTAGAAGCTTTTTCTTTATATTACAGGCATCAGACACTCGTATCAAAAATTTTTCAGGACTAGAGAGTAGCACAAAACGTTTTTTTCAATATTATACTAATCTTCTTCTAATAAATTATAGTCGTGAGTAATTAACAAATGACAGTTCTAATTTACTGTACTGCAGAATACAATCCCATAATCAACAACTTATAATTATACAGAGACTTATTTTACAAGATATGTTCAGTTCCAGTCTCTATTAGTGTCTCTCTCACATTACAACAATGTCAATAACCAAAGTAGCACAGCCTTCTGTCTCTCTCTGACTTTTTAGCACGGAACACTTATTAAGCCAAGGAATCCAGGCTCTCTTCTCTGTGCCACTCATTCATCACAGGTTGGTAAACCTGCTTAATACCTCTTCTTAACATAGTAGGTGTCACCAGGTACTCTCACCTAGGAAGACAGAAAACCCTAGGCAGAATTTTGTCTCCTGCTATTCTAAATCTCTTAAATTAATAAATATGGTTGTCTTGAGACAGTAAGCAGGAATGTAGTGTCACTTGTTACACTACAACATGTAGGCATCAAAAGAAGAGCAAAGGGGTGTTGCTCATTTTCTGACAGTGAAAGGAGTAGGGGGAATGGGCATTCACTGACGAATGTCACAAGTGTACAGTGAATACTACATGTCCCTTGCCATGGTCAAGGCATGGCCCAAGCATATCAGAGAAGGCTGGGTGATATTAGCTGATGATTCACAGTGAAGCACCACACTGGATTACCAATGACATCATCCAGCTGGTTGATGCTCTCATTACGCAGGACCGCTGAGTGACAGTGAAAGCCATAGCCATCACGGTCGGATTAAGCGTCGGAAGTGTTCACACCATGATGAAGGTACAACTGCATTTCACAAAGTGTATGTCTGATGTGTGCCCCACAGTCTTCAACCAAACCAGAAAGCTTATTGAATGGCCCACTGTTTTGCTAATCTGCAGTGCTATGCTCAAGAAGGAATGAGTTCCAGACACGACTGGTTGCTGGGGATGAGTCATCACTTTCAAACAAAAAAAAAATTCTTCTGAGTTATTTGCTGTGTCATGATGATAAAATATTTCCAACATTTCGGATCCATTACAGAAGCCTTCCTCAGGAAATACTGACTTGTTTCTTCCTGTTTTTGTCTTATAAAGCCAATTGTGTCCCCAAGGGTAGTTCTGATTGGTTGAAATTTAGTAGCACAAGGGAAGGAATAACTTTATTGTTGCTTTCATTGGTGTTTCCAGCAGTTGGAAATACATGGTTAACATGCGCTTATTGGTGTTTACATTGTTGGTTCTGACTGGTGGAAAACAGGAAGGAGTACACTTGTTGGTGTTTGCATGTAACTGGCCAACAAAAGTGATAACTGAAGTCCTGGTCAACCTAGTTCTTCTAAGTAGTGATGTTGCTATCACACTGTCATGAAAATACCAACAAGCGTACAGCTTCCTTTTTTTCCACCAATCAAAACCACCAATGCAAACACCAATAAGCACATCTTCCGTATTTCCACCTATCAGAAACTCCAATGCAAGCACCAATAAAGTTATTCCTTCCCTTCCTGCTATCAAATTTCAACCAATCAGAGCTACCTGTGTGGACAGAATTTGCTTTATAAGACAAGCACAAGAGGAAACAAGTTAGTATTCCCTGAGGAAGTCTCGTGTATTGGATCCGGAACATTGGAAATATTTCCATCATCATGACGTGGCAAATAGCTCAGAAGAATTTTAATTTTAACAATAATGATCATGAACGCCTTCATTCTGACGAAACAACAAAGTCTACAGTGCAAGCATCCAGGATCACCACCACCAAAAAAAGCCAGATCATCCACTTGAGTGCAGGAAATGTTATGCTGATGTTCTTTTTTGATCAAGGTGGCCCCCTTCACTTCCTACAGCACGGAACAATAGTGAATGCCCATCATTACTCACAAACCTTGATCGCCCTTCACCTAGTGATCAAATCAAAATGACCTGTGGGGTTCTTCTGCTCCACGACAATGCATAGCCTCATACGACCAACACAGTTGTGGCACTCCATCAGAAATTCAAATGCGAGGTTCTCAATCACCCTCCATACAGTTCAGACCACTCTTCTTGTGACTGCACCATTTTTGGTAACCTATAAAAGGCTCTTTGGGGCAAATGATTTCCCTCGGACAATGATGTCTAGCTGTACACGTGGAACTGGTTCACAACGCAGCCTCGGGAATTTTATGAGATAGCCATTCACTGCCTAGTGTCACAGTGGGACAAGTGTCTCAACAGCCAGGATCAATACTTCTAACATATGTGTTCTGGTTTCTGTAATTATGCCTCTGGCTCATTTATTTTTGGATGCCCCCTAATAATTTTATGTCAGCAGTAAAGTGTTGATGTTCAAGTTGTGAAGTCATGCTTTAGTTTACACTGAAGTTTTCATTGTGATTTGTTGGTCTATTCTACTGTAATGTAGCACATAAACTTGCTGCACGTACTCATATTTACACAAACTGATGGTGCTGATTTGGTATTTGTGTATGGGTTTGCAACGGAAATGCTGCTGTTGCTACTGCCTGTGGAGAATATGCCATATGATTTCACAATTGTAGACTACCAGATACAGGAGTGTATACTTATGTATTCAATACACTGTGTGACATTTGTGTAGTGCCCAGAAGTCATATTGTATCTAAATGTGTCAATGAATGGACGAAGTAAAAGAAAATATTCAGTCAATAGAACCTAGCCCTTCAACAAACACACACAAAATTTCTTCATGTACTGTCATTCCACATATAAGAGTATCTCTGATGCTAAGTATGCATTGGTTTCATTTGTATCATTCACAGCTAATTCATCCCCTTTTAACAAGAGATTGTAATGAATTTAACCGCTAAGATTCAGCTTGTTTAGTTAAGTGAAGATCCACATACCCACTACAATTTGGTATGCAGTGAGGCTTTAAATTTGTACAACTTCAAATATATTTACACACTGCTTATGTATGCACTACTAAGATACTTTACCATAATAATAACAATGCTGTCTAGATCAATTTGTTAAATTATTTCTGTTAAAAAAAATCTTGTAACAATATTGTGCAATAATCCATGTTTGTTAACAGATTTTATTACTAATACTTTATACTGTTATTTTTGAGCTACTTAACAATTTGTCAGTGTCTGCTTATCTTAAAGTTTTGTTATTCTCATAAATTGTCTGATCTAAATTATACACAAAACTGGTACTGCTACAGTTGTAATTTGCAATACAAATAATTTCTGTTTAGATTTGTTACAAAAATGCTTCTGGGTTATATCGAATAATTTTATATATTTCTTGTTTGTAAATGATTTATTTATGTTTAACAAATAATGAAGTTCAGTAACTAAGCTGTAACACACTTATTTTGGGAGATTCCAGAAAGTGACTTTATGTATAAATACGCATTCATGTGAAAATGTATTTTAGTCTCGACCAGTCTTCAGTCTAGTTTTTGTCATGGCTTACTCCGATGCATTAACTATGTAGTGAAGTTGTAAATTCTTTCTACGAACTAAAAACAGTTTATTTTACTGGAAGTCACAAATTTTAGTTCCATTAACATATAAGAACCCTCCAGAAATAATGTATACATGATTAAACAATAATGGCAGGTGAGCAAATGAAGTAACAATAACGGCAGGCGAGCTGACAGTGTCAACAAAAAACAAGAGGTGATGTAAAGTATTATATGGTTATGTAAGCAAATTACTTTGTAAGATGAAGGTAGGCAAATTGAACTTTGTCACTGAATACTTAAAAATTGTCAAGTAATTCCATTTATACTCTTCACTGCCACTTTCGATCATCACAGCATCAATAACAGTCGTAATTAACATCAGTGAAAAAAACCTTCATGCCACTGTGGAGACACAATTCAACAACACTTCACTGTAAATGAGTGGTGCCATTCAATAATCAGTTGATTGTGCCTGTTGTGTTATTGCATACACTTTTTTAAAATGAACTTCCAGCATGAAGGGGCTCCTACACATCCTAGCTATTAGGTGATATATCATCTACACTTAACATTCCCCGGAAGGTGGATTGGTGGATATAGGCATGTTTCTTGGTCAAATTACCCCTTTGTGCCCTTTTTGCCTATGGTGAATGTCATGACATAACAGCATAGAACACTATAAAAATGAAGTGTACAAAGAAAAAGTAAACACAAGAGCTGATATGATGGTTCAGATTATAAAAAAATCACTCATAAACAAACACAAAAATGGCCTCAGAAGAGCTGCATGTGGTGTTATCAAGAAAAGTCAAAAGAGCATTGAAGTAGGTGGTGGAATTTATGAAAATTAACTGTGAACATCATCATCTACCTCTTCTTTAAATTTCTTCGGACTACATACTGACAGTTGTATCTCTGTAAACATTAAAATTGGAGATGTGTTATATGGAATTTCTTTATCGCAATTCATCTATACTATCACATCCTAAAATATTTAGAATTCCTCCTGTAACACCCATTAAAAGTGGCATTTATGAGGGATCCAACAACCATGTTAAAATATGCACTGGAGCACCACAGGGTTCTATTTTGAGGCCATCACTTTAACATATATGCTACAAGATATTAAAAATAGCAACACAATGAAGTCACCATGCAAAAGATATACAACTGGCATTAAATGCAACATACTTGGAAATAAAAATGGCTATCATTTAAGTGTTACTTCGCAAAACACTGGCAGAAATGAGGATGTATCCAATGACATACAGGATACAGTTTATTCACTCCCACTAATTTATGCATCACATACTAATAGCAGGCAGCAATCTCCCTACCACACATTGGAGACATACTCTACTTCACCATGTTCCATCACATGGTGATGCTGGGCTGCCATCCAGCTTACAGCCAGTGTTGTGACGTCACTATTCACCACAACACCAGTGGTCTACACACGTCACGGTGCCACTTCACGAAGGGGCGATATGTTGCTGGACAGTACTTCAGCTGCCAGTGGCGCCTGCAGTCTTGTACCCTCACTGTCTGCTTCACTTACCGGCCAATAGCAGAACAGGGGCTCGCCAAGGTATGACGGTGTACCACAGCCACAACAGTCAGTAGACGTCTGTACCAGTCAGTCTACAAATCACTCAGTTCTAGTCAATAAAGCAGTTAGAACGAAGCAGAACTGCTACAGTTCCAGCAGATCCATCAACAGTGAACCAGCCGTTTACATTAGCACCAGCGGGAACACTACTACTGACTGATATAAAAGAGATCATCAGAACTGTAAATCACAAGCACCTAAAAGTTGAGTATTCTTTCCATTTCTAATAAAAGTACATGTGAACTAATCACTTCTTTCAGTTGCAGGCCTTGTCCACTTCCTTGCAAGCCACCTCCTTCTACTGCTGCATCCTGGAGATATAAAAGTCAAGATGTGTTTTGGAAACCTCATGGAACACAAGACGTGTTGACATATTTATTCTGAATTTATAAGTGTTGCTGTGGTGAGCCCAGCCATGGCTGAAAGCTAGCTCATGTGAACAGACTACATTCTGCTGACAGGTTGACTCAGCACATATTGCTGCCCAGCAGTGTTGGATTGCAGCCTCAGTCCACTAGCTGTGCCAGCTACTAATGGCACTCACAGCATCACCCTGTCGTACCCAGCATTGAAACAGTGATCTCACCAGTGAAAGGTGTGCTAGATCCCATCTTGTGCTGTGCAGCTATTTGTGAATTTGTTCTCAGAGTCACTGATATCTGAAGCCATGTAGTTGGATGAACTCCTTCCCATCTGTTGACAGGAATTAGTCCTAAATGTGTCAATATGCTGACATGACCTTTGGCCCCCAAAAGACCAAGCAGCTGGAGTCTGCACTGTCCTTACGCAGCAACATTGCTCGATGTAGTGTAGGCAGTCGTTCGTCAATCCACAATCACTCTGTAATGATGGCTTGAAGCTTAACAGCTACTAAGGACCATCTCAACAGGCAGCTAGTGGCTACTAGCATATAATGGATCATCTGAACATGCACTGAAGGGCCAAAGAAACTGGTACACCTGCGTAATATTATGTATGACCCCTGTGAGCACACTGAACTGCCACAATGCCATGTGGCATGGACTTGACTAATGTCCAAATTATTGCTGGAGGAAATTAACACCATGCATCATGTAGGACTGTTCATAAATCGGTAAGGGAATGAGGGAGTGGAGATGTCTTCCAAAAAGAACATTGTAAGGTATTGACGATGATGACAATGATGATTGGTGTTTTAGCCCCCATCATGTTGCAAAAATCCAAAAAAATGTTCAAATGTTTGTGAGTCTAGGGCATCAAAATGCCATGTTCATCAGTCCCTAGACTTACAAACTACACTACTGGCCATTAAAATTGCTATATCAAGAAGAAATGCAGATAATAAACAGGTATTCATTGGACAAATATATTATACTAGAACTGACATGCGATTACATTTTCACTCAATTTGGGTGCATAGATCCTGAGAAATCAGTATCCAGAACAACCACTTTTGCCCATAATAACAGCCTTGATATGCCTATGCATTGAGTCAAACAGAGCTTGGATGGTGTGTACAGGTACAGATGCCCACGCAGCTTCAACACGATACCACAGTTCATCAAGAATAGTGACTGGAATATTGTGACAAGCCAGTTGCTCAGCTACCACTGACCAGACGTTTTCAATTGGTGAGAGATCTGGAGAATGTGCTGCCCAGGGCAGCAGTCGAACATTTTCCGTATCCAGAAAGGCCTGTACAGGATCTGCAACATGTGAACATGCATTATCCTACTGAAATGTAGGGTTTTTGAGTGATCGACTGAAGTGCTGTCGAAGCGAACAAGAGGTGACCACGATGTGTAACCAATGACACCCCATACCATCATGTTGGGTAATAAGCCAGTATGGCGATGACAAATACATGCTTCCAATGTGTGTTCACCACGATGTCGCCAAACAAGGGTGCGACCATCATGATGCTGTAAACAGAACCTGGATTCATCCAAAAAAAAAAACAATGTTTTGCCATTCGTGCATCCAGGTTGGAGTTTGCGTACACTATCTCAGGTGCTCCTGTCTGTGATGCAGAGTCAAGGGTAACTGTAGCCATGGTCTCCAAGATGATAGTCCATGCTGCTGCAAATGTCATCAAACTGTTCATGCAGTTGTTGTTGTCTTGAAAACGTCCCCATCTGTTGAATCAGGGATGAGATGTGGCTGCATGATCTGTTACAGCCATGTGGATAAAATGCCAGTCATCTCGACTGCTAGTGATACAAGGCCATTGGGATCCAGCACAGCGTTTCGTATTGCCCTCCTGAAACCACTGATTCCATATTCTGCTAATAGTCATTGGATCACGACAAACGCGAGTGGCAATGTCATGATACTATAAACTGCAATTGCGATAAGCTACAACCCAACCTTTATCAAAGTCGGAAACATGATGGTATGCATTTCTCCTCCTTACACGAGGCATCACAACAACGTTTCACCAGGCAACACTGGTCAACTGCTGTTTGTGTATGAGAAATCAGTTGAAAACTTTCCTCATGTCAGCACATTGTAGGTGTCACTACCAGTGCCAACCTTGTATGAATGCTCTGAAAAGCTAATCATTTGTGTATCACAGCATCTTCTTCCTGTTGGTTAAATTTCGCATCTGTAGCATGTCATCTTCATGGTGTAGGAATTTTAATGGCCAGGAGTATACTTTAACTAACTTACACTAATAAAAACATGCACACACCCATGCCCAGGGAAGGACTCAAATCTCGGACAGAGAGCAGCCACACAATCTGTAGCATAGGGCCTTAGACCACATGCCCATTACCACATGGCAGAAGGTTTCCTAGATATACTCAATGATGTTTATGTCTGAGAAGTTTGGTGGGCAGTGGAGTTGTTTAAACTCAGAAGAGTGTTCTTGGAGCCATTCTGTAGCAATTCTGGAGGTCTGGGATGTCACATTGTCCTGCTGGAATTGCCCATTGGACTGGAAGTGAATGAATGCAGGTGATCAGCCAGGATACTTATGTGTGTGTCACCTATTAGACACATATCTAACGTATCAGGGCTCTGATATGACATGCTCCACACCATTACAGATCCTCCACCAGATTGTACAGTCCCCAGCTGACATGCAGTGTCCATGGATCCGTAAGGTTGTTTTCATATCTGTACACATCCATCTGTTTGATGCAATTGGAAACAAGACTTGTCAGACCAACATCATCCCTGTGTCCTTTTCACGCCCTTCAACTCTAATAACTGCTGTCTGGAGGTCTGGGGTGTCACATTGTCCTGCTGGAATTGCCCATTGGACTGGAAGTGAATGAATGCAGGTGATCAGCCAGGATACTTATGTGTGTGTCACCTATTAGATACATATCTAACGTATCAGGGCTCTGATATGACATGCTCCACACCATTACAGATCCTCCACCAGATTGTACAGTCCCCAGCTGACATGCAGTGTCCATGGATCCGTAAGGTTGTTTCCGTATCTGTACACATCCATCTGTTTGATGCAATTGGAAACAAGACTTGTTAGACCAACATCATCCCTGTGTCCTTTTCACGCCCTTCAACTCTAATAACTGCTGTCTCTTCGCCCCTCATACCTCCAGAATTTGAAAGAGAGTATTCCAGTCAACATTGTCAAATGCTTTCTGCAGATCCACAAATGCTAAAAACGCAGGTTTCCCTTTCCTTAATCCATCTTCTAAAATAAGTCATAATGTGAGTTTTGCCTCCCGTTTCCTACATTTCTCCTAAATCCAAACTGATCTTCTCAAAGGCCTAATTCCACCAGTTTTTCCATTTGTCTGTAAATAATTTGTGTTAGTATTTTGCAACCATGACTTATTAAACTTACGGGGATCGAGAGGGGTTTGAGCCCCAGAAACACCACATATTTATGAGCTAGAAAAGCACTTTATTGTTGATCGCTTGAAGTACAGATCCAGGTCGACGGAACTCAGAGACGCTGGCTCCAAAGATAGATTAGTATATATATTGATGTGGACATGCCACTACACAGCCCTCTCCCGCAGTACAGAGTACACTCTGATGAGGAGAGGGGGGCACTGGGGATGATGAAGGTGCGATGTGTGGCAGTGACGTCGGTAGACGGGGGCCAGGGTTCAATGTTACAATCCATTAGATGTTGTCCTGTCTTGTCAGCGGGTGTGGCGGCAAGTGTTTGTTTCTTTACGCGTGCAACGTTTGTTGTGACAGCGGAAGGCGGCAC
This sequence comes from Locusta migratoria, assembly GCA_026315105.1. Taxonomy (NCBI): domain Eukaryota; kingdom Metazoa; phylum Arthropoda; class Insecta; order Orthoptera; family Acrididae; genus Locusta; species Locusta migratoria. The sequence continues at coordinate 116,614,848 of CM048753.1, read as the reverse complement.
AGTGACACACGCGTCAAGGGGCATGGCAGTTAGCGAACTGGCAGAAGGCGGCTCGGGAGCTTTCGTGACGACTGAGGAAAGCCGGGATGCTGAAATGATAAATGATAGCTGTGTCTGCCGGCGATACCCACAAGTGAAGTGCAATGCCAGGTGATGGCTCGGAAGTTGTGGTGGCAGCTGAGGAGAGCCAAGGTTACGAAATAATAGAAGAGCCAGCTGGCGGTGTGTGCGAGGGCAGCACGGCAGCGGGCGGTGGTTCGCAAGTTTTTGGGGCGGCCGCAGAAAGCCAGGGTGCTGAAATAGTAGTTGTGTCAGCCGCCGGTGCAAGCAAAGACAGCACAGCAGCAAGCGGTGGCTCGGAAGTAGTCTTGGTAGCTGAGGAGAGCCGAGGCGACGATGATGTAGTAATTGTGCTGGCCAGCGGTGCGTGTGAGGGCAGCACGGCAGAAGGCAGTGGCTTGGAAGCTTCCACGGCAGCCAAGGAAAGTTGAAGTACCGAGGTTGTTGACACGTCGGCCGCCAGCGTGCATGAGGGAGGCACTGTCTCGTGAGCACAAGATGGTGGCATGTGTGATGTGTTCGAGGAGTTCCCAAGACCAACACACTCAGGCGGCAGCATGCGAGTTGGAGAAATTATAGTTTTAGATTCATGCTCGACCAACAGGGCGGGAAAGCATGAAACAGAAGAAGAACGCTGCATGGGAGGACGAAGCACTGGCAGTGCGCCCAAGCAAGGCGTTGGCATAGCAACCAGGTTTTGTTTACAAGCACTCGCATAGGGGAGGCACAGGGAAACAGAACTGTCACAAGCACTGTTAACCATGTGTGCAGGCATGACATCACTAATAACACTAGTGGGGGGTAGCACCAATGTTGACATGGGTGTGATTATCCTTTGAAGTTACTCGATGAGTCATAATAAATTACTGCAGGGTGGCCAGCTCAAACACCGGCAAAGAAGGTGGTGAGGCTGGAACACAGGCAGCAAGTGGGAGGTGAGATGAGTAAGGTGACTTGCATGTGTCGTCTACGTTGCGGGTGTGACCTCGAACGACAGCAGGGCAGTGAGGCGTGTAATGCAGCATAAAGTAGGCATTGTATTTTCTGTCTGCAACACGTAAGCACTTACAGGGTGTTGGAAATAGAACCTTGATGATAGTGGAATCACAGCACACTTGTTGAGGTGAGGTACAAAGTTCACGCGGTGCGACAGATCCGGAGGAACAGGACATGAGAGCGGTAGATCGGAAACATGATGGCATTGTAGACCGACACGGGAGAGGCACTGGAATGTGCCCCCTAAATGGGCAGTTGTGAGTGTCTGAACGTGTCAATCATGTGCGAGTGCAGAACGGACTGTTGTGGTCACGGCACAGCAGACACGTCACATGACATGGCACATGGCTGCACATAAAAAACATTGTCACAGGACACAGGAATTGAAAATGTGGTAGTTTGAAGAAACAACACTTTCACTGTTCACACACGGGAAGGACTGTTGCACGTAACTTGGAGCAACGGCATTGTCTGGAATGTTCGTTGTGCATGCAGAAAAAGGTGTGCTTAGAGCACGACAAAACTGATCCGAATTTAAGTATAATTCATGGGGAAACTTGAAATTGCACAATCAGTAAAGTCACTGTGTCCTGAAGGAGAAACAACCATTTTCATCAAAATAATATCCTCCATGGTTACAGTACAAGGTCAAACAATGACATACACTTTAATCACTGGAACACCACACTGTGCCAGAAGGGTGTATGTCATACAGGTACAAAATTGTACCACATATTACCCAGACACATCAAATCTTCTCCTGACCTACTAAACTTCAAAAAGTCTGTGACAGCCTACCTATGAGAAAACTGCTTTTATTCTGTTTCAGAGCATCTTATGCATGAGGAAATGTAATTAATTTTGTAATTGTTGTAACAAGTTTGTAAAGATTCAGTGGATATCCAATATCCTCATTATTAATTATGTAAATCTAGTTACTATTGAAATTTAACTAACATGTGTATCTTCCGCAAATTGTAAATCCAAAATATAAATTTTATGTCCAATATCTTGTGTACAACATATGTACTGAAATAGATTATAAGGACTAATAAATAAATAACCATCCTGGCCTCAACCTAAGATAATTTTCCATCCCTGCACCCTGCACCTAACATCTCTCCCCCCTTCTTCTTCCTTCCCCACCCATTATCCTGTATCCATGTCTTCCTTAAAACTGTGTATCACCACTTACAATATCCCCTTACTTTATTACTTTTATTTTTACTTATGTTTTATTTATTCCTATTTTTCCTAACTTTATTTTTCCTTTTTTTCTATTTTTATTTTTCCTTATTATTCTTATTCATTTCAAATCCCCCTCTCTCCCCACACTCCTCTACACCTTTATTTTATCCTTTCCTGCCCCTACTCTTCACTGTATTCATTGCCGCAATTAAAATTCCCGCCTATCAGAGCCTTTAAAATCCATCATGCAATTCGGAACTTTTCATCCCCATCTTTACCCAGCATCCTTCCCCCTCCACTCCCCACCTCATTCACAGTCTAGCTTGTGTTGCTGGAGTGGCCAGAGTTGATAGTTGGGTGTGTGTAGTTGTCTGAGTGATTGCGTGAATGTATGTGTTTCTTTTTCTGACGAAGGCCACGAGCGGAAATATAAGTTGTGTGAATGTGACTGTCTATTTTTGTGTCTGTCAGTAGCTCAGTGAGCCTCTTTATGGTGAGTTGTTACCTATCCTCCATTATTGTTGTTTCATAAAATATTTTAGTATGGGCATTTAAGATTAAGCTGTTGCGTGCCCATAACAACACACCACTGTTGACATTGAGACTAGAGTCAAGTCCAAAATCATTGCGTCAAACATTCTGCTACATTTAATTACAATTGACTTATTGGAGTTTAGATACTATAAGATTGGGAAATTACTAATGAGACAAGAATTTTAGTTGTGTACACTCTTACCGAGGTCAGCACGGCAATGAAGAGTGTGGCATTCCTAAGTGAGATGCAGCAGCAGCACTTGCGGAAGCGGCCCATGGACCTGTAACACCAATCGAGTACGAGGGAAACTTATCAAACTCTAATATCAGATTTTTAGAAACGCAATGAAACAAAATTAGGGAGATATTTACACACCAAAGTAGTGCAGTGGTATTCTGCAACACAAAGTGTTCTTAGATGTAAAACCAGTGGGCAGCACAAACTCAGAAACTCGGGAATTGCTGTGTTACTAATAATAAATAAATGCATTTTGCATTGATTCTGGATAAAAATTGCCGTAGAGGAGAAGAAGAAGGAAGGAAAAAAAACTCAGCAATAAACAGATGTCTGTAATAACAGTAGACTATCTGATGAAAAGAAAAAGACACATATTAGTGGACGGTAATACAGGGTATGTCTAACCTTTGTCTTCATGACTGAATTCTGGTGAGAAAATATTAATGATGTAAATATCAACAATACTGCAATTCTTCATGACATATATTTTCTCATTATGTCATATGATATTGAATATAAGGGGTATTGGACTAAAATTTGTGCTGTGGCCAGGATTTGAACCTGGGACCTTCTGCTTACTACGCAGATGCTTTAAACTGCTCAGCGAATACAGCTTTATCCGCAATGCTGTGTTAGCTGAGTGGTTTAAAGCATCTGCCTAGTAAGCAGAAGTCCCAGCTTCGAATCCTGGCCACAGCACAAATTTTAATTCAACATCTCTCCTTATATTCAATATCTTATTAAGTGATGTATTTCAATATCTGTGGATGAATGGCAGTCCCTGCTTCTTCAAGAGTCTAAACCAGTTAATTCTAAAACTTCCTGGCAGATTAAAATTGTGTGCTGGAACCGGGATTCGAACCTGTGACCTTTGCCTTTCGCGGGCAAGCGCTCTATCACTGAGCTACCCCGACATGACGCACAATGCCGCCTCACAATTTTAATTCCGCCAGTACCTCGCCTCCTACTTTCTAAGTTTAATTCTGGCAGCTAATTCTACATTATTGCATATCCCAAAGGTGTTCCATTGGGTTCAAGTTATAGCTGTGAGGGCTACTGTCCACACCATTGCTCCCTAGGTGTGGCTTTAAGACAAGGTTAATTTTCTGGGCTGGATAAAAACTAATGAGAAGTCTTATTTTTCTGTAATAACTTAACTGGCAGATGTAATTACAGGTAGGCCCAGTATATTCATCCCAGTTATTTATAACATTTGCAAAATACTTGGAATGCATAATACCATCTGCATATTATAATTATTTGCTGCATTTGGTATAAGCCAAATTTTACTGAATGATTGTAAACATAAATAAAATACCCACAATTCATAATACCACTGTGACATACAACAATAAACTATAATACTTAGCTTTCATCTCGTCAAAGCTTAAGGGAATTCTGCTTCCGTGCAACATTATCCTGGGGAGCTATTTATTTGAGGAAATAAATACTTCAAGCAACTCTTCATATAATTTTCTTTTTGAACCATTTATTCCACAAGATCGATCACGTAGCTACAAGTATCTTCCACAACAACCAAAACTCCACGAATGTTCCAAAGGCCAAAAACTTACTAAAAATCCAACAACCTTGCCACTACAGTACACATGTATATGTATGCTCACAAACAATTGGTACAATAGCAAACATTATTGAACAATAAATGAAGTGTTAGTTAAAATCACAAATTAGCAAACTAAGATAAATTACATAAATAAATACATTTGTTATAAAATTAGATTACTTATATATTGTCGCATTGAAATGCAAGCAGGCTTGACTTTGAAGTCAACTGAATACAGCACTTATACTGAAAGCACATTTATTACGAAATCAACATACACGCAGCACAGCATACACAGACAGAATTTACCAGAAATTAGAAGAAGAGTTAACATAAGAGATAAGTAGAATTTACAAGTGAACATAAGAAAGATGTAGAACATTCTGGAATTGTTAATTACAAAGAAATAAATTGTTGCCAGTGGGTGGGATTGAACTGGCGACCTTCAACACCGCAATCCGTAATGCTATCCCCTCCGCCACGCCGGCAGTCGGTGTTCGTGGTCTCTCGCGGCATTGCTCCCTCTCCTGGAGAAACAGTGACCCGCTGTTATGATCCCTGTGGAGCCAGCTGCAATGTCCTGGATATTGACCATGTCATGGGTTCTCTGTATGACAGTTCAAGGGAATCCTTCCCTTCTCCACGATTATTGACGACAGACGATCCTGTCGTGGCTTCATCAGGAACATCACTGTCCTTAGAGTCCTTGAACAAGAAGCCACTGTCATCTACCTGCTCTTCAGGATGGTAGTAAGGCTTCATGCGCAGGACGTGAACAATGCCTCTTCGTTTTTGACGTTTCGACAACGGCTCATAATCCTCAACTTCTTATGTGACCTCTGACAGACGGCATATGACACGATACAGACCAAAGTATCGCTTCAATAACTTTTCTGACAGTCCAACCTTCCGTACAGGGGTAAAAATCCATACCAGATCTCCTGGGCTGTACACAACAGGTCGGTGCTTGTCATTACACCGCTGACGGTCCATCTCCTGGGCGTCCAGTGTCCGTATGCGAGCCAGCTGTCTTGCTTCTTCGACCCAGGTGATGAGCTGTTTAACATAGTCATCCTGAGTGTCATCCGGTTGGAATCCATTGTCATCTCAGCTTCACGGCCATGGAGCAGGAAAAACGGAGTTAAGCCTGTGGTGTCTTGTCTTGCGGTATTGTAAGCAAATGTCACGACTGGCTGAATTGTATCCCAATCCTTCTGCTCAACATCGACATACATCGACAGTATGTCGGCTAAAGTCTTGTTAAAACATTCCATAAGACCATTCATCTGAGGATGGTATGGAGTTGTCATTCTATGGACAATGTCGCACTGTGACATTACCTCTGATACTAGTTTTGACTGGGATACTTTTCCATGATCAGATATCATGACACCTGGTGCTCCATGATTCAAAATAATGTTTCGACAAGGAATTTTGCGGGAGCTTCTGCAGTCGGCACAGGTTTGCTGACAGCGTAGCGTGTGAGGTAGTCAGTGCAGACTATTATCCAACGGTTACCGGTTGTCGACTTCGGGAACCTCCCTAAAAGATCGATTCCAACTCGGTGGAATGGAGCTGCTGCTGGCGGAATCAGTACCAGATGCCCTGGAGGTAATTGCGGCACATGCTTCCGTCGCAGGCACTCTTTACAGTGACTCACATAGTGCTTGACAGATCGGTAGAGACCTTTCCAGTAATACCTGCGTCTGATTCTGTCTAGGGTCTTCACGAATCCCAGATGACCGGCTATTGGAGCATCGTGGAAACATTTGAGAATAGCTGGCTGGAGATGAGCTGGAACAACTAGTAGCCATTTGGGATCCAGTGGATTGTAGTTGCTCTTATACAATGTTTCGTTTATAAGTTGGAACTCTCCATTGGTCGGTTCTCCTTTCTCCAAGGCCTCTATCGTTTTTAATAGTGCTGAATCTTCCCTCTGTTCATCTGTAACGTCATCTAATTCAGTGAGGGCTGAAATGTCATTAATGCTGTTGTGTTCCACTAATGGATTCCTCAAAAGGCAGTCGGCATCCTTGTGTTTGCGCCCGTTCTTGAATACCACCGTGACATCGTCGTAGTGCCCATCTTGCCAGTCAACCTGATGGATCCTTCAAGCAAGTCAGCCAACACAAAGAATGGTGGTCTGTCACAACGGTGAATGGCTTGCCGAATAAATACAGCCGGAACTTGTTGATAGCGCAGATAACTACAAGACATTCTTTTTCAGTTGTAGAGTAGTTTATCTCGGACTTTGAGAGTACTCTTGACGCATAGGCTATCACTTTTTAGCACCTTCCTGAACTTGTACAAGTACTGCACCAATCCCATAACCACTGGCGTCTGTGTGAAGTTCTGTTTCTGCGTTCTTGTCGTACAAGGCTAGCACTGGTGCGGAAGTTAGAGCCTCCTTAAGTGCCTGGAAAGCTCTTTCTTTAGTCTCATCCCAGTAAAACTTGGCGTCTCGTTGCAGAAGTTCTTGTAATGGACATGCCTTGTAACAAAATCCTTTTATTAAACGTCGGTAGTATGAGCACAGCCCAAGAAAACTTCTCACATCACAAATGTGCTGAGGAGTCTGAAATTCTGTGACTGCTCTTACTTTATCTGTATCAGGACGGACACCATCTCTGTTGACTAGGTGCCCTAGGATTTTTATCTCTTTGGCGACGAAGAGGCCCTTCTTTGATTTGAGGCAGAGACCTGCAGTCTGAACACACTTCAACACAGTTGACAGGCAACTCAGATGTTCTTCAAATGTTTTCGAGAAAACGACAATAGCAGAGACACATCGTCCACTTAAGGTGTCCAACAAGCTGTCCATCATGCGGTCGAATGTGGCTGGAGCATTACATAATCCAAATGGCATTAATTTAAATTCATAGAGGCCGTCAGGTGTAATAAAAGCCGTCTTCTCCCTGTCAGCTTCGTCAACCTCGATTTGCCAGTAACCTGTCTGCATGTCCATAGTTGAGAAGTATGTAGTTCCTTTCAAGCATTCTAAGGTGTCATCAATACGCGGCAATGGGTAGACATCTTTCTTTGTGATACTGTTCAGCCGCCGATAGTCGACACAGAATCTCCACGTGTCATCCTTCTTCTTTACGAGGACCACCGGAGACGACCAAGGACTCTCCGAAGGTTGAATAATGTCATCTTGCAACATCTTCTCCACTTCCTCCCAAATTATCCGTCTTTCAGCTGGTGACACTCTATACGAACGCTGCCTAATTTGTGGATGATCCCCAGTACTGATACGGTGCTTTATTGTGGGCCGTTTCGTCTGACTTTTCACCTGCTGAGGTGTGAATGCACCCGAAATTTGGCGTAGTATACCTAACCCCTGCTGGTGTTGTTCCTTGGTCAGTCCAGGCCCTATTGGCAGTTCTACATTTGTTTCCTCCAACGTGGTGTCTGTACTAACAGCAGGGCATGGGTATTCATTGATAACGTTGAGCTCACTGTCCTGAATTGGTTCAGCTGTCCCGATAAACATTCCCTTGGGGATAAGTTGTGACTGCTCGTGACAATTTGTGATCCAAATATCTCCTTGACCACCGGTAATGCTTATGATAGCCGTTGGTATGTAAATTTCTTTTGTGAGCCTGATAAACTTTTTACTATCAACAAGAACTTCACAGTTTAACCAGTCATCTGTGTTTGTGACTGCACATCTTCTCATTGTTAACGGTGGTATCGTCACATTGTCAACGACGATTAACTTCCCAGAAAATTCTGTATTACGTGTATCCGGCGGAACCACTTCTTCAGTTTTCAGCTCAGATCTTCCACAGTCAATGATAGCTTGGGATGCCTGAAGGAAGTCCCATCCGAGGATGACATTGTGACTACATTCTGTTAACACGACAAATTCAAATGGCTGGTACATGTCTGCTGCAATACCCTTCATCAGGTGCATGATTTTGTCAGCCTCAGTCATATTCGGACTCACTATGTTACACAGGGTCGAAACATTCTGTATGTATGACTGTGTCGGCTCACCATGTCGTTGGGTCCGGTTCTTCAGTTGTTCTTCCGCCGAGCAGATTTGTCGCTGGCGGTCTCCAAACGTCTTCTTCAGTTCCTCCTGGATCGTCTCCCAGTCATTCAACTTGTCTTTGTTGTTTTCAAACCATTGCTGGGCTGTTCCGTCCAGGTAGAAGTAACCGTTGGCCCAGCACATCGTATGATCCCACCTGTTGTACTTAGCGACTCGGTCGAACCCTTTTAGCCATTTGTTGGGGGTCCTGTCCAACATCTCCAGAGAACACCGACGGGGGTCTGATGTGTAGCTGGCTTACCGCTGGTTTCGTGTCCATCGGTCTTCTGATAATACGGACTTTCGGAAGGATGTACTCGGTATATCCCTTGTATTCCGGTTCTAGTCTGTGTAAGCGACGGCTTTTACGTTGCCTAATCGGAGCCACGGTGATGCAGCTGTTGCACAGGATACCAGGCGCCTCCACCAAACAATGTTGTGTCGAAATGGATGCAGGCTTGACTTCGAAGGCAACTGAACACAGCACTTATACTGAAAGCACATTTATTACGAACTAAACATACACGCAGCACTGACTGCCTCTCAGGCAGAGTGCTCTGCTATTTATACACAGACAGAATTTACCAGAAATTAGAAGAACAGTTAACATAAAAGACAAGTAGAATTTACAAGTGAACGTAAGAAAGATGTAGAAAATTCTGGAATTGTTAATTACGAAGAAATAAATTTTTGCCGGTGGGCGGGATTGAACCGGCGACCTTCAGCACTGCAATCCATTACGCTATCCACTGCGCCACCCTGGCAGTCGGTGTTCGTGGTCTCTCGTGGCAATATGAAAAAAATCCTTTATACCTTTATAACAAATGGCAACGGACTCCACATAGCAGTTTTTGCGATGCTGCGCCAATTGCTGTCATAAATGACAAAGTCACTTAGCTTAGAAGCTAACATGCATTTATTTTCACATGTGGCATCCCGTGGTCTACTATTTACTTGAACAGAGCACTGTGTAATATCTGTATCTTTTGTCTGACCTAGCACAGTTTTCCACATTTTGTTATGAGGGTTTGTCCAACTTCCGTTGCCTGCTTGTGGTTTCAAAGTCTTTCAACCAATTTAATAGATTTTCATGACAGTAGCATTTGCATGACAGCATTAAAAAAAAAATTTTTTTTGAAGCTATAATTATATGAAATATTGAAAAACCAATTACTCTTGCCATAGGATACTATAATGATACTCATACTCCCAGTGTGTGTTAGACAACTTGATCTCACCATCTCCAGAAGCATTATTCAAGTTGTCAATGACACTAAAAGGACTATTAGGTATACAGTACCAGTGCTGTAGGAAATTTACTACATAATTTAAAGAGAACAATTATAAACTGTGATGTGAATCAGTGTGCAATATTTATCAAATAATCCATATAAATGAGTGAAAATTAAGAACTGTGGATAATCATGCTTAATGAGATAATGTGATTAGCAACATCATATCAATATCTTTTACAAAACTAACAGGACACCTGTAATGATGGCGATGAAATACATTAAACAGACTACTACTCAAATGTAGTTAAGCAAAAACGACTGTTTGTTCTAATTAACGACTATATAAACAATTCATGATCACTCTAAAACATTCTGGGAATGTATAAAATGTATGCTGTTTGAGGAATATCATTACAATTTGCTAATTCACATCTGTTTATTATAATTAATTGATGTAATCATTAAAAGGCAGCTATTAGTGAAAACATTTCTTCTTGTGATTATGTAATCTTAAACTTCTGTAAATAACTTACTCCATGATTATGTAATACTTTGTGGAAAGAACCTGTGTAAATGTTAGTAACAATTTTCATAATTTCTGTAATGAGTTGTGTAGTTCTTGAAGTGGATATCGTTGGTTACATCTTCATGTTATGATTCACAAAAACACTGAAAAAATGGTAATCCTTATTAGCAACTTCAGAAATATTAAAGGTACAATAAGCTATAATGTCTCTATTTGTGCTCTCTGAACCAACAAGTGCTTTAACAGTGCTACTATTACAATAAAGAACAGCACAGTCAATCACCCACTTCCATTTTGTGGAGTTCCTTTGTTAAATGTTGCAAAATTAACACTACACCCACAAAATGTTGTAGGGCCTTGTAACATCACCAGGATTATGTGCAGCTTAACATGCCATTTGGTATCAGAAATATGAATAGATGCAAAATTAATGAGATGGAGTATGTTGCCATTTGGTACATCCTGAAGAAAGCATCAAAAACAGGTGAAATTTGCAGCACATGCATGTGGCAGCGAGAGATGCACATGATTAGCATGCATCACAGGTGCCACGTGTATCACCTACAAAATATGAAGTATAGTACCAGCTTTACTAGGTACCTCTGCAATACTCCATGTGCGAAATGCAACAATGTCGCTCTTGGGAAACAATTCAAGGCCACCCTTTTTAGCATCACTTGTGCGAACAATCGCTACAGTATGCCAAACAGATCCACCAGTCACTTCAAGATTTTTTTATACTGAAATCAAATCTGGCTCCCACAAAAGTAATCAGACCATGCAAAATCTCCTCTTGAGCAGTGCAACCAACAACCTGACTCACCAGGATTAAAGTCAATAGTATTTACACTTTTATACACAGGTAAACGGGAACGACGAAATCTTTTCCTGTAAGGAGGCATCTATGCAACTGTTCAATGCTGTTGCCTGTGCGGCAGCTACACAACGACTGCAACTGTCTTACGGGAAGCACGGCTTCTGTAGCATGCTCTTATCTAGCCACAACTTCCAGTGATAAATTGATTTTTCTCCGGCTGGTGCCTAGTAAATTATAGAGTACTGGCCTCTCTCTCTCGCACACTTTCAAGGTCAAGCGGTACAGTGCAGTATTGCGCATGCACAACTCACACGCTGCAGTTCACAGAGGTGCCTCTCACAGAGTGCATCCCAGGGTGCCCATGAGAGCTACAACAGCAACAAGAGTCGCTTCTCAGCTTTTGACAAGATCAATGTTACGGATTGTGCGGCCTCCAGTGTCGGAGTTTCGAATCCTCCCTCAGGTAGGGATGTGTGTGTTGTCCTTAGATTATTTTAAGTAGTTTTTAAGACTAGGGACTGATGACCAATGTAGTTTGGTCCCATGGGATTACAAACATTTGAACCTTTTTTGTCATACCTTGTGATGATACTGCTGACCCTCTCATCTCAATGTTATCGTACAGAATTGTCTGCTTCGGACCTGGAATTGTGTGGTTTAATAGTGATATATGTTGCGTGTGAAGTTAGTTACAAACGAAATAGCCAGCCAAGGAATCAGTGTAGGACAGTGTTTCGGTGATACTGTCATTAGTTAACAAGTGATAGATTTCATTAATTAAGAGATTTGTATATGGATTACTTGATAAATATTGCACACTGATTCAAATCACAGTTTATAATTGTTCTCTTTAAATCATGTAGTAAAGTTCCTACAGCACTGGTACTGTATACCTCATAGTCCTTTTAGTGTCATTGACAACTTGAATAATGTTTCTGGAGATGGTGAGATCAAGTTGTCTGACATACACTGGGAGTATGAGTCTCATTATACTATCCAGACAGTTCTATAAACAATAGTTTCGTCATTGTATGTTATTTCAAGACTTAAACAGACGAATTGTAAAACCTTTTGTAAAAAACAAAAAGAAATGAAAATAAATAGCATTGTATATAAGTCAGGCTCATAAACAAGTTACGTAGACCAGCTAATTGTGTTAATTAATGTAGTAGTCAAGATTGTAATTATTTGTATATATTGACTGACGTGAGATTTTGAACATATTTTGAGAATGGCCAAGATATTTGATAGTTCAATATATGTTAGAAACATGTATGATGTACTCATTAACTAATTAATTGACATTTAACATTGCTGTTCGTTGTCAAACAGAAAGATCGTAGATTTCAACTTAAAAGGATATGTGCCATCTAAAATTATTGTATGTATAGTTTTCATTTTATATTGTGCTTATTATTATGAATTAAATTCCATAGGGCTGCAGAAGATTTGAGTCCAGGCTGATGCTGTATCCTACGCTTTTTTCAGGTAAAGTGGTCCTTTACAGGCATCGGTTCGTGTTTGTTCTATGTTTTCTCAGTTTTATTGTTACCCTCTGACTGAAAGGGTTGAGCTACCTCGCCGGCACCACTAAGCCATCTGGGCCACGATGAGCATCGCAGCTGCAATACCTGCTCTGGCACGCTCTCAGCCCCACACAAACCCTCATCTTACAGCCTGCATGCCCGTCTCAGTGTCCCTTACACACTAGTCTTGTTTAATTGCGACCACGGTTACAAGATTCCCACAAGGGGATGCAGACTCGTGTTCACCAGTACTAAAATTTAATGATCTCTTTTCACGCCGTCGTATTGATTAACATAATATGATGTTTAGAAGTTTAATAGTGGCAACTATTTATTGACAATGACTAGAAAGCTTTACACGTTTGGATCTGCTACTTCAAAGTAGTCAACATCGTAGAGTAGAACCCTTTGCCAGTGGAAGGCGTAGTATACCGTTAGCAGAGCCTGTTCTATTGATGGTGCGAATGGAACGTTCTACTGCCTGTCGATTCTCTGGAATGGTGCTGAAGCTAATGCCACGAAGTGGTTCCTTCATCTTCAGAATCAAATCAAAATCACAAGGACTTAAGTCTAAGGAGTATGGTGGATGGTACAGTACTTCCCAGTCCCATCGACTGAACAGAGCAGCCATAGCTTGCACTGTATGCTCCCTCGCATTGTTGTGCAAAATGATGTGTGGGCTGCGCAGAAGGTGTTGCCACTTCTTTCGCAAGGCTGGTAACAGGTGATGCTAAAAAACAAACAGTAAAATTGTGCCTTACTCTCTGCCGTGGAGGAACGTAATGCATTAGAATGACATCGACATTCACTGAAGGCTTTTACCAATGTGCCACCGTTCTGTGCTGATTCCCCACACGCCTCTTGAAGACCTTGATGACACTAATGTGCTGTACGACCTACATATCTTAGATTATTTCCTCAACGGAAATTCACGAAAAGAACGTCATCTTTCCTCCACCGATCCCCAATTGAGTTGCCGGAGCATTTCCGTGACACTCGCGCATTGGTCGAACCTACCAGTAACAAACCTAGCTGCTCGCCTCTGAACTGCTTCTATGTCTTCCTTTAAACTGATCTGCTGTGTGTCCCAAACACTTGAGCAATACTCAAGACGTGGTCGTACAAGCGTTGTATATGCGGTCTCCTTTACAGCTGAAGTACGTCTTCCCAAAATTCTCCCAATAAACGGAAGTCGGCTGTCCACCTTACTTACAACTGTCCTTAAATGTTCGTTCGATTTCATATCACTCTGCAATGTGCCTAGATATTTAAGCGACTGCATCAAGAAGCTCACTACTAATGCTGTATTGGAACATTATGGGATTGTTTTTCCTACTCATGCGCATCACCTTACATATTTCTCTGCCTTCTTCGCACCAACTAGAAATTTTCTCAATTCACCCTATATGCTATTACAGTCAGTTAAAGACGACACCCTCCCATACACCTCTGCATCATCAGCAAACAGCCGCAAATTACAACTTACTCTGTCCATCAGATCATTTATATAGATAGAAAATAATAGCGGTCCTATCACACTCCCCTGGGGCACGCCTGACGATACACTCGTCTCTGATGAACACTCGCCGTCGAGAACAACGTACTGCGTTCTATTACTTAGGAAGTCTTCCACCCAGCCACAAATCTGTGGCAAAACCTCTGGCACATTCGTCTTGATCCAACTCTGTTGTTCCTAGAACTCTTCCCATTCCATGTTTACGTGATGTGGTACAGCAACCATGTGCAGTTGAATTCTTGAATAACAGAACGTCTTGATTGTTCCTGTTTGGAAAATATAGTGACACCGTTACGTTAGACAACTCACTTGCAAGTTACTGTGTTTCCCTCTATTGCGCACTCACCGGTAATGCGAGATGGGCGAGTCCATTTGCTGAGAGGTAAGGTAAGTATGTCAACATGTGCTATCAGCGATAGTAGTAGATTCCACTACATAGTGACTCCACAGCAGTGTTGCCACTATTTAAGTTCGAACCCTCGTACTTACATTTGAGTGCGAATGCACACGTTCGTGGATGTATTTACGCGAATTGGCTACCCATCGCAGCGAATAAAAGGAGACAGTACGCAGTGCAGTGAATTTGTGTCTGCCTGAGAGCGTGCCAGGATAGTTCCTGCAGCTACCATACAATTGCCTAGGTGGCTTAGTAGATAAAGCATGTACTCACTTCCTTCTAATGCTCAGTTGACAATTCCTTGATGTCTCAGAATGTGTTCCACCAACCTATCCCTTCTCTTAGTCAGGATGCGCCAGAAACTCCTTTTCGCCCCAATTCTGTTGAGCACGTCCTCATTAGTTACGTGATCTAGCCATGAAATCTTCATCATTCGTCTGTAGCTCCACATTTCGAAAGCTTCTATCATATTTTTGTCTGAACTCCTTATCGTCCACGTTTCATTCCCATACAATGCTACACTCAAGACAAATGCTTTCAGAAAGGATTTCCTAACATTTAAACTAATATTGGATGTTAAAAAATTTCGCTTCTTCAGAAACGCTTTACTTCCCACAGCAATTTTGCATTTTATATCTTCTTTACTTCGGCCATCACCAGTTACCTTGCAACCCAAATAACAAAACTCATCGAGTGCTTATTTTACTAAGTTGTTAATTTCATTTTAATTGTTTATAAGTCTTCTTACTAGTAGCCGCGGCGGAGCGGCCGAGCGCATTGAGGCGCTATGCTATGATGCGCGAGGCCGTTCCCCGTAGGGGGTTCGAATCCCCCCTCGGGCATGGATGTTTGTGCCGTCTTTAGTATAAGCTAGTTCATAAGTAGTTTGTAAGTTTAGGGACTGATGACCCCGTAGTTAAGTCCCTTAAGCTCTACAAACATTTGAACTTTTTTTTTTCTTGCCACTAAAAGTCCTACTTTATTAATTTTACCATTATTACTTAGTTTTTCGTTCTCGTTCTCATCGCAAATGAAAACAATGTAGAATCAGATGCGTCAGTTGTTAATTTTAATAACCGGCACACTTCATATTTTCCAATTACAGCCCTATCCACCACGAATGGAAAACAATTGTGTGATCCTCGGCGGAATAGATATGCGCACTGAGGCACCGTGCTGCGGTGCGCGCGGTCGTTCGCCGTCGGAGCTTCGAGTCCTCCCTCGGGCGTGTGTGTGTGTGTGTGTGTGTGTGTGTGTCGTCCTTAGGTTATTTTAACTTAGTTTAAGTAGTTTGTAAGCCGAAGGACTAATAACAAAGCAGTTAAGTCCCATAGATTTACAAACATTGTAACTGTGTGAGTAAACGGTAATTTGGAAGAAGCGTTGCATATCACAGTCGCGGCCAAATATCGAGGGTTGGAACTTAAATAGTAGCAACCATTTATTCTCAACCGATACAAAAGCGTTACATGTTTGCACCTGTCACTGTCCTTCAAAGTAGTCACCAGCACTGTGTAGAACCCGTTGCCAGTGATGTAGAAGGCGTAGTATAACGTTAACACAGCCTCTTCTGTTGATGGTGCGTATGGAGCGGTCTACTGCCAGTCGAATCTCTGGAACAGTTTTGAAGTCAATGCCACGAAGTGGTTCCTTCATATTCGGAATCAAATCAAAGTCACAGGGACTTATGTCTGGGTAGTATGGTGGGTGGTACAGTACTTCCCAGTCCCATCGGCCGAACAGAGCAGCCACAGCTTGTGCTGTATGCGCCCGCGCATTGTCGTGCAAAATGATGGCTGGGTTATGCAGAAAGTGCTGCCGCTGCTTTCCAAAAGCTGGTCGCAGGTGATGCTCCAAAAAATGACCAGCAATACTGTGCATTGACGGTCTGCCGTGGAAGAACACAATGCTTTAGGATAACACCATCACAGCCGTATATGAGAATCACCATCACGGGGCTTCGACGCACTTTCGACTTTCGCGGCGACCAATAATGACGCTATTCGTCGGATTGGCGTTTCAGTTTTGGCTCGTACGACGTGGATCATGTCTCATGCAGTGTTACGTACGATACGGCATGAGAAATCCTCTCCTTCTCGCCCATAGCGCTCCAAGTGCGTCTGACAAGAAAAGTACATGGGCTCGAACAAACATATCTGTATGAACGTTTGGTTACAGTATCTCTACGTACACCTCAATGTGCTGGTGGGTGTCGTTTTTCTGCAAAACCCTGCAATCATGCACTGTAGATGTAATTGTAGACGCCATACGTAATGCAGATATCTGAACTATAACTTATGTAATAATCGTCGTACATATTCTCTAGCGTATTGTCATCAAAAACCGTGATGATAATTGCAACTTTAACCTTCTTCTCGGAAGACTATTGGTATTCACTGCCACTGCTTCTATCGTCTCTTCCCGTACTTACCGTAGCATTACCGCTAGCAATGAGTTCTTCGTCATTATCATCCCTATTATCATCATTATGTGTTAGTGTTACAACAGTATCTAACTTATGCTCATATTTCTGTACCATAACAGATACGAGAAAGCATGCGAATGATTCATCTTCTACACTAATACCATCTTCACGAAGAATGGTTCTTCGTAACTTCATCTCAACCAATCGAAATACTTTAGCAGGATTGATTATCAATCGCCGCTCCATCTGACGCTTCACCACACAAATGTCACAGAACGCAACTTTGGAGGCACACTGCACCGTCCCTACTGGCGTACCGACAGGTCAAAGTGCAATGCGGCATGGCACACGCAGAGGCCTCTAACGGACGACTGCAGAGTTTGCAGATGCGGGAGTGTCACTAGTGCAATAAGGGATCTTTACATTATCTCTCATACGATTTTGATGTATATGTGTTTGTTCGAGCCCAAGTACTTTCCTTGTGAGTAGCGTCGTAACGCATACATATCTGCATTTGGTTTGATTTTTAAAGGGACTAAACGGCTACGGTTATCTGTCCCTATCTGCATTTCCGTCAATTCATGCGGAACCCATCGTGACGCAAATTTCCCATGCCCAGATGCATTCAATCTTTATCAAACTTCGTTGTTCCCTTTTGAAAACATAGTGACACCGTTACGTTAAACCGCTTGCTCACACAAGTGCCTGTGTTTCCCTCGACTGTGCGCACGCCGATAACGTGGGACGGTACAGTACATTCGCTCGGAGGTAAGGCAGGTATTTCAGCAACGTGTGCTTAGTGTCTCCACAACAGTGTTGCCACTATTTAAGTTCCAACCCTCGTATATCTAACACACGAGCATGGCAGACGTGCCTTTATTCGTAGAACAGTTTTCGAGTGATACAGCCGACAGCGGCTATCGCCTCAACTGCATCGTGTAATACCGTTGGTAATACCGCCTAATATCAGATATTTATGTAAAATGGCAAAGTAATTTTGACAAGCTATACTATAGATATATACATGTGCCGTCTGTTCCGAAAGAACAGACGTTACTTCTGATCCTGCAGTTGTTATTATTTAATATTCACAGAATATATGACACCAACTGCGATTGGGCAAAGCTGAAAATGTGTACCCAGCCGGGATCCGAACCCGGGTCTCCTGCTTTCTAGGCAGTTGCGCTGACCCCTACGCCACTGGGGACACAGTGATCACCGCACCTGCAAGGACTACCTAAGCTCGCCTCCCGTCAGATACAAATTCCCAGTGGTGTAGGAGTCAGTGCAACTGCCTAGAAAGTAGGAGACCCGGGTTCGGATCCCGGCTGGGTACACATTTTCAACTTTGCCCAATCGCAGTTGATGTCATATATTCTGTGAATATTGAATATTATATACTGTAGATGTCATTGCTGCTTGTTCACTCGCAGCAATTTAAGCTGTACTCTCAGGTTCCTGAGGAACCACATCCTTTAAAATAGTGACATATTCGAAAAACCGTAAAGTAGTCTACTTTTGTCAATCACAATAGATATCTACGAAGTGTATCACATAATAGATCTAATATCACTTATTCGTAGCAAACGGCAAAGTACTGTAAATGACTATTCTGATTGATGAAAGTACTTTCCTATTTTTCCGAATATGTCACGATTTTAGAGGATGTGGTTAAGCACGAACCTAAAGGTACAGCTTAAATTGTTGTGAGTGAACAAGCAACTATGGTACTCAAAAAATGTTTGTAAATCTATCGGACCAAACTGCGTGGTCATCAGTCCGTAGCTTACAAACTACTTAAACTTAGCTAAACTAACCTAACGACAAACACAGACACCCATGCCCCTGGGAGGACTCGAACCTCCACGGCGAGCAACCGCGCGCTCCGCAGCGAGACCGCTGTAGACGGCATGGCTACTTCACCGCGGCAACGATGGTACTGCGACACTCGCGTGTTCCACAGTATCGATAGTAGGCCACTACTACGATATGCAACGCTACTTCCAAATCACCGAGTAAACTATTATTATTATTACTATTATTACAAGTTTGCACAATATAATTAATTTTACATTTGCCGGTACCCTAGGATTAAACTTTGATTTTCATTCTCCATTTTTGTCTCACTTTGCACATATTTTCTTCAACATTACTTCTTCTAATATCCGAATTCCTAGAATCCACGGCAGTAAAAAAATACCGGTAACTTTTTTTTCTTTATATATTTTTTTTATTTGCATAGAATCCGAATTTGCGATAAAAAGGCGAGGAGGATTACCATTCGGAAATACACGCCTGGCCATTAAAATTGCTCCACCACGAAGATGTGCTACAGACGCGAAATTTAACTGACAGGAAGAAGATGCTGTGATACGTAATGGCAAATGGTTAGCTTTTCACAATGGTTAGCATTCACACAAAGTTGGCGCCAGTGACGACACCTACAACCTGCTGACGTGAGGAAAGTTTCCAACCGATTTCTCATACACAAACAGCAGATGACTGGCGTTGCCTCGTGAAACGTTGTTGTGATGCCTTGTGTAAGGAAGAGAAATGCCCACCAATACGTTTCCAACTTTGATAAAAGTCGGACTGTAGACTATCGCGATTGCGGTTTATCGTATTGCGACATTGCTGCTCGCGTTGGTCGTGATCCAATGACTGTTAGCAGAATATGGAATCGGTGGGTTCAGGAGGGCAATACGAAATGCCGTGCTGGATCCCAACGGCCTCGTATCACTAGCAGTTGAGATGACAGGCATCTTATCCGCATGGCTGTAACGGATCATGCAGCCACATCTCGATCCCGAGTCAACAGATGGGGACGTTTGCAAGACGACAACCATCTGCACGAACAGTTCGACGACATATGCAGCAGCATGAACTATCAGCTCGGAGGCCATGGCTGCGGTTACCCTTGACGCTGCATCCCAGACAGAAGCGCCTACGATGTTATACCCAACGACGAACCTGGGACCACGAATGGCAAAACGTCATTTTTTCGGGTGAATTCAGGTTCTGTTTACAGCAACACGATAGTCGCATCCGTATTTGGCGACATCGCAGTGAACGCACATTGGAAGTGTGTATTCGTTATCGCCATACTGGCGGTTCACCCGGCGTTATAGTATGAGGTAGGGCCTACCATTGGTTACCCGTCTCGGTTACGTCTTGTTCGCATCGACGGCACTTTGGACAGTGGTCATTACATTTCAGATGTGTGGCTCTACCCTTCATTCGATCCCTGAGAAACCCCACATTTCAGCAGGATAATACACGACCGCATATCGCAGGTCCTTACGGGCCTTTCTGGATACGAAAAATGTTCGACTGCTGCACTGGCCAGCACATTCTCCAGATCTCTCACCAATTGAAAACGTCTGGTCAATGGTGGCCGAGCAACTGGCTCGTCACAATACGCCAGTCACTATTCTTGATGAACTATGGTATCGTGTTGAAGCTGCATGGGCATCTGTACCTGTAAACGCCATCCAAGCTCTGACTCAATGGCCAGACGTATCAAGCCCGTTATTACGACCAGAGGTGATTGTTGAGGGTACTGATTTCTCAGGATCTATGCACCGACATTGCGTGAAAATGTAATCACATGACAGTTCTAGTATATTTGTCCAATGAATACCCGTTTATCATCTGCATTTCTTCTTGGTGTATCAATTTTAATGGCCAGTAGTGTACAAATCTGATTTCACCCACTCAGGAATGGTTAGCAGGGTTGCAATTTAAAAATAAATAAAAGGGTACAGCATTTCAAGATTCTAACAAAAATTTTCAAAAGTCTTAAATACTAATTTTAAATCATTAGATGCCGAGTTATATTACACTGAAGTATACTTAATGATTTCAACTGGCCGCTTCGCAGCTTGTATTTCACTATTTCAATAACGGAAGTCGATACGGAGGCAACATAAAAACAGAAACGTCTAAAAAAATTCACATTGTTAGGTTGAACTGTATAGATTTTAATTTTGTGAGCTCAGAGAGATCTATTTCCCCACTTTTAAGCAGAAACAACTAGGGAAAAATAGGAAAAAATAAATGAGAGAGAGAGAGAGAGAGAGAGAGAGAGAGAGAGAGAGAGAGAGGACATTTGCCCACGTAAGTAAACGAATCACAAAGAACTGCACCTGTTTTATAAAAAGAGGCAGAGAGAGAGAGAGAAGTCTCGATAAATCTCTTTATTTTTCCCATTAAAATACAGGATCACTTCCGGAAGTCAGTAGCCCCTCCCGCTGGATTCGCCTGATTGACAATTTTTAAGGTCCAAAATGGCGGGTATACGGGGGCGTCTGGTAATTATGGTGGTGCGGAGTTGGGACTTTCACTAATAATATTAACTTTTCACCTATAACATGTTGATTGTCGCGAATTAAACAGAACTGACACATGTTTGCATTAAAGAAAGTACCTGTATACATTCGTAAGTAAGGTGTAATTTCAGTTAATGAAAAACTGTGATTTCAATATTTATATGTTTGCATTGATTAATCTCTTATTATGATAAAAATTAAATCTACCCACTTTTTACATATTACATGTTTTGGACGTTAATGTTTATGTTATCAGTGCAAATTTTAAGTAAATATGTATACGTAGGGTGACCAGACGTCCGGATTAATCCGGACACGACCTCCTTTTTAACTCTTTGTTCGGTATCCGGGCGGATTTTTACATTGTCGTCCTTTTTTGCTAAGTTGAGCGTAATGAAATTATACTTACAATTAGCCCCGTTCTGTTGCTCTTTTCTTAAATACCTTACTTACTATAGGGACTGTCTTCGCGATAAATAATACATACGAAGGCAGTGCTATAGGGAGCAGTAAAAGTGTCGATTTTATCATTACTTGTGAATTTAAATTGCTGTTCATTGTAATAGAGTGACTGTCATAAAATATCTGGCAATGCGTAAACACAAATGTCCTGCCTTCAAGAAATGGAGAAATGAGCCAGAAGCAGAATGTAAAATATGGAGCTGGAACGTAAGTCTCAGTGGCCGATAAAGGTAAACAATAGCTCGACAGATTGTTTACTACCGTGATTTTGTTTCAAGGTTTCTTATTCAATTTATTTGTATTTGGGGAGTTAAAGTGCAGTTTCGATGTTGGCGACTGCTGCTGCTTGACTTGAAGCTGTTGGCAATGACGCGATGAATGATGGGAATTAAATAGTTTTTTATATTTTTCGCTTAGCAAATAGTTTAGTGTCTTGATGACATAATTATTTTCAAGAGAATATTGCAAAACGACGATATGTCACGACTTTCGGTTATGTTGTTATGCTAACAAAGCCATTATTTCTGCGAGTGGAAAGAGCAAGAACAACATAGTGTAACTCGTCAAGACATTAACGGGAAATTTTTATCGTTGGGGGATAAACTTTAAAGCATGTAATAAATTATTGTTGCTGTTTCTTTTCTATGGTTGACAACTTTTTATATGTTCCCTTCTCCCGTCAGTTATTTAAGTACCCTCGTAAGGCGACCATTTTCTTTCTGACATTGAAACACAATGACGACACCGCTGCCGTAAGAAAAATTTGACACCAAAAAGTCGCATTCTTCTCGGCTATCTGAATTTATTAAATCTGAACGTATGTTTAGTATGTCCTATGTTTTCTTACTTTGTCTTCCTTCTTGAAGCTCTTTGTCATCTTTTTATACGGTTGAGTCTGATCATTCTATGTATATGAAAGAGGGTTGTATAACGAAACCGTAAAATCAATGCAGATGCTACGATCAACATCTACTTCCAAACTCCGCAAGCCAACTCAAGTGTGGGCGAAGGGTAACATTGTCACTTCCTCTACTTATTCCAGCCGACCGCGGTGGCCGAGGAGACTGAGGCGCTCCAGTCACGATCTGCACGGCCACTACGGTCGGGGGTTCGAATCCCCCCTCGGGCATGGATATTTGTGCCGTCCTTAGTCTTAGGTAGTTCATAAGTAGTTTGTAAGCTAAGGGACTGATGACCCCGTAGTTAAGTCCCATAAGTTCTACAAACATTTGAACATTTTTTTACTTATTCCACTCGCGTAAGGTTTGCGGGGAAAAAAAAATAAATAAATAAAAACTCGATTGCCGGTGTGTCTCTCTCTGATTTGATCCTTGTGGTGCACATTATCTAAAGCAACAGAGAGATAGAACGTTAGGGTTACAAAATTTTGGAATGGAAAAATAAGGACACTTTTTATATTTGTGGATGAAAAATGAGATCACTTTCCATATTTTATGATGAAAAATGGAAACACTTTTCACGTGTTAAATTTATTACAAAAGGAACAAATGAGTATTCTACATCAGGACCTATACCTTCTGTGTCTTTTTCATTGCACCGAATCCTTTTTTTAAAGTTGCTTCTATTGAAACAGTTCAAATGTATAAATTTAACTTCACATTTGCCGCCCCTTTTACAGTGTTACAGTTATCAGTCTATTTTTCTTCTTTTGTCCAGGGAACTGATGACCTTGTTGTTCAGTCCCCTCCAAAACTCCAAACATTAAACCAATTTTTCTCCATTGTGCCTGTGTAGGGCCATCTAAACGTTATAGGCTGGCAGTGCAGAGAGTAGTGTGGTCTTAAGTGTGACCAAAATTGTGAAACAAATTTAATGGCTCTTCATTTACTACATGGTACTGAAAATTCAATTACTAAATATTACGTTCCAATTCCGCTTCTAAATGCGAAAGAAATAATAATTTGTAATAGGTTGCACAAGGCCTCGCCTTCTTCCTTGTTCCTTAATTCTCTCGTATTATCTGTTTATGTGGCATTTTCTTTTCAATGTTGTGCAATCAGAATGCAGGAAATGTCTGTATACTACAACAAGAAGACTGTGGAATAACAGCCCTCCCAAGAAATGTGTTCATGGCAAAACGCAGAATCCTAATTAGTCTCTGAAGACCCTCATCTGAAAACGTTGCCACAAAAGTACATTTTTCTCACCCAAGGCAGTTAATATTGCAGTTATGATGCAGTTATTGTCATTAATGGTGGGTGATCAGAGAGTCTTGTAGAGAATGGGCTTCAAGCCCGGAGTTTTCACTCGCGACATCTTGTTGGGGATTGACACTCAACGTGTACTTACGACCATTAAACGCACTGAAGACCTTGCAGAGCAAACAAGACAGAAAAGAAGAAGCCAGAACAGAAGTCTTGAAGGAAATGAGTACATTCATTATAGATCTGGAGGCTTTTGAAGGTTGGAATGGCAACGAAAAACATGTTTAAATTTAAAATGCATTTTCTCTGAACTACCATTTTCATTATTCAGGTACATTTTTCTCCAAAACAAGAAAACATTTGACTGTGATTTTTGGCATGTCTTTTGCATTATATATAAGAAACATGTATACAGAGTGAATATTTAATATCATTCATGTATGTCAAGATAGAGAACAAAGAAAGTAAAATTTATATGTGCAGTTTCTCATTTAAAAACAATTAAACCTAAAACTTCTGTAAATATCAATAAATTGAAATAATTCTGTGGGTTTCTTTATATGATGATTGAGATTATACTTAAAAGAAATTGAAGTCAATTTTCTAGAAACTTTCTTATTAAATGGTACCTTTGTGAATCGTGAGTTCATAAACTTAAAAACTTCCAAACAATTTCAGTTAAAATTATAAAACAATTTCAGTATATGCTTTGAACTATTAACCATTGTACATAATTTCATTTATGTAACTAAAAAATTGTGGATTTTGTGACAGCTTATATTTGTACTTGTCTTCCGTGTACGCCCCCTCTTAAAACAGATCACAAAACTGTCAACATTTTTTTGGTTTGTTTCAAATATCCTATTGTGTGTGGTTACGATTTTTGTTCAGATCAGAAAATTCGCCGAAACACTTTAACATTATCAATTGCAATATTTTTATTCAACAGAAATTTTATACATTCTTCCACGTAATTGCAGACAACATCTTGAAATTCAAGCCTTAACGAGAAAATTCATTAAATGTTTGTGTCCACATCATAGCGTATAATGTCTACTCATTATGTCCAGTTGAGCACATATTCAGATACTCAATTCAGACCGAAACATAGATTGAGCGTAATATAAATCTATATTTTACATTTCAAACTAGTTTTGAACCATAACAGATCGACTATTATAAGCAAATTATTTGACAAGCCGGCGTTGCCCTGGTACTTATTTATTTATTCAATTCTTGAGTTAGTAGGCCTACTTCCCCTATCCCTTCTCTATCTGTCCATCTCCTCTTTTCTAAAAACATATTTCCGGGAGAATATATAAGACATAAGGCCAGCTTACATAATGTACAAATTATAAGTGCAATATCCAAACAAAAAAGTTAATAATCAAAACACAAATGGTATGTAACATTCATACATTCATTA
Organism: Locusta migratoria; assembly: GCA_026315105.1. Lineage (NCBI taxonomy): Eukaryota > Metazoa > Arthropoda > Insecta > Orthoptera > Acrididae > Locusta > Locusta migratoria. Next base: position 116,589,409 of record CM048753.1, on the reverse strand, counting down.
AATTCAAAACTTGGCAGTAAACATTATTTCTTGTTACTTGTCCAGGATCTAAATATGAATAAATTCTTTGGTGACCCCACCCATGACCAAGCGACATAAAGTTGTCCTTGTGAGAAACATGGAAACGTCAAATCCATTACACAGCATTTAATAGATTTCCCTGCGATTTATTAATCGTGATAGAAAAAGTAAGTTTCAGTTGAAACTGCAGTCTCTGGAAGTTAAAAGCTAGATCTATCAGAAACGGTGGGTATTCGTTGGATGTACACTGTTCTTTCTCTTCCTTTCCTTGTAGCTCTATAGAAGTCTATCGTTTTCACCTGCAGCCGTGTGCGCTTCACAGTTTAAAGTTGTCAACAGCACTGTCAGCTTTCAGGAATTTCCTTAAGCTGAATGGAATACAGGAGTGTTTTAGTGGTAAATACGTAAATTTATTAATACGTGGTGCATGATGAGACAGGTTTTTACCCATCGCAGTATGTCATCTCATATTTATTGAATTATATTTTCTACAATTTGCGAGATGTCCGCACGACCAACATTTTATAAACTTGTTCTTGTAGGTCCCGCGCTTGTCGCACAGCCTCGCAACAGATGGAAATTTAACAACTTTTTCCACATTCCATTTAAATAGGCTTACTGATTTTAAATGTCAATTTAAATCTTCAAAACTGTATTTATTATAGTTTATTTTACAAACTGATATGTATATGTTATCGGTTTTGTGACCTATCAACTAAAACGAAATCACGTTTCTTTTCTGTTCCTTTTCCCTTATTTTTTTCTTTTGCTTCAAATCCTTAGTGCTCCTAGAACATACGGCATTGCAGTTTCCTTGCCACTCTGTGTGACGTCACATAACTGCGCGGCCGCACGGAGCCCAAAGGAACACCTCGGAGAAGGAAAATATAAAAGAAAAAAAGTACAGAAAACATACAATAAAATTCCTTACACTAAAATTAAAAAGAAACAAAAATACGTTAAAATTTCCTCCAACCTAACACCTATTTAACTCGTATTTGTTTGTTTAGAGGTTTAAATGTAAGGTTCCATTTTTTTTTAAGACAAAAATTTCAAAAATATGTCTGTATCCTTAAAAATTGTATAATTTTTCAGTTATATATTCATTTGTATAAGGGCTGTATGCCGGCAGAATCCGTTGCGGGCAGAGTTAGCTGTAAGGAAATACTAGATAAAAACCTAGTGCGTGATGAGGTGGTTTTCCATGAACGTTATTGTCTGTGTCCTCATGAACTAAGTGTCGTGATACAATTTCGAAATTACATTCAGCTGCATGTGTGTATACCACCCGTAAAATTTCCTGACACTACAGTTTGTAGTGTAGAATTTATGAACTGTAATGTCACACCGAATGCCGTAGTTTTGCTCCATGAACAGCGGGAAAGTAGTAAAAGAGAAACTTGTATCCTTTTATTATTTTGAAAATAATAAAGGTTCGAAATTATGTTTAAAGTTGGTTGGAAATCTCTAAGTACTGTGATTCTCATATGAATAAAGTCTCGTCGCAATATGTGGCAGTTCCTTGCAGCTCCTATTGTTTATGACATCATATCTCCTGAACCATGCAGCGCATATGGTTCTTACCCAGACAGCGTTGTTACCTCACGATAAGGAATATTCGTAGCAAATTTGGTTGAAGTCAGTCCAGTGGTTTAGGAGGAAATGCGCAACGTTGTCTGATGCAGCAATTTTTCGCGCATCTCATTGTTTATGAAGTATCTCATGAACTATGAGGTGTACGTGATTCTTACACTTACGGCGACCGTCCTCATGGATTGAAGCTTACGTGTGCAAAATTTCATAAAGATTGAAAAAAAAATACCTGGAGATTTGAATGCAATACGTACACACAAACACACGGACACTCTATATATAAAGATAACAAGTTATGTAATTCAAAAGCAGAAGTAAAAAGTATATACATTCTTAACGATACGAAATGAAAACAAAAATCAAAATATTTCGCAGAACTAAAAAATTTTGACATTTGCAGAAATCGTAAAAATTTATGTGGACGTCGGAATGAAAATTGAAAAGTCTTATTGAATCCATTATTAGTGGTGGAAACGGGACAGCGGCTGGTCAAGAGTCTGAAGGTACTGAGATACCAACAGCCGTATGTATAATAAAATATTTATTGTTATGTACCTATGCCAACAAGCATGTTAATGTTTTATTGCCAAAAAACGACTCTTTAGCCGTTCACTATAATCCCCTTTGTCAGCTTTAGGATTGCAATGTCGCTATTATACGATTATTTACAACAACAACAAAATATTGATGACTACATCTGTACCTATTCTTTATGTGGTATTGAATAGTAGCTTCATTGCTATATTGTAATATTGAATTTTCAGTGTGCTACCATACAATACTTTTTTCGCCTTTTTATGTTTTTGCCTTAGTCACTTGATTAGGTTTGTTTATTACACAGGGACCTGAAGATGGCATAGTGGAATGCCGAAACTGGTTGTGATACAATAAATATTTTACTATACATACGGCTGTTGGTAGCTCAGTTCCTTCATAAAATTGAAAATGCGTACATGTCCGCAAATGTGGATTTCCGGTGACCTTGGAGTTAGTAAGTCTTCCCAGAATAGCTCCATTGTTGCTAACAACCGATCTTGCGAATACAATGTTAGAGAGATCCGTTTTCACTGTTGTCAGTACGTAATACTCTACAAAAAATCATTATTTCTCTTATCGTTGTATAATTCCTGCCTTCATTTCGTGCGACGCAACATGTTGCAACAACGATCCTGTTGGTAGGGTTACCAGATGTCCGTCTTCAGAAAAAGAGGACTTTTCTAGATTCATAAAAGAACCTTCTCTCTCTCTCTCTTTTATTGACAACTCAAGTATTAGTGATGTGTCTACTGTATTATCAGTCTTGTTTGTAATACATCTTACGCATCTTATGAAATTTGTCCATCTTCTTACAAATTAAGAAACATGAAATGTTGAGACCCGTAGAACGATTTACATGACTACATAGCAGTGAAGCCCTAATATTTCATCCTTTCACCACTTGTAATCATCGTCTTAAGTGTTGAACATTTTTTTCTATACTTATAAGATACCTTGCGGATTACCCCTGTTTACACCTGAAATTTTTTACGATGCATCATTTACGGAAACCATAGTACTGTTGACTATAAAATCGTCACGAATAAAGTAACTGTAAAAATTATCTAAGCGTTCGTAGTGAGTAAAACGAATATGTAAGGCCTAGGTGAAAAAAAGCAATGAATAAAATAAACTTTTAATTTACCGTACAAAGGCTGGCAATTAATTATTAAACTATACTCAGTTTTTAGGACAAAAGCTATAAATCTATGTTTTCAAACCACTATTTATGTAGATACGTCTCTCTGGTCCTAAGCAGGCGAATGCTGAATCGGCAATGGTGACTGTGGCATCTGACCTTATTTTAACTTATGTACAAGGAACATTGCACTAGCTTTTCATCGTAAAAGTCATAAGTCTGGTTCACAGACAACACGCAGAACTGCTGAGTCCCAACACGACAGACTGAACGTATTATTTTTGGGTGTCACACAACACTCCGACCAGAGAAAGGAGTGGAGTGTTTCATATTACACTATGAGTATTGCACTGTCCTACATTGTTGCAGACGAATGTTTTTAATTGGCCGTCTCGAAGCTCGTATTCTGCGACAATTCAAATGTTCAAATGTTTGTACAGTTTATGGGGCTTAACTACGGGGTCATCAGTCCCTAAACTTACAAACTACTTAATACTAAGGACAGCACAAATATCCATACCCGAGGGGGGATTCGAACCCCCGACCGTAGTGGCCGTGCAGGCCGTGACTGGCGCGCCTCAGTCAGCTCGGCCACCGCGGCCGGCTGCGACAAGTGCCACGCCAATTATTTCAATTGTTCCGAGGAAGCTACACCTCAGAGCATCGGCGGCACAGAAACGAGAAAATCCAAACAGTCACAGTGTTTCAAGAAAGGTTAAATTCTCTAGAGTTAGTGATTGTGACAGTTCAGAGAGTTGTATTTACGCACTTTCAAGTCGAAGTAGTTGCATATCGCAAAAAAAGAGGACATTTCCCCAATTTTGTTAAAAAAAACCGGCCGGACCATTTTTAGGGGTTAAAAAATGAGGACATGTCCGGGTAAAAGAGGACGTCTGGTAACCCTAACTGTTGGGGGCTAAGACAATCGTAATAATGCAGAGTGATGTGAGAAGGAACTGCGAGAGCGCCGCGGATCGCACGCAGCCGAACGTACCTCGTAGCCGCCCGGGAGTCAGAGGCTGACGTGGTAGCAACCGACAAGTCGCCGGTGATCCATCGGCGTCGCTCGGCAGCGTCCGTCTGTGTTTCCGCCGCTGCACGCGTCTTGCTGGCTGCTGCTCCGAGGGCGATCTTCTGCTTGGCTGTACTGCGCATGCGCGCCACAGTGCTGCCGCCAGCGGCGTGAATCGGAGGCACCGCGCAGATCTGCTGTTCCTGCGACGCGAAGCGCGCAGTGCATGCAAACTTATACATCTTTATTTACAGGGCCGGCGTAAGCGTGACTGCCGGCTCGTGCAATCTACAAAATTGCCGTTCCCTAATGCAAAAAATTAATGTTTGTGTTATGTTTTTTGTATTCCTCCAAACCGTCTTGATTGCAAATTATTGTATTAATTAATGACGCGTTTCGCCCTTTAGCAGGGCATCTTCAGATTATCTGCGTGACAGAATTTACACAAAATTACAAGGAGGCTTACAAACGGGTATAATGGTACATGGGTTCAGATGTTTGTATAGTCTATGGGACTTAACTACGGGGTCATCAGTCCCTAAGCCGGCCGCGGTGGCCGAGGTGACTGAGGCGCTTCAGTCACGGTCAGCACGGCCACTACGGTCGGGGGTTCGAATCCCCCCTCGGGCATGGATATTTGTGCCGTCCTAGTTCGTAAGTAGTTCATAAGTAGTTTGTAAGTTTAGGGACTGATGACCCCGTAGTTAAGTCCCGTAAGCTTAACAAACATTTGAACATTTGAAGTCCCTAAACTTACAAACTACTTATGAACTACTTACGAACTAGGACGGCACAAATATCCATGCCCGAGGGGGGATTCGAACCCCCGACCGTAGCGGCCGTGCAGACCGTGACTGGAGCGCCTTAGTCCCCTCGGCCACCGCGGCCGGCTGTACATGGGCTTTTTTGTGTTAATAAGACAGTATAAATGGTAAACAAAGCTTACAATACGCTCTCCGTGGTGTGACACCGTAAGTTGTTTTGCAGTGTTTTTATTTTTCTGGAATTTTTGGATGATCTGGTAACAACGAATTACAGTTGGAACATACTCGGTAAAGATGTGAGAAACATAAAACCGATTTTTAAGATTACCTTAATAGAAGCGGTGGTCTCTAGTGATACAAGATAAGCCCATATTTACAAATGCGCTCACGGGCGGTGGGCGGGCGTGGTGTGCTGCTCCGCCGACTTGTACAGACGGACTGAGGGAATGTGGATAGAGAGTGATATAGGAAGCCGGTGTATAGGACGGAACGGGTGAAATCTAGCTATCTGAATACAAATTTAACGAAAGGGAGTTTATTAAGCAGGACAGAAGTTTATAATTTATGTTGGTATTTATAAATGAGAGAAATTTAATTTGAACAGAGACATCGTAATATCAAGGAATGTTTGATCTTTGCATGCCAACTGATCATTTAGGAGGTGAGGGTGTTCAAAGTAAGCGCGCTTCGCTATCTCAAACTCTTCTAGTAAATTTAACTTACGCCCCTTCTGCGCAATATGTATAATTTGCATGTTGTCAATGGTAGGTTGTTGATGATCGTTTGCTTTAGTGTGTTCCGCAAAAGGGGAATGTTTTTTTGAGTAAGAAGGTGCTCAGTAAAACGTACTTTAAAAGTCTGACCTGTCTGACCTATATATTCAGCTGGGCATTCGGGACATTGTAGTTTGTAGACTCCCGAGGAAAGGTAGCTGTCCTTATTGGCTTTTTCGTTTTCTGGTAGAATTTGCTGGTGTCACACCACGGAGAGCGCATTGTAAGCTTTGTTTACCATTTATACTGTCTTCTTAACACAAAAAAGCCTATGTACCATTATATCCGTTTGTAATTCCGCCTTGTAATTTTGTGTAAATTCTGTCACGCAGATAATCTGAAGATGCCCTGCTAAAGGGCGAAACGCGTCATTAATTAACAAAATAATTTGCAATCAAGACGGTTTGAAGGAATATTTATTCTCACTGATTGCTGTACACCATGGATTGGAAATCAAAAAATTTTTGAGTACATTGACTTGAAAAGTTAGTAATAATTATGAGTCGCGCGGGAGTAGCCGAGCGGTCTGGAGCGCCACGTTACAGATCGCGCGGCCTCTCGCGTCGGAGATTCGAATCCTCCCTCGGGCATGGATGTGTGTGTTGTCCTTACGTTAGTTTAACTTAGATTCAGTAGTTTGCAAGTCTAGGTACTGATGACCAACGTACTTTGGTCCCATAGCATAGCAAACATTAGAACATAATTATGATTCAATCAAATCTAGCTACTAAAAATAATTTTAGTATACCATGCGAATTTAGTTGCCAAAAATAAACATTTTTTTGTCATGAATTCTGTAAAAAAAATAATTATAATAAAATTTAAAATTGACATTTTGCTTTGCTTTGAACAGTGTTTACAATACCAATTTTGCGTTGAACAAAATAGAAAAACACGGTAGAGATTTAAGAAACTGATCATTAAAATAATAAAAATAAACTAGACAAATCTAGCTTTCCTGAAGTTTTCGCCAAATATAAACTAGACAATCTAGCCTTCCTGGCGTTTGCTTGTGCTAACTAAAAATGTTCAAAAGTTTGTAAAGGTTATGGTACTTATATGCGGGGTCATCAGTCTCTAAACTTACAAACTACTTACGAAGTAACTTATATCCGTAACGTGGCGCTCCAGACCGCTCGGCAACTCCCGCGCGGTTTGTGCAAACTATTTCACTCGATCTGCGTAATACGAGAGGCATTCGTAAAGTCCGTGCAAAAGTAACGCTGTTCTAATTTGTTGATCCCTTCCGAATAATAGCAGCTGTCCAAGCCTGCAAAATGGCTATTAGATTTTTTTTTCTTTTCTTTTTTTAAAAAAAAAAAAAAAAATCACCTCCTTGTTTGAATGAAATCTTCGACCTACCAGCCAATACTGTACTTCAAATTGGGAAACAAATAGTAGTCCGAGGGAGCCGAGTCTGGAGAATAGGGGGGATGTGAAACGAGTTGGAATCCTATATCGAATAATTTTGCGACTACAACTATTGACGTGTGTGTTGGTGCATTGTCGTGATGGAAAATGACTTTTTTGTGCACCAATCACTGGCGTTTATCTTGCAGCTCTGTTTTCAAATGGTCCAATAACGATGAATAATATGCACCTGTAATAGTTTTATCCTGTTACAGATAGTCGATGAGGATTATCCCTTGCGAATTCCGAAAGACCGCCGCCATAAACTTTCTGGCCGAAGGACCAGTCTTCACCTTTTTTGATGCAGATTCTCTCTTGGTAATCCACTGTTTAGATTGTTGTTTGGTCTCAGGAGTATAGTAATATATCCATGTTTCATCCACAGTGACGAAACGATGTTTGAAGTCCTGCGGATTCTTCCTGAACAGCTGCTAACCTTCCTTGCAACAGTTCAAGCGATTCTGTCTTTTGGTCAAGCGTGAGCAATCACAATCCATCTTACGGATAGCCTTCTCGTGTCCAAATGTTTATGCAAAATATTTTATACCCGTTCATTTAAGATGCCCACAGCACTACCAATCTCACGCACCTTACATCTTCTGTCATCCATCGCCGAATTATGGATTTTATCAATGATTTCTGGAGTCGTAACCTCCACAAGTCGTCCGAAGGTTTAAGACCACTTATAAACTGTTATAATAGAAGGTGCACAGCCATCATAATGTTTATCAAGCTTCTTTTTAGTCTCCTGAGCCGTTTTGTTTTTTATCTCTATATATAAAAATGTTGTGTTGGTGTGTGTGTGTTTCAAAATCTCAAAAAGTTCTTCACTGACTGAGCTCTAAATTTGTCACAAATTGCACTGTAACACAGGAAGGTTTTTAGTTACATTACACAAAACCTATATATATGACACTTTCCACATTGTCAAATTTATATAAATTCGTATATGATATATATTTAAAAAAAATATTTTTTATATTTTTTTCGGAGGTATTAGATTTTGAACACAAGACTAAACATGGTTCTAAGTTACAATTCTAAGACAAGATAGAGGAAGGGTAGGCAACGACGAAGAGGGAAAGGGAGATATACACGTACTTTTTTAATTGTAACCAAGACTCCAAATACCAGCTTTTACAGTTCAGGCTTCAAAACTATAGCAGCATTTTTCAAAAATCTTTTCATTCACTATTTCACCCCCTTAATGGCTGATTTTCAGAAAAAGCTGAAAGACGATTTTTTAAAATTCTATCTAAGAACCCATATACCAATTTATGAAAATTGACTGGATAACAGCGTATTTTCAAAAAACTTTTCATCCACTAATTCCCCCCTTAGGGACGGAATATCGAAAAATCGCTTCTTAAACGACGCCAACGATGTAAGATGAGCACCCTCTGCAAATTTCACTGACAGCGGCTCGTACAAGAACGTAAAGCATGATCTGTATTAGATGTTTATGTTATGGTCAAGAAAATGATTGGTTCAAAATATTCAATCTGATAAGAATCTCCTTCGAATTACCACTGCGTTACAGAAAACATCATTGCCGAGTAACGCTCGGGAACCAGATGCATTCTAATAATGTTTGCAATCGAAGAGGTCGGGCCTCTAACGATATATACGGAATGTGCGCTTCTAAATCCCTGCCGACAAAAAATTAACGTTTACCATCGCAGAATTACTTGGAAGTGAAGGTTTAATTTTACTTACGGCAGCTGCGGCATTCGGTGCTAATGTAATATTTCATGGTAAAGATGGAGGATTATTAGCTTCATTGTATGTCACTGAGTTTTCAAAGAGCAGTCAAGAGCTTTTGGTAACATCAGCCGCTAGCTCTGATCACGCTTTAAATTCTCCAGCTACCAAATAAGTGAGCGTCGAAAAATGAAGTGGTACCAACTTCTACCTTGCTTACCAGTCAGATGCTATGGTAAAAATGCGACACTAAAGTAACAACTTTTCGTGTAAACGCATTTTAGATACGATCATGTTTAATCACTAATTTTCACTAAGATCGATCATGATATTAGGAGTGAAAATCAAAACACCATAGAAACGAATTCTGAACAAAACGTTATTAATGGGTGTCTTTATTTCATTTAATATTTTGTAACAGTAAGTTTGTGATAGTTTCCAACAGATAATACATAATTTGAAGCAATTGTCTAATTTGTAATTTTTTCATTTTATATAGGTACGGCGAGCGAAAGACGATACGTGCAGATATAGATGGAGGAGGAGATTGAAGATGGAGGCAAGGAAAGGGTTTGATGAACAGAGGCCGGGTATTATTTAGAGGGAGGATGAAGAGGTAGATAGTGGGGAAGCAGGAGATAGACATAGCGGATGATAAATAAATGAAAAGAATGTAGAAAAAAATAGCCTTTTACTAAGGTGAAATATACGTCACATGGTCCAGAGTTGGTGAACTAACTGTATGTTTGTGGAGAAAGCGAACGACAAAAATGTTATCTATCTTATGGGTTTAAAATAATGAGTATCCGTGAAACTATATTTTTATAACTTTCGTTTTACGTAGCCACAGTAGCCTAACGAACGATACTGATATGACTGAAGCGTTCTCTAGGTGATTGTTTGTTCACATGAGTTACAGTATTTCTTTTTCTATTTATTTCATATGTGATTGAGCCACAGCGAAGCGTGGCCGGATTTAGCTAGTAAAAATATAAAAAATATAGGTACTACATAAAGAACCTAGTACGAACTTCATACCACTAACATCCCCACCGAGCGAGGTGGCGCAGTGGTATGACACTGGACTCATATTCGGGAGGATTGTGGTTCAAATCCACCCCCGAGCATCCAGATTTAGGTTTTCCGTGATTTCCCTAAATCACGCCAGGCAAATGCCGGGATGGTTCCTTTCAAAGGGCACGGCCGGTTTCCTTCCCCCATCCTTCCTCAAATGTCCGAGCGTGAGCTCCGTCTCTATTTGACCACGCTGTCGACGGGACGTTAAACCCTAAGATTCCATTCCACTAAGACCCTAGTTGGTCACCGACACGGGGAAGTGTGACTGTCTACCACGGCGATCCTTTCAAGCATCACTCAGTAATTCAGCTACTGTACTTATTTTTCCATCATATTTATATACGCCACTGCGCAGACCTACAGAAAGACGATGTTCCTCGTAAGCAACGCTGGTAAAGAAAGGGTTAACCAGTTAGGCTATCGGGGCACGCCTCCCGTTCTGCCAAAACGTATCGTGGTCCGACCGCGGTGGCCGAGGGGACTAAGGCGCTCCAGTCACGGTCTGCACGGCCACTACGGTCGGGGGTTCGAATCCCCCCTCGGGCATGGATATTTGTGCCGTCCTAGTTCGTAAGTAGTTCATAAGTATTTTGTAAGTTTAGGGACTGATGACCCCGTAGTTAAGTCCCATAACCTGTACAAACATTTGAACATTCAAATCGTGGTCCAGCACAAATTTCCATTGCCCCGCAACGGTCGAGGTGTTTGAATATTCCGGATTCGAAACAGACCGCTTCAACTAGGCCCAAAAGGTTTGAGAGACGCTGTACGGTGAGACACCGATCAAAGGAAAAGAAAAAATAATAAATCAACAATAAAACTGAAAATTCATAAAATTAAATATATTAAAACTCCCAATTAAAATAATTAATGATAATAAAATTAAAGCCAATCTTACTTCATAAGAAATAGTTTGAGCAACAGAACGTAAAGAACCCAATAACGAATAATTTGAATTAGAAGATCAACCAGCAATTATTAATGTATAAACTGTCAATCTAGTACAACAGAGAAAACATAAGAAACCATAAGGAAAAGAACATATACAATAAAACTTTTATCCATTTCTTTGGAACCTGCGACTGTTTCTTGAAATGCAACCAGTCACTTTTTGTTTCTTATTAATGAAGATTTATTAAACCATTACCGGTTTCAAGCTGCCTAGCAGCTCATCATCAGATGGTATACATTTATTCCGAATTACATTTGTATAGCAATGCGCTTCATATTTAATTTGTCCATCCTATCCAAAAGCGGACCAAATATGGACAAATAAAATATGAAGGGCATAGCTATACAAATGTAATTTGGAATAAATGTATACCATCTGATGATGAGCTGCTAGGCAGCTTGAAACCGGTAATGGTTTAAATAAATCTTCATTAAGAAGAAACAAAAGGCGACTGGTTGCAGTAATTTCTGAAACCTATTTTATAGAACATATATAAGTTAAATAAGGAAAAATAACCCAAATCAATAAAGAAATCATTAAATTAAAATGAGGAGAAAAATAATATAAAAAATAATTTGATATAAAAGGAATAGGTTGTTCCTTACAAATCAACTTAATAGCATCACTAAAAGGTTGAAGAATACCTAAAAAACCTACCCTATTTGGACCTTTACGAATCTGAATGTAACCTAGCACCTTACGCTCCATTAAAGTCAAAAAAGCAACTCTAATTAAAACGCAAATAATAAAAAATTTAAAACAAATATGACACAAATTGTTAAGATACCTCCTACACAGCAATAGATAGTTCTGTGGCTCCATCTCCGCCCAAGTAAGTCTGAATTTTCAAATATACTCACCTTAGCCACATTAGATTCGCTGCCCTCGAGGTACACGGACTGTAACAAAACATGTGTCTATTTCCAGTCTGACGATGCGCTAACAGCGCGAAACGCGATATTGGAGAATAAAATATTGCAAATTTTTAAATATAAATAAATCATATATTATCAATACTATTTGTAGAAAAAATCTACATGAATGAATTCTAAATTCAACACACTTATCCGCCAAAATAGTAAATAATTAACTTTAATCAATAAATAAAAAATATTTTTGTTATATGGTCCTTTCGTACAAATATAATAACATTTATTCGTAGGACAGAAACCTACCTGACTCACGCCGGTCTGAACTCGGATCATGTAAGAATTTAAAGTTCGAACAGACCTAATTATTAAGCTACTACACCTGTAATTAATCTTCGCAATCCATTTTAGATTAGATTAGATTAGATTAATACTTGTTCCATAGATCATTAATACGACACTTCGTAATGATGTGGAACGTGTCAGTTAAATGAAATGTGTCAATACATAATATTACATGACACTAAATTTTTGAATATTTTATTTTTATTTTTTTCCTAAAGTACTAACTTTTATCTAGAAATTCATCTAATGTGTAGAAGCAATTGCCATTCAGAAATTCTCTTAATTTATTTTTAAATGCTAGTTGGCTATCTGTCAGAATTCTGATACTACTTGGTAAGTGACCAAAGACTTTTGTGGCAGAATAATTAACCCCTTACTGTGACAGACCTAAATTTAACCTTGAATAGTGTATGTCACCCTTTCTCCTAGTGTTGTAGCTATGCAGCTATGTGTTGTAGCTATGCTGTTACATTTGAATTCAGTTGGATTGTTAATAACAAATTTCATAAGTGAATTTATATATTGTGAAGCTACTGTGAAGATTCCTAGATCCTTAAACAAATGTCTGCAGGATGATCTTAGGTGGGCTCCAGCAATTATTCTGATGACCCGCTTTTCGGCAATGAATACTTTCTTACTAAACGATGAATTACCCCAGAATATGATGCCATAAGAAAGCAGAGAATGAAAATAGGCATAGTATGCTAGTTTAGTGATAATAACTCTAAAAAATGATTACGCTGTTATCCCTAAGGTGGGAATATTTCTGCCGTAGCCTTTAGCCTTGAGAGGAGTCCGTTTGGCGAGTGAAGACGTCGCTGGTCGGGTCTCTCTCCCGAGTTTGTGACACTTGCGGAGAGTGACACTTGCGGGGAAAGGGAATGTGTAGACACTTGCGGGGAGACCCGGACGCTGCAGGTAGTGAACAGGGTGTTCCAGAAGCTGGGATACACCACCCCTACTGCACGCCCTCCAGCCGCTACCTGTGCCGTATTCAGGGAAAGGCCCACCGAGCGAGGTGGAGCAGTAGTAACGGCCTTTTTCTTGAATATTCTGAATATAAATCCTCACACAGACTTCTTCAGGATATCTGATTGTAGACCACTGCCTATTACCTTAGACCTTTTTGACTGTACTGAACAGGAGTTCCGCGTATTCCGTAATTTTTATTTATACAGTTAACAGGCAATGTAATTTATAACCAACTATTGGCTGCCAATTTCGCTTCATTTTTCCTGGAAGCCTTGCAACTTGTTTCTCCCTGTTGGTTTATGCCAAGTTCGGAGTAAAAATGGTTCTTTATGACAGTGATAGAAGATGGAATTTATCTTTAGCATTTTTCGGTGTGTGACATTCCCTTACAAATCCCGTATTTCATACATTTCTTAGATGTATTTGTAATTCGAATACAGCTAAATCGTTTTGGAGTCTATGAATAAATGTTCCGAGTGTGTAAAATACTCATTGACTTATTAATAACGTTTTTTAATTGAAGGTTTAAGGTTGCGTCTCCTATTAAAAAGCATAGTAGCTAGTTTTAAAGAGATGGAAGTTGCGTCATAGTGGGGTTAACTACATAGCGGTCAATTACCTCAGGTGTCTTGATATGCTTAGTGTTCTGAATAATATGCTTTTAGGAGGTATGACTGTGGAAAGTCATCGTCTTGTAGTGACAGAGAATGTCTTAATAACGCTCCAAACATTATCACTATTAAAATACCTTTTTTGTTTTCAGGAGGAACACTCAGCGAATTAATATGTAGTTAGAACAAGTTACTATATTGCTCTTCAGCTTGAAAAGGGTTGTGGAATTTCACAGAGTTTCGTGTTATGTTGACAGCGTGGAAACTTGACAACAGCAGTGCTAGACTTCTTAGTGTGCCTGTACCCAGGAAAAGCCATTAACCTCCCCAAGGGCCTCAGGTTTCCCGCAAGTGTCACTCCCCGCAAGTGTTCCAACCCCCTGTCTCCCGGCAGTACGCACTTGGCTTTTCGGACGTTTAGCTGTCGAAAAGTTTATTTCACGTGACCAGTCAATTTGTTTCAAGATGTCTTCCTATTTCGTTCTGCTCTTTTCTGCCACACTGAGCGTTCCGCTTTAACTTCGTTACTACTTATTTATTTCGTCGTTGGTGTTTTCTATTATTTCGTTGTTGCTGTGTTTTGGTGAACATGAGTGATGCGCACCAACCGCTCCAAAATTGCGAGAAATGCAGTTCCGAGTTCATTATGCGTTACAACCTCTACACTCACTGTAAAGTTCATTTATCTAAGAACATTCGTGTGTCAAAAAATGTAAAAGGAAGTGCCCATAATATGGAATTGCATTGTCGAGATGCAGTTACTTAAAACGCAATCAAATAAAATTTTAACCCACTACGCTCCATTCGAGTAACGTCCTACCCTGTAATTCTGTGACGTCTATTTACTTGACATGAAACTGTACTCGACAACGAAATACTGCCATTATTGTAGATAGCTTTGGTATAGTATTTGAATGAATAAAAGATGATATATAAAGTAATGGAATTTGTTAGGTTTTTTCTGCAGTGCATTGAGAACCAAATACGAAAAATTGGACGATTGTCTTGCAACGAAATTTCTTTCTAAAAACGAAGTAGTCTGATATTTTCAGTGTTTAACTGTCACATTTGTTATGTCAAAATACTTAACGCACACGCTCTCTCTAACACACGCACAGCAAAATTATTTACGAACGTCTGTAATTTATGAGGATAACTACAGATTATTTATTATCTAGCCTACAATACATAAGTATTAAGATATCCTGTATACCGGGTTTCCAACATGTTGACGTCATGGGTCTAACCTGACGGATGGTATCCCAGTCTTCAGTTATGCCCGATTGTGTATTCAGAAGATAAGTTGCTGTACTTCATTAAGTTCAATAACTAAATGTACGAATTTACCCATTTTAGGCATATGTGAAAAGTTAATCGAGTATTTCTTAATCATATAAGGACATTGCCTGTTTTAGCCAAATGTGACAGTGCACAGCTTACTCCTGAAATCGTGAATATTCCTTCAAACCGTCTTGATTTCAATTTTTTTTATTAGTTAATGACGCGTTTCGCTCTTTAGCAGGGCATCTTCAGATTATCTGCGTGACAGAATTTACACAAAATTACAAGGCGGAATTACAAACGGTTATAATGGTACATGGGCTTATTGTGTGTTAAGAAGACAGTATAAATGGTAAACAAAGCTTACAATGCGCTCTCCGTGGTGTGACACCGTAAGTTGTTATTACGGTGTTTATATTTTCTTCGAATGTCTTTTGGTTTTCCTTGTGGCCCTACAAATGTTCGGGTAACAACGAATTACAATTGGAACATACTCGGTAAAGATGTGAGAAACATAAAACCGATTTTTAAGATTATCTTAATCGAAGCGGTGGTCTCTGATGACATGGGCTTATCTTGTGTCATCAGAGACCACCGCTTCTATTAAGGTAATCTTAAAAATCGGTTTTATGTTTCTCACATCTTTACCGAGTATGTTCCAATTGTAATTCGTTGTTACCCGAACATTTGTAGGGCCACAAGGAAAAATCAAATGTTTGTGAAGCTTAAGGGACTTAACTACGGGGTCATCAGTCCCTAAACTTACAAACTACTTATGAACTACCTACAACTAAGGACGGCACAAATATCCATGCCCGAGGGGGGATTCGAACACCCGACCGTAGTGGCCGTGCAGACCGTGACTGAAGCGCCTCAGTCCCCTCGGCCACCGCGGCCGGCCACAAGGAAAACCAAAAGACATTCCAAGAAAATAGAAACACCGTAATAACAACTTACGGTGTCACACCACGGAGAGCGCATTGTAAGCTTTGTTTACCATTTATACTGTCTTCTTAACACACAATAAGCCCATGTACCATTATAACCGTTTGTAATTCCGCCTTGTAATTTTGTGTAAATTCTGTCACGCAGATAATCTGAAGATGCCCTGCTAAAGGGCGAAACGCGTCATTAACTAATAAAAAAAAATTGAAATCAAGACGGTTTGAAGGAATATTTATTATAACTGATTGCTGTTGTACACCATGGACTGGAAATCATTTTATATGAAACCGTAAATGAATGGACAGTCATCTATAGTGTAGGTTATGTTGAACAGTGACAGCTATTTTGAGTTGGCGAAGCCAACAAATGTACATGCGAAATAAGTTGTGGTGGTAAGCTGATCTGCAGTGTAGGACAGTGTCAACGTTTTCGCCACATTTATTTTGAAATGTTAATCACATTTAATATTCACAGAATATATGACATCAACTACGATTGGGCAAAGCTGAAAATGTGTACCCAGCCGGGATTCGAACCCGGGTCTCCTGCTTTCTAGGCAGTTGCGCTGACCCCTACACCACTGCGGACACAGTGATCACCGCACCTGCAAGGATTACCTAAGCATGCCTCCCGTCAGATACAAATTCCCAGCTTCGCCCTGCCCACAGTACTCAAACTCGTAGATATGAAACTAATTCCCGTAAGAGTAAGGGCTTCAAACTTGCCCACCCCTCCCCACTAACGATAGGATCATTGCCCGTCACCGGCATATTATATATATATACTTGTGGCGTCTGTTCCGAAAGAACAGACGTCACTTCTGATCCTGCAGTTGTTATTATTTAATATTCATAGAATATATGACATCAACTGCGATTGGGCAAGGCTGAAAATGTGTACCCAGCCGGGATTCGAACACGGGTCTCCTGCTTTCTAGGCAGTTGCGATGACCCCTACACCACTGGGGTCACAGTGTTCTGACGGGAGGTGTGCTTAGGTAATCCTTGCAGGTGCGGTGATCACTGTGTTCCCAGTGGTGTAGGGGTCAGCGCAACTGCCTAGAAAGCAGGAGACCCGGGTTCGAATCCCGGCTTGGTACACATTTTCAGCTTCGCCCAATTGCAGTTGATGTCATATATTCTGTGAATATTAAATAATAACAACTGCAGGATCAGAAGTGACGTCTGTTCTTTCGGAACAGACGCCACATGTATATATATTAATCACATTTAATTAAAATAATTATATATATAATATATATATACCACTATATATATATATATAGATTTGGAGAAGCTTTTGACAATGTTGATTGATTGAAGCAAGCAGGAGTAAAATATAGGGAACGTAAGGTTATTTACAACTTGTACAAAAACCAGACAGCGGTTGTCAGAGTTGAAGGGCATGAAAGGGATGCAGTGGTTGGAAAGGGAGTAAGACAGGGTTGTAGTCTTTCTCCATTGTTATTCAATGTGTACATTAAGCAAGCTATAAAGGAAAGCAAGAAGAAATTTGGGAAGGAATTAAAGTTCAGGGTGAAGAATTAAAAACATTGCGTTTTGCCGACGACATAGTAATTCTGTCAGATACAGCAAAGGACCTGGAAGAGCAATTGAACGGAATGGACAGTGTGCTGAAAGGTGCATATAAGATGAACATTAATGGAGTGCAGTGTAAGAAAATCAGGTGATGCTGAAGGAATTAGATTGGGAAACGAAGCAATAAAGGAGGTAGATGAGTTTTGTTACTTGGGCAGTAAAATAACAAATGATGGTCGCAGTACAGAGGATATAAGATGCAGAATGGCAATGGGTAGAAAAGCGTTCTTGAAAAAGAGAAATTTGTTAACATCGAATATTGATTTAAGCCTAAGGAAGTCCTTTCTGAAAGCATTTGTATGGAGTGTTGCCTTGTATGGGAGTGAGACATGGACGATAAACAGTGTGGACAGGAAGAGGATTGAGGCTTTTGAAATGTGGTGTTACAGAAGAATGCTGAAGGTTAGGTGGGTGGATCACGTAACTAAGGAGGAGGTACTGAACAGAATTGGGGAGAAAAGAAATTTCTGGCATACTTTGACTAAAAGAAGGGATAGATTGGTAGGACACATTCTTAGACATCAAGGAATTGTGAATTTAGCGTTGGAGGGAAGTGTGTGGGGTAAAAATCGCAGAGGAAGACCAAGGGATGGATACAGTAAGCAGATTCAGACAGATGTAGGTTGCCGTTCTTATGTGGAGATAAAGAGACTTGCTCAGGATAGGGTATTGTGGAGAGCTGCATCAAACCAGTCTTCGGACTGAAGACCACCACAACAACAACAATCACATTTCATTATTATAATTAAAAGTTCCAGATACCCACAGGGAAAAAGAAAACAATCACGTTTTCCATTCAGTATTTTACATGTGGGACAGTGACGTGACGTAAATTTCCGGCAGCTAAACGTCCGAGCAGCCAAGTGCGTACTGCCAAAGAGACAGACCCGTCGCTGGTCCCCGGCCGCCTAGCCTGGAGACGGTGGCTGTGGCAGCTGAAGCCTTCCCTCGTCTGGGGCCGGCGCCGACAGCAAAGCGCCTGGCTCCGGCGTGTCTGCTGACCTCGTGGGCCGCCGGTCGATACCAGGCGCCGACATACGACCCGGCCGGGGCGCCGCGCGTACCCCTCTACACCGTCGCCGCGCTCCAGAACCGACACTCCACAAACTCCAACGCCCTTTTTAGACGAAATGTACGACTCGCACAAGGAAGTCGTTGTCAGCTTCTTGCTTACTTCTGTGAAGTTTACAAAGTAGGAGGCGAGGTACTGGCGGAAATAAAGTTGTGAGGCGGCATCGTCAGCCGTGTAGGGATAGCTCAGTCGGTAGTGCGCTTGCCCGCGAAAGGCAAAGGTTTTGTGTCCCAGCCTCGTCGCCGCTTTTGTCTCTTTTCCGTCGTAGGTGTCGGTGGCCGAGTAGAAAGACCGACACAGGAATGCACGCTTGTGCAGGTAGGAGGTAACCAGCCAGTGGGACAGCAGAAGTTAGAAACACTAGAGTAAATTAGAATGAGATATATATTTCTTAGAGACTTAGTAATACTTAACTTTTACATAGCTCAGTACTGCAGAATGCTGAGACATAGTTGAGCTAGAGGCCTGCCTAGTGCCTGTCCGATAGCCAAGTCTTCACTGGTGCCTATCTGATTCCGAAGTGTTAGCTGGTTCCTATCTCAGTCCCAAGTGAACGATGTCGTTCAGTGGTGGCCACGAGCGGAGTTGTAGCAGAGGGCGCTCGTGACTGACGTAAGAACGCCGCGCCGTGCGTGCATGGCGGCGCGCGGCGAAAGTACGTGGCGCGCACTATAGACTTGTGCGACACCACAAAAGGTCCCAGGTTCGCGTCCCGGTTTCGGCACACAATTTTAATCTGCCAGGAAGGTTCCTATCAGCGCACACTCCGCTGCAGAGTGAAAGTTTCATTCTACAAACATCTCTTAGGCTGTGGCTAAGCCATGTCTCCACCATATCCTTTCTTCAAATGTTCAAATGTTTGTAAATCTATCGGACTTAACTGCGTGGTCATCAGTCCGTAGCTTACAAACTACTTAAACCTAGGTTAACTAACCTAAGGACAAACACACACAACTCATGCCCCAGGGAGGACTCGAACCTCCACGGCGAGCAACCGCGCGCTCCGCAAAGAGACGCTTTAGACCTCTCGGCTACATCGCGGCTATCCTTTTTTAAATGTTCAAATGTTTGTATAGTCTATGGGACTTAACTACGGGGTCATCAGTCCCAACTTACAAACTACTTATGAACTACTTACGAACTAGGACGGCACAAATATCCATGCCCGAGGGGGGATTCGAACCCCCGACCGTAGTGGCCGTGCGGACCGTGACTGGAGCGCCTCAGTCCCCTCGGCAACCGCGGCCGGCCGCGGCTATCCTTTCTTCCAGGAGTGCTAGTCTTGCATGGTCCGCAGCATGGTGAAGTTTGGAAAGTAGGAGGCGAGGTACTGGCGGAAGTAAAGTTGTGAGGCGGCATCGTGAGTCGTGTCGGGATATCACAGTCGGTCTACTTCGTTTGTTGTCAACTTACAGCAAATGAATCGCAGCGTTAACATCACTTTTCAAAATTGTACGATATAGGGAAAGGTTGCCGATATTGGACCACTTTTTTATTTTGATATCCCCAGCCTACATTATTTATCCAGTCGAAACAAAAAACACTGTTGAAGAAGCTACATGTTGTACACTTTCATCTGCCAATATTATACTTTCAATAACCACAAAACATAAATGGGTATTATTTAAAATGTAAAAAAGTGTGGTTCATGGTGTGGGTTCCTGTAGTCATGTCCTAGTTCATGAACCACGGACAAAGTATGAGTGGCCTAGTAAGTGGTCCTGACAGTTGGGATACCAGTTACTTTGGAATAAGGTTGGGCATCTCGGACATATTCTGAGTCGTGGCCACCTTTGTGCTCAGACGGCAAACACTACCAAATCCACCGGTTAGTCCCTCAACCGTTAGGGGTAAAACCCAGTGGGACCCTGGGCTAGTAAGGCTAGCAACCTGCTTCCCAGGTACTTCAATATCATGCTGGCAACAATCAGAGCAAAATGCCTCGGACCTTTGGAGGTGATGGAGTCCCACCTCTAAAAGACAGACCAGGGACTCCTCAGATACGACGATATGGCAAACGACCTGGAATGAGATGGGGAGCTATTAATATCAATGGGGATTAACACTGGGAAGAAGGTAGAGCTGGCGGAGGCTTCAAGTAAGATGGGGTTAGATGTCTTAGCTGTTAGTGGCGTTAGAGTAAGGGGAGAGAAAGAGGACGAAGTCGGAGAATACAAGGTCTACCTGTCAGGAGTCAAAGTAGAAAGGGCACAGTGGGGTGTAGGATTTTACATCAGGAAAGCAATCGAACCCAGCATAATTGCAATAAGGTACGTAAATGAACAACAGATGTGGATAGATTTGGCCATCACCAGCAAGAAAATTTGGATTGTGGCAGTGTATTCACCATGTGAAGGGAAAGATCAAGATCAGATGGACAGATTTTACAACGCACTTAGTAGTTATCAGAGTGAAGGATAAGGATAGTGTTTTACTCATGGGTGATTTCAACGCCATGATAGGAAATCAAACAGAAGGTTATGAAAAAGTTATGGGTAAGTTTGGAGAGGATATGGAGGCCAACAGGAACGGAAAACAGCTCTTGGATTTCTGTTCCAGTATGGGGTTAGTTATCACAAACTCCTTCTTTAAGCATAAGGACATTCACCGCTATACTTGGGAAGGAAGGGGAACCAGATCTGTCATTGACTATATAATAACAGACCAGGAATTCAGGAAGACAGTCAAGGACACAAATGTTTTCAGGGGTTCTTTGATGATACTGATCATTATTTAATATGTAGTGAAATTGGTTTTGTGAGGCCTAAAGAGCAGAAAGTCAGGTCCATGTGTAGATGGATAAGAGTGGAGAAGCTTCAAGACAAGGAAATTAGGCACAAATACATAACAATGATCTCGGAAAGGTATCAGTTAGCTGAATGTAATGATTTACAGTCACTGGAAGAGGAGTGGTCAAGGATCAGGAACACACGACTGGAAGCAGCTAGAAAATGTCTTGGAACAGTAGAGTATAAAGTCAGGAAGAAGCAGACAGCTTGGTGGAATGACACAGTCAAGGCAGCCTGTAAAAAGAAAAAGAAGGCATTTCAAAAATGGCTCCATACTAGAAATCTGGCAGGCAGAGACAGTTATGTTGAAGAAAGAAACAAAGCCAAACGGCTAATGGCAGACTCCAAGCAGAAATCACGGGAAGACTGGAAACAAGCTAGAAACTCTGGGTCAAGCCGCGGGAAAACCATTTTGGAGCGTAATTAGCAATCTTCGAAAGGGAGGGAAGAAGGAATTAACAAGTGTTTTGGACAGGTCAGGAAAGCTGCTAGTCAATCCTGTTGATGCCTTGAGCAGATGGAGGGAATATTTTGAAGAATTGCTCAATGTAGGTGAAACGTTCAATGATGTGTCAGATTTTCAAGTAGAATGGGATAGGAACGACGATGGAAACAGGATCTCATTTGAGGACGCGGAGAAAATGGTCAGTAGATTACAGTGCAATAAAGCGGCTGGGGTGGATGAAATTAAGCCGGAACTCGTCAAATACAGTGGAATATCAGGTCTCAAATGGTTACACAGGATAATTGAAAAGGCGAGGGAATCGGTACAGGTTCCGTCTGACTGGACAAAAGCGGTACTGTCAGTGCTACAAGATTATGGTATAGGAGGCAAACTTTTGCAGGCAATTAAAGGGCTTTACGTAGACTGTCAGGCAGCAGTTAGAGTAGATGGCAAATTAAGCTCATGGTTCAGGGTAGTTTCAGGGGTAAGACAAGGCTGTAACCTGTCACCACTGTTGTTCATACTATTCATGGATCATATGTTGAAAACAGTAGACTGGCAGGTTGGGATTAAAATAGGTCAAAACAAAATAAACAGTCTCGCATATGCGGATGACTTAGTTGTAATGGCAGACTCGATTGAAAGGTTGCAAACTAATATTTCGGAGCTCGATCAGAGGTGCAAGGATTATGATATGATCAGCATCTCCAAAACGAACGTAATGTCTGTGAGAAAGAGATTCAAACAGATTGAGTGCCAGATAGGAGGAACAAAGTTAGAACAGGTAGACAGTTTCAAGTACCTGGGATGTATTTTCTCCAGGATGGCAACATAGCAAAAGAACTGGAATCGAGGTGCAGCAAAGCTAATGCAGTGAGTGCTCAGCTAAGATCTACTCTCTTCTGCAGAAGGAAGTAAGTACCGAGACTAAGTTAGCAGTGCACCGCTCTATCTTTCGACCAACTTTGTTGTATGGGAGTGAAAGTTGTGTGGATACAGGTTACCTTATTCATAAGGTAGAGGTTACAGATATGAAATTAGCAAGAATGATTGCAGGTACTAATATATGGGAACAATGGCAGGAGGGTGTCCATAATGAGGAAATAAAAGAAAAACTGGGAATGAACACCATAGATGAAGCAGTTAGAGCGAACAGACTGAGATGGTGGGGTCATGTTACACGCATGGGAGAAGCAAGGTTACCTAAGAGGCTCATGAGCTCGGCAGCGGAGGGTAAGAGGTGTCTAGGTAGACCAAGAAGAAAGTACTTAGATTCGGTGCAGATGATTTTGAAGTAAAAGGCATAATATCAGACGAGGCATCAATGTTAGCATTGAATAGGGGACCATGGATGAATTTTATTAGAGGTACTTTGCTCCAGACTGAACGCTGAAAGGCATAATCAGTCTCTAATGATGATGATGATGAAAAGTGTAAACGGTCCAAATTAGGAAACCGGTTGCCTAATTTGGACCTTCAGTTGCTTAAATAGAACCATGTGGTACAACAATGACTAAAAAGGAAACAGGACCCGAAATATTTGTAAAAAAGCATCATTTTAACACATTTCATTCTGGATGACGGAGGGAAAGCTGTGGATATCGTCTCATAAATGAATAATACCACTTTTTACCCGCCATTTTCTTTTCTCTGTTAAAATGTTCAAATGTTTGTATAGCTTATGGGACTTAACTAGGGGGTCATCAGTCCCTAAACTTACAAACTACTTATGAACTAACTAAGACTAAGGACGGCACAAATATCCATGCCTGAGGGAGGTTTCGAACCCCCGACCGTAGTGGCCGTGCAGATCGTGACTGGAGCGCCTCAGTCCACTCGGCCACCGCGACCGGCTCTCTGTTAAAAGAATGAGGTAGTTTATATTTTTCTGCTATGTCGAATGCAAGTTTGCGAACATCTTTGATTGTGAATCCAAAAAACCATTTCCATCTCAGTAGTAAAGGTTGATTGTCTTCCGAATAACTGAACTTTATTTGAGATCGTGTTTTTCCCATCAGCATGTCTCTTTATTGTAGCTTTTGGTACTCGGTATATACGAGCACACTCGTTAAGTCCGTGGTCACCGTTTCTGTATGCTGCAACTGCGACCTTCAGTTCATCCTCTGTCCATTTCCCGTACATTCCCCTTTTTCCATCTTGCAAACCTAAAAAGATTACCAGACATATTACTTATTTTTTAATTGTATTGCCGCCTTGAAAATAAATCTAAAATCATAACATGTACGTAATATCTATTGTTAAAATGACCTTAAGTGTTATTTGTTATGAGAGTCCCCTAAATTGGACTAGTCCAAATTAGGAAACAGCCATTGGTCCAACTTCGGCAACTCGACGCCATATAGATAAAGATAACGTTACAGGAACAAACAACGCTAAACTCTAGTTTTGCGATATTGAATTATTAACTAAAACCCTCCAATGACTATTGGTGGTCCAACTTCAGCAACTCTCCCCTATTGTGACGATTAAAACATTTGTGTTTTAGACTGCCACTGTGAAACTGTGTTTAATTGTTTTCGTGCAGTTCATATGTAACTACGTCGCTCACATGTGTTAACGTCTTCATTATAAAATGCGATTACATATTTCCAGTCCCTGCGGTTTGAGGCGTCTATGTGTATGATGAACAAGCCAGGTGTCTATACATAGATCTTTCACTTCAATAAAGCTTCAAATAATACTCACCAAAAGCAAATATTTCATCTGTTAACTACAGCATGTTTAAGGAAAAATAGCAAATATTTTAGAAGATGGCAATAAAGACGATTTGCAGTTAAAATTTCAAATAACGTGTGTCCAGTTTTTATTAGGTACAGAGATACAGCCCTTGGTATGTACAACAAACTGATTTGGATATTTTGACTGATTCTTTCGTCGGTTCTTGGTAGATCACCATATTGACTTTCATTTAAATAAC
This sequence comes from Locusta migratoria, assembly GCA_026315105.1. Lineage (NCBI taxonomy): Eukaryota > Metazoa > Arthropoda > Insecta > Orthoptera > Acrididae > Locusta > Locusta migratoria. Next base: position 116,564,566 of record CM048753.1, on the reverse strand, counting down.
CGGTTTTCGACGTAGTTTAAAGTCTAGTAAGCCGAAAACCGGATAACTAAGTAGAAATTAACGTGTAGAACATACACAAAATACTACTTTTAAGTAAGTGTGATGTTGTACTACCAAGAATCGACGGATAAATTAGTTGAAAATGTCTTCATTTACATTTGCTCTAAGTTTCTTTGGTTTTTATATTAACAGCTATATCTCTGTATTCAATAAAAAGTGTGCACATGTTACATTAAATTTTAATGCATTTCCTCTACAGTATCATCTCCTAAAATACTTACGACTGAGTCGAAAAACTACGTTGCTCTGAGCAGGAGAACACATTCTCAAACAAATTCGCGACTTGGCTTCGTTCGTCAGCTGGGTTCCCCCAGCGCATGCGCGAAGCACTTCCATACGCGTGAGAATAGGATCTACCCTATTCCGTCTACTAGCGATCGTATGCGTACATCTTGTGCAAGTCGACGCGTCTACACTGTACGCGGCCGGCGTGATCGGTGCATCAAGGATAATCTTGTAAACTCTCACTTCCCGTGTAGAATGGACTTAAGGAGGAAAGGTGCAACCTTTCGACGGGTGAAAAGTTCAAATGTTTGTATAGTCTATGGGACTTAAAGACGGGGTCATCAGTCCCTAAACTTACAAACTGCTTATGAACTACTTACGAACTAGGACGGCACAAATATCCATGCCCGAGGGGGGGATCCGAACCCCCGACCGTAGTGGCCGTGCAGACCGTGACTGGAGCGCCTCAGTCTCCTCGGCCACCGCGGCCGGCTCGACGGGTGAAGCGATGCCACCGCTCCACCCGGCCAGTATGTAGTAACAGAAGACATGCTAGACGCTTTGGTATATTCAGTGCTACTACACTGCCCAAAACAATTAGGGCAGGGGTTGGTAACACGTCGATCGCGATCTACCCGTAGATGAGTGCTTATATGGTACATCTCGTGGGTACTGCGAATGCAGAAGAAAAATTGTTGACGAAAATTAACAATAATTGTTTCTGTTAGCAGTGAAAATGTGCGCTCGTTCGACACAGGTTTGTTTTATTTTATTAACGATCGCACAGTAGTGGTAACAACATTGACCCTCTAAAACTTAAAACTGTGTTTCTCAAATTAGTTCGATCAGCCACTACTGTGCGCCACTCGTTGCTACACTATTTTATTCATATTTGTCCCATTTGCAATATTGGTTCAGTACCTGTATGGAGAAAGCAGTGTGTTCCGTGTGTAACGATACACTGAAATTTTTTATTTATTTTTTGTTTATCTTTGATCAGCGATACTTATCGCCTCCGGTTCCCTCTGACTCGCAATGCAACTAATTTAATTTCGTTCGTCAGTTTTTACTCCCAAACTAGCGAGAAGACGGAACCGAGATAGTAGTTTTACTCACTCTCTTGTCTATGTTCGTTCTGTACGGACGTCTTCCATTCATGTATCTATTCAATGTAAGTAATTGTGATGCAAGATGTTATAAAAATATATTACTTAAATTTAAAATCATCCCCTCCCTTTGGCTTTTATTTAAATGAATCCCTCCACGTCAAATACTTATTTTCTATTGTTTTCAGCTCCTTCGCCTCCGTAATAGTTTAATGTTCAGATGCCATTACAATCGCTTCGCATTGTCTGCAAATTTCAATCAATCAATCATCCTTATACTATACTTTGCTTGATTTTAGAACCTGCAGTCACTTCTTTTGTAATTTCACGAAGTCCGATCATTTTATAATTTTTTTTTATCATTACCAGTAACTTCATGCTCCACCCACGGTCACACAACAATGAAAAGCGTAGTGAACAGTCCGAACATTGATATACTACGGAAAGTATCTTCAACGTGCATATATTAAATTAAAAAAGTTATTATTTCCAGCTTCTACAATACGAAGATCAGGATCCAGCTAGATGCTTTCCGTAAGTTTTATAACGTTCTGTTGCTTGTATGGTGCCCAACTTTAATATGCAATCCGCGGTTTATTTGCTTTAATGTTCATTTTGTGCTGTACTGTAACTTATTTCAAATTCAAACATTCGGTACCACCAATTCTTTGTTTTGTGTCCCAGCCTCGTCGCCGCTTTTGTGTCTCGTTTCCGTCGTAGGTGTCGGTGGCCGAGTGGAATGAGACCGACACAGGAATAAAGATAGCACGCTGGTGCAGGTACGGATGGGAGCAGCCAGAAACTAGAAACACTAGAGTAAATTAGAATGAGATATATATTGCACAGAATTTATACAATACTTAACTTTTACATAGTACTGCAGAATGTTGATACATAGTTGAGCTACAGTCCTGCCTAGTGCCTAAGTGATAGCCAAGTCTTCACTGGTGCCTATTTGATTCCGAAGGTCCTAACTGGTTGCTAACTCAGTCCCAAGTGAACGATGTCGTTCACTGGTGGCCACGAGCGGAGTTGCCGCAGAGGGCGCTCGTGGCTGTCGTCCGAAGAACGCCGCGCCGTGCGTGCATGGCGGCGCACGGCGAAAGTAGGTGGCGCGCACTTTGGACTTGTGCGACACCACACCCCTCCCCCCCAAACCGCCGCGCCGTCGTGGCGTAGGGCTGAGGGCCACGGCGGCGGCACTGGGAGGAGGGCCTGGGCGGGGCGTTACTGGTGGGACGGGCGTCGTAGCTGAGGCTGGGATCGAGACGCCGTCCGCGCCCCGGCATCCGCCTTGCGATCCTCCAGGAAACCCGGCGAAACCTGAGGAAGGGCGCACACCCCCGCCCAGAGGGAGCAGGTCATCTTCTGAGGTGCGTGGCCTAAGCTGGGGGGGGGGGGGGGGGGCACGGTCCCGGAGTCCCTCTCGGTGACGCTGTCACCTGCGGCGGCGACGGAGGCGGAGGGGCCGACTGCGTAGGAGGCGCGTCGACATCCATCGGGAGCTCGTAGCCCGGGGAAGCTGGGCCCAGTGGCGAGCGATGTGGCTCCCTGGCGGTGAACTGGGTCTGGAATCAAGAAACCGGAGACAGGATCGCGCGGCCTGTGCAAGCGCAATTGGTTTGCGTGGCGCCGCAGCTCCGACCCTGTGGAAGAACGTACAACATACACATTGCGACCGAGCACGCGCTGAATGGTGCCCGGCATCCATGTCTTCTTGTTGCCAGCAAACACCCTGTACAGCACCGGCGTAGAAACCTGAAAACGCGTAGCGCCATACGAACCGACTCGGTGCGTGGGAGGCTGCAGCAGGTGAAGGAGAGTGCGGTGACGGCGGCCGTGTAGCAGCTCGGCAGGAGACGGGCCGTCACGTGGCATGCGCCGATACGTAGACAGGAAAATTTGAAGAGCTTGCTGCCTGGAGTGCTGACCTTTCATCTTTTCCATGTGAGACTTGAATGTTCGAACGAAACGTTCTGCTTCACCATTGGACTGAGGGTGAAAAGGTGCGGTGGTGATATGCTGAATGCCATTCACACGACAAAACTGTTGAAATTCCGCACTAACAAACTGAGGTCCATTGTCACTGACGATAGTTTCAGGCAAACCTTCGATGCAAAACACTGATGTTAAGGCACTGATTGTACTAGACGCTGTCGTTGAGTTCATGGCAATCACAAAAGGAAACTTGCTGAATGCGTCTACAACAATTAACCAGCGCGTATTCCAGAAAGGTCCGGCAAAATCAATATGTAAACGTTGCCATGGTCGCTTGGGGCGTGGCCAATCTGAGAAACGTTGCGGAGGAGCCGCCTGATGCTCCGCACAAACCGTACACTGTGACGTCATGCTCTCTATCTGAGCGTCCATACCAATCCATGTACAATGACTTCTGGCCAGTTGCTTTGTCCTAACAATACCCCAATGTCCTTGATGAAGGAGGCGTAACACTTCTCGTTGCAGGGAACGAGGAACAATCACTCTTGCTTGGTCGTTATCGGTATGCAACAACAGTACACCCTGACTTAAAGATAATGCATGACGTTGTGCAAAATAACGTCGAACCAGAGGCCGATCAATGTCTTTGGCTTTGGCAGGCCACCCTGAGCGAACAAAACGTGCTACCACACTTAGGTCTGCATCCGCAGCTGTTTCCTGAGCAACCCGACGAGAGTTCAAAGGGAATGAAACATGCATCACTGAGTATTGCAGACTTTAATTTGTCAAAGGCAACCTGGCAATCTTTGGACCACACAAAAGGAACATTTTTCCTACGTAAGCGATGCAGTGGAGCTGCAATCTGAGACGCATTGGGAATAAACCTGAAATAATAGTTAAGCTTTCCCATTACTGCTTGCAATTCATGCACATTCTTAGGAGGAGGCAAGTATTTGATTGAAACTTCCTGGCAGATTAAAATTGTGTGCCGGAACCGGGACTCGAACCTGGGACCTTTGCCTTTCGCGGGCAAGCGCACTACCGACTGTGCTATCCCGACACGACTCACGATGCCGCCTCACAACTTTACTTCCGCCAGTACCTCGCCTCCTACTTTCCAAACTGGCGAGGTACTGGCGGAAGTAAAGTTGTGAGGCGGCATCGTGAGTCGTGTCGGGATAGCACAGTCGGTAGTGCGCTAGTAGGCAAAGGTCCCAGGTTCGAGTCCCGGTTCCGGCACACAATTTTAATCTGCCAGGAAGTTTCATATCAGCGCACACTCCGCTGCAGAGTGAAAGTGTCATTCAAGTATTTGATTGCTCGATGGTGTGACTGTAAGGGATGAATTCCTTGCGCATTAATCACATGGCCTAGGTACTCTATTTCAGTTTGAAAAAACGAACACTTTGCTTTATTACAACGTAGACCTGCTGCAGTCAACACTTTGAAAAGACACTCCAGGTTTGCTAAATGTTCTTCAACTGTACGTTCGGATACCACAATATCATCTAAGTAGTTCGAGCAACACGGTACAGAAACTGTCAGCTGTTCCAAAAAGCGCTGAAAAATAGCGGGGGCGGAAGAACTGCCAAAGGGTAGGCGTTGGAATTGAAAAAGGCCCATGTGAGTATTAATGACGAAAAACTTTTTTGACTCGTCATCAAGTGGAATCTGTAAGTATGCCTCTGCTAAATCAATCTTAGAAAAGAAACGAGACTGTCCTAATTTGTCCATTAGTTCGTCAGGTCTGGGCAGGGGATAAGTGTCTACAATTGTTTGACTGTTCACTGTTGATTTGAAGTCCGCACAGAGACGAAGTTTTCCTGACGGCTTGGGTATAATTACTATAGGCGAGGCCCACTGACTCGCAGAAACAGGAGAAATCACCCCACTATCTTGCCAACGTTTAAGTTCTTCGGCAACTGTATCACGCATTGCGATAGGCACTGGTCTAGCTTTACGGAATTTTGGAACTGCAAATTCTTTTAAAGTTACATGGGCCACGAAGTCTTTTGCACAACCTAGTTCCGGCGAAAACAAGTCACTATATTTGTCACACAATGCATTGATTTTGTCCTGAGGCACTATTGACGAAATTTGAAGCACATCTCTTTGAATTGATAACCCAAACAAGTCAAAAGCATCTAGTCCAAAAATGTTCTGTGTCGATTTGGCTGAAGAACTACAAAAGCAACTGTTTTTGTTACACCTTGAAAAGAGGCGGGCAGGCTACACGTTCCTAGCACGGGAATATTTTGACCTGTATAAGCTGTTAACACTTGCTGTGACGGCGACAATTTTGGCGAACCCAGAAGTTCATAAGTATATTTATTAATGTGACAGCGGAACCAGTATCAAGCTGAAATTGCACCGTCTTATTTTCTATGAAGAGAGTCACAAACAGTTTTTGCTTGCGGCGCTCGACAGGTGCGCGAATGTGGGCAACGTCTGCTACGGTTTGTTTACTGCGCTTGCGCGGGCCGCGTAGTGAAGTAAGCGGCGCAGACTCGGCATGCAGCGGATTAACAACACTGTCACTAGATGGCACTACCGCCGGATCGGCGTCCGCGCAAGCATGCGAAGCTACTCCAGATTTACTAACTACTGCACTAAACTTTTGAGTAGCTACACCAAGTCTACTGTTACTATCTACACAGTACTGGGCACTATTACAAGGAGAAGTTGCAGAAGGCACTATTTTCACTACAGGAATGCACTGTTCATAGTCATTTTGCTTGTCCCGAACCCTTTTCCGTTGCACTGTTTGACGCGCTCGTCGGCGCTTGCTACGTGGTGCACTATATAGTTTTGCAATAGGAGCAGAAGAACTTTCTTGTAATTGAGAACCAACTAAAGCACTGTGCAATTCCACAGCCTGTATAACATTTACAGAATGCAATGTTCTCGCACTTTGCGAAGCAATGTTCCGAAAGGCACCGTTCTTTGAGTTTTTAATTTGCATACACACAGACTGTACATGTCCCGATTTGCCACATTGATAACAAGTTGCGTTGCGACTTGGGCACTGTGCACGTTTGGGGCGAGGAACACACTGGGGACAAGACTTACGAACATTTGTCTGAAATGGGCGTTGGCGCCCGTTATTCAAATTACTGTTTCTAACACGACGGGGCGACCTTTGTGTCGCACTTTTACACTGGCTACTGTTCACTGTCTGTTCAGCACGGCCTGTACTATTGTAAGAATCACTAGTGCTACACTGAGAACTAAGGCTAGGAAAGCGTCCGTTACGGCGCACTGAATTTACACTGTGGCCTTGCATTTCTACATCTACTAAGTCAAAAGTATCATGCGCTTCTATAAGCTGCAGTACACTGTCTAATGAGGGGTCAGACTGTTTCAGAATTGCTGCTCTAATTCTGGGTCCTGAATATTCTGTGTAATCGCATCCCTCAACATCACGTCACTATACGAAAGTCCACAAGAGCAAGTAAATTTACATTTGCGGGTTAAGCCCTTCAATTCCGTAATCCACTCTTGGTGTGACTGCTGCGGTAATTTTTTAAGTCTGAAAAATCGGTACCGTGCCGCAGCTACGAGAACTTTTCTCTCATAATGAGCATTTAGTGCCTCTACTATTTGTTCAAAGTCTACATCACGAGGAGATACGTCGGGGAAAAGTTTTTTCAGTAACACGAAGGTGTTGGTGCCCACCACAGATAATAGCAGATGCTTCACTTTCTGACCTGTAATTTGATGAGCCGCGACGAGTTCTTGAAACTGTGCGAAGTAGTAGCTCCATTCTTCCTCACGTTCGTTGTACTGGCGAAACGTAGGAAGCGTTGCGTGTGGGCTGCTGAAGCGGCGGCTGTTGTTGTCCGTTAGCTGCTTGCGCTGTGAGCTGGGCCACAGCCTGCAGAAGTTGTATTTGCGCCGTCTGTAACTGAATAATTTCCATTAAGTTTGGGTTCGGGGTAGTGGCCATGCTGACCGATTAGGCGCCGCGCATACAAGTAACTTATAACAAAACACAAATACAATATGAAAGGAGGGTTCGCCCTGCAACAAAAAAGTCCACAAAACACGCAACTGAATATGTGCCCCCAAAATTCTTATAATAAGGGTGGGTGGGCGGGAACAATTTCTGCAATTTCGACTGCTGCTGTCTGGCTGCTGCAAGCGGGCTGATCCAAGGTTCGTCTATCACTCCTCGTCGCCACTTTTGTATCCCACCCTCGTCGCCACTTTTGTGTCCCAGCCTCGTCGCCGGTTTTGTGTCTCGTTTCCGTCGTAGGTGTCGGCCGAGTGGAATGAGACCGACACAGGAATAAAGATAGTACGCTGGTGCAGGTACGGAGGGGAGCAGCCAGAAACTAGAAACACTAGAGTAAATTAGAATGAGATATATATTGCACAGAATTTATACAATACTTAACTTTTACATAGTACTGCAGAATGTGATACATAGTTGAGCTAGAGTCCTGCCTAGTGCCTAACTGATAGCCAAGTCTTCACTGGTGCCTATTTGATTCCGAAGGTCCTAACTGGTTGTTAACTCAGTCCCAAGTGAACGATGTCGTTCACTGGTGGCCACGAGCGGAGTTGCCGCAGAGGGCGCTCGTGGCTGTCGTCGTAAGAACGCCGCGCCGTGCGTGCATGGCGGCGCGCGGCGAAAGTAGGTGGCACGCACTTTGGACTTGTGTGACACCACACTTTGTCCAAAAAATATAAACGCGGAATCTACTTTTAACAATTATGGCATCATACGAAGCAAGGGCAATGTTATACGTGTCTGTCAAGAAGGTTAGAATATTTTATTTGGTGCCGTTACGGTGAACTACGAACTTCTGCATTTTTATAGTTTGTGGAGGGGCTATTTTGTTGACAAAAGTGAGAGACGTCTTCTGAAGTAAGCGTGATGTCAGGTGTGCCACACGGGAGTGTCGTGGGTCCGTTACTGTTCAGGATAGAAATAAATGACCTTGCGGATAACATCGGAAGTTCACTGAGGCTTTTTGCGGATGACGCTGTAGTATATAGAGAGGTTGTAACAATGTAGGATTGTATTGAAATGCAGCAGGATCTGCATCGAATTGACGCATGGTGCAGGGAATAGCAATTGAATCTCAGTGTAGACAAGTGTAATGTGCTGCGAATACATAGAAAGAAAGATCCTGTATCATTTAGCTACACTATAGCAGGTCAGCAACTGGAAGTAGTTAATTCCATAAAGTATCTGGGAGTAGGCATTAGGAGTGATTTAAAATGGAATGACCATATAAAATCAGTCGTCAGTAAAGCAGATGCCAGACTTAGATTCATTGGAAGAATCCTAAGGAAAGGCAGTCCGAAAACAAAGGAAGTAGGTTACAGTACACGTGTTCGCCCACAGCTTAAATACTGCTCACCGGTGTGGGATCCGTACCAGGTGGGATTGATAGAGGAAGTGGAGAAGGTCCAACGGAGAGCAGCGCGCTTCGTTACAGGATCATTTGGTAATCGTGAAAGCGTTACGGAGATGATCGCTAAACTCCAGTGGAAGACTCTACAGGAGAGACGCTCTGTCGCTCGGCACGGGCTTTTGTCGAAGTTTCGAGAACATACCTTTACCGAGGAGTCTAGCAGTACATTGCTTCCTCCTACTTACATTTCCCTAAGAGATCGTGAGGATAAAATCAGAAAGATTAGAGCCCACACAGAGGCACACCGACAGTCTTTCTTTCCGCAAACAATACGTGACTGGAATAGGAGCGAGAACCGATAGGGTACCCTCCGTCACACACCATCGGGTGGCTTCTGAAGTATGAATGTAGATGTAGGAACTTGATCTTGTACCACGAACTTGAAATAATACAATTAAAAATTATTTTTCTCTCAAAAGTGTCGCAGAACCCAGAACTGCAGGCTTGTAATTCGTTAGGAAAAAAAAAAAAAAAAAAAAAAAAAAAAAAAAAAAAAAAAAATTCAAATGTTTGTCAATCTATAGGAGTCAACAGTTGGGTTATTAGTCCGAAGCTAACAAACTACTTAAACTAAGGTAAGGTAACCTAAGGACAACAAAAACACCCATGCCCGACGGGGGGACTCGAACCCCCGACGGCGAACGGCCGCGCGCACAGCGGCACGGCGCCCCAGTGCACGGGGCTAATCTGCCGCGGCAATTCTTTGGGAAAAATACCCTGTATTATTAATGTTGCACTTTGAATAAAGGCCTTGTTTCTTCTTCTTACCTGTGCGAATCATTGTTTTCAAATATCACTGTAACAAAAAATTACCGTTGAATGAGGTAACTCTCAAAACTTGGACTCCTATATTCGAATAAGTATAGGAATTTATTCACAAAAAAATCAAGGACATGATTAAGAGAGAATCTAAGTTTCGCATTAAATGTAAGATAATATTTGTAAAATATGATGAAATAATTGTTTTATAAAAAAAATGTTCAAATGTTTGTAGAGCTTATGGGACTTAACTACGGGGTCATCAGTCCCTAAACTTACAAACTACTTATGAACTAGCTATCACTAAGGACGGCACAAATATCCATGCCCGAGGGGGGATTCGAACCCCCGACCGTAGTGGCCGTGCAGACCGTGACTGCAGCGCCTCAGTCCCCGCGGCAATTGTTTTATATTTTGTACAAATAGTGATGATGTAAAAGTTTTTTGTGGAGTTTGCTGGTTTTCCGTCGGGCGCCTCTTGGCAGAAAGGGGAATGCTCACCAGATATGGTGTGTACCGGGGAAATAAATTACCCTTGGTGGACCAAAACTAGAAACTGCTACCTTGTAGTACGATATTGGCTTATCAAAGGCTAAAGGAACAAAACCTTAAATACAAATTACCCGGCCCTCCAGATCGGGGGTTGTGCAATGAGCCAGCGTCTCACTCACATAGAAATACAGAATGCTAAAAAACCTAATAATATGCCTCGGAAGAAATGGAACTGTGGACGACGAACTGGCGATGAAAAACGGAAAATGATGTTTGGATGTTGGTTGGTTGGTTGATGGGTGGATGGGACCAAACAGCTAGGTCATCAGTCCCCTGACCTTTGTATGGAGTACAAGCCAGGGTGTAGTCGGCTAAGACCCACACACTTCCCTCCAACGCTAAATTCACAATTCCTTGATGTCTATCCCTTCTTTTAGTCAAGGTATGCCAGAAATTTCTTTTCTCCCCAATTCTGTTCGGTACCTCCTCATTAGTTACGCGATCCACCCACCTAATCTTCAGCATTCTTCTGTAGCACCACATTTCAAAAGCCTCAATCCTCTTCCCATCCGCACTGTTTATCGTCCATGTCTCACTCCCATACAAGGCAACACTCCATACAAATGCCTTCAGAAAGGACTTCCTTAGGCTTAAATCAATATTCGATGTTAACAAATCTCTCTTTTTCAAGAACGCTTTTCTACCCATTGCCATTCTGCATTTTATATCCTCTGTACTGCGACCATCATTTGTTATTTTACTGACCAAGTAACACAACTCATCTACCTCCTTTATTGCTTCGTTTCCCAATCTAATTCCTTCAGCATCACCTGATTTTCTTACACTGCACTCCATTACCCTAGTTTTTCCCTTGTTAATGTTCATTTTATATGCACCTTTCAGCACACTGTCCATTCCGTTCAATTGCTGTTCCAGGTCCTTTGCCGTATCTGACAGAATTACTATGTCGTCGGCAAAACGCAATGTTTTTAATTCTTCACCCTGAACTTTAATTCCTTCTTCAAATTTCTCCTTGCTTTCCTTTATAGCTTGCTCAATGCACAAATTGAACAACAATGGAGAAAGACTACAACCCTGTCTTACTCCCTTTCCAACTACTGCATCCCTTTCATGCCCTTCAACTCTGACAACCGCTGTCTGTTTTTTGTACAAGTTGTAAATAACCTTACGCTCCCTATATTTTACTCCTGCTTGCTTCAGAACTTGAAAGAGTTTATTCCAATCAACATTGTCGAAAGCTTCTCCAAATCTACAAAAGCTAGATATGTAGGTTTGCCTTTTCTTAATCTATCTTCTAGGATAAGCCGTAAAGTGTATACAGAAGGATGGAAAAGCCAACAATTATGTCTGTAAAATTTCGTGCCGATCGGTTGAACGGTTCGACCTAAAAAGTGGGAACACGTTACAGACAGACATTGTCAAATCGCCGTTATTTTTGCAAATATCTCTGCAACGATGCAAGATATGAAAAAAACATAACAGAGCGAAGTTGTAGAGAATTTTCCCCTCAACCAATTAGGTTGTTTAATTTTTGTGTCAGATGAACGGTTCGTTTACAATTACAATTATTTTACAAACGGCTTTTTTTGGTATTACTACCGTATTTTTGTCCGAAAAATTTGAAAAAGGGTGGTTCTGTTCTCTGGCGGCCTACATTTATGTCTGTAAAATTTGGTGTTGATCGGCTGAACGGTTCGTCTTAAAACAGGGAACACTTTACGGAGAGTCAGACATACATCCCAAAATCTCCGTTATTTTTGCAAATATCTCTGAAACGCTACGAGATATAAAAAAACATAAGACAGCAAAGTTGTAGAGAATTTTCTCCTCTATAAATTCGGTTATTCAATTTTCGTGTCAGATGAATAGTTAAGCCGTTATTTTAATTTAAATTTCGAGCTGTCAAAAGACGATCGCAAAGGCCCACTTTTAGTGTTACTGCAGTAACCTAAAGTGGGCCAAAAAGAATGAAGTGGAAAAGAAAATAAGGTTAGCAAAGAATGAGGCATGGGAAAGAACATGTGCGAATATTAACAGCACATTAGGATTTGGGAGAGCGAAAGAAGCAAGGTCAATATTAAAAGGGCTTCGACAAGATACAAAACGCAAATCCAATCTCCAACTGATAACGAAAAAAGGAGTGGGAAGAATATTTCCAAAAATTATTGAATGAGGACAGAGAAGAATATCCAGAGAAAGGAAGAGCGAAAAAAATTGACATCATGACTGCTGTATCCTCCACTATGCCGCCAACGGCCTACAGCTCAGCGGCCATCACCACGCGCAGCCGGCGGCCTACAGAGCCAGCCACACCAGCAAATAGTCAAACATAAGGCTAGTTTACACGACGACACTAGAGGTTCGTTTCAGCAGCTGCCAGATTGCTTGACGCGCATGCGCAACGCTGAATTTGTGTTCCAGCAGCGCCTTCTCCCACTTATGGCTACTTGGAGTGTGACTGGTGTTCCAGCAGTTGCCGCAAGCAGCCAGACGCTACCCGGAAAATTATTTCAGGCGCCGTCGGGCTGCCAATTTGCGCATGCGCAGAAAGGTCTGAGTTAGAGTGGAGGGTAGTCATCACGTGATACGTGTGTTTTTCGATTATTTGGAAGTCACTGCAATCCCACTTGAGATTAGATATTTCTCGTTTATTAGGAAGGAAAGTATTTTAATTATTCCTTTAAACTCACCTTCGCCTACATCCAGAAACAGGGCTAAAAGCGTTCCAGCAGTGCAAGTATAAAACAAGGGTTTTTATCAATTGTTTTGGATATGTCGCGTTTTGCAGCTCTTAAATATTGAAGAAAAGACATTTTTAATTATGCACCAAAGCTGCTTTTATAACATAAAGGGGGGAACGGGAGAAATAATTCGGTTTTTGAACATATATGCGTTGCGTAGGTGTTTGTGCGATTTTAACGGCGTGTTAGTGCTCTTCTAGCAATTATTTGTGAAATTAAATATTGATGGGTTGACGATTAGTGAATTGCAGACTAAAATACATCCAATTCGAAATACCTATAACAAAGCAGCTTTGGTGCATAATTAAAAATGTCTTTTCTTCAAGGGTTTTTATGTCATGATAGCTGCGCATGCGCAGTAACACCTGTTTCTTAGCGCTTGAAAGAAGCCGTCTGGCAGTTGCTGGAACGAACCTTAGGTTTCATGTAACTGCGCTACTGGCCAATGCGCATGCGCAGCAGGCCTTCGCGCAACTCGTTGACGAAACTAAATAGTTTCGGCACATTCCAACTTGGCGAAACTGATTGCGCGTGTTTTTAGGTTCGGTTATGACCAATACAGAACAAAATACAACATAAAGGGGGGAACGGGAGAAATAATTCGGTTTTTGAACATATATGCGTTGCGTAGGTGTTTGTGCGATTTTAACGGCGTGTTAGTGCTCTTCTAGCAATTATTTGTGAAATTAAATATTGATGGGTTGACGATTAGTGAATTGCTGACTAAAATACATCCAATTCGAAATACCTATCACGAAGTATGGAAATTGTGGATTTCGGAACACGGTACAAGTACTCAGAGAGACGAATATCTACTTGACAAGAAACTTGATGCAATTTGTAATTTCAGTTCTGATAACTATGCTTCACACATAACGGTAACTTGTTTCTTTATTGCATTACTAACTCTGTTTAAAAGGAACGTTAACTGCTCTGGTGACATCCTAAGTTGATTAAAATAACTTCTTGGGTCTTCAATCACATTTTCTTTCAGCAAGGTCGCTGAGCAACAGAGCTGATGTCTTTTTTTAATCCAGCCACAAACCCAAAAACGTTTCATATTCTTTTTATGTTTAGTCGTATGCAGCGACTTCACACAGACAAGCAATAGATTCGCCACAACTCGTACAGCTACCAAAACTTTCTTTTTACGGCGACTACGGCACTTATAAACCAACGAAACTAGAGTGTACGGTATTGGCGCCGTGTCTACAGACATACACGAAACCAGTTGCGTGCAATTCATTTCATGCAACGAGTTTCGCAACTTAGTGTCGTCGTATAGTGTCACGAAACTCCCAGTGAATTTTTGCAACTTCGCAACTGCTGCGCTACCAAGCGGCTGGGTCGTAAAAACACACCGCGAAACGATTGCGTAATGAATGTGTATTTGGAGTGAAGCAGCATATTCAAAATACCTTCGTATTTACGAGCTTTTGTGACGCTGCAAATTATAGCAACTCTCAAAATTGTATTTCAGAAATCTCTCATTTTCAAAGGATGCTCGGAAATAAGAGAATAATGTTACGAATAACAAGTGTTCATTTACGGTGGTTAGTTGTACTTTTAGGCATAGAAGTAAATCTTTAACAATTCATTCACGTCAAAACTCCTGCTTTTAATCAGAATCACACATACTTGACCACTATTTCATAATATTACCGCAGTCTAACATATACAGTCACGACACTCACACAGATTTTTGTTATACGCTGCGATAGCAGCGCTCCAAGCGGCCGGCAAGCTACGTTTCTAAATACGATAGTTGATGAGTGCGATAGTATCGTTTAAATTGACTTCAAAATACTTTTTACATTAGGAAACTATGTAGTACCTTATAAATTGGTAATAATTTTAAAAAATAGCTCCCCATTTGTCTTTCTTAGGTTTCATAAGATCCCTGATAACGTACGAAACGGTATATTACAGGACAGTTAATTTACAATGATCCTGTAACATACAGGCTTTAAATGAGTAATTTCATTTTCTATTAAAAATAAAACTGCCGCGGAAACACCAGGAGACATACCCTTTAGCAAAGAGACGTCAATTTATACCCATGAACATTAAGTATCCTTCATTACAATTCCAGTAAAATCGGTGAGGGTGGAACATAGGAAACAGTGGCGTAACTATGGGGGGGGGGGGGGTGAGGGGGATAGAACACCCCCCCCCCCAGAACCCGAAAAAAAAAGAAAGAAATAGTACAACAGCAATCTGGTAAAGGTAAAGATTGGAAACTTGGGGTGTTTTACCATAAGCTTTCATTGGATGGGAGTGAATTAGTTTCTTCAACGGAAGTGGCAGATGGTAGTCTGTCTGGAAACTGACTAAAATTTTGCTCGTCAAGCAGATCTACCCCCCCCCCCCCCCCAAAGCCAAGTCCTAGTTACGCCACTGATAGGAAACGTATACACAATGCAATAAATACGGTATTTAACATATCAAATCAACAATCACAGCAGGAGCTGAAGGTAAAACGTCACAGACATGGCAATATAACGATAAAAGCAACCAAACTGTTTTCCAACAAAAAAGAAACCAATTCCACAACTGTTGCTACTTCTGAACCACAAACGGCAAGAATCATCAAAACATTGGTTTTTTAAAGCTAAAGTAATTACACTTAAAAGAATATGCACGTATAAGAAAGACGAGTGATGTATAAAAATGTGAGATCATTAGACTCCGTACCGAATTGATAACAAGTCAAAAACTGGCTGTCATAGTAAGAACAGACCATAATAGAAATTTATTATACCATTATGTTTATATGCAACTTACTTTCAGCGGAATAAGCTGCAAATATACACATATTCGTAAGTATTTGTTCTTTATTCCATTGAATCATTTAAATGAGGCTGCTTTTAAATTAATTTCCGTATTATGTTTGTCCCTCGATATTTTAATAATGCTTGTAACATAGAAATTATAGTAAGTATTTCGTTAATTACGTGCAAAAGCGATTATAAACAAACATCACTACTTCCGCAGCTTGCCCACCGCTGGGAGCACTAGTGTCGCAGCAATTGTCAGTTGGTAACAACTTTTACAGCAGTGAGTGTCGTGACTGTATATGTTAGGCTGTGATATTACTGCTGTATAAAAGTAATGTCTGAATACTTCAATAGAGCCTGCTTAGTTTTGCATCTGACTTTCACAAAAATTATAAGCCTGTATAGCAACATATTTTGCCGGTTAACTACTAGTTTGATAAAGTGAAAGCGTAGCTACAAATAAATAATATGTCGCTATATAAACTGTTAATAGCAGCACGTCTCATTCTTGAAGATATTCAATTTGATACCTACCAAGTAGCTAAAAAAAATTATGACAGGTACACGAAAGGCACAGAAGCAAGGCCAAGGTGAAATGAGAGTTTAAAGGCGATGTAGTCTAGTCTCCTACAATATAAAAAAACGTGTGTAGTTTTGAAAATATTAAAATGTTCGAAATCCGCTAAAACAGAACTCATGCAACATGTTAGTACGCACCGAGCACACGAACATAATCAGTTACCTTTATACTTGAGCACATCAGGTTGGATTTATTTCTGCTTTCAAAAAGTTTTTGGACAATATGATTATGACCCAGGTAATGTGAACTGTATGAATTACATGACACTGGAAATTTGTTATTATCGACTGCCATTAACAGAAGCAGTGACATTACTTTAATAATGTTATCATATTTGTATTGTTCACAACAATATGTACAAGACATAAAACAATACATAATTAACAGTACGAGTGACATATGTAGTACAACAAAAGTGCAAACAGCATAGGACCATATGAGAGGTGCAAAGACAAATAAAAGCAAAATATAATATAAAATCACTTATGCAGTTTCACGCTGTGAATGTTCAAGTTAAACACACTAGCTCTAAAATTAGAGCTGTATGCCGGTGACTTTGAGATAGTCCTTCAGTAAACTATACTTAAACTTGTTGAATCCATGAAGGAGGACAGTGACACATGTGGGGAGGGGGTAACCCCTCGCAACCAGCGTTCGGTAGAATACACTTTGTGCTGTCTTGTACTTGGTGCATGCCAGTATGATGTGGTTGAGATCCGCCACTGTCGTTACATCTTTGTCGCAATGCTGAGAAGCGATGATTTTCAAACTGTGTAGGTGGGCAGGGTAACATCCATGTCCCAGTCTCATCCCGCCGGCCGCGGTGGCCGAGGGGACTGAGGCGCTCCAGTCACGGTCTGCACGACCACTACGGTCGGGGGTTCGAATCCCCCCTCGGGCATGGATATTTGTGCCGTCCTAGTTCGTAAGTAGTTCATAAGTAGTTTGTAAGTGTAGGGACTGATGACCCCGTAGTTAAGTCCCATAAACTATACAAACATTTGAACATTTAGTCTCATCCGAATAATAGACGTTGCATGACGTCTACTAAGCGTCATCGATGAAAACCATGGTCGGGAGGAGACATTTGGTTGTATAGCTGCCAGGTGTCCTCCCTTAAACGCTCTAGAGAGGTGCCATTCGTGGTCCCAAGTGCGATAGGCAGCTTTTCGAATCGTCGTTCGGAAGTCTGTATATGGAATCGGCGTGGGGCAGTGTTGTCCTTCCGTAATACTTCTCTTGGCAAGGCGGTCTACTGTTTCGTTATGGGGTTTACCTCGATGTCCTTTAATCCAAAGTAAGTGGATGTCTATGCCCACTGTCTGTGCATTTTTATGGCCTCCAAGACGTCCAATATATATCTATTCGTTTGTTTGTCAAACGTCGGATGTTGTAACTTTTTCAGCACGCTTTGAGACTCCGCGAGGATCAATATAGAGTCAAGTGTTCGTGTGCCGTAATAAATGGCCTCCCTGATGGCCAGTAACTCTGCCGTGTAAATAGATGACGCAGGCGGAAGCGCAAACATCTGGTAGGTGCCGTTGGAGGGGCAAAAGAAGGCGTATCCCACCCCTGCTTCAGTTTTAGAGCCGTCAGTATAGATGTGAGCATGCAGTGGCCAGTTGCGGAGAAGAAACTGTTCCACGTCGAGAGTGATGTTGGTCCCCGTCGTGTAGTCGGATGGCAAGTGTGTCACCGGGACTGGGTTGAAAAACAGATGATAAGAATAACGGAAACAAGGAAGTTTGGTATCCTGTATGATGAGTGGGAAGAGATGTCTCCATTTCTCATAGCTGCGAACCAGTGAAGGAACTCGGGTGATGCCTCTTCTGTGTCCGAAATCTGAAAGAAACAGCATTATAAACGGCAACTTCTCAGTTTGTGTCATGCCATTCCTCTGTTACTCCCTGCTGACCACTTGGGGCGCTACTATCGCTTCAGTTGCAGTTTTTTTTCCCTAGAGTGTTTCGCGACTGTCTGTGATAGACTGTGAAATACAGTCGCGAACAGAGCGTAGGCTCGCCGGCCGGCCGCCGAGGCAGTTCGATTACACCACTAGCGGCAGCACTTCCATAGAAGATATAGGGGGTGCCGCTAGACGGCGAGATGGAAGTGAGTATAGGAAAACTATAATTTTTAATTTGGCTGCAGTAACATCCAAAATTCATCAAAATTAACTCTATCCAAACTTTTGAATAAACTGAGGACATAACCAACTTTCAGCAGTGTAGTCAGGGCCGACGCAAGGCACGTGCGAAACGTGCGGCAGCACGGGGCGGCAAATCTGCCGTGCCCATTTGTTCTGTAATACAAACTGAACATTCATTCCCAAGAGGGGATTCGAAACCAAACCTCTGAGGGAGCGGCTTCGGGAACTGTGGCATGGCGTCTCGAAAAAAAATGTTTGTAATTCTATCGGACCAAACTTCGTGGTCATCAGTCCGTAGCTTACAAACTACTTAAACCTAGGTAAACTAACCTAAGGACAAACACACACACACACACACACACATGCCCCATGGACGACTCGAACTTCCACGGCGAGCAACGGCGCGCTTCGCAGCGAGACGCTGTAGACCGCTCGGCTACTCCACCGCGGCATGGCGTCTCGACTACCTGCCGGCCGCCCCTGTTGAACAAGGGGAGGGAGGAGGTCCGGCCGCGGTGGCCGAGGGGACTGAGGCGCTCCAGTCACGGTCTGCACGGCCACTACGGTCGGGGGTTCGAATCCCCTCTCGGGTATGGATATTTGTGCCGTCCTTAGTTGTAAGTAGTTTGTAAGTTTAGGGACTGATGACCCCATAGTTAAGTCCCTTAAGCTTAACAAACATTTGAACATTTGAATTTGAGGAGGGCTAATTTCTTCCTTGCCACTGTGGCAGCGCCGTCGTGTTTACGCCGGAAGGGACGCAGTCTGGCGCACATGCCAGTATTCTTATGAGTGGAGCGCTGCCAGCCTGTTATGCGTCGTGCGTTTACTCACAACTAGTTTTGCTGCAGACGAAATCCAGTGGCGTAACTAAGGGGGGGATGAGGGGGATAGAACCCCCCCCCCCCAGAATCAGAAAAAAATAAAATAAAATAAGGGAAAGAAATCTTATAACAGCAATCTGGTAAAGGTAAATATTGGAAACTTGAGGTGTTTTACCATAAGCTTTCATTGGATGGGAGTGAATTAGTTTCTTCAACGGGAGTGGTAGATGGTAGTCTGTCTGGAAACTGACTAAAATTTTGCTCGTCAAGCAGATCTATCCCCCTCCTCCCAAAGCCATGTCCTATTTACGCCACTGACGAAATCTAATTTGGAAATTCGAATGCAATGTTCGAAACTGCGGTTACATGTTAAGCCTGAAGCAATTTTGCTGAGCCCTTCAATGGCAGTTGAGTGCTTTATTCTTCCCGCGCTATGGAAAAAAAAAAAATATTGAACATTACTACAGTCAAACATGTTCAACACCTACATTGGCTAGAAGTATTCCGAATGGGTAAATACGCTGTGAGTAATTACAAGGGATAAAGACATTGACAGTAAGCCTGGCATAAGTTGGGTTTCGACGTATTTTCGAAAATGTTTGCTCTCCGTTTCTGAGTGATAGTCGGACGTTTTCGTTTTTGAGCCCTGAAACACCTGTCTCTGCCTGCATGAACACAATTAAACTCTGACCAGCACTGTTGTGTGACAATACTACTCACACACTATCACTTTGCCAACATTTATTTACTGTATCCATGGTTCGTCTAAGTAAACTACTGGCCGCTTTGATTCTGAGAAGGTATAGTCTTTTAGCAACGATGCCTTCTCGTCCAAGCGAAACAAAACGTTAATTTTGACACCTTGTAAAACGAAGATCCATAGACAGAACATTGCTTCTAAGGGTTTCCTTGCAAGCTTTGAAGCTCATTTCTGTTTAACAAAAGTTGTGCAGTTTTCGCAAAGTTCGTATTTCTTTCTATTGTTCGTAATGATATAAAAATTACTGCCTGATAATACAATTATCCATATCATCGGTCACATACTTATTGTGAGATTCTTGCTTCATCTTCTTGCGCGCTAGTTTAACCGTAGCCTCGCTGTAGCGCATCCCGTGACCTAGTTCATGGCACTGCCGCGTCACCACTTCGCCTTTGCAGACAGTAGGTATTGTTGCGTTCTCTACAACGAAAACTACAGAAATCGTTTCGATAGTTGGCCGAGATAGTCAAGATTGGTCAGAAGCACTTTCGTTGCGTTTCACAAGAACAGAAGAATTGGTGCGTCCTAATTTCTTGCATCTTGGGATGTAACAGCTAAGTGCTTTTCATATAACTACAATTAGTATTGCGCAAACACGTTACTTATAACTTAGATTATTTTCTCCTTCAAGAATGCAGAATAGGAAAATTTATTTTTCTTATGATCTGTTACTTAAAAAATTGGCTACTCGGCAAATAAGCACGCGTCACCTCAATAGCTAGAATGAAAATAAAGCGCAGAAAAGTGACGTGATACGGCGATGACTAATTTGTTACCCCTTATTCCATAACCAGATACGACAGAACTGACACATTCAAATTACGACAGATGGCGAGTGTCAGTTCTTTGAAATTATTAAACGCAGTGCGGTAAGTTAATATATTTCGACTGACATCAGTACCCGTCGATTCCCGAGTATGTATTTATTGCATTATTATGTCACTCCATCTTCTTTTTCTTCCTGTCTCCATTGTCTTCCGCCCCACTCTTTGGCCGTTTCAACTGTTTTTATTTTCCAGATCTTCATAGATTTCTGGCACATACTGGCTATTCTCAGTGCTCTGAGTTATGTTTACATCTATACCGTCGTGCTGAACGTACCTGTCAACATGGCGGTTTAGATGTAAGCACATATTAAAAGCTTTGAAACTGGACACTCAGTGGCTGAAACCTAGGTAGATCTGAAAAGTAAACACAAAAATTGCGATTGATTGCTGACTTTTCCTTCAAATTTGTAGATTTGTTTAAATAAACGGCCTGGGGGGCGCAGTTTAGCAGCTCGCACGGGGCGGCACTTGGGCTTGCGCCGGCCCTGAGTGTAGTTGTAAATTGTGGTGGCTGTGTTAAAAAAGTACCAAAATTTAAGCTGTAATCAGGACGGAAGTTTAGGTACCTATTGCTGGCTAATACTGTAATTTCTGCTGAATTTTTTCTACAAGTAGTAAATGTATGCAAGGAGTTTATGGGTAAAACATTTTGTAGCTTTTTTTAAATTTATTGTCATTTTAAAGCCAACTATTTACAGTCAGCAGGTTGGCAGCAGCTGCGTTGGCTGCTCTTCAGCCCTGCGAAATACATGTCATGAAATACTGTGAATGAGCATAAAATAGATGAATAAAAAATGGGAGATTTTAAAAACAATAGACAAGTTGAGTAGTTGAAGGACAAACGTAAATGACCAAAGAGACAAACACATATGGGAGAACGAAAACAGGTACAATCAAGCGGTAATAAAAGCACACATATTCAGTACAACTGTCCAAGGTCACGGCGACGGTTTAAAAGTACATTGGAAGAAACACAGGGACCAAACACGAAGACAGTTGACGGCGCACATGGTAAAACTCGTTGACACTGATTAAAAACCACACATATGTCACTGAACACACTGGCACTGTACACGTTTAAAAGGTCGAGACGCCCCCGCAGGGGGGAGAAGGATGGAGGGGGAGGAGGTGGGACAGGGGAAAGCGTGGGGGAGCGGGGAGAGGAGGGGAGAGGGAGAAAGGAGGGGAAAGAGGGATTGACAAGACTCTGGGCATGGGAGAGGGGTAGACAAGCGGGGGCAAGGAAAAGGACAGGAGAGAGGGGAGGGGCGCTGATGCTACGGGGAAGGGATCAGAGTTGGTAGGAGAGGTAGATATCAGGACGAAGTTCGTTATCCGGTAAGGGAAGGGTGCGGAAGTTGCCCTGGGAAAGGATACGGAGTGTATGTAGGTGAAGGCCAGGAGGGATAGTTTGTTGGAGGCGTGGCAGAGGCCCAGGATCGGTGAGAATAGCGTATACCAGAGGGTTTTGGGACTCTATTTTTCGGGTAGTGTAAATGAGTTGGAGATGTTTGAGGTGTTGTAGGAGAGGAGGGATCCACATGGGGGAAGGGAGTCTGATACGGTATCAGAGGCAGAGGGCGTGGCATTCCAGGATCTGTAAGGATTTGTAGAAGGTAGGAGGGGCCGATATCCAGGCAGGATGGAAGGAACAAAGGACGGGGCACATGATGGATTTATAGGTGTGAAGGACAGTGGAAGAGTGGAGGCCCCACGTCCGGCTGGTATGGAGTTTAAGGAGGTTGAGGCGGGATAGAGCTTTCTCATGGAGGGATTTGAGGTATGGGGTCCAGGAAAGTTTGCGGTCAAGGGTCAGGCCAAGGTATTTGAGGGTAGGGGTGTGACGGATTGGGTGGTTGTGGAGGGTAAGATAGAAATCATGGAGACGGAAGGAGTGGGTGGTACGACCTATTACGATTGCCTGGGATTTGTCTGGATTTAAGGATAGGAGCCACCGGTTACACCATGAGGCGAACTCGGTGAGGTGGGACTGGAGCAAAAACTGGGAACGGGCAAGGGAGGGGGTGAGGGCAAGGAAGGCAGTGTCGTCAGCATATTGAAGGAAAGAGACGGGAAGTTTGGGTTGAGACATGTTGGCAGAATAAAGGAGATAGAGGAGGGGAGAGAGGACAGAGCCTTGGGGCACCCCGGCGGAGGTGTAGAACAAATGGGAGTCGGACTTGCAGACAGTGACATAGCAGGGGCGGTGGGTGAGTAAGGAAGCTATGAGGCGGACGTAATTAATTGGAAGGGCGTAGAACTGTATCTTGAAGGAGCTGGTCGTTGGCAGAGAAGGAGGGTCGGAAGCCAGATTGGGAAAGGGGGAAGAACTGGTGGCGGTGGAAGTGCTGGTGGATAGACGGGAAAGGATGGTTTCCAGGACCTTGCTGAACACAGAGGTTAGGCTGATGGGACGGTAGGATGAGGTCTGGGATGGGGTTTTGAGGAACATGAGAATACGGGAGGTCTTCCACATGTCGGGGTAAAAGCCAGTGAAAAGGATGACGTAGCATTTTTCTCTCATGTAAGTATAAATACATGGAGAATGAGTATTTATTTTTGGTAACAATAAAGTTCTTGTTTCGTGTAATATACAAGTTAAAAGATTGTCTCTTGCGAATCATTCTACAACAACAACAACTACTACTACTACTACTAATAATAATAATGATAATAATAATTCAGTTTTTTTCCTTGCACATACGGAAGACAACGATTACGACTTCTCTGTCACAATGCTTTCTTCTAGTTTCGCTCAGCCTCCAGAGAGTGCAGCAATGTCAGCAACTTCTCGAGAGTAATCGAGAATTTCTCAAGAATTAGCCTCACCGTCGCGGGTCTCTCGAGAGCACTCATAGCTCATCCCTATGGCTGAGGCCTACCTTGCTTACGTGACTTGACAGGCGCGTCGTGGCCTGTCTTTCTTGTTGGCCTCGCTACTGCTACGCTGACGTCACGGGCCGAATGTTAACAATCGACGTTACACACTGTTGGATCGATCAGCACTACTTTGTGGCTTGGTGTGAAGGGAGCCTTATAGTTCGTTGCAGCATCTCTGAATATAGACGTTGACAGATTAGTTTTAAAATATTGAAAAGGACAGGCAGGAGGACACTTCTCTTGGAAGGCGGCCAACAGTCCCGGATTCTGCGGGACAGTCTCGCATTTGGACTCTTTGTCCCGCATTGGGATGATTCCTGAAAATGTCCCGCATTCCAGTAATTTTTAAAATTGTTGGTCCAAGAGTATAAGCCGAAACCGAAACTATATTTGTACTGCATGCTATGTCATACTGCTTGCAGGTCAACTTCACAATGCATCATCTACAAACAAATGAGAGTCTTCTTATGTTAAATGCAAAAGAAAAAAAAATAAACGATACACATCATCTGACTATTTCAAACTGACAAATTCACTAGCTGTGGGAGTAGTTTTTGCTTTAAGCTGGTACCGTATTCGGTGACAGGATGACTTATTTAAAAAATTCTGCTTTTGGTCTGTGACAGGATGACTTATTTTAAAAATTCTGCTTTTGGCATATTTTATGTGCCCTCTTAAGGACGTTTCAATAAGTGCAATGGAGTATTTTTCGGCGCTCAAGGTGGCAAACACGATATAATATTATCATAGTCTGTATAAACGTATTTAAAATCTGACATGCAACTATAATATCAGCATTCATCTTACTTCCTTAAGGAATAAAAAGGTGGTGAAATTCTGAAAAGCAACAACGGAAGTGCGTGAGCATTGCATGTAGAAAAGCACAATTAAACTCTGCCCTTAATCGAAAGAGCTTCTCTACTATAGAAATTCACATGGTTTTAAAACATAGTTTTTATGAAATTTAATATAATTCTTTGGGAGTTAGCAAACTATCGAAATGTGTGGAGCATGATGCTGCAAGAGATGGAACAAAAAAAAGTAGTGCAGACAACGAAGGTGATAGGAGAAACGTAACGGCGAAAGAATACGTCGAAATTGTCAGACTCTAAAATCCAAAACAGAACCATGAGAAAATATTTATCAACAGCAAATAAAGATCGAAAATTAAGAATAAAATACCACTCATATTAGGTATGTTACTTTAAAATAAATGAGTACGCCTACTCTGCTGGCCTAATTTTCTTTCTTAGTTTCAGAAAAAACTGGAACAATGAGTCACGTGATCTTACTACTCCTTTACATCCTCGAAATGTCCCACATTGAGTTTTGAAAAAGTTTACCGCCTTACCTTATTTATGGGATGTTAACAGAAATTAAAGAATCTGTTAAACGTTTTTTAAGAGTACCATCCGTTATCATAACGTATATCTATTCGTTATGCCGTTACTCAAAATGATAACTTCGGCAATTAACGATAAATACAGTTGTACCCACCTTTAGTTGTACACAATTTTCGTAAATATGCACAGCTGCCTTTTTCTTATTATAATGGTGCTTTTCAATAGTCTGTACTGACAGGTTTGTATAATAAGTCAAAACAAAACTAGGAAATCAGAAATGTTCATTGTCATCATCAATGTTTTATTTTGTGCTTTAAATGGATATGAGGGAAGTAAAGTTACATTTATTATTCATTAAGGATAGAAAGTTAGCCCAACGGTCTACGACTGGTGATGCAGCAGTGGTAATCACAATTGAATAGGATTTATGGTAAATGTAAAATAAAAGGTTACAATGAGAAATAAGATTGTTAAAGATATATGGTACATTTTGATTCCTGGCAAGTAGGTAAGATAAAAATATATAGATTCAGGTAGGGAATTG
Organism: Locusta migratoria; assembly: GCA_026315105.1. Taxonomy (NCBI): domain Eukaryota; kingdom Metazoa; phylum Arthropoda; class Insecta; order Orthoptera; family Acrididae; genus Locusta; species Locusta migratoria. The sequence continues at coordinate 116,539,117 of CM048753.1, read as the reverse complement.
GAGTACAAATAAAGTGAACAGGGCTTTTGTAAGAAGATAATAACAATAATAATGATATTAATAATAACAATAATTATAACATTTATTCAACACCGAATAATCAAATACAATGCCTTGACATCATACAGATTATTCTTCTGATGCTTGACATTATTATGAAACATTTTTATATACCTATAGAATTCGTCTAGGGAATATAAGGGATTTTCAGTTAAAATTCTTTTTAGTTGATTTTTTTAATTTGTTAGTTGGAACAGCTGCGATGCTTTTTGGTAGAGCATTGATAAGGCCAGCATGAAGACAATGTTTTTCGTATAATGTTTTTCTATGGCTATTTAAGTGGTATCTTTGTTTTTGTCTTGTGTTGTGCTGATATACGTCACGGCTTAGGTCTGGATTGATTGTTTTAACATACATGATTATTTTTAATACATATACACCCAATTTTGGAAGTATAGAACGTATAAAGATTTTTGAAACCAACAGAAAAAACTCTTGAACGTACGAGCCAACCACTCGGATACAAGCCGCGGTGGAGTGACCTAGCACTCTTAAGGCGCCTTACCGACTGAACGATTGCTCGTCCTTCGGGCATGGGTGTGTGTAGTTTGTAGGCCTAGGGACTGATAACCACAGCAGTCAAGTCCATTAGATTTATAAACATTTGAACACTCTGATACAATAGATGATTTTTCTATTGCGAGCCGTATATATAACACGCTACACTGACATTTCATTATTATAGACTGACACGAACAGGAGACCGGGTTTTAGTTTAATTACACTTTCACATTTGTGTCAGAAATACCGTCAGAAGGGGTGAAGTCGATCAGGTGGGGGGAAGTCGACCGGCAATACAGCGTTATAATTTACACTACTACCGCCTGGAGGTACATCCGCGAAATTCACGCTATACATACTTGTTGGAAGCCAATGAGTTGCAGAGTAGTGTTTTCCTGTAGATTTTCTCTCCGAGTATCCGCTCAGCGGCATTGTGGGATACAAACAAATGCATTTTGGTGACCTGTGAATGAAGCAAGACTAAACTTGTCACAATACGACCTTTGTTGTTGTTGTGGTCTTCAGTCCAGAGACTGGTTTGATGGAGCTCTCCACAATACCCTATCCTGAGCAAGCCTCTTCATCTCCACATAAAAACGGCAACCTACATCTTTCTGAATCTGCTTACTGTATCCATCTCTTGGTCTTCCTCTGCGTTTTTTACCCCATACACTTCCCTCCAACGCTAAATTCACAATTCCTTGATGTCTGAGAATGTGCCCTACTAATCTATCCCTTCTTTTAGTCAAGGCATGTCAGAAATTTCTTTTCTCCCCAATTCTGTTCAGTACCTACTCATTAGTACGCGATCACCCACCTAATCTTCAGCATTCTTCTGTAGCACCACATTTCAAAAGCCTCAATCCTCTTCCTGTCCGCACAGTTTATCGTCCATGTTTCACTCCCATACAAGGCAACACTCCATACAAATGCCTCCAGAAAGGCCTTCCTTAGGCTTAAATCAATATTCGAATACGACCTTGTAGTGATATAATTCGACTGTTTTTGTACTGTTAGTCGGTAAGTGAACTAATTGCCATGTGATTTATTTATTTGCAAAAGAAGAAGTTTGTTGTATGGACGAGTAGTAATCTAAAAATTGAATTGTATTTTGTAGGGTGAAGTCGATCATGCCGTGAACGTGCGTGAAGAAGATGGGAAGAGAAGGAAAATGCCGTTAGGAAGTGAAGAAAGGGAAGTTGAGTATTTGTAAAGCACCTGAGTGTTCGGGTGTGTCCTATACATTAAATGAGTGGATGAAGGGCAAACGTAGATATAAATATGGTGGGCAGCCTGTTCTTAGTTCAGTACACTAAAAATGTTTAGTTCATGGATTGATCAAGTGTACAGAGTGGGGTTTTTCCTTCGAAACAACAAGATGTGAGAAATGTTGTTCTGGATATTCCTGATGTACAAAAGACAGAAATTGTAACAAAAATGAAGCCTAAGGACACTGGTTGTGGACGCTACAGTTTCCCAGATTTCGACATTTCAGATATTGAGTGAAAATTCTTTATGATGCAAGATAATTTTATGTATAGTAGTTATTTTTTGTAAGGAAAATACAATGTGCTAACCATAAAATAGTCTATTTGTTAATTTTAATAGATGTTTGGTCCCTGAGAAAGAGTCTCCACTATTTTAAAACTTCATATAAACATAGCTTATCATACCTTGAGAGATATTTGAATGTAAAAGACGATCGGTTTCACCTCATTGACTGGGTTATACGTCTTCAAAAGAACTCAAAAAGCACAATAGGCTATATCTATAATCAACATTCGATATCACGTCGAAATGCTGAGGATTAAACGTAATATTTCTGAAACGAATTCTTGCAGAGGTTCCCTCGAAAACAACAGGAAAACCGAATTTTGTGATCGACTTCACCCCTTTCTGACAAGTCTCCCATGTCCATTACTGTGGCGCGATGCACTGTACAGCAAGATAGCAACCAATTACATGACAGTTTCTTGATTTAACGACTGTTTTGACTGCAGTGACGTAACATATTGCAGCAATGTGACAACGTTTAGCTATTCTTTGTGGGCTTAGATAAATTGTCTAAGCCTATCAAAAATTGTAAAACGGTGAGTTGTAAACTGTGCTCTTACGGCGTAATGTAGAAGCATATATGCAGTTCGTTGCGTATTATTTTGAGAAGAGTGAAGTATATTTAACGCTCACAGTTAAAAACGGATGAAATCTTATAGCAATTTTGTGTATAAAATGAAAAATAGATATTGATTCAGGCGAGAAAATTACTATTTCTGCCAATGATTTTTCTCAGAACACATTTGTATTAAAAACATCGTAGTCCGCAAGTCTGGGCTGCTGCAACCTACCGACCATTGGTGTTTACAGCTAACACCTTGTTAGCAGCGGTAGCAACAGATGGCAGCACAGTAGGCAAACATACTGTGGTCATTCGCAGAAGGCGACGAAATTACATACAAATGATCCAATAACAGTTGACCTATGATCCAAAGATAGGCTTTGTGTGAAGTTTTGTTGTAATGTTTCATAAGTTAGAATATTTGTCATAATTTACGATTACGTTATACTAATTGATAATCATACCATTAATAGCAACATTTCTTAGAAGCTAATATAGTCATGTGTTAACAAGTAAAAAATGGTAACTTGTTTGAAAATTAGAAGTGCATTCACTTTATCAGAGCTACCGGCTCTGGTTATGCTATAGCCTACCAAGGAGGTTAGAATAACGTCCTTGTCTATTTAGTGTATGTGTGTCAAATGAGACAGCCGTGTTTCGAAGAAAAATGCAATGAAGTACCGGTATTTAATTTTCACCTCGCAAAACTTTCTATTGGACATTATCAATGTTTCAAGCTATCAGTATTAAATCGGGGGGCTCGGTAAGTGGATGCCTGAAAGTAAGCTCATAAACTATTATTTAGAAAAAGTAATGACACGTTCTTAACAAAGAAGAAATCTCTATTGCAAATGATCGTTTCAAATTATTAGTGTCTTGAAATTAAATCATTAGGTTCGGTCGGTGGAACAGTAAGCTTAAATAGTTAATGTATTGCAAAAAAAGTTGACGCATTCATAACAAACGTTATATGATATCAAACCACAATTCATTTAAATAATGTCGCCGGGCATTATTGACCTACCATAGCTCAAGTCGAACCATGTAATCTACTTACCTCCTGCTATAATGAAGCGAAAGTAAAACACCCGCAAATAAACCACACACTTGTTTCAAATACGGCGGTATCAATGCCATTAATTCTCGTCTCTCACTGGTTACGTCAAAGTGGCTCGCCATTGGATACGTGAAATATAGTACGTTACCAACCAATGGGTGCTACGAAAACACAGCCGTACGAAAGCACGCGATGCCAACTTTTGCACTAAGTTAGACTTGGTCCTAAGTGGTAGTTATGAACTTTTCCTTTCGTGACATATTATGCCATATTATTTTTATGTAGACTTCTACAACATACATATAAATTTACAATAGGTGCCGGTGGTGAGTATTTTGAAGTTGGTGAGAAGTGGACGTCAGTGCTCCAAAAGATCAGTCTTACAATTTATGCACACAACTTTTGTTGCTGGGAATAACACAGCGCTCTGTCGCAATAAATCTGTTTATTACTCATAGATAGAATTCGGCTAGGTAACCAGCTATCATCAGGTGTCATCAGCCGAAATCGATCTGTGAGTAATAAACACATTTATTGCGACCGAACGCTGTTATTCCACACCGGTCGCTGTGCACAAGGAGATTGTTAAAACTTTCTTTTGTGTTTTCAAAATGTTAACAATGTGAGGAGAATAGCCCCATACAATAATACCACATGATATATGAGATTGGAAACGTGCAACGTATTCGATCCTAAGGTAATCCGTGGTTACTGTAGAATTTAACTTCAAAAAGAGGGATACTTCATGAAACATCTTCTTGCAGACGTTCCTGATATGTTTCTGCAAATTAATTTAGAAAGTTGCCATACTACAGTTATGCTCAACTGATAGTACGCCTCAGTGGCGTAACTAGGACTTAGCTTTGGGTTGGGGGGGGGGGGGGGGGGGGGATAGATCTGTTTGAGGAGCAAAATTTAAGTCAGTTTCCAGACAGACTACCATCTACCACTCCTGTTGAAGAAACTAATTCACTACCGTCCAATGAAAGATTATGGTAAAACACCACAAGTTTTCAATCTTTACCTCGTACTCATTTTACCTTTACCAGATTGCTGCTATACCATTTATTTTCTTCTTCTTTTTTTTCGGGTTCTGGGGGGGGGGGGGGGGGGTTCTATCCCCCCCATCCTCCCCCTCCCCCTCCCCCAATAGTTACGCCACTGGTACGCCTAACATAATTCTTAAGTAGTTTGAGTTTTGGAAATCTTCTCATGTCACTGCTGAAACACACAGTGAAGCAAAATTACTTGGCTTATAAATGTACCGTAAAATTGCACTATCTGTTGAACTCCAGTGTTCGCCCAAATTGTATTTCAGTTTCATATTTACCTGTATATTACAGTTATCTTGGTTGTAATACCCAAATGAGTTTGGATGCAGAATAAATAAATAAATAAATAAATAAAATGAAATAAAATAGAAATTGCATTCAGTAACAAACTGTGCTACTATGAGATTCTTCATTTGTGACTTTGGTAGTATGGAGAAATCATATCAGACGTGGAATTTCAATAATGATCCCCCGTAATACTCAAAACAGTCACCCGTAATTATGAATTAAACTATTATTTATAATCATGGGAAATTCCAGCTTTGTGTTTGACTGATGGCCTCTAAATTAAATGTTCCGTGGTTTTACAACATATACTGAAATACTGTATAAACAATTTGATGCACTCATCATTAGCCTTAAGTTTCCTAGCTAAAATTCAGCATCTTGTCTGCAGCCTTTTCTTAAACATTCATGTATTTTTCCTGCTGGTTCTATATTTTTATCCCACAAGAATGCACATCTCTTCATGTGTGTTTGCTAATTGAAGTGCTTCATCAACAAGAAATAACTTTAGATTTCTCGTATTAGTAGTTCACATTTTGAGGTTGACTCTGAGAATCTGTAAATAATTCTGAGCATTGTTAATGTGATCTAAAACAGTATTCCTGAAGGAAAAAAAAGGGGGGGGGGCACAAATATGAGAAATCACACAATACAGGTAATGGAGCAGCTGCTTTCATTTCTATGGATTCAAAAGGATCAGTTCCTCATTGGCAATGAAACACTATTTAAAGCACTGAAAAAATGCTAAACTGCTTTATCGTGTATCTGAAAGTTTTTCAAAATACAGAGAGACTCTTCAGCATCACTGTGTAAACAGGTTTCTTCGAAGTTTTTTTTTTTTTTTTTAAATAACTTGGAAACGGCACTTTTACTTTCCCTTTTTCCAGATATTAATGATCTTTTGTCATAAATGACAAAAACTATTGCTAACACTCTCTCTCTCTCTCTCTCTCTCTCTCTCTCTCTCTCTCTCTCTCTCTCTCTCTCTCTCTCTCTCTCTCTCTCTCTGTGTGTGTGTGTGTGTGTGTGTGTGTGTGTGTGTGTGTGTGTGTGTGTGTGTGTGTGTGTGTGTGTGTGTGTGTGTTTGTTTGATGTCCCCTGCAATATTAAAAGCAAGGGCAGATTGCGGATGGGGGGAGTAGGGGCCCCTGCCCCCCCTCCTCACAGTTGGCCCTACGAATAATTAAAGAAGAGAGGGAGGGAAAGACTCTCAGCATTAGAATAATTAACTTGTACTTATGGGCAACATGTGATTGAGAGATTAAAATTACAAAAATCCCTGTTATTAACAATGTAATTTAACTTTTTGTGTTACGCTTCCATTTAATTGCTCTTTTTTGTCAGTAATTTATGAGAAAAATAAAGTTGTTTGTTTTGTGATTGCTTGGGAGATAAATGAGCTATTGTCTGTTTTACTCATACCTAAATAAAGGATTCAACTACGTGAAGAAACTGAATTTCAAGGGCTGTGTTCAAGTTGGTGCATTCAGGTGTTCTTGGTAAATGGTTTATCTCTCTGGATTCTTTTCCTAGACACAGAGGCAGTACTGCCATCCATTATAAACAGTTTTATTTGAAGCTACATGTTCCGATTTTCCAGTTATTGGAGCAAATTAGAAATTTCAGCGGCATTTTTCCACACATCAGATACAAAGATTTTCATGGTAGTATATATTCTTCTGGAAACACAGTCAAATATAATTTTCAGAATATAGTTTTCACTCTGTCACTTAGTGTGCGCTGATATGTAACTACCTGGCAGATTAAAATTGTGTGCTGGAACCAGGATTCGGACCTGCAACCATGGCCTTTTGCGGGCATGCGCTCTAGCATCTGAGCTGTCTTGGCATGTTTCACAGTTGTCCTTACAACTTTACTTCTGCCAGTACCTCGCCTCCTACTTTCCCAACTTTAAAAAAGTCCTCCTGTGATCCTTACAGGACTAGCACTCCTGGAAAAAAGGATGTGCTGGAGACATGGATTAGCCACAACCTAAAGGATGTTTCCAGAATCAGGAGTCCTAGTCCCGAAAGGTTTACTGAATAACTTCTGTGAAGTTTGGAAAGTAGGGGGTGAGGTACTGGCAGAAGTAAAGTTCTGTGGACGGACTGTGAAATGTGCTGGGATAGCTCAGATGGTAGAGTGCTTGCCCATAAAAGGTCAGTCCGAGGTTCTAATTCCGTTTCTGGAACACAATTTTAATCTGCCAGAAAATTTCAAGTGTAATTTTGTTGATTGCAAAAGCTATATTGAAAACTTCTCATGCTTAGGAACTCCACAAAGCATGAAGAAGAAATTGTTCAGTACAGTGCAAACACAATCTGATTTTAGATATTAAGAGAATATCAAAGCACGATATATTTGCTGGCTGTTTGCTTCCGACCCGTAATTGGGAGATCTTTTAGAATACACTGCTTCCAATGTCTGCGTTCTTTGGTAATGACACAGCTACACCGGATACTTTACTGTTTGTCCATGGTAAGTTGACGATTCGTACAGCGGCTGTTGACAGCAGAAGGAGGCATGTACAATAGCTGCAAGGGGGCGAGCAGAAGGCAGCATTGCAGTGTTGGCATCTTAAAATAAAACTTTGGAAAATTAAAATTTTCTTAAATATCTTGTGTGTGTGTTTAGTGTGTTTTTGTGTCTACCTACGAGCCTGAGCTTTGGGTAAGAGATTCCATTTCTATTTTTTATACAGCCACATCAAACGTTCCCATCCCTACCGCTTAGGTCTTCGCAGCAAATGAGTCTGCTCCAGTCCTGAATCCCTGAACCAGTACACCAATAACCTAACAACAGCTTTCACATCTATCAGCTATCCTCCTGATCTGGTACAGAAGCAAATTGCCAGAGCCACTTCCTCATCCCTCCAAACCCAGAACCTTCCACAGAAGAACCCCAGAAGTGCCCCTCTTGTCACCGGATATTTTCCAGGACTAGATTTGACTCTGAATGTGGCTCTCTAGCAAGAGTAAGACTTTCTTAAATCCTGCCCCGAAATGAGATCCATTCTCCATGACATCCCACTCCACCAAGAGTGTCTTTCCGCTGCCCATCTAACCTTCATAACCTCCTAGTCCATCCCTATGAAATCCCCAAACCACCTTCCCTACCGTCTGGCTCCTACTCATGTAACCATCCCAGTTGTAAAACCTACCATATGCACCCTTCCACCACCACTTACTACAGTCCTGTAACCCGAAAGGTGTACACGATCTAGGGCAGAGCTACTTGCAATAGCACCCATGTAATTTACCAACTGACATGCCTGCACTGTGAAGCTTTCTATGTGGGAATGACCAGCAAGTAACTGTCAATTCGCATGAATGGCCACAGGCAGACAGTGTTTGTTGGTAATGAAGATCACCTTGTGGCTAAACATGCCTTGGTGCACAGTCAGCACATCTTGGTGCAGTGTTACACCGTCCGGGTTATCTGGATACTTCCCACTGACACCAACCTTTCCGAACTCCGGAGATGGGAACTTGCCCTTCAGCATAGTCTCTCTTTCCATTGCCCACCTGGTCTCAACCTCTGCTAAATTCAAATTCCTGTCCACCATTCTTCAACATCTTTGCCTCGGTACTCTGGACAGAGTCTCTGCCTCAACTGTTATCTCTGTCCAACTTCTTTGCTTTCTACAAATGTCTCCCTTGGTGTGTTTGCGCGCGCGCGTGTGTGTGTGTGTGTGTGTGTGTGTGTGTGTGTGTGTGTGTGTGTGTGTGCGCGCGCGCGCGCGCTTGTTTACCTTTCCTTTTTTCCCTTAAGGTAAGTCCTTCCACTCCCTTCTCCCCCCCCCCCCCCCCCCCCCCTCCTTTCCTTTTTTCCTGATGAAGCGGTCAATGGTTGTGAAAGCTTGAATGTTTGTGTGTGTTTTCATTTGTTTTTTGTGTCTATCTATGAGCCTGTGCTTTGGGTAAGTTATTAGATTTTTATTACACACACACACACAAGAAGGAGACTTTCCAGGTGGGAAAATGGTATAAAATAAAGATTTTTGAATTACCTAAAGTACCGGCTCGTCGATAGAAACACCAGCGGTGGCTTCTTCCGGAAAAAGAGGGAGGAAGGAGAGGAGAAAGGGAAGGATACGGACCTCCCTCTTTTTCCGGAAGAAGCCACCGCTGGTGGCGAAAGCTCGAATGTTTGTGTGTTTTTGTGTGTGTTTAGTGTTTCTATCGATGAGCCGGGTACTTTAGGTAAGTCAAAAATCTTTATTTTTTATATATATAATTTCTCACTTGGATGTAAAACAGGGAAAAAGTGTTAAGTTTTCATGTACTTTGCAAGTTACTTTTACACAACCATGTAATGCCCCAGTGACGACGAGAAGTCACTGCTCATCAGTTATATACGCGACAGAAAACTAACAGTGACAAAGTAGCAACGCCATAACTTTTCAACCTGTAGTGCACCAATATCGGTCAAAAAGCAAGACAACTGAGAGTTACTTGAAGATGGTTAAAAGTTGATCATTTTTAAATTCTTGTTGCGGTGCACCAACACTAAACGTCGGTTAGAAAAATACCATCAGCTAACCTGACATTTGACCCCAGTTAGCTCTGTGTATTTCAAAAGAACACACCCAATTCGCATGCAAGGATAATAATTTTTGTTCGTAAATCTGTAAAATTTGTAGTTACATGAACTTTAGTCCTATTTACATTCCTAACGCGCACAATTTGGAAAGTGTTCATTATGCATTGTTACTACAGAATGCTTAAGTGTTCAAAATACGAGTTTGATATTCTATTTTAGAAATTTCACAATTTCTTTTTCCTTCTACAGTGCCTTCTTTCGAATCGTATCACACTATTGACGACACACTAAATAATATTGCTGAGAGACCCCACGTTAACCGACTGCCAGCGTGATGTCGAGGATAGGGTCACAGATTGCAGTGCTGAAGGTCACCAGTTCAATCCTGTCCACCGGAAAAAAATTATTTCTTTGTAATTATCATTTCCAGAATGCTCCACATGTTTTATATGTTCACTTATTATTTCTACTTGTTTCTTATGTTAACTATTCTTCTAATTTCTGGTACATTCTCTCTGTGTATAAATAGCAGAGCACTCTGCCCGAGAGGCAGTTAGTGCTGCGTGTATGTTGAGTTCCCAATAAACCTGCTTTCAGTACAAGTGCTGTGTTCAGTTGACAAACCTGCCTTTGAAGTAAAGCCTGCTTCCATTTCAATGCGACATTGTTTGGTGGAGGTGCAACAGCTGCATCACCGATTAGGCAATGTAAAAGCCGTCGCTTACACGGACTAAAACCGGAATACAAGCGATATACCGAGTACATCCTTCTGAAAGTCCATATCATCAGAAGAACCATGGACACGAAACCAACGGTAAGCCAGCTGCACATCAGACTTCTGTCAGTATCCTTTCGAGGCGCTGGACAGGATCCCAATAAATGGCTAAAAGGGTTCGACCGAGTCTCAAAGTATAACAGGTGGGATCATACAATGTGCTTGGCCAACGTTTATTTCTACTTGGGCGGAACAGCCCAGAAATGGTTTGACAACAAACAAAGACAACCTGAATGACTGGGAAACATTTCAGACGGAACTTAAGAAGACGTTTGGCGACTGACAACGACAAATCCACTGGGCGGAAGAAGAACCAGGCCCAACGACATGGTAAGCAAACACAATCGTACATACAGAATGTTTTGGCCCTGTGTAACATAGTCAATCCTAATATGACTGAGGCCGACAAAATCATGCACGTGATGAAGGGTATTGCAGAAGACATGTGCCAAGCTCTTCTGATCAAAGATGTTGCTATGACGGAAGAGTTCATCAAGTGGTGCCAGCGTATTGACGAGATGGGACTGTTAGATCAAGCAAGCATCAGATTACGGCCATGGATGTAACCCCTGTAAGTCACGAGGGAGCCAATGCCGCTGAGGAAGAGGTATTTCAGACATTAGCTCCTGTCTACCCTGCCAGTCGCACCCGATGTGGAGAATGGCGTCGCCCTGCTATGACTTACGCTGCAACCGCCAAACAGCAGCCTATGAACCGACCGACGCGACCACAACCAATTCTCCAGCAACTATGACGCGCCGCAGAAGAACAGACGTCTGGAGGACAGAAGACAACACAACACTGTGGGTGCCCTGGACATGTCGTACTCTACTGCAGAGAGAGAAGGCGATTATTCGACGATTATTTTGCCGCAAGACGTCGGCCATCAGAGCAGTTCTATCCCAGGAAGTCACCTGCTGATGAGTTCAGTCGACCTATGGAAAGAAGCCCATCGCCGTATCCTGGACGAGGTTGCTCCCCGACGCGCTGCTGCCATTTACCGTCTTCGTACAGAGGTACCTGCTGCTCCCATAGCCGCCCCGCCCAAGAAAACTAAGCAAGGCGACCATCTACGGAGGTGCGGCTGCTGCAGGTGAAAATCCTGCATGGACAACAGTCACTAAGATGTCGGGGAAATCTCATCGCCGTCATAATCGACGGCCAACCTGCCCGGGCACTGGTTGATTCAGGAGCGTCTTTCTCTGTATTGTCGGATAATTACCGCTGCACACTAAAGAAGACAATGTTCTGTGATACGGGGGCAACTGTGCTGAAAGTCGCAAATGGAAAGTGAGTCCAGCCAGCAGGAACTTGGGTTGCAAGAATAACCATCAACAACAGGACCCAGCCGTTTGAATTTGTTGCGTTAACAGAATGTAGTCACAATGTCATCCTCGGATGAGACTTCCTTCAGCCAACACTAGATAACATTGATGTGCTGTAAATTGAGGAAGTCGTCTCGATGGATACACGTGATACAGAATTATCTGGGAAGTTATTTGCCGTTGACAATGTGACGCTCCCACCGTTGACAATGAGAAGAGTTCGTTATAAACAGATGACCAGTTAAACTTTGAAGTGCTTATCAATAGTAAAATGTTAATTAGGCTCACAAAAGAAATTTACATACCAGCGGCTATCATTAGCATTACCGGTGGCCGAGGAGAGATTTGGTTCACTGATTGTCACAAGCAATCACAACTAATCCCCAAAGGAATGTGTATCTGGACAGCTGAACCAAACCAGGACAGTGAGCTCAATGTCATCAATGAAGACCCATGCCCTAATGTTAGTACAGACAACATGTTGGAGGAAACAACCGTGGAACTGCCAATAGGGCCTGGACTGACCAAGGAACAACGCCAGCGGGTGTTAGCTATACTACACGAATTTTTGGGTGCATTCACACCTCAGCAGGGGAAAAGTCGGACGAAATGGCCCACGATTTAGCACCTTATCAATACTGGGTATCATCCACCAGTTAGCCAGCATTCGTATAGTGTCACCAGCTGAAAGACGGATAATTCGGGAGGAAATGGAGATGATGTTGTGCGATGACATTATTCAACCTTCGTACAGTCCTTGGTCATCTCTAATAGTCCACGTAAAGAAAAAGTATAATAATGGAAAGTCCAGGTTGGAATAAATAATATAGTGAGGACAGTTTACTACTCACCGCAAAGACGTGGCGACGAGCTGCGACAGGCACATACAAAAGACACACACATACAACACATTCAGCTATCGGCCATGGCCTTCTTCAGAAATAGAGCACTCACGCAATCACACAGGCACACAACACAGTCATACAACCATCACCTCCGACTGCCACACTTCGAAGTGTGGCAGTCGGAGGTGATGGTTGTATGACTGTGTTGTGTGCCTGTGTGATTGCGTGAGTGCTCTATTTCTGAAGAAGGCCATGGCCGATAGCTGAATGTGTTGTATGTGTGTGTCTTTTGTATGTGCCTGTCGCAGCTCGTCGCCACGTCTTTGCGGTGAGTAGTAAACTGTCCTCACTATATTATATAAAGAAAAAGTATGGCACATGGCGATTCTGTGTCGACTATCAGCGGCTGAACAAAATCACAAAGAAAGATGTCTACCCATTGCCGCGCATTGACGACACCTTAGACTGCTTGAAAGGAGCTTCATACTTCTCAACTATGGATATGCAGACAGGTTACTGGCAAATCGAGGTGGACGAAGCTGACAGGGAGAAAACGGCTTTTATTACACCTGACGGCCTCTAAGAATTCAAAGTAATGCCATTTGGATTATGTAATGCTCCAGCCACATTCGAACGCATGATGGACAACTTGCTTCAACACCTGAAGTGGACGACGTGTCTCTGCTATTTAGATGACATTGTCGTTTTCTCGAACATTTGAAGAACATCTGAGTCGCCTGTCAACTGTGCTCAAGTGTGTTCAGGCTGCAGGTCTCCGCCTCAATGCAAAGAAGTGCCTCTTCGTCGCCAAAGAGATAAAAATCCTGGTGCACCTAGTCAACGGAGATGGTGTCCGTCCTGATCCAGATAAAGTAAGGGCAGTCACAGAATTTCCAACGCCTCAGCACATTCGTGATATGAGAAGTTTTCTCGGGCTGTGCTCATACTACCGACGTTTCATAAAAGGATTTTGTATGTAACAAGGCACATCCATTACAAGTTTTACTGGGATGAGATAAAAAAAGAGCTTTCCGGGCACTTAAGGAGGCTCTAACTTCCGCACCAGTTCCAGCCTTGTACAACGAGAATGTGGAAACTGAACTTCACATAGACGCCTGTGGTTATGGGATTGGTGCAGTGCTTGTACAAGTTCAGGACAGTGTTGAAAAGGTGACAGCCTATGCATTAAGAGTACTCTCAAAGTGCGAGATAAATTACTCTACAACTGAGAAAGAATGTCTCGCAGTTATCTGGGCTATCAACAAGTTCTGGCTGTATTTATTTGGTAAACCATTCACCATTGTGGCAGACCACCATTCTTTGTGTTGGCTGACTAGCTTGAAAGATCCATCAGGTCGACTAGCAAGATGAGCGCTAAGACTCCAAGAGTACGATGTCACAGTGGTATTAAAGAATGCGCGCAAACACAAGGATGCCAACTGCCTTTCGAGGAATCCATTAGTTGAATATGACAGCATGAATAAAATTTCATCCCCCACTGAATTAGATGACGTCAGCTGAACAGAGGAATAATCCAGCACTATTAAAAACCATAGAGGCCTTGGAGAAAGAAGAACCGACCAGTGGAGAGTACAGGACATTGTATAAAAGCAACTACGATCCACTGGGTCCCAAATGGCTACTGGTCGTTCCATCTCATCTCCAACCAGCTATTCTCAAGTATTTCCATGATGCTCCAATATCCCGTCACCTGGGATTCGTGAAGACCCTAGACAGTCAGATGCAGGCATTACTGGAAAGATGTCTACCGACCTGTCAAGCACTATGTGAGTCACTGTAAAGAGTGTCAGCGACGGAAGCATGTGCCGCAATTACCTCCAGGGCATCTCATACCGATTCCACCTGCATCAGCTCCATTCCACCGAGTTGGGATCGATCTTTTATGGAGGTTCCTGAAGTCGACTACCAGTAACCGATGGATAATACTCTGCACTGACTACCTCACACTCTGTGCTGACTGCAGAAACTCCAGAGATCTTAAAATTTCTTGTAGAAGACATTATTTTGAAGCATGGACCACCATGTGTGATGATATCTGATTGTGGAAAACTATTTCAGTCAAAACTAGTAACAGAAGTAATGTCACGTTGCAACATTGTCCACAGAATGAAAACTGCATACCACCTCAGACAAATGGTCTTACAGGACATTTTAACAATACGTTAGCAGATATGCTGTTGATGTTGAGCAGAAGGATTGGGATACAATACTGCCAGTTGTGACATTTGCTTATAGTACCGGAAGACAAGACACCACAGGCTTTGCGCCATTTTTCCTGCTCCATGAAGATGAGATGACAAGGGACACGCAGTTTCCATTCGACCGGACGGCACTCAGTATGACTATGTGATACAGCTCATCACAAGCGTCGAAGAAGCAAGACAGCTGGCTCGCATACAGACACTGGATGCCCAGGAGAAGGACTGTCAGTGGTATAATGACAAGCATCGACCTGTTGTGTATGCCCATGATATCTGGTATGGATTTTTACCCCTGTATGGTTGGACTATCAGAAAAGTTATTGAGGTGATACTTTGGTCTGTATCATGCCATACGTTGCCTGTCAAACGTAATGTACGAAGTTGGGGATTATGAGCCCTGACCGAAACGACAAAAACGAAGAGAATTTGTTCACGTGCTTCGCATGAAGCCTTACTACAATCCTGAAGAGCAGATAGGCTAAAATAGCTTCTTGTTCAAGGACCCTAAGCACAGTAATTATACTAATAAAGCCACGACAGGAACATATGTCGTTAATATTCATTCAGAAGGGAAGGATTCTCCAGAACTCCCATACAGAGAACCCATGATGAGATCAAGCTACAGGACATTTCAGCTGGTTCCAAAGGGAAACTAACAGTGGGTAGCTGTTTTTTCAGAAGAGGGTGCAATGTTGGGAGACCCCCATTAACCAACTGCCGTCTGACACAGGGGGTAGCACCACCGATTCCGGTGCTGAAGGTAACTGGTTCAATCCCATCCAGCGGCAAAAATGTATTTCTTTGTAATTATTATTTCCAGAATGTTCCCCATGTTTCTTATGTCCACTTGTAATTTCTACTTGTTTCTTATGTTAACTATTCCTTTAATTTCTGGTACATTCTGTCTGTGTATAAATAGCAGAGTACTCTGCCTGAGAGGCAGATAGTGCTGCTTGTATGTTGAGATCGCAATAACCCTGCTTTCAGTATAAGTGCTGTGTTCAGTTGACAAACCTGCCTTCGAAGTCCAGCCTGCTTCCATTTCAGCACGACAATATAAGAAGGGAAGATCTCTCACAAGTAGAACTATGTACGGTACTTGTTTTTCGTTTCTCAAACTAAGAAACACAAAAGCTGCGAACAATGATGAAAACAAAACTTGTTGAAGAAATAACTGCGGACAACTGATATTATTGCAGAATTTCATTCCGCATAGCTTCGTGATCACTTTTTTACCATATTGTCAAGGAAACTACAATTAGGCCATCTCTTCAGAATTCCCAGGGCACTTTGGGATGGAAGAACAAAGCTGAAATTGCACCAGCCAAATACTCGTCATGAGAGAATTTATAAATTTCACAGCTGCTGCTTACAATGCAAATATAAGTGATAACATAAGATACTGATATGTCATCATTTTAAATTACGGGCTATACGAGGATAATCCGTTTAGTGAACAGACAAGAGTACATCGAAAACAGCATTAATTTTATTTTTATGGTGAACAGAAAAGGTGGATGCTGTTTGAAAACCCATTCACACATAATGAGGGGGAAAATCTTTTACATAAATGATGAATTAATACTGATTGTGCTCTTGATTTGTTTATATAGATAACTCTTTCGCCTAATTATTTACCGGTAGTACATTTTGGACGCGTCAGTGGGAAACTCGTGGTGTCATTTTTGTGGTTTGTGTGGTTTTTAACGGAAGATGGTTATTACATGAAGAACTTTCAATGTGGCTTAAATCAGCAAAACATGACAATAATTCTGCATATTGTTGTTTTTGTAAAACGTTTTCCCTTAGTAATATGGGGAAACAGGCTGTTAAAGAGTCACATGGGAGGTAAAAAGCATAAAATGGCATCAGTGACATTGCTACACTTCTCGAAAAAAGGAAGTAATGCATCAGCTGCGCCAGTTTTAAAAAGTGGTGTAGAAAATAGTGTCCAATATTAATAGAACGGGGGGGGGGGGGGGATAAAACAGCACTAATAACAGAGGGGGAAACATGTCATATATTGATTTTACTGTTGGAATTGTTGAGAGGCTGTGTGAGCCACAGAGACGCGCACCAGGCTGAGAAATAGAGATCGTTGCAGATAACAGGCTAAAACAGACACCTATATCTTAAGAGATGTAGGCACTAAAGAAATCTCCTAGCAAACTGCTGATGCCCTCGTCCACCGTCCCAGGGTGGAGGTTACCTTTTGGAGAAGATGGGCGTAACTTCATATAGCGTCTAGACGCTGTTGTAAGACGTTACATTAGTACTTTGTGGCCAACATGCATGTTTTAATGTACGTAGCAAAGTTAATCACCGTCACTTGCTGTCCGCCGACCCTGCACCGCTGTGCTCCTGCAGTGAACTGCTGATCGTGCGACATGTTTTACTGTCTTGCGTAATTTTTAATCATCTCGGTGTAGCCCTTCACTTTCCGTCTACTCTGGAGGAAATTTTAGCTGATGACACACGAGCAGCTGCTCGAGTTTTGCGTTTTATCAACTTGGCCAACTTATCCAAGGATATTTAACCCTTTTAATTGTCTTTTATCTTTCGTTTTTAGCCTCTTATTGATGTTCTGACAGTCACCTTTTTTTTTTTTTGAGATCATAGCGAATCTATGTTTTTGGCTGGGCGCTAATGACCATAGAAGTTGTGTGCCCTAAAACCACAAAAAAAAAGTAGCAAAGTTAATACCAGTCACTTGGGAACAGCAACGTCAGTGGTTCCATGAGGCTAAAGTGAGAGGGTAAAGAAGAAAAACTGCAAGTTAGCAGCTCCCCTGAGGCGTGGCCTAAGGTGGAGCCTAAGGTGTGGCCAACTGACGTAAAACGTTGTTGTTGCCCATATTGGGTAGCGTCGTGACGTTTTACTTTCAGCTGAACAATGTTGCTACCAAGTATGGATTTTGTTAGTGCAAAAACAAGCCACCTCCCCACCCGGGGAATGGCAGAAAGGACAGGGCTGAAACGCGATTCGCTAGAGGACACAGAGGGCAAACCACAATTTAGATTGGTTGAACCAAGCAGTGGCCAATAGGAAATTGTTAACTGTCGGAAAATGGAGAAAAGAGGTGCACCTACACCGACCGTTAAAACCCCTGGTTTTTGGATCAAGAGGGGAATTCTCAGTCAGACGAGTCGGGCGCCAGCCCGTGACTATCGCCGTCGGCCTCGGGGTGCTCCATGACAGTCTGTTTCTCGTGGGGAGTGCGTCTGTCTAGGGGATGCTGCTAGGGTACGTAATTACTGGCTTCTGTTGTGGCAAGAGATTTCTACTTCTTGTTTTTTAAAGTAACTATCCCCAGTTTTGTAGACTTAGTATGGGATGCAATAAATTCAATGCACGGTACCTAGGAGTTCCATAAAGTTTCCTAAACAAGTATCCTCTCGAGTCCCGAAATCCGCATCTCTAGGAGATGCCTGTACTGTCTCTCTGCAATCACTCCTTTCCGCTCGGGATATGCAGACTGACCTTGCTACCTCTTCCCTCTTTCCTATGTAGGACACGACAAACGAAGAAAGAGTCTTCAATGCAATCTAAAGCAGAAAACAGTGATTTGCCAGTATGTGTATTAGAAACACTGATGATGTAAGAAAAAACTGAAATTTATGGTGCATGCATACAGTCATGTAACAAATGCCACTTTGCAGTAGTGAAGACAGTGTAGATATGTTTCTGTTGTGACCTCATTGCCTTTTGTTGTTTCATTCTTTCTGCCATTAGTTGAGTACTTGTCCTGGTCTAGTTGCCAGGAAAGGTACTGGTGCAAGAATCGATGTCAACTGTAACAACTGTTCAGATTAATAATACAAGTTTTATTGACTGGAAATTATAATACTCAACTTTAGAACATATGTCTGTTTCTTCTCTCTTCTTGCTTCTCGTGTCATAGTCCATATGGTGCTATCTGCACTGAGACCTAGTGACCACTTGGTTCGTAGCCTCTTTCTGACTTAGTACCGTCCTATTTCTGACTTTGTAGCTGACTAGTAACTGATGGGCAACTGATGTATGTTGGCCTAGAGGGCGTGCATCTAAGATTACTTCCTCCAAGGATGCATGGCACCTGCGTGCGATTGGCTTTTGGTCGATCACTGCCTTCTACACAATCATTCTTCTGCTACTGGGGTATGGTGCTGACTTCACGCCACAACATCCCTTCCCCCAAAATACCAAATTGTTGTCGTGTATGGAGCTTGACAATGGGGGAGGAGGCAAGCACGTGGATGTATTGATGGACCAGAGTCTGTAGCTGCAGAGGATGCCAGACTGCCAGCTGGACCCCACCATCAGGCCTGAGCTCGCAAGGGAACGTCCTCTGGGAACCTCTGAAGGGCCCACACCCGCGACCTGCGGCCCAGGTGATGACGTAGACGGTGATGTCGGCATCGGACGCTGTGTGGCGTCTTGCTCGATGTCCATGGGGATGTCCAGGTGAGGCTTAGGCTGTGAGGGCTCCATCTCTATGACATCAGGCCGCAGTGATCTGCAGTGGGGGTGACTGCCGAGGTAGCGCAGGCGGCGAACGCTGCGCGGTCTGCGTGGTGCGTGAATCTGCCGAGAGAAACGCAGAAGGATCACAGGGTACATGACAAGAGCGAATTTCATTGCAGTGCCTGTGCACAATGCCATCAGGTCCTGAAATTGCAAACACGTGAGCACTGCAATACTGGATTATTTCGCTCCACTCCCACCACTAAAAACTCTGAAAAAGACTGGGTTATGCAGAGTGGAGCAATACTTGCGTGTCATCGGCTGCTGCTTCTCTGGACAGCGTGGTGGGTAGAGTAGATGGAGCAGGGTGCGGTAGCAGCGGCCGTGTAGAAGCTCTGCCGCCAAAAATCCTTCTTGTGGATGCAAGCGTTAGGAGGCAAGGAACAGTTTCAGAGCTGTATTCCGTGAGTGCACCAGACGAAGTTCGAACATCTGCTGCTTAAATATCTGGATGAAGCATTCCGTGCTGCTGTATGACTGCAGGTGAAACAGTGCACTGGTGAGATGCTTAGTGCCATTGCGTTCACAAGAGGAGCGAAATTCTTGCGATGTGAACTGAGTGCTGTTGTCAGAGACTGAGTTCAGGGAAACCTTCCAGAGAAAAAATTGAAGACAACCCCCTCATCATGCTACTAGAAGTCATAGAAGACATTGGCACTGTAAACGGGTAACCACTAAAACCATCAACCACAACTAGTCACTTAGTGTTTCAGAAAGGACCAGCATAGTCAATATGCACTCGTTGCCATGGTGAATCTGCTTTTGGCCGCACAACAAATTTCTGAGGTGGGGCTGACTGATTGGTAGTGCACACTGAACACTCTGAAGTCATTTGTTCTATTTGGGTGTCAATAGCCTGCCAAGTACAGTATCGTCGTGCCAGTTGTTTAGTGGGAACCAATCTCCAATGTTTTTGGTGTAGTGAGTTCAATACTTCTTTCTGCAAACGCTGCGGAGTCAACGCGCGCGATTGTCCACTGTCATCTGAAACGAGAATGACACCGCTATTTACTGAAAGTTCATTGCTTCTAGCAAAATAGTGATGTAACAGTCAATTTTCAATGTCACGTCATGAACGAGGACATTCTGTGTGAATTTAACACAGCAAAATTTGTAAATTAGGATCTGTTTCTGTGGCCCCTAGCAATTTTCCTATAGTCCAAAGGGAAGGATTGCAACTATCTATCTTCCTGTGCATCTCACAATACATCTCAGATTTGCTGTTTACTAAACGTATAAAAGGCTAAAATGAGCTGTTTCTTAACATTGTTACCGGCAGGTGTACTAACATACATAATCAAGGTAAGAGCAAATGTCGCCTATTGTGCACTTTTGCTCATTTTTTTATTACTGTGGAGCTGTACAGCTGTGTATCATTTTATTGTTTATGTAGTTTTGTTGATTCTTCTTGACAGTCTGTTTTAAATTTTACGACGCTTCTCACCAGACTCTAGTGTTTATGTTGGTACCAATCATTAATGGCAGCTACTCAGGTGGCTAATTTTTTTACAACTTCAATTAAAATGAATTTTTTTTCTGAATGGACAAGGGTACATATGAGAATCTGTAGGTCGTGAAAAATATTAATGCAAATCTACATGTCATTGTTCATCTGTTGCCAACATGAGCTATGGACCGTGAGAAGTTTCGTAAAATTCTTCCTAGTGTTGTATTATTTTACTCTTGAATAAAAGAATGTCTTGGTTGCAAAAATGTTTATTAAATGTCACGTTTCGCCCGGTTAGAGCATCTTCAGATTTTCTGTGATAGAGGGTGTTTAGGTCAAAATGCAGCCATGGCTGAATATTGACCTAAACACCCTCTGTATCACAGAAAATCTGAAGATGCTCTAACTGGGTCTATTCAAGTATCTGATACCATTTTAATTGAATTTTATGTCATTATTGCATTATTTTTTCTTAATAGTGTTTTTATAATGTATGTTCTCCTGCTTTCAGATTATTTATATCGTATATTCTCCTATTAGAATGTCCCCCCCCCCAAAACCCCACCATATTCCTGTGCTAGTCCCATTAGTGTCATTTTTTGATTTTCCATAATTTAACAAGTGCTTAAATGTGTGCATGTTTTTGTTTTTCATGTTTCTTTCATTATTTATCTTCCCATCCGAAACACCAATTTTATTGCGGTATACCTGTTACAGTGATTTAATTTTTTTTCTGCACGATATTTCCTTTCCTCACTTTCATCATATGAATATCTACAATCAATTTATTGTATCTTATCACGTATGTAATATTAGCATATTAAATTATGATATTTGTAAATATATATATGTATCATTGGTTTTATCTATACTCAATTGTTCCGAACAGCGTAAATGAACTTCTTTGGTATATAAGCAACAGTCACGCACATAGCCCCTCTGAATAATGACGTCATTGTTCAAAGCTGACAAGTGGTATCCCCATCCTGAATTATGTCTAAGATTCCATAACAATTTGAAAATCTGTGAGTCTACTCTCCTGTTTGTCCAATCTAGAATAAACATCATTAATTACAGTTTCTAATCTCAAATCAATATCTTATTTAATTTCATTAATGTCCTCCTTAAACTGTAAGTTTTGTTTGTCTAGTCTTACAGTAAGTTCACTAATTTGATCACTGAGCTCTTTAGATTGATGCTAATTCGGTCATTTATCGCCTTTAACATTACAATTAGTTGCAAATCTGCACCAACATAACTTTTTCTGTATTGTGATCTTGTGATGGGCATAAATTAAAACCACTTTTTATCACATATTAAACCACTCAGTTACAGTGAAAGAAATGTATACGCTCACCACGGAATACGCCAGGTACGACAGCAGCAGTACTGGTCAGACAGTAGTGAACTGCAACTCTGTAAAACTGCAGCATGATGTGTTGACGTAAGATCGAACCAAGACAGCTACCACTCTCACTTTTTTCTTCTGTTCTTCTAATGCTAGATTTGCACTAATAACACTCTTCGGTTGTGACAAAATAATATTTCACAGCTTTTGATTTCTGTGAAGCCTCTTCGTTGTTTTTTCACTCTCCAGTTTTGAAGTTCATGTTGTACATCGGTCACCATGTTGTGTTGTTGCATGACGACCTGGGTGTAAAGAGCCCTATTGGTGTCTGCAACTACACCTCATTTCCCTTGGATACCAATTTGGTCAGCATATTAAAAATGGAAAACGCACCTGTGTGTGCAGCTAGTAAAATCTTGTTGTAGCCACTCATTTATCGCTTGAGTAAAAATTGATATTAAAATGAGGTCCAGCATGGCTGTGCCTCCAAACCTTTTTGAACTCTTTCACCAGCAAGCCAATCAGACATCATCTGCAATTTTATGTTAAATATAAGAGTGAAAATAGTAATTAAATAATTTCACACAACACATCAGTCTTGCAAATTCTTCACTTCGTTTTTTTATTGGCCATTATAACAAAGCCAAATTGAATACATGTGTCTGCTTCTACAGAACTTCCAACATTAACAGAAATAATTGAAACACAAGATAATACACGCGGAGTTTATACACAAGAGTATATATACCGTCTATTCTGTGAACTCTCTTCACTTTCTTCTAGCATCCACTGTGCAGTGACCGACTGCTTGTCATATATCCAACAAAGTCAGATCCTTGTAGTAGCCACTGCATTGCTCGACAGCTAGGTCTTCAGCGCCCAGACAAATTTCAAAAGTTAAAAAGCAAAAAGTGTGAACAAATAAAATAGAATAAACAAGAGCAATCCAGCTGGTAACATGATCAACTGATGTAAAATACAAATAGTAAATGTTAGAGGTGAAGATCAAGAGTACCCCAGGAAGAGGTCGGGAGGATAGTGAAAGCAAATAAGCAGATGACCACGGCTAGCTGACCGTGGCGATAAGAAAAGGGTGAGCCAGCCACTCAGCTACATATTAAAACCTCCAGCCTAAAAGCTTAGGCCAGAGTTGAGACAATTCACAAAATTTTAAAACTTTGCTCACACTCGTTTCATCATTACCTAAAATAGACACCATATTTACACCGAGATTCGCAGCGACCCTCTGTGTCAAATAAAGCACACTCAATTAAAATGTGGCGGACAGTTATCGGCATACCACAGGCATAACAGATTAGGGGCTCCTCCCGTTGTAGTAAGAATCCTTGTGTAAATGGGCAATGCCTGATTCGGAGGTGAGTAAGGGCTACTTCTTCCCTCCTAGGGGCCGGGAGGAGGATCACGAGGGACGGACAGTGGGCTTCAGCAACCTCAGTTTGTTGTTAGCCACTGAAAGCCATTCATCCTCCCACAACTGCAGGGACCACTGCTGTAACAAAGAAGTGATGTCCTGCAGGGTAATAGGGCACATTGTCACTTCAGCTGCACTACAAGCCCGAATACATGCCCTGGCACCCAGCAAAACGACACCACCTTCCCACAATGGAAGAGGAAGAACAGTTTGTCATGGATTTGCTGCCGCAAAGTTACCGATGGATAGAGGTCTTGCAACAACTGCAGAGCACTGAGAGAACCAGAACAGAGCAGACATCATTTTCCCTGTATTCGACATGTCAGCTGTAGTGCCTTGAAGATTGCATGTAGCTCTGCGGAGTAATTGTTGGGGAGGCGAACCTTAACAACACGGTTGGAGAAAACAATGGAACAACCAATGGAGTCCCTTTGCTTGGAGCCATCAGTGTACACCATTGTAAAACCGTTACATTTATCTAAAACATTAAAAAACACAGACTGAAAAGTAAAATCAGAAGCTTCATCATTCCTGAAACTCGTCATATCTAAAACAAGTCTGGGCCTCTGGAGAAGCCAAGGGGGAACCCTGCTCCAGCCACAGTATAGACCATTAAAGCCAGCTAATCCCATTTCAAGAAGGCAATCCCTCACATGAATCCCATACGGCCTCGTAGCTCATTGCCGATTGTGAAAGAGCCTTGCCAATGGAGGCTGGGCAATGGTATGGTATGTCGGTGAGAAAGGTGTGGACAGCATTTTATATGCCTGGTACACCATAAGCAGCCGTCGCCTGATGTGCAGTGGTGGCTCTGCAACCTCAGCACAGAGTGTTGGTATGGGGCTCGGCCTAAATGCCCCAGTTGCCAGCCGAATCCCTGCATTGTGTACCAAATCCAACATCTTTAAATAAGACGGGATTGCATGAAGGCTCTATAAAACCGAAGCAAACAGGTTCTGTCTGCTCCCCAAGAAGTGTGACTAAGGCATTTTAAAATTACCAGTACTTTCAGGCTCTGGGTTTGCAGGGTCTTAAGGTGTGGCAACCATGTGAGTGTGGAATAGAATGTGAGGTCCAGAAACCTCACAGTGTCTTTAAAAGTGAGCCTAGAGCTCCTCATCTGCAGTTCAGGTAAATTAAAAACAGTGTGTGAACGGTTAAAAAGGACACACACAGACTTCTCGGTGGAAAACTTAAAACCAGTCTTTTTTGCCCATTCATCCAGCCGTTGAAGAGTGAGCTACAACTGATGTGTAGTCGTTGCTAGGTTGGGAGAAGAGTAAAAGACAGAAGTCATTCACAAAAAAAGAGCATTCGACAGGACTTTTCATGACAAAAGTAACACTGTTAATTGCTATTGCAAACAAGGCCAAACTTATAACACTACCCTGAGTGACTCTGTTCTCCTACTCAAAGTGATATAAAAGGGCGTCCCCCACTCAGTATCTAAAATAATGTGGAGACAGGAAGGACTGAATAAAACGGGGAAGCCAACCGCAAAACCCCATACGTGGAGCTGCCTTAGGATAAAATGCCGTCAAGTAGCATCATAGACCTTTTCAATATCAAAATATACACCCAGAAGGTGATGCCAATGCAGGAAAGCCTATTGTTTAGCCACCTCCAGCGAGGCCAGGTTATCAAAGGTGGAGTGAAATCTCCTGAACCCATGCTGCTGAGGAGCTGCCAGAATTCCAGCATCTAGACTAGGTGGCGGTTGATCATATGTTCTAAGGTCTTTCCTACACAGCTAGTCAGAGCGACATTACGATGACTACTTGGGCAAGTGCAGTCTTTCCCGGGTTTTAAAAGGTTGAATAAAATAGCCTTCCTCTAGGAGTCAGGGAAATGACCAGATGCCTAGATAAAGTTCAACAGATTGAGGAGGATTACCTTGTTCTGCTCTGTGAGATGTCTTAACGTGCTATAGTGGATACCATCGTGACCTTGTGAGGTGTCACGAGCCACAGACAATGCTGAATCCAGCTCCCATATAGAGAAGTGGCAGTTATACTCCAATTCTGGACCAAAAGTCCAAAATACCCCTCTCAGCAGCCATCTGGTGGCGCTGGAATGCTGGATCGTAACCGGCGGTGGCAGTAACTATAGAAAAATAGACTGCCATAACCTGGGCAATGTCTCCTGAGCTGGTCTGGTGAGTACCATTCCCCATCACAGCAGCCACTAGACACTGTCGTCCTCTCCCAGAGATCCTCCTGATGGCTTCCCAAACTTACGAGCTTTTTGTGGAACATTTAAGGGTATTTAGGAACTGTTAGCATGATCTTTTCTTGCTCTCAAGTATAGTTTTACAGCATTTTGCCCTCGCCACATGAAATGCTGTGAGGTTCTCTGCAGTTGGTCTGAGTTTGAACTTATGCAGAGCTGCACACCGCGACCTTATTGCAGAGTGGCATTCGTCACTCCACCATGGTGCATTCTGCCTTCTCTGTCGTCCAGAATATAGTGGAATTGAAGCTGCAGCGGCGTAGTGGATCGTGTCAGTGATATGATCCATCCATTCCTGGACACTAACACACTGATCTAACACAGAACATTGGCTGTAGAGTGTCCAGTCCGCTCGGTGGAGCGCCCATCATGGTGGTTGTCACACAGGCTCTGTGCTATCTGGTTGATTGATCCAGATAGGGAAGTGATCACTGCCATGGAGGTCATCGACCACTTCCCACTGAGTAGTGAGGGCAAAGGTTGGAGAGCATAATGTAAGATAGATGGCAGAGAACAACCCTGTTGCAGTGCAAAAGTGTGTGCTCTTACCTGTATTTAATAAATGGGCACATGAATGTAAGAGAACCCTCTCAACTGCCCGACCCCTGAGGCAGGTCACTACAGAGCCCCAAAGCATATTATGTGCATTAAAATCACTACAAAGGACGAATGGGTGGGGGAGCTGTTGAAGAAGGTTGTCAAGTGCTTCTTCATTAACTGGATCATGAGAAGGCAGATACAGCAAGCATATAGTCAGTGGATGGCGCACTTGTACTGATACTGCAACTGCTTGTAGAGTTGTGCTGAGAGATATGAGTGCAGAGTGGTTGGCTGTGTTGACAAAAACAGCCACTCCTCCTCTATCTCTCCACTAAGGTCGTCCTTTCTGTGGAGGCTGTAACTGTGTATCTTAGGATTATCAGAGGGCTTAAAATTATTCTCCTGAGATAATAAAGATAGTTCCTCTATGTGAGTCCTAAATCGCTGCAAATTCCATTGCAAAATGGAAGCCATCAAGGAGGTTGTATTTTCATCTTCTCTTTCAGAGGGGGCTGGGAACCCACAATAGGTGGAGGCTCACCCTTGAGGATGGGATGTTTGCCCCCAGTTGGAGGTCAGCCTTGGGGCAGGATGTTTGCCTCAGACTGACATAAAGCTCCATGGACTGTAGTGCAGAGTCTGATGGAGCATCACTAATAGTAATGGTATCAGGTTCCATCTGTTTCACTTCTGATTTAGACTGTGGTACCAATTTAGGTGTGGTTTAGAAGCGGGTTTCAGTCGGTGCAGGGTCAGCTAAATTAGGTGGTTTGGCAGACTCTGCAGTGTGCATAGTGAGGGGACTCTCCAGCAGGGATACGACTTCCTTAAATCCTGCCCCAAAATGAGATCCATCCTTAATGACATCCTTCCCCCTCCACCAAGAGTGTCTTTCCGCCGCCCACCTAACCTTCGTAACCTCCTAGTCCAACCCTATGAAATCCCCAAACCACCTTCCCTACCCTCTGGCTCCTACCCATGCAACTGCCCCCATTGTAAAACATGCCCTATGCACCCTTCCACCACCACTTACTCCAGTCCAGTAACCCGGAAGGTGTACACGATCGAGGGCAGAGCCACTTGCGATAGAACCCAAGTGATTTACCAACTGACATGCCTGCACTGTGAAGCGTTCTATGTGGGAATGATCAGCAACAAACTGTCCATTTGCATCAACTGTCACAGGCAGACAGTGTTTGTTGGCAATGAAGATCACCCTGTGGCTAAACATGCCTTGGTGCACGGCCAGCACGTCTTGGCGCAGTGTTACACCATCGTTATCGGGATACTTCCCACAGACACCAACCTTTCAGAACTCCCAGAGATGGGGACTTGCCCTTCAGCTTATTCTCTCTTCCCGTTGCCCACCTGGTCTCAACCTCCGCTAAATTCAAATTCCCGCCCACCATCTTTAGCATCTTTGCCTTGGTTCTGTGGACAGAGCCTCTGCCTCAAGTGGTGTCTCTGTCCAACTTCTTTGCTTTTTACAATTGTCTGTCTAGGGGTGTGTGCGTTTGGATATGTGTGAGTGTGTGTGTGTTTGTTTACTCTCCTTTTTGTCCCATAAGGTAAGTCCTTCCACTCCTGAGATTGGAACGACTCCTTTTCCAC
This sequence comes from Locusta migratoria, assembly GCA_026315105.1. Classification (NCBI taxonomy): domain Eukaryota; kingdom Metazoa; phylum Arthropoda; class Insecta; order Orthoptera; family Acrididae; genus Locusta; species Locusta migratoria. The sequence continues at coordinate 116,511,227 of CM048753.1, read as the reverse complement.
TTCCTTAAAACCCATATCCTTCCTTTCCCCTCTCCTTTCTTCCTCTTTTCCTGAATATATATATATATATATATATAGGAAAAATTCCTAAAAGGAAAAATATGTCTGCCTAAGTGTACTTGTGTCTGTGTAAATGTGTGGGTGTATGTGCATTTATTTACCTTCCATTTTTTCCCCCAAGGTAAGTCTTTCCTGTCCCGGGACTGGAATGGCTCCTTACCCCCTTCCTTAAAACCCTCATCATTTCCTTTTCCCTCTCCTTCCCTTCTGCCTGATGAAGCAGCTAGGCTGCGAAAGCTAGCATTTGTGTGTGTGTGTGTGTGTGTGTGTGTGTGTGTGTGTGTGTGTGTGTGTATGTGTGTGTGTGTGTCTGTGTCTGTGTGTTTATTTGTTGCTATTACTGCCTGTGCCCTTTCGCCTGGTAAGTCTACTTTATATATATATATATATATATATATATATATATATATATATATATATTTTTCTATCGGTGAGCCTGCATGTTTCTATTGGTGTTTCTATCGGCGAGCCTGCACTTTCGGTAAGTCAAACAATCTTTATTTTATACATATTTTTCCCACCAGGAAAGTCTCCTTCATAATATATATAAATTCTAAAATCAGCAGGGGTAAAATATAGGTAATGGAAGGTTATTTACAACTTGTACAGAAAGCCAGCATTGTTTGGGAAGGGACTATGGCAGAGTTGTAGCCTTTCTCCAATTTTATTATATTTGTTCTCTGAGCAGGCTGTAAATGAAAACCAGGAGAAATTTGGAGAAGGAACTGAAGTTCAGGGTGAAGAAATAAAAAACACTGCATTTTGCTGACGACACTGTGGTTGTCAGACAGCAAATGACCTGAAAAAGCAATTGCATGGACACTCTGTTGAAAGGAGTTTATAAGATAAAAAAGAGCAAAACAATGCTAATGAAATGCAGTCTACGAAAATCAGGCAAGGCTGAAGGAATTGGATTAGGTAACGAAATAATAAAGATATATCTTGACCAATAGGAGGGATCTGTTAGTAGGACATATTCTCAGACATCAAGGAATCATTAATTTACCATTGGAGGAAAGTGTGTGGGGTAAAAATCGAAAGGGAGACCAGGAGACGAATTCAGTAAGCAGATTCCAATGGATGCGAGTTGCCATTCTTATGAGGCAATATAGAGGCTTGCTCATGATAGTGCAGGATGGAGAACTGCTTCAAACCAGTCTCCGGACTGAAGACTACTGCAACAACATTGAATCTAATTTTTTTCCCCTTTTTTGTTTCTTTATTGTTATTTCATTTCCTGGGGGGCGGGGCTGTTGCAGCACCTGAGGCGCTCTTCAGCCTGCAAAATTTGTACATGGTAAGAAGGGTATATACAAAACACAATTGAGTACAAAAGGAGACAATACACAGAACATGGCGACATAATGGAAAATGAGCAAAATTTGAAATGAAGTACTGGTGTGCAGTACATAAAATCACATGGCAACGAAAATGAGGAAACACTACACTGATGCACTGAATCACACAGTCAGTTAAGACAGGCGTCAGCTGCGGGTTGACCATTTGCAGTTGCATTAAAAAAAATACTGATTATTTACACACCGACGGAGATACAGACGAGGCACGTGCAGATGATGATGATGATGATGATGATGATGATGAATGTGACTGGTGTAGGTGGGGAGTTGCAAACCAAGGGGCAAGGAAGAGGGGATCTAAGACAGGCTGTTATGTGACCAGTGACCTCAATAATAAATTGGAGTGACTACTCAGACATCTTTGACTAGGAAACCATGACACTGCTTTCTGAAGCCACCATATTAGATGGGGGCGTTCATCTTTAGTTTCTGCTTACTACTATGTGGAGATTCTCATTATTTTCATCACAATGGTGAAGAGTTGCATTGCATATGGGTGTACTAACCGATGGATGACTGGAAGTGGCATTCAGTTTGAACTATTACTGGCTGCTGCCTGACCCTGAGTTGAATGACCTCCAACATAGGCAGTCTAATAGTTCTATTTTTTATATGCTTGGCAATTCACCAGTCAATGAAAACCAAGCTGACAGCTCTTCTTTATGAATGATGACTTCTTGTAAGTTTTCCTTTCTATTTCAATGTATCAAAATCTTTAGATAATTAGGTCCAGCAATAGCTGTGCCTCCAAATAATATTATCCATCAATTGATTTCCAGATAATCTGTCATTTACCTATGCACTTTATAGATTGAATAAATCATTTATACTTTAAACTTCATATTTATTATTATTCAAGAAGTTATCTCCATAAGTACATAGTTAATTGATGCACATATCATGACAGATAACAGACATGGAATATCAAACCAAAATCAACAACTAGCATAGCAACCATCATGACACAGAAATTCTTCCATGGAATACTAATTTCTTTGGATGGGTAGACATAATATCTGAGGCCACTTGCTGCTGCCACCACCTTCAGAATCTGAAACAAACAGATTCTGGCAGCAACTACTGTTCCTATCATGCCTAATTAATTTACTAAATGAATGTATAAATATTTGGGTATCTCAAGGTATTGAAGAAGTAGGGAAAAGTGGCTTGTACCACTACAAGTTTCATAGGTAAGTTATGTGTACTGCAATATATTGTAAAGAAAGCGATGTTCGATAAAGGTAAATAGTGCTACAGGATAACTTTTGATCTCTCCAGATTTCCTCATGCAAAACCAAAACTAATGTAGAAATGGGTGTATAGTGTATGAAGAGAAAACTGGACTCCTACGAAATATAGTTTCATTTGTAGTGAACACTACTAAGGACAGTTACATATTTCGACCAGGAGCTGATACACAGCTGCTAAGAGATGATGCTGTACCAACACTATTCCGTTTTCCTCCTCATTTGCAAACTAAAATAAAGCCGAGGAGGCAAGTTGTTTGCAATAAATCTACAGTTTCTGAGGTAAGTTTTCTATTTTTACTAGCAATAAAATTAGGCCTATACATTCTTGTTTATGTGGACGAAGTAATGTATCTCGTAATTATTACTTGTGGATTATTTTATTTGCTTTCAGGGAGTGAAACAAATTCATGTACAAAGCAAGTCGTGTGGCTCTGGCAGTGTATCTAAATGTGACAAAAGTGTCCAGACTGAAGTTTCACAATGCGTTGTGGCTCTCGGAAAAAAGTAAAACATCTGCGAATGAAACTGAATCAGCGGAAAGAAAAGGAGCTGTATCAATGACAATTTGGAAAGTATTCTTCAGGAATGTTTTAATCGTTTCTCCTTAGATTTCATAGTTAGTCAATTAAAAAATAGTGATTCTAAGAGCAAGCCAGAAGATACAGTGAACATACAAAACAATTCACACTTACTCTCCATTTTTATTCACCGAGGGCTTAAAGGTATGTTTAACTCTTTGTTGTTTTGCCCCACCCCAGTCAACTTCATAGTTGGGTATCATCTGTAAATTGTGAACCTGGTTATATGACAGAAGTTTTCAATTATTTAAAACAGAACACAATTAACAAGCCTTATCTTAGAGAATGTGCCCTTATATTTGACAGCATGTCAACTTGTATGGGACAAGAATATAAAAGTGTATAGTGGTTATGTTAACATGGGTACCATTATGCACACTGATTCTGAAGAATTGGCTACTGAGGCTTTAGTTTTTCAAATAGTTTCTTATACGGAAAAATTTAAATGTCCAGTTGCATACTTTTTTATAAATAAACTGTCATCATATATAGTAACAATTGTCAGGGTTTGTATATTGAAACTATTTTCTGTTCGTTTACTGGTGAGGTCACTTACTTGTGTTAGTGCTGTTGTAAATATACAGACCCTGAAGAATCTCAGGTGCTCCCTAGATGCAGACAGTTTTAAACATCCTGCGAATGACAGCAATTCTTGTTGCATGTCACATGCTGAAACTTGTTCGTAATACCTTAGCTGAGAAGAAAGTTATTAACTCTGAAGCTGGGTGTATGAAATGGAAATTCGTTCTGAACTTGCATTATTTACAAGAGGCTGAATCCTTAAAATTTGCCAATTTTCTTTCTCGGTTACATGTAAATTTCTATAATAAAAAGATGAATGTCTCCTTGGCAGCTCAAACACTAAGCTCCGGTGTTGCAGATGCAATTTAATTCCTAGTGTGTTGCCAACATCCTGATTTTCAGGGTGCCTCAGCTACTGTGGAATTTATTAGATTATTGATAAATTATTTGATGTTTTCAATTCTAGAAATGTTCTTGCTAAGGGTTTTAAGCAACCATTGCGAGCTGAAAATTCCATTTATTGGAAAGAATTTCTAGCCTCTGCTGAAAACTTCCTTCGGCCATTAAGAATCGATGGTGTAAATGCACTAATATATCCTTGGAAACATTTGTATTGAGATTTTTTATGTGCACAGATGGCATTAAAAACTTCTCACAGGATTTTCTATATCGGGACAGTGAACCCTTAAAATATTTTTTAATGTATAAACTGTCTCAAGATCACCTGGAACTTTTTTCCCTGCATTAGATCTAGGTTTGGGTGGAACAACAATCCCAACCCAGAGCAATTTCAGTGTGCATTGCGAACAATGCTACTAAAGAACAAAGTAAGTGCATGTGATAGGAGTAAAGTAGCTGACGTTGAGGAAGTGAACTCTATTTGTGTTAGTGGCTTCACTTGTCATAAGTCAGAGTAAGCAGTACATATGTGATAACGAATGTAATGCTTACTTTGGTGTTCTTGATTCTTCAGCACTCACCGAATATCAGGAGAATATTATTTATTACATTTCAGGGTATGTTGTGCGAAACATAATACAGGAGTTTAGATGTACAGAGAACTTATCACTGTACTTTACAAGTGCCAAACTGACCATACTTATTGTAAGGTGCCCAGGACAAATCAAGCTGCCTTTAGTATTAAGATTGACAGAGGTGGTTTGCTGCATCCATCTCAAGCTGTATTTAAAATAGTGCAGCATACCAATAAGTGTTTTCGGTCTTCCCTTACCTTGTTTAACGTAAACTCAAATCAGTTTTATCACAGGCTAATTAATTCCATATGTTGTTTCTTTAGTGATAAAGCCAATGTCTTTAGCAAACCTCATTCAGTAGTGGCTGCAAGAGACAAATCAATGTTTAGGCATTTGTTAATGAAAGGTGTGTACAGAGTCTTTCCTGATTACATTCACAGAAAGCTTTTACCATCAAGTGGGTTATATTATCTGAAAGTTCACTACTCATCTGCTGAGATTTTAAAATTGGTGTTTATTTTGGCTCATGTAGTTTCATTATTCAGGAGATGAAAGTAAAAACATGTTGTTCATTTCAAAGTATGTTTAGAAAAGTGTAATTTGTGATTACTGGTAAGTGGTGACAAATTCATTTATTATTGAAATGGTTGGTTTGTTATGTAACTGAAGGCAAGGATCTTATGTGGCTGTATATTTGTAAATGGAATATGGTGAGCTACAGATCCACCATAACTGGAGAGGTTTTTTAATCTTCAAAAATTGGAATGGGGTACAGTATAATTGCTGTGGGGTTTATTTAACAGAAAAGAATGGTGGCCATTTAATGAGTGTGCCAATTAAAAAATAATAATAATAAACAAACAAATAAATAATAATAATAATAATAATAATAATAATAATAATAATAATAAAAGATTTGCTTAATTTCTTATTTTGTTTCAAGTCTAGTTTCTGATGTTTTTTTTCAAGGGAAAGAATAGCCAAGGTAAAAAAGAAAGTAAAAGAACCAGAGAGTCTGCGCAGAGTACCTTAAATGAAGTGTAAGAGAAAATGTGCATACAGTAACAAGATCATAATCACAATTTAACTGCAAGGGGCAATTGAAGACTTGAGATAGCACCAGTCAGCTTTGACGAATGTGATATTTTAGTCAGTCAAGTTCATAGAATTTATTTGGGAATACGAAATAAGACCATATTGTGGTGCAGAGGTGTCCAATGAGAACCAACCACTGCATGGGTTAACAGTTTGCTTTAGGTAGTGTAAATTGCCCACATTTATTCAGTAAAAACTTCCATTCCTATGACTTAATTGGTCAAAGTCGACAGGTGGTATCCCCATCTTCAGTTATGCCACTGCAAGTAATAAGAGTAATGTGTGTGACATTAAGTCAGTTCTTTCTGTGTCCGTGCATTTGTTTCCAACAAAGGGCAAATTAGTGACTACTGTTTAAATACAAAAAATTGATTACTTTGAGGCTCTTGACTCAACAACACTTTATTGGTACCAAACAAATATTATTTATTACATTTCAGGGCATGTTGTGATACTTTACCATGAAGGTTAACAGAGGTAGTTTCTAACATCTCTCTTGGCCAGTATGTAAAATAGTGAAGAACTTAGAAAACTGTTTCCATTCTGTTCTCTTCACATTTATCTCCATAGATTTTAGATTTTTATGAAAGGATAATTAATTCTGTATGTTGTTTCTTTGCTGAACAAGACAATATATTTGAGAATGTGCATTCAATAGACTCTGCTGTTGATTGTGAAGAGGCATAAGCCACAGCTAGTAAGACAAATAGCTACACTGTGAATTTCTGAATTAGACTGAAGACACACACAAAGAAAGCAACAGCAGTTGCACTGGACAGCTGATCTGGAATGAGCAAAGGTTGTCAAAACTGATTACATTTTTCAACGTATGATACATGTGAATAAATATATACAGTGATTGATCCTTCCATGCAAAAGTTTTCGTCTGAAAAATGTTGACAACATTAAACACCGTCTGTAGCTAGTTTAATACCTGAAACGAAAATCAATTAAATGATTTAGGAACTGGTACAGAGATTTATTTTCTCATTAGTTATACAGACGGAATCATTTGGCATCAAATGAGATTGGAAAGTTTGCTCTCCTTCTGAGTAAATAATGTGAATGTTATGTTCTCTTTGTGTTGTCCTGTAGTGTCATTTGTCAGGCAATAAAATTCAGATGAACAGTGCAGCTAAAAATCTCTTGCAGAAAAATAACATTTTTTTTGGAAGTGTTCGTTGTGAGTTGATCTTCTTGTGATGGTGCAGCTCTTGTATCTTCCGTGCTTGCTGTATTAAACTTGTGGTTAAATCCGCCTTATGCAAGTCACCTTGTTTTAACACCTAGACAGGTTTTGGCACTTATTGTGCCATCTTCGGTGGGATTTTGCCTTTTATTTTCTAGAATAACATGTTACAGATTTTGGTCATACAGTTACTCGGACGACATGTTTGAATTGACAGTTTTGTTGGATCTATTAGGCCTAATTTATTTATGATAATTACATTTTATCATTCACAGGATTTGCATCTGCATTAATTGAGGAATAACAGCAACATCACAACTCGAATGTAAGCAAGCCACTAAACAGCCACATAGTATTATTTTTCAACATAATTTCTAGGCGAATGTACAATAATCACATTAGTTTCGGAAATAAAAACGTCTTGTTATTTGCAGATTACAAGGTGTGAAAACTTGTCATTCCTCATTTAAAACAAATGCAAATACTGCGAATGACATAATGTAAGTATCGTAAATAAATTAGGCCTAATATATCCAACAAAATTGTCAAATCACACACATCCAAATAACTGTATAACCAAAATCTGTAACATCATATTACAGACAATGTTGTTGTTGTTGTTGTGGTCTTCAGTCCGGAGACTGGTTTGATGCAGCTCTCCACAATACCCTATCCTGAGCAAGCCTCTTTATCTCAACATAAGAGTGACAACCTACATCTGTCTGAATCTGCTTACTGTATCCATCTCTTGGTCTTCCCCTGCGATTTTTTTCCCCATACACTTCCCTCCAACACTAAATTCACAATTCCTTGATGTCTAAGATTGTGTCCTACCAATCTATCCCTTCTTTTAGTCAAGGTATGCCAGAAATTCCTTTTCTCCCCAATTCTGTTCAGAACCTCCTCATTAGTTACGCGATCCACCCACCTAATCTTCAGCATTCTTCTGCAGCACCATATTTCAAAAGCCTCTATCCTCTTCCTGTTCACATGGTTTATCATCCATGTTTCACTCCCATACAAGGCAACACTCCATACAAATGCCTTCAGAAAGGACTTCCTTAGGCTTAAATCAATATTTGATGTTAACAAATTTCTCTTTTTCAAGAACGCTTTTCTACCCATTGCCAGTCTGCATTTTGTATCCTCTGTACCGTGACCATCATTTGTTATTTTACTGCCCAAGTAACAAGACTCATCTACCTCCTTTACTGCTTCATTACCTAATCTATTTCCTTCAGCATCACCTGATTTTCTTACACTGCACTCCATTACCCTAGTTTTGCTCTTGTTGATGTTCATCTTATATGCACCTTTCAGCACACTGTCCATTACGTTCAATTGCTCTTCCAGGTCCTTTGCTGTATCTGACAGAATTACTATGTCATCGGCAAAACACAATGTTTGTAATTCTTCGCCCTGAACTTTAATTTCTTCACCTAATTTCTCCTTGCTTTCCTTTATAGCTTGCTCAATGTACAAATTGAATAACATTGGAGAAAGGCTACAACCCTGTCTTACTCCCTTCCCAACCACTGCATCCCTTTCATGCCCTTCAACTCTGACAACCGCTGTCTGGTTTTAGTACAAGTTGTAAATAACCTTACATTCCCTATATTTTACTCCTGCTTGCTTCAGAACATGAAAGAGTTTATTCCAATCAACATTGTCAAAAGCCTTCTCCAAATCTACAAAAGCTAGAAATGTAGGTTTGCCTTTTCTTAATCTATCTTCTAGGATAACCCGTAAAGTGAGTATTGCCTCCTGTGTTCCCACATTTCTCCTGAACCCAAAGTGATCTTCCCCGAGGTCGGCTTCTACCAGCTTTTCCATCCTTCTGTATATAATTCGCGTTATTAAACTGATGGTTCTGTAGTTTTCACACCTGTCTGCACCCGATTTCTTAGGGATGGGGATTATAACATTTTACTTAAAGTCTGAGGGTATTTCACCTGTCTCATACATCTTACACACCAGGTGAAACAATCTTGTCATGGCTGGTTCTCCCAGAGACTTCAGTAGTTCTTAGGGAATATCATCTACTCCAGAGGCCTTGTTTCGACTTAGGTCTTTCAGGGCTCTGTCAAATTCTTCTCTCAGTACAGTATCTCCTATTTCATCTTCATCTACATCCTCTTCCCTTCCTACGATATTGCCTCTAAGTTCATTTCCTTCGTAGAGCCTCTCTATATACTCTTTCCACCTTTCAGCTTTCCCTTCTTTGCTGAGAACTGGTTTTCCATCAGTGTCCTTGATATTCATAGAGCTGTTTTTCTTATCTCCAAATGTTTCTTTTATTTTCATGTAGGCTGTATCTATTTTTCCCCTATTTATATATTCTTCTACATCCTTGCATTTGCCTTCTAGCCACTCCTCCTTAGCCATTTTGCACTTCCTGTCAATCTCATTTCTTAGTCGTCTGTACTCCATTTTGCCTGTTTCATTTACTGTATTTTTATATTTTCTCCTTTCATCGATTAAATTTAGTATCTCCTGTGATATCCAAGGATTTTTTGAAAGTCTTTCCTTCCTACCTATTTTGTCCTCTGCTACCTTCACTATTTCATCTCTCAATTTTACCCATTCCTCCTCTACTGTTTTATTTTCCTGTGTTTCTGTCAATTGTTGCCTAAAGCTCCCTCTGAAATTCTTAAGAACCTCAGGTTCCTTCAATTTATCCAGGTCCCATCTCCTTACTTTCCTACCTTTTTGTAGTTTTTTCAGTTTCAGCCTACACTTCATAACCAACAAGTTATGGTCAGAGTCTATATCTGCCCCGGGGTATGTCTTACACTGTAGAACCTGGTTCCGAAATCTATGTCTTACCATTATAAAATCTATCTGCTATCTTCCGGTGTCTCCTGGTCTCTTCCACGTATACAACCTTCTTTTGTGATTCTTGAACCAAGTGTTTGTTATAACTAAATTACGTGCTGTGCAAAATTCTACCAGGCGGCTTCCTCTTTCATTCCTTTTGCCCAGACCATATTCACCTACTATCTTCCATTCCCTTCCCTTCCTTGTCCTACTACCGAATTCCAGTCTCCCATAACAATTAAGTTTTCCCCTCCCTTAATTGTCTGAATAATTTCCTTTAGCTCCTCATATATTTCTTTGATTTCCTCATCATCGGCAGAGCTAGTTGGCATATAAACCTGTGCTACTGTTGTTGGTGTTGGCTTCGTATCTATCTTCACAATGATAATGCGATCACTGTGTTGGTCATAGTAGTTTACCTGCATTCCTATTTTCTTATTCATTATCAATCCTACTCCTGTGATACCCCCAATTGATTTTGTATTTATAATCCTGTACTCACCTGACCAGAAATCCTGTTCATCCTGCCACCGAACTTCGCTAATCCCCACTATATCTAACTTCAACCTATCCATTTTGCTTTTTAAATTTTCTAATTTTCCTACTCGATTAACGGATCTAACATTCCACGCTCCAACCCGTAGAATGCCAGTATTGTCTTTCCTGATGATCACATCCTCCTGAGTAGTCCCTGCCCGGAGATCCGGATGGGGGACTATTTTACCTCCGGAATATTTTACCCAAGAGGATGCCATCATCATATGTTTATACAGTAGAGCTGCATGTCCTCGGGAAAGGTAACGGCTGTAGTTTCCCCTTGCTTTCAGCCGTTCACAGTAGCTGTGTGGCAAAGCCACATTAGCTAATGTTACAAGGCCAGCTCAGTCAATTATCCAGACTGTTGCCCCTGTAACTACTGAAAAGGCTGCTGCCCCTCTTCAGGAACAACACGTTTGTCTGGCCTCTCCACAGATACCCCTCCGCTGTGGTTGCACCTACGGTACGGCTAAATGTATCATTGAGGCACGCAAGCCACCCCACCTCGGCAATTTCTGTGGTTCATGGGAGTGGTACAGAAAATAAAAGGCAAAAACCCACGGAAGATCGTAGAATACGTGGCGAAACACGTTTGGCTGTTAACACAAAACAAGGTGTTTTGCATATTCAACCACAAATCTAAGTTTTGACATTTGACGGCAATACAAAAATTTCGAACATAAACAAAGGAGAGTTACTGAGACACTTATATTGAAAGGAAAGGTTAGCAAATATAAAGCAATGTTAACAATGACTGTTCAATAAACTTAGTGACCGTCGTATACTAAATAAAAGCGGTATTTGTGCGTATCAGATGTAGCATTACAAATTGACATCTTTCCCCCATTCGTGGCATGCGTCACGACAAGACTTCTATAAACCCAGTGATCTCAAATCTTCCTTGAGCTGAAACTTCCTGGCAGATTAAAATTGTGTGCAGGAACCGGGACTCGAACCTGGGACCTTTGCCTTTCATGGGCAAGCGCACTACCGACTGTGCTATCCCGACACAATTCACGATGCCGCCTCACAACTTTACATCCGCCAGTACCTCGCCTCCTACTTTCCAAATTTCACAGAAGCTTTCCTGCGAACCATGTAAGACTAGCACTTCTGGAAGAAAGGATATGGTGTAGACATGGCTTAGCCACAGCCTAAGGGATGTTTTCCAGAACGAAACTTTCGCTCTCCAGCGGAGTTTGCACTGGTATGAAACTTCTTGGCAGATTAAAATTGTGTGCCGGAACCAGGACTCGAACCTAGGACCTTGAGCTCATTGTATAAACCCGAGCTGAACTGTAGCCATTTTTTCCCCAGGTTGTAGGAGATGCCACATTCCGGACGAGCTCATGTGTTACCTCGCGTTTCATTCAACTCGCTCACACTCGCAAACTACTCACTGTATGAACGCGGAATTTTCATCAATGTCTTCGTTAAGAAGTACGCTACATTTTCATTATAGTTCTATTTATGGCAATAATTTATAACCAGTATATATACTGATAGTTTACGAACATGCACTTCCTGACGACATTAGGGAATTTTCAACATGCGAGGCACTTTTTTTCTGTTTAAGTTAGGTGAACACATTAAGCAAATAAAATGTTCAAAATACATCAATTTTCATCCTCTCTGAACAGCAACTGTGTGATAAATGTATAACTTGAGATAATGTCAAATATAACGCACTGGGATCGGCCCGCCTGTCTAGTAGTAACACGTCATCCATATTAGAGCTAATAATTAGTCACATGTTGTTACTGCATAACATCCATACTTAAAGTTATTGGTACTGACTTCTTTTAACCCATTAAATTTGATAGTTGCACACTAAAAAGTGCTATGTATCTATGAAATATTCAATTTCAATTTTTCAGTTATATGAAAAAGATATTCTAAATATGTCAATACAGAGTGATGTATTATGTAAGGAAATGAGAACAAGTCAGTTTGTTAGTTAGTGAAGAGATCCTTGCTATCTATCATTTTCAAGTATTCTCTCACAAAATCCTCATTAGATCTAGTTACTTCCGTTTTGTTACTGCTAGGCGTTAAACTGAAGGAAATGCAACTCCTATTAGGTTTTGGAAACGGAGTAGTAGCTCTGAAACACACCGGACAAGAAGCAAAGAAATAAACATTTGTGAGTGACTAAGAAATATCTGCAAATCGAATAATAAATCACTAATTTTAATCTTTCTCTGTCTACAACTATGGATTTCCTTGAATAACTCGACAGTTAATGAAGTTTTAAGTAGTAACATTGTGGCAAAATACTCCCCTCTTTGCATGTTATCATTTCTCAAAATATCATTTTGCTACGTCTAACCGTGCATGAGATACGCAGTGATTCATTCTGGCTTTATTGCCATCGGAAATGAGTGGGCTAAATAAAGTTTAGCGGTATGAGTGAAAGGTAAACATCTCCTCCTAAGTCAAAAATAAAATTCAATCCATTAGGAAAGTTTCATCCGCAGCAAAACATGGTGCAACTAGCACCAAACGGAATATCATAGCAGCCTCTATTTTTTCTTGCGAACTTTTCCTATGTAGTACAGTCTCCTATTTCGAAGCCAAAATGACGATTATTTCATCACAATGCTGACATATAAAGATTTAAGTAGCGGAAAAATTAAATATTTTTACCAATTAGTTTTTGCGAAATCGTTTGTGAAAGATGGCAGGGTATACGCCTCTACGCTTTAGTGCAGCGCAGTTCCAACATGTTGGAGAAAACATAGCGGACGATTCTGTTTCGTGCAGTAGTCTCTCCAGTTTATTTTTGAGCTCACTGTATGTGACTTGATTTTCCTCATATTAAAGAAAGGATAGTTACCCTGGAGAAGTAGTACCGTATTTGTCATAAAATATTTTTTTTCTCCAAAATTTGAGAATGTACGTAAAATAACTACGGTAGGCCTAGTAAAAATCTACATGCCTCCTATTATCAGCCGTGAAACTTCATATGCTCAAAGAGCTGTTTACTCACTGTTAAGGCGAAAGACACTAATGAGCATTTTGTATATATTTTAAAGAACTACAATCAGTCAGAATTTTAAAATAATCCACCAAACAATGAATGCTATTACGGTACTCGTACCTAATCTCTTATTGGGCCTATTTTGAAATGGACTTACTAGTGCAATTCGTTTTCACATTTGTTCGTTTCAAGAGAAATTAAATTTGTAATTTAATTTATGCTTTGGGGAAAAAACCTATTGACAGCACTTTACAAATCACTAAAATGAATACAAGTGACGTTCAGCTGAAATTGGCCTCTTTGTTTGTGATGTTGTTTTACCTATTGCATGGAACTGGGACAATATTTAGGTAAGAAAGCAACGAATGTCAATGCCAAGTAAAGCTTGTGATTTACCTATTATGTTTTCTACCATTTACAGTAAGTTCGCAACAGATTTAGTCAGTGTGTTTCGGCCAAACGCCAGATGTAGCGTACACTGGACGATTTAATCATTTCTTTATGATAAATATCTCCTGTTATATTTGATGGTGTATGTAACTTTAGGTATGCGGTGACGATACCACCAAGGATTTTAGGTATTCTAACCTCTTTGGATACCACATAGTTTGCTAGCCTATTTGCAGAGATGTTGGCATAACTGATGCAAAGATATGACACGTACATCCGGCCAAGGGAAGAGCGCTGTATGACTCATTCTTGCTGAAGCAGTGGTTGCAGTTGGTTCGCTGTCTACGGTCTAGTGTCTACAGTCTACTGTACTGTACTATTTGCTGTCTTGTCTACCTCGTGCAAAACGTACAGAAGAATGGATGTGCGTGAAGAGTGTAAGTATTTTTAAATTGCATTTGGCAAGTGGTACCATCAGGGATTGAGAAAGTGCTGCTAGTCTAATTACCCAGGTATTGTTTATTCCTGTTTTGTCATAAACTGACCTTTTGAGTGCGTGGTTGTCTGAAATACTGGATTGTCAATGAAGAAAAACAGCAACCATCCATGTTACTGCCAAGTTAGTAGTCTTTTTCCTTTAGGGTTTTTTTCATAAATTCCGTATTTTGATATTGTTCATTTCTGCACTAGCTGATATGGTTTATAAAGTGTTATTGTAGACAAAAAGTTCATTAAATTACGGAAGCGTAAATAGAGTATCGTACGGAACAGGTGGTTTGTTACAGAATGGTGTTGGAATTGCATAAGTCCCACAAAGTTTGACGTATGGTACGTCGAGTTGTTTGGGTATTGTAATATTACAACATAATGTAGAATAGTGGTTGCACCTATGTCCAAATTTCAGTGTAATTTTCAGATAAGGTCATATTTTGATCGTTGTGAATCTCATATTGCTCGGCTTCAGCACAAGATTTTAGTAATCATCCTTATTCGTGATTAGCGTACCATCATTTTGGAAGCATTTGCTATCAAGAAATGCCAAGTGAATGGTGGCTATATATTTAAACGACCATTGATATCGTTACTACAGTGAATTAGGTGTTGCATATTTATCTTCGTTTTAATGTGATCGGGATTAGTTTAGGAGAGGAAGTGCCTTTGTCCATATGAAGTCGTTAGAATTCACTACTTGTTGGTAGACAGGCGGTATATATTTATTAACTTAGCAGGAAACGTATTTCAGCACCCAATGGAGATAATGTTACCTCTGCTGAATTGAAAAGTGGAGATAGAAAATTGCTGTTTATGGGATTTATTCAGTGTGGCTTGTTTCAGCGCTCAGGCTATTTTACATACTTGACATACGAGGCTACATTGATTTGCTATTGTATGTTTTAGCATTACAGGTTTATATATAAATATGGTATTATAACTTTACACATTATATATCACAGGTTTCTCTGCTGTAGGCCTCTCTCTCTTCAGCCATTTTTTAATAAAGACAATGACAGTTTTTTAGTTCTTTTGGTAAACTGCTAATACCTCTAAAGATGTTCAGTTTGATTTTTAAATTATTTTTTTTACAGAAAGTAGTAGTTCTTGCTACTTCTTGTGTTATTTGTGGAGCTCTTTCACTAAAGTCATATTGCCTAAATAGTCTGGACACATTCCTAATTTAATCTTAGCAATAAATCATTGCTTGCAGTGTGATGAACATTGACAGACAACTAATTCAATGTTCTCAACATATATTCTATTTTAGTGCACAAATCAAAATTCAGTATTAATCTTACATCTGTTTTGTAAATTCTGTAGCCTACTCATTGTCATATTACACAGGTACAGTATTGATCCAGCATATGAAAAGTGAGCTATTATCGTGTTGTACACTGTCATTCTTATTTCTGTTAACATTGTCTAATCCTACTAAAGAATCATATTTTCTTCCCTATCTTCTTGGTTATATAATTTATATGCTAATATAGTTTTAACTTGCTATCTACAATCACTCCCAAGTATTTATAACAGCTAACCCAATCAATTTTTAACCATCAAGAACTGTCACTGTTCAGATCCCTTACCTCTGAGTTTAGAGTAAGAAGCATCTAGTTTCTTTGTGTTAAGCTTTTACTTATTTCATTTAGTGACTGTCACTGGCTAGATTGCTGTTAACTGGTCTATAAGACAATCATTGTTTGTACCTGAAGCATCCAGGAGTGCCCTCTGCAAGTAGGTGTCTCACAAGCCTTTAGCACTTTTGGGGTTTCATTAAAGTATAAACAGTAATGGGCCAAGTACAGTGCCCTGTGCCACACCTAGCTCATTTGGTATTATTTTGGACACAACTTGATCGCATTTCACACACTGCTTCCTCCCCCTCAAGTATCTTTCAAACCATTTTAGCACATCACATATACTGTAGGCTTCCAGTTTCTGAAGTAGTTGGTCTGTCAGTAGCCTCAAAGGCTCTCTTCAGGTCCAGGGAAATTGCCACTACACTTTGTCAAAGATCCATCTGTTCTTTCCATTTAGAAATGGTACATTGTAGAGCAGTTTCTGTTGAATGCCTGGGTTGGACTTCAGAATGGACGGTTATATTGTTATGTAGGAACTTCAATAGTTGCTTGTGTACTGCATTCTCTAGTACTTTTTCAGTGCCAGGCAGAAAGTTTCTTGGCCTCATATCTTCTGCCTTGTTGGAGTCTTTCACTTTCAGTATAGGTTTTATTGTAGAGACTTTGTGGTTCGTGTACTTCACCTGTCTCAAGTGATCTCAACATTATATTATGTACTTTCTCCTATGTGTGACTAACTCAGTTTCATTTCTTGTATAGAAATTTTATAAAATGTGGCTGTTTTACTGTTCATATCATTTACAATTTCATCCAGTTCTTCAGTAGATATTTTCCTAAATGAGTCTAATGAATTTTCATTCTGAGTCACAAAGTTTATATTCTTTGTGTGAAGTATTGAGTCCACTATATCCTTTATACTGTCTATATAGAATTTTAGCTTTTCCACAATGTCAGTCTTGTTTGTATAAACACCGTCATTCACTTTTAGATCCCCTATATTGTTACTTGTTTTTGTTTTTGATATTACTTTTAGTGTTGTCCACATTTTGGTTGGATTTTGTCTGCAGTTATCTATAGTTTTACTGTAGTGTATACCTATTTTTCTTCTAATAACACGGATTTCCTCTTTTGAATGAGAATCCCATTTCATGATTTAGTTCCCACATTGAACCCACTACCTTTGACAACGTGAAGCATTAGCCTCTATCCTCTTTCTTTCTGAACTATTTTTCTTTGTTTCACTACCAGTACTATACAAAGCAACATTTCACACAGGTGCCTTCAAAAACTTTCTAACACTTCAATTAATATTCAATGATAATTTTTTTCAGAAACAATTTCCTTCCCATTGCCATTCTGCATTTTATGCATTCTATACTGCTGCCATTGCATGCTATTTTACTGCCTGCTTAATAACTCGTGTACCACTTGTATTGTTACCTGATTCCTTCATATTGTCTGATTTTCTTATACACTTATTTTACTCTTCTTAATGTTTCTTATGTGCTCCTTTTTAAGACACTGTCCATTCTATTAAATTGCTTTTTAAAGTCCTTCCTCTGTCAGAATACAATGTAATTAACAATTCACTCTTGATTCATTTTCCCTTAATTTTGATTCCTTCTCCAAATTTCTTCTCACTTTCCTTCAGATCTTGCTCATGTATATACTACTGTGGGAAATGCTACAACCCTGCCTTACACCCTTCAAATCACTGTGTCCCTTTCATGCCTTGCCACTTAAAACTGCTGTCTGCTTTTAGTACATCTTGTAAATAATGTTCCATTCCCAGTATTTTACCCCTGCTGACTTCAGTATGGGAAAGGGTGTATTCCAACCAGCATTATTGAAGCATTCTCCAAATCCAGAAACTAGAAATGTAGGTTTGCCTTTCCTTAACCAGTCATCTATGTCGTGTATTACCTTGCATGTTCTTACATTTCTCGTAGGCCTAATCAAAACTGATCTTTGCTAAGGTTGGCTTCTACCAGGTTTCCATTCTTAAGTAAATAATGCATGTTAAAATTTTGAAACCATGACTTATTAAACTGATAGTTCTGTAATTTTCACACCTGTCTGCACCTGCTTTCTTTGTAATTGGGACCATTACTTTTTCTTTGACGACTGGGGGTATTTTGCCAATTTCATGCCAGTATCGTGTACACCAGGTCTAATAGTTTCGTCATGGCCAGCTCTCTGACATCAGTAGTTCTGGGGGAATGTTGTCTACTTGAGGGGCCTTACTTTGACTTAGGTTTTCCAGTGCTCTCAGTCTCTTAGTACAGTAGCTCCTACCCCATCTTTATCCTCTTCCTTTCCTACAAGAGTGCCTCATAGTTCATTACCTTTGTAGAGTCCCTGTATATATTTTTTTCCATCTTTCAGCATTCCCTTCTTTGTTCAGAGCTGGTCTTCCATGTGAATACTCGATATTCCTTGAACTGCTTTTGTCTGCAAATGTCATTTTTCCTGTGTGTGTGATCCATTTTGTCATTATTTTATGATGTGATTTTTACCCATCTGCTGTGGTCCATGACATCAAGATGTCAGAACCTATATACAGGATAATCTTAATACTTATGTAGATAAACTGTGGTTAGCCTCGTAAATCACGGATAGCAGAATGTACCATCAATCACATGACAGCCCAAAGACCCGCACCTTCAGTGCTGTCGTCGTGTCGTGTTATAAACGACAGCAAAAGAGGCTTGCTGGACTGCTTTTAACTGCTTTATTTCCTCCACGGTTGTTTGGGGTGGCCTATGCCGTTTATCCGGCATCAAGGTCCACTCCCCGATTTCTGGCCTGACCGTCGAGAACGCCCGTGGACCACGCTGATGTTTCCAATGCACTGGGCCGTTCCTATGCGGAGGTTTCGAGCTCTGCCCATTACCACCCTGCCTTCCTCCCTCGGAAACAGGTAGAGGAGGCACAGCCGCCTTCTTTCCACTCTTTTAATCGTGAAAGTTGTGTCTCCTTTACCATGCAGGAGCTAGACCGTGCTCTCGCCCTGTCCCGATCTTCTGCTCCCGGACCCGATTCCATCCATATTGAGATGCTGAAGAACCTCTCTCCTGCGGGCAAATGTTTCCTTCTTAGTACCTATAATCACATATGATATGAAGGTCAGGTTCCCACAAGTTGGCGTGAAGCCATTGTTGTCCCCATCCCCAAACCAGGAAAGGACAAACATCTTCCTTCCAGTTGTCGCCCCATTTCTCTCACGAGGTGATGGAACGCATGGTTAACGCTCGGTTGGTCTGGCTCCTCGAATCTCGACACATCCTGACTGATGTCCAATGTGGTTTTCGCCAACACCGCTCTGCTGCTGATCACCTCGTTACCTTGTCAACCTTCATTATGAATAACTTTCTAAGGAAGCGTCAAACGGTAGCAGTGTTCTTAGACTTGGAGGAGGCGTAAGATACCTGTTGGAGAGCGGGTATTCTCCGCACATTGCACACATGGGGTTTTTGTGGCCGCCTCCCTCTCTTTATTCAAGCATTTTTGGCGGATCGCAAGTTCCGGGTACGGGTGGGCTCTGTTTTGTCACAACTTTCGCCAGGAGAATGGGGTGCCACAGGGGTCTGTCTTGAGTGTGGCTCTCTTTGCCATTGCAATCAATCTGATCATAGAATGCCTTTCAGGCGACGTTTCCTGATCCCTTTTTGTAGACGATTTCGCAATTTATTGCAGCGCCCAGCGGACGTGTCTCCTGGAACGTTGTCTCCAGCGCTGTCTTGACCGCCTATATTCCTGGAGCATTTTGAACTGCTTCAGATTCTCCACTGAGAAAACAGTGTGTATAAACTTCTGGAGATACAAGGAATTTCTTCCACCATCTCTACGTCTCGGCCCTGTGGGTCTCCCATTTGTGGAGACAACAAAATTCTTGGGGCTAATGTTGGATCGGAAACTTTGCTGGTCCCCACACGTGTCCTACCTGGTTGCCCGTTGTCCCCGATCCCTTAATGTTAGTGTCGTCAATGGGCACATCATGGGGAGCAGATTGTACCGTCCTGCTTCACCTTTACCAGGCCAGTGTTCAGTCGAAGCTCGACTATGGAAGCTATATATACTCCTCTGCATGGCCATCAGTTCTCCGCCGTCTCAACTCCATCCACCATCAGGGATTACGCCTATCGTCCGGTGCATTTTATACCAGCCCTGTTGGAAGCCTTTATGCCGAAGCTGCTGTATTACCCTTGACCTCTCGGCGTGATATACTCTTGTCGGTATGCATGCCAACTGCTGTTGATGCCCAACCATCCATCTTACCCATTATTCTTTGATGACTCACTTGATCGCCAATATCGGTTGTCTGCGATAGCCTTGCTTCCACCTGGAGTTCGGTTTTGCCGCCTGCTTCAGCAGCTCGATTTTACCCTTCCTTCCATTTTTTGGTTGAGTGAGGGCCCATTGCCACTGTGGCATCAGGCCCAGGTTCACACCCACCTTGAATTTAGTTTGCTCCCGAAGGAGAGCACTCCCGATTTGGTATACCGCTCGAGGCTTGTCGAACTCTGTTTGCGGTTCGATAATGCCATATCTACACTGATGGTTCCAAGAGCACTGACGGTGTCGGATGTGCCTTCCTCGTCGGGGACAACCTGTTCCAATACAAGCTCCCTGACTGGTGCTCGAATTTCACGGCTGACGCTTCTTGCTTTCCACCGGGCTGTTTTGTACATCCACCGCCGCCACCGCCATCCTTTTTACGCCATCTGCTCTGACTCCCTTAGTGCCCTGCAGAATCTTAAGGACCCTTTCTCGACTCATCCTCTTGTCTATCGAATCCAGCAGTCCCTCCAGTTGCTAGCAGATAACAGATGTCACGTTTCTTTTCTGTGGGTCCCTGGCCATGTGGGTGTGCCCAGGAACAAGACCGCCGACATAGCAGCCAAAGCAGCTGCTCTTTTGCCTCACATGGCTACTTTTTGCGTCCCATTAGATGTTCAACGGGCTTTTTGCTGGAGTATTGTGTTGTCCTGGCACATTGCGCGGTTCTCACTCCACAACAATAAAATGAGAACTGTAAAACCGGTCCCGACTGCTTGGAGGACCACCTCATGCCCCTCTCGGCGAGAGGGGTCATCCTGGCCCGGTTGTGGGTCGGTCACTTCCTATTCAGCCACCATTTGCTAACCGCCGACCCTGTACCGATGTGCTCCTGTGGTGAATTGCTGACAGTACGACATGTTTTACTGTCTTGTGTAAATTTTCATCATCTCCGTGTAGCCCTTCACTCTCCGTCTACTCTGGAGGAACTTTCAGCTAATGACACACGAGCAGCTGCTAGAGTTTTGCCTTTTATCAACATGGCCAATTTATCAAAGGATATTTAACCCTTATAATTGTTTTTATCTCTCGTTTTTAGCTTTCCCTTGATATTCTGTCAGTTATAAATTTTTCGAGATCTAGCGAATCTGTGTTCCGATCTGAGTGCTAATGACCTGAGAAGTTGTGCGCCCTAAAACCACAAAATAAAGTAGTCTGTCATTATTAGACCTATTCCTGTAATACTGCAAGTGATTTCGTATTTATTACCTTGTACTCACCAGAAATCATGTTCATCTTTGCACAGACTTAACTAATGAAGTTATAGTGGGGACTAGTTCTGACTTATTCATTTTCCTTACCTGATTAAGGAACCTTAACATTCAATGCTCAGGTCCATAGAATGCCAGGTTTACTTTCCTGATATCCTCCTGAGTAGTCCCCACTCAGACCTGAATGGGGAACAATTTTACTTGTGGAATGTTTTACCCGAGAGGATATCATCATATATTCATACAGTAGAGTTGCATGTTCTCGGGAAAAGTAACAACTGTAGTTTTCCCTAGTTTTCAGCTGTTTGCAGTAACTTTTTGTCAAAGCCACATTGGCTAGCTGAATCGTCGGAGGTTTGCTTGGCTTCCACAGATATACCTCTGCTACGGCTGCTCTTCTGGTCTGGCTATCATTATTGTTTAGGAACTTCAGCAGTGTCTGGTATTTGGGGACAGGTAAAAGTACATAAGTAGGTGAAATCCTAATTTAGGTTTCACGCCTTTCCAATGTGCAGCTATTTGTAACAGAAGGCAGCCAATCAGAAGTGTCATTGAGTGCCAATGAAACTTTCATACCATGAAGGAATGTGGTGTGTAATTTAAACGTAATAACATTTACATGAGGTCTTTGTTTCAATGTAATATATAATTTTGTTTTATAGGAAACAAAATAAGATATTTTGGCATTTTCACATAGTAGAATGAGGTATTATAGTAATGGGGGAAAAATTTGTTAGTGCCATTAATAGAAATAGGTTTTAGATGGTGAATGGGGAAGTACATAGAGAAAACCTGTTGCTATGTGGGAGTGACAGATTTTCAATTTGCCTACTGAAAATTTAATACAGTTTATTATTGACAAATTAACATTTCATAATAAGTGAAAGCTACATAGAGGAGGAAAATTTTCACCCATGTAGTGACTGGTTCTCAGTGTACTTTTTTGATATACTACAGTGATAGTTGGAGAAATGACATTTACCCTGAAATTTGTAAAACATTGATCTTTTTCTTACTATTTCAGTATTCTACTAGCCTATAAAAATATTCATGTAAAATGTATAATACCACTCATTAAAAATATTGGCTTATTTCATATGAATGACACAAATTTTGGTTAAAAACAATTATGCGGGCAATCCTGTGTTTATGAAGCAAAATTGAAAGGGTGCTTTCATTGTCTTTCTAAATGAAATTTGACGGGCTGCATTTCACTACCAACCTCTGCACTTAGAGAAGCTAGTGCCACCTAAACTAAGATTTACTTTCAAAATATTTATTCAAAATTATTATTCTGCTTACTGGAACTGTATATATGATTTATAGGTATGTGAGTGTTTCTGACCAGTACAGATGCTAAATATCGCACTGGTATTGATATTACTGAAATTTGACTGTCGTAATTGTATAATAAAGGCAATACTGAAGGACTCAATACCACCTGTTCACTTTGACATGTCATGGGCATTGACATTAAATGGAAAACAATCTTCCAATAAAACAACTTGTAAAGTAGAATTTTCTTTATACAAAAAGTAATTTTTTGGGACTTAAGTAGTTGGATGAGTGAACATAAATTGATCAGCTTGTATTATTAAAAGTAGACAATTCATAACAAAAGAAAAATAGTTTTGTCAGCATGAAATGCCGTTGTCAGGACCAAAGCTGATAGGTGGTATTGCATGCCTTCATTCACCCAAATTAAATGCAGTGTTAATGTACCAAAAGTACAAATATACTGTAAGAAAAATTTTCTTTCCACAGGTGGTGCCTGCCCGTGCTGCAATTTATCTGAAGCTGCAGAAATTTTTTTCCGGTATGGTATTTTATGCATCTATTACAAAGGGGTGTTCACATGAGTTGATAATTAAAAAATTTAGTGTTCTGATACTTGACTATACTACCAGTACAGATTGCTGGTTTTGGCATGTTTTTAATATTGCATAGATTGCTTGTGAATGAACCATGTAAATATTAACTAAGTAACACATATTTACAGATGATAGAATGAATGTGGAAACGAAATACAGGGTGTCTCACGGAAGACGACTGCCAGGCGTCCGCGGATTGCGCGGTACGGCTCCCAACTGCGTCTGCTGGCCACGGAAGCGCATGATTCTCAGACTCTATTGTGCTGTGGACGCATACACTGAGTTAATCTAAAAAATAGTCATTTGAGTAACCTAAGCTTACCTTTATTTACAGTAGATGTTCATAATGATGTCCCTCTATGGAAAGAGCGGTCTGACATCTCTTGAACACTTGAAGAATTTCGGCTGCCGGAATCTGGGAAATGACTAGTTGAGGCCTGTCTTCCGTATCTTAGAGTGTATGGGGATTGCTTGTATACACCTTGTCTTTAACATGACCCAAAGATGAGTCACAAGGATTTAGATCTGGAGAACGAGGAGGCCTGTCAACTATCCTATTGTCAAAATCACTTTATATTGCTGCTATATAAGCATTGGCAATGTGTGGTCTTGCATTGTTCTGCATGAAATAACGGTAGAGCTTTTTGTTGGGTGAAAGTTCTTGAAAAAATGGATGTAGAATATTGTTCACATACCTGTCAGAATTGTTCATGCAAAAGTATTCGACTAGTTATTTCCCAGATTTCGGCAGTCGAAATTAGTGTTTGCAAATGTGTTAGAAATGTCAGGCCACTCTTTCCATAGAGGGACATCATTTTGAACATCTACTGTATATGAAGGTAAGCTTAGGTTACTCAGATGCCAATGTTGTTTCACTTTAACTCAGTTTATGCGCCCCTGGTACAATAGTCCGTGAATCAAGCACTGACATGGCCAATGGATGCGGTGACAGCGGCCGGGAACCGTACTGTGCGATCTGCAGATGCCTGGCAGGCGTCTTTCGTGAGGCACCCTGTAGTTTAAGGTGCACATTCTAAGAGCACTAAACCCTCCGTGAGGAAATAGATTTTCTAAAATGGTGTACATATTTGCCACATGCTCTTAAAGCGTTTCTTTGAATTTCGTTAATTATGAAGAAATATAATAATGGAAAGTCCAGGTTGGAATAAATAATATAGTGAGGACAGTTTACAACTCACCGCAAAGACGTGGCGACGAGCTGTGACAGGCACATACAAAAGACACACACATACAACACATTCAGCTATCGGTCATGGCCTTCTTCAGAAAATAGAGCACTCACGCAATCACACAGGCACACAACAGTCATACAACCATCATAATTATGAAGACATTATTAGATACGTTGTTTGAGAGTATTAAGGAAATTAATGCTTCAATAATAGGCTTCTGATTAGTGCTGTTCGCTTTAGGATCATTCATTTACTGTAACCAGTTTTGTCACAGTTGTTCGCTATGAATCTGCTTTCCATAAGATAGTGAGCTGCTACTTCTCTGCAGTGTCATACTGTAAGAACATTGCAGGAAATCGATTGTTACATTGGCTTGTAAAATACAAAAATTTTCAGATTGTTTGGATTGCTACTAATCTAACAATGTCTAGACTGACAATGAAATTTGAAGACTGTATCCAGATTACATAAAGGTAGACTGATAAAATTAGCAGTAATAGAGGCCTGGAAAGAAGGCTGGGCAAGTTATTGTCTAGAACGTTGGATTGGTTTCAGCAGTATCTTATCACATAACTGTGCAAACTCCCAGAAACCATTAAAGGTACTGATAGTGAATTAACTGACTTCACAGCTTTGTTGCAAGTGGATCATATCAGTGCACACTTTTCTGCAGAGTGAAAGTTTCATTCTAGAAATTTGGCATTGTTTGATATTAGTATTTTATATGGTAATGATTTTGATTTGCAGTTAGTGATCCTAATGCAGACATATAGTTAACAAACCATGTACACCATGACCGCTTCTGTGACAGTAAAATTCTTTTTGATGATAAAATATTTGACCTTGTTTACGAGTAGAGATCATCTTCATGGGTGTAGTGTACTTCATGTTTGTACCCTGAATGTCTGCACTTGTTGCTTTGTTGCATGCAGGGACAAAGCAGTCAGTTGTTTTTTTGTGTGCGCCAAGTCTGACAGTGTCTAGGAAAAAAAAAAAAAAATAAATAAATAAATAAAATATACATAAATTGATGAAATGTTGAACTTTTTTCATACAGTTTACATTGAAAATTATCATTGTTGCAAGTTATTAGTACTGCATCCCTTCCCTCCCCCCCCCCCTCCCTCCCAGAGTTTTTATTTCTGAAATGGGGGAGTTACTATAAGTGGGCATATGCATGCTTCACCAAAATTTAAGTAATAAAAAATGAGTAGACCTACATTTTTATTGGACTTACAGCTCATTTTAACTCTTGTCTCTAATGTTGCCATTAGCTGGAACTGGGTCTTTTTTAGATGCTCTTTCCAAATATCTTAAGAACCATCATGAGCAAATTAAATACCAATATTCTTGAAACTCTTTTCTGGTGTCTGAGGAGTGATTGGATTCAAAGAAGGCATGATCCATTGTGTAATTGTATGGATGGATAGTTGTGGGCTACCCGTGTACATTGTCCACCATACAGTTTGTCTAAAATTTTTTGACTCTTGAGGGGCCTTGTTTGTATGCAGATTTAATGGCTACATCATTGTGGTAAGCCCTTTGGCAATAATTACCAGACAAATTTTTGTTAGTACAATTTGTTTACATTTACACAAACTAAGTGGCTGTGAAAGCTGTCAGGAACAAGCATATATTTTGTTTAGCAGGGTTCTGTGCTGGCTTTTCCATACAGCTTTTAGCCAGTCTTTGACTAAACTGCCCTCCATCAATGCCTTTGGTTGCATTCTATCATAAATTCCCTTTTAGAAATTTTCTCTGGTTATTTTCTTTTATACATGCAGTAGGGCAATAGTTTTCATTTATCCTCTGTTACACCTAACTATACAGTGAAGCTTTCCATCTCCTGAGGCATAAAGAGTTGGGGGGTGGGGTGGTACCAAGGGTTTGATCAGTGTTTCCAGTCTTTGAAAAAGGAAATTTTTGTTCCCTCAGTCATAGCAAAAGTGAATGACATTCAGCAACTTTATCTGTATAGTCAGCTGGGAGTCATTGGTCATTGAAGTGAATGTTTTCTTTAGAAAACTCTAATTCTTCAGATACATTGTCCAACCTGGCTGGCTTTAAATTCAATAGTGTTCCCTTCTTGTTCTGTATACTCATGTGCTTTGAACTGTAGCATTTTGTCACAGCATAACCGTTTTCACATTTTAATCCACTTTAGGACTTTTTGCCCTTCATATTTTCTTTTGAGTTGGATGGAAAGGTCTGCTGTCTTTTAGTGATTTTACATTGCCCTTCTGATTCCTTCAGTAGGAAATAGTATTCAGTTGATAATCAAATTCTCAAGCTGCACACACCATTATCAATTACAAACTCAACAGCTCTTAAACAATGCCATAAAGTTAATTCTGATTGCCAATACTCATTTTCACACATTGTTCCCAGTACAAATCTGTACAGAATAGTGGGAAATTGTAAGTTTAGCGATACTGTATGGAGATTGGGGGAGGGGTGGTTGCTCAGCTATTTTCAGTTATGTTGTAAAAATATCATTATTCAAGAGCCAGTAACAGGCAATGTTGTGTAAATTACTGCTGCCAATTTTCACATAACTATCAAATTACAGTAGAGTCTGGATTATCTGATCTTTAGTATCTGACCTTTTGTGTTATCCAGCCATTTCTCTGTGCCAGGACTGTATGCAGTAGCCATGCACTAGACAACAGGTCGGTGACTATACATATTCTTTTGGAATGTGTCATTATCATTGAGTTATTTGATGTCTGCTATTCCTCAATGCTAGTGCTAACCTAGATCTGTAATGGAGTGGACCTGTTGTACTTAGTTTATAAAAAATTGTGGTGATTGCTTCAAAACGTGGGAAAAGCAGTCATTTCAATGTAATAAAAACTTAAAGGTATACAAAGAATAAACAATCGTGAAATTTTTCAAACTTCTTATTTTTCTGTATTTTTCGTGTTGTCTGACCTTTCTGTTTATCTGACTTTGCCGCGGACAGTTTAGGTCAGATAATCGAGACTCCACCGTAAAACATTTCAGAAAACTTATTCATTTCGTATTTTGACCACAAATTAAAGGGTTACTATAGGTGGTGGGTTATTATAGCTGAGTAAATACAAGATTTTTAAATAAAATTGGAGTGGGGCTGCCTCAGTTGGGTGGATGGGTTCCCATAAATAGATCAGGTTGTCAGTGTCGTGCCATTGGCCTACACGAAATGTGTTGCTTCTAACCTGTGTGCGGATCAGAAGTGCTGTTGTGCCCTCCTTACTGATCTCAACTTCAGTTAATGTATATGGAAATAATTCCCATATTGCTAAAGACTTAGAAAACCGTGATTACTCATTCCCAGATTTTTGCAGAAATTCCCTTATAACTTTGTGTGATAATGATTTATATTAAGCATGAAAAGTACTAAAATGCACTAGCACTCTGTGCATGTTACATATATTTTATTAATAATGGAAATTCTCCACAGAGATCACAAATTATTTTTCAAGAGAGATTGGCTGGTAAGTACTTACCTTTTTGCTGTACCGCCAGTAGTTACACACAAACTATCGGCGGTACAGCAAAAAGGTAAGTACTGGCCAGCCAATCTCTCTTTCGAAAAATAATTTAAATATATTATTACCCTTTAATAATTAATATTAGTTTTGAAGGAACTGGAGGAAACAGTGTTCTTCGCAAATGAAAGGGCAAAAGCAGTCTTGATCATTTCTAAAATGCACTGTACCAAAATGACAGGTAAGAATTGCAATGATTGTTGTTTTGGAGAGAGAACAATGGAACTGGGGGGGCACAGACCTGTCATATTAGATGCTGTTGTATTATTTAGGTCTGTGAAAAGCTCTTAGAGCCGAACAAGTTTGCTCTACATGTAACAGAAATTATCTGCACAGTTCCCTTTGGTTTTACATGCAAACAGCTGGCAGGAGTGTAATCTCCAACTTGAAAGTCCCTCCCGGTTTATGCCTTCGCCCGGAGACGGGCATATTTTGTGAGATACGGTGGTTCTTGTTGTGGTTTTTCTTCCTTCCTTCCTTCCTTCCTTTCTTACCCTTCGTTTTCTGTCTTTCTCTCCTTGAACTCTCCTAGCCTTCTTCTCCTCATTAGTCTCCGCCTCGGCGTTTGAGACACTTCTTTTCTTTCCTTCTTTCTCTTCCTTTCCTATCCTCTTCTTCTTTCCTCCCTGTGCGTGTCTGAAGGCCGACCCACGCATTATCGTGCGTAGCAGGTGACGGGGTAACGCGTAATTCCCCGCCCCGGGTAGACAAGTAAGGCACGTACGTACCCCCTGGTAAAGGCCAGGCCCAGGGAGGGGTGATTACCCGAGCTGGTACCTTCCGAACGTGCCGATTGGTCCCTCCGTCAGTTCTCGGGAGGTGTGACCTGAGGTGTGAACAATCACCTAAGGCGGGTAAGCCCTCGGAGAGGGCCCCCACTAGGAAGGAGCGCGCCATCGGAGACGCCGGTAATCACGGGGGACACTTCCGCGATGACTTCCTTATCTTCTTTCGTGACGTTGACCCATAAACGTAAGTTAGACTCGCCTCAGCCTAAAAAGACTCTGCCTAATGTACCTAAATTTCTGGTTGTCTCTCGCACCGACGGAAAGGATTTCAATTCTGTCAATCCTTTCGTTATACAGAAAGGTGTAGATGCAATTGCTGGCCCTGTTAAAACCTGTTCACGTCAGCGCAATGGCACATTGTTGCTGGAAGTGGAAAGTGCCTTCCAAGCCCAAAAACTGATACGTACTACGTTGTTGCACACTTTTCCAGTTAAGGTCGAAGCGCACCGCACACTCAACTCGTCACGGGGGGTAGTCTTCACGAGATCCCTTGACGGGTTGTCTGATGAAGATATCCAATCGTATATGTCCGATCAGGGTGTGACAGCCGTCCACAGGGTCATGAAAAAGGTCGATAATCATCTGACACCGACTCGTACTGTGATTTTGACGTTTGACAAAGTTGACCTCCCGTCGAAGGTCAAAGCAGGGTATGAAGTCATCTCCGTCCGCCCTTATGTACCTAACCCAACGCGCTGTTTTCAGTGCCACAGGTACAACCATACCCGTGAACATTGCCCAAATGCAGCAAAGTGTGTAACTTGTGGTAGGGACGCCCATGAGGGGGATTGCCCACCTCCGTCCCCTCACTGCCTAAACTGCAACGGTGACCATGCGGCTTCCTCTCGCGACTGCCCTGTATACAAGGATGAGAAGGTAATCCAGCAAATTCGGG
The DNA here is from genome assembly GCA_026315105.1 of Locusta migratoria. Classification (NCBI taxonomy): domain Eukaryota; kingdom Metazoa; phylum Arthropoda; class Insecta; order Orthoptera; family Acrididae; genus Locusta; species Locusta migratoria. The sequence continues at coordinate 116,481,576 of CM048753.1, read as the reverse complement.
TTACAGAGAAGGTATCGCCATCTGCCGCTCGAAAGTTGTTGACGAGTCGAAAGCCCACTGTCCTCCCAGCGGGTACATACAGTAAGGTACTCACCTCAACTCGACCTACCAAGGATTCTAGTACCCAGACATGTGACTTCACTTTCGCTGACACAGTTGTGCGATCCGCCAGCCTGAAGATTGCCCGTTCCACGTCCCCGCTCCCTCTTGCTGCTTCTAGGGTACAGTCTTCGTCAAACTCTAGTAAACCGCGGGCACCTAAACAAGATGCCCGGACCTTGAAAAAGGAACCCGTCCGTGAGGATTTTCTGCGTTCTCAGGCTTCCCAACCGTCAACTGCCTCTTCCTGCCGTCACTCTTCCAGAAGAGCTGACAAGAAAAAAGAGTTCCTCTCCTTCCCCGCCGAGGCGTGACCCATCTGTCACGCCGTCCAACAGTTGCCGGCCTCGGCCGTCTTCTGTTTCACCGGGACGCTCCGTTTGCCGGGCGCCCGGCCCTTTACCGGCGGTGGAAACTGCCCCTTCTGATCAACTCAGGGAGGTGGCAGGCGCGTCGGTCGAACCAATGGAACATGACCCTTTGCCCCAAGATAGCGATAGCAGTGCTCCCTCGAAATCCGGTCCTCAGCGGCCGTCGAGGTGACCCCGCTTGCTACTTGGTTTTTATCCTTATTTCTTCTCTCATTTTTATCATGGCGCTCCTTCAATGGAACATTCGCGGCATTCGTTCTAATCGGGAGGAGTTAAAACTACTCCTTGGATTGCACTGCCCGCTTCTAGTCTGCCTCCAGGAAACTAAGTTGCGTCCACGTGATCGGGCAGACTTTCCACACTACACCTCTGTGCGGTTCGACCTGCCACCCGTGGAAGGTGTCCCAGCCCATGGAGGGCTTCTGATGCTCCTTCGAGACGACGTCTATTTCCATCCCATTTCCTTGCACACTCACCTACAGGCAGTTGCCGTCCGCATCACCTTATCCACAGTTACCTTCTCCCTCTGTAATATATATTCGCCATCATCATCTGCCCTTACTAGGGCAGATGTGCTAAACCTTGTTGACCAGCTCCCTTCACCTTTCGTGTTGGTAGGCGACTTTAATGCCCACCACCCCCTATGGGGCTCTCCGGCACCTTGTCCGAGAGGCTCCCTTTTGGTGGACATTCTCCACCACCTCGATCTTGTCTGCCTCAACACCGGTGCACCGACCTTCCTTTCTGACACAACACACACTTATTCCCATATAGACCTCGCAATATGCACTCCTCAGTTTGCCGGTCGGTTTGAGTGGTATGCGCTTTCTGACACGTACTCGAGTGACCATTTCCCTTGTATCATCCACTTCCTGCATCATTCCCCATCTCCACGTCCCACCAGTTGAACATTTCTACAGCCGACTGGGGGCTTTATTCTTCCATGGCTGTTTTTCACAATCAGAATTTTCCCAACTGTGACAGTCAGGTCGAATACCTCACAGAGGTTATTCTCACTGCTGCTGAACGTTCCATACCTCGTACATCCTCTTCTCCACGTCGTGTCCAGGTCCCTTGGTGGACTGCAGCCTGCCACGACGCGCTTCGAGCCCGGCGCCGTGCTTTACGCACCTTCCGCCGCCACCCAACTTTGGAGAATTGCATCAATTACAAACGTATGAGAGCGCAGTGCCGTCGTATCATAAACGACAGCAAGAAAGCTTGCTGGACTGCTTTTACTAGTTCTTTTAACCGTTTTACTCCCTCCACGGTTGTCTGGGGTGGCCTACGCCGTTTGTCCGGCATCAAGGTCCACTCCCCGATTCCTGGCCTGACCGTGGAGAACGCAGTCCTCGTGGACCCAGCTGATGTTTCAAATGCATTGGGTCGTTTCTTTGCGGAGGTTTCGAGCTCTGCCCATTACCACCCTGCCTTTCTCCCTCGCAAACAGGTAGAGGAGGCACGGCCGCCTTCCTTCCGCTCTTTTAATCGTGAAAATTATAACGTCGCATTCACCATGCAGGAGCTAGATCGTGCTCTCGCCCTGTCCCGGTCTTCTGCTCCCGGGCCCGATTCCATTCATATTGAGATGCTGAAGAACCTCTCTCCTGCGGGCAAGTGCTTTCTTCTTAGTACCTACAATCGCATATGGACTGAAAGTCATGTTCCCACAAGTTGGCGTGAAGCCATTGTTGTCCCCATCCCCAAACCAGGGAAGGACAAATACCTTCCTTCCAGTTATCGCCCCATTTCTCTGACGAGCTGCGTCTGTAAGGTGATGGAACGCATGGTTAACGCTCGGTTGGTCTGGCTCCTCGAATCTCGCCGCCTCCTGACTAATATCCAATGCGGTTTTCGTCGACACCGCTCTGCTGCTGACCACCTCGTTACGTTGTCGACCTTCATTATGAACAACTTTCTAAAGAAGCGTCAAACAGTAGCAGTGTTCTTCGACTTGGAGAAGGCATACGATACCTGTTGGAGAGCGGGCATTCTTCGCACATTGCACACATGGGGCCTTCGGGGCCGCCTTCCTCTTTTCATTCAAGCGTTTTTGGCGGATCGCAAGTTCCGGGTACGGGTGGGCTCTGTTTTGTCAGATACCTTTTGCCAGGAGAATGGGGTACCACAGGGCTCCGTCTTGAGTGTGGCGCTCTTTGCCATTGCAATCAATCCGATCGTAGATTGCCTTTCAGCCGACGTTTCCGGATCCCTTTTTGTTGACGATTTCGCAATTTATTGTAGCGCCCAGCGGACGTGTCTCTTGGAGCGTTCTCTCCAACGCTGTCTTGACCGTCTATATTCCTGGAGCATCGCAAACGGCTTCCGATTCTCCACTGAGAAAACTGTGTGTATCAATTTCTGGAGATACAAGGAATTTCTTCCACCTTCTCTACGTCTCGGCCCTGTTGCTCTCCCTTTCGTGGAGACTACGAAATTCTTGGGACTCATGTCTTGGGACTCATGTTGGATCGGAAACTTTGCTGGTCCACACATGTCCTACCTGGCTGCCCGTTGTGCCCGATCCCTTAACGTTCTTCGTGTCCTCAGTGGCACGTCATGGGGAGCGGATCGTACCGTCCTGCTTCACCTTTACCAGGCCATTGTTCAGTCGAAGCTCGACTACGGAAGCCTTGTATACTCTTCAGCACGGCCGTCGATTCTCCGCCGTCTCAACTCTATCCACCATCGTGGATTACGTCTGGCGACCGGTGCATTTTATACCAGCCCTGTTGAAAGTCTGTATGCTTAGGCTGCTGTATTACCCTTGACCAATCGACGTGACATACTCTTGTGTCGGTACGCATGCCGCCTACGGTCGATGCCCAACCATCCATCTTACAGATTATTTTTTGACGATTCACTCGATCACCAATATCAGTTGTCTGCCATTGCCTTGCTTCCACCGGGAGTTCGGTTTCGCCGCCTGCTACAGCGGCTCGATTTTACCCTTCCTTCCACCCTCCGGTTGAGCGAAAGCCCATTGCCACCGTGGCATCAGGCCCAGGTTCACACACACCTCGAACTTAGTTCGCTCCCCAAGGAGAGCACTCCGGATTTGGTATTCCGCTCGAGGCTTGTCGAACTCCGTTCGCGGTTCGATAATGCCGTATTTATTTACACTGATGGTTCCAAGAGCACTGACGGTGTCGGATCTGCCTTCGTCGTCGGGGACAACCGTTTCCAATACAAGCTCCCTGACCGGTGCTCAAACTTCACGGCTGAGCTTTTCGCCCTCCACCAGGCCGTTTCGTATACCTGCCGCCACCGCCACCCTTTCTATGCCATATGTTCTGACTCCCTTAGTGCCCTGCAGGGTCTTAGGACCCTTTCTCGAACCATCCTCTCGTGTATCGGATCCAACGCTCCCTCCAGTTGCTGGCGGATGACAGCTGTCACGTTTCTTTCCTGTGGGTCCCTGGCCATGTGGGTGTGCCCGGGAATGAGGCCGCCGACACAGCAGCCAAGGCAGCAGCTCTTCTGCCTCGCATGGCTACCTTTTGCGTCCCATCGGACGATGTTCAACGGGCTCTTCGCCAGAGTATCGTGTCGCAATGGCACAGTGTGTGGCTTTCACTGTTCAACAATAAATTGCGAACTGTCAAACCGATCCCGACCGCTTGGAGGACCTCCTCACGCCCCTCTCGGCGGGAGGAGGTCATCCTGGCTCGGTTGCGGATCGGTCATTGCAGTTTCAGCCACCGTCACTTGCTATCCGCCGAACCTGCACCGCTATGCTCCTGCGGTGAACTGCTGACAGTGCGACATGTTTTACTGACTTGTGTTAATTTTAATCATCTCCGTGTAGCCCTTCACTTTCCGTCTACTCTGGAGGAAATTTTAGCTGATGACACACGAGCAGCTGCTCGAGTTTTGCGTTTTATCAACTTGGCCAACTTATCCAAGGATATTTAACTCTTTTAATTGTCTTTTATCTTTAGTTTTTAGCCTCTTGTTGATGTTCTGACAGTCTACATTTTTTTAGATCATAGCGAATCTGTTCTTGGCTGGGCGCTAATGACCAAAGAAGTTGTGCGCCCTAAAACCACACAAAAAAAAAACCCCAACTTGCAAGAAAATATTGTTCAGATATTGAGGATAAGATATCAGATTCCCAGAATACTTGCCATTGACAATTATGACCTACAAAGCTGTGCACTCAACAAAGTCATTGTGAATAACAGTAATTTTGTAATAATTGGGGACAAGTAATTGCTCTTCATGGAAGAATGCATAGACATACCATAAATGCTATTGCCATTAGTAACACATTGAAGCATAAATTTTACATAAAGCTTAAAATTCGGGGCTGAACTTCTGCCTCCACTTCTTTCCACAAGTGTGAAAATAAATCATTCCACTGCACCCAGACATTTACTGTACATGTTGGACATATAGGCATATAATTTATACATATTCATAAAAATGATTTTGTATCTAAACTTATTTAGAAAAATTTTCTAAGGGTTAATTTGCGTGAGTGCTCTACTTCTGAAGAAGGCCATGGCCGATAGCTGAATGTGTTGTATGTGTGTGTCTTTTGTATGTGCCTGTCGCATCTCGTCGCCACGTCTTTGCGGTGAGTTGTAACTGTCCTCACTCTATTATTTATTAATTTGTATTGAACACTGAGACAAGGTCAGGTATGAGGTAATAGTTGGTAGTCAGTGTTAAAATAATTTAAACTCGGAGGAGATAGCTGTTCTTTCAAATGCAGCGGTCCTGGAGTTATCAGTATGATACTGAACAGGAGGGACAATACTTGTGGAGGAGGAAGTATACCAAATACTTTGTAAGGCTTACCACATGGGGTTTGAGAGAACGCAAAAGTTTGAAATTGCTTTTTGCGTGCTTTGAAGTAAATTATAATAATCGGTATTTAGATATACAGAAAAAACTCGTTTTTACTTTCTCGGTTTTTACGTTTTCCGGCCATTGACACCATTTTTTGTCAGTCCCGTCAAATTTCCTACTTTTACAATGTTAATTCGCCCTCATTTTTGCGTTAACATATGTATACATTTTCCATGTTTTACACTTTTTGAAAGCATGTTCGTGAAGAAAAATGACATAAATTGACGCTAACATGGCTTTCCCCATAAAGTATAGCGCCTAAAAATTCTCTGTCGAATTTCTTGACACTTTGCATTTATTCAAATGTATATTTCGCGTTTCGTTGTTGACTTAAGACGTGCCGATTTGTGGCGATGTAGTTCCTCTTTCCACCAGCTTCTTTGCCAGTGTGTCTGGCGTATATTCAAACAATCAGAACCAGTTGCTTTGTTGAAGTGAGAATAAAATAGTGTTGCATTGTTTTTGTGATACATATTTCTGATAAAGAACGTTATCTGTCAAAGTTGGGGTATCGTAATACCCACAACCTCAAAAAAGCGATAATAGTGAGAGATGCCGATCCTATGCAAACATTACAAAAATACGTATACATATGTTTGTACTTGAGTACGCGAATAAATTCTCTAATATTGTTGTGTGAAACATCTAAAAATACAAAAAGAATGGAACTTTTTGTTTTACTACACAAATAATTAATGCCGGTAAAAGCAGTAATTTTGAAGATGTTACAAAGTTTGGCAGCAGCATCCAAACGATATCTATCGAAGCAGTTCAGGTATTTTTGAAGATGTTACATAGCCCAGCAGTGGGGTCCTCGATTATAATGAATGAAATTGTCAAAAATTTCTACTTCCCATAAAATTACATTTTTTAAAATAGTAAAAATTTGGATAACCTTTATTGTATAATAAACTTCCTGGCGTGTATTTAGATGCCTATTATGTACATATATCACAAATAAACTATGAAAATGCATGGCTGATCCAGTAAGCATATTTTACCCTTTAAAACATGATTTCCTGCATTTTACACCATTTCAGTGAAGTCCTTTGGAAAGCGTAAAAACGAGGTTCTACTGTAATTAATTTTAAAGTTGTTACTGTTAAAACATAGCTGTAGGACCTATTACCTCTTAAGTCAGCTTAGAGCACTTTGGAGGTTATAGAAATTTTTCATTTCAGGTTATGCTCAGTGTATTACAACTGAAATGGCTCTGCCACCAATCACCCCATGTCTTTGTCTGGCTGTGGACTTAGACTGGGCCACATGTGGTATGTATGGACACTGAAGGTACAGTTATTTTGTTGTTTTGGGAGTGTGTGTTGTGCTATTAATTGACAAACCTTCCTTTCTGCTTTCATTCCCTTGGTTATTGGCCCTGCAGTGGCTGGTTAGATCTTTGTAATATCATTAATCAGTATACAGTATTGAAGTCATATTATGCTTTCTCATAACTGCTGAAATAAGTGCAATTATTATATGTAATGTTAGTGAATTTTCTGATACTGAAGTGATTTTTATTAAGTTTCTGTATAGTAATGGGTGTAATCTTTAGACTTCAGCTTTAGTCTTATATGCAAATTAATGTGTGTTCCCTTAGAGGGAATGTTGGTACTGTAGAGAATGTTGTTCATACTGCCCACAGATCTTGTGTAGTCAGGGAAATTGCATCACTACTTGTCAGTTGGAGCTACAGTATTTGATATCCTGTCTTGTTTATAGTGCAGCTTTAGATCTAGGTTTCATATGATTACCTGAAGCCAACATATGTGGATATCAGATTGGGACACTGCAGTTACATGTGATACAGTTTATGAACCTGCGGTTTTAACTTTTCATCATAAAAAAATTTTGAACTGCAAAGTGAATTTTGAAAACTTTTATTAGTGTAAAAGTCTTACATATTTTAATCCATATTAGTATGCATGTTGTATGTAAATGTTCACAACTTTGCAGTTGACCCATTTACAACAATATTTTTGGCATTAGGTTTTCATATGTGGAACTGAAAATGACTTTCTTGGCTGAAGTGACTTTCGGTTCCTTTCGGGGTTTTGCCCTCTGTATTTTTGTACAAATTAACTGGTGAAGGTTACTTAATATTGGGTCATGTGGTGTTGATATAATCCACATGTACAGTATATAGTCTGATTTTCATGTGCACAGATTTTGTTTTCCCGCCATTTACACCATTTTTGTTAGTCTCGTCAAATTTCCTGTGTTCACGGAACTTATTTGCCTCTGTTTTGTTAACATATTTACATTTTTCTGCATGTTATGAAACCATGTTTGTAGAGATTGTATTTGACAAAAATTGATGCTGGCTTGGCTTTTGCTTTAATGTGTAGTGATCATAAACATTACCCAGTCAAGTTTCTTGACAGTTTGTGGTTATTGAAACGTATATTCCACATTTTGTTGTTTCCAGTATGCACAATACTGACTCAAGATGGGAGTAGCCCATCAATTGCTGTGCCAACTGTCAGCTTAGCTTAGTTTGTGACTGGTAATTTTCATGTTTAGCATTATGCATTTTGAGAATTTATTCTTATTGTGAAATGAAAATATGTATGCAAGTATTTTTTGTCTTTTATAAATGGTGAGAGGGTTTGCTTCTGTGTTTTTCTGCACATTGAAGGGGGCACATTTATGTTGTGATCTCAAATGCAATTTCAGATGCCGATTCGGTGCACATATCACAAAAATGTGCTTGAGAATGTAAATTTGAATATTGTCATGCAAAACATTGAAATACTTCCATATTATGTAATAAAATAATGAATGCCAGTTAGATTTGCTGACAGTGTCATTTATGATGAATGTAATTGTCACAAATTTCTACTTCCTATAGTTACCAGTTCCAGTTCCACTTTATGCTTGAAATGCCACAAAATTCAGATAACCTTTATTAAATAGCTTTTTGGCCTGTTATGTACATAAATTACATCAATGCAAATTTACCATTTAAACTTGACTTCCTGTATTTTCACTATTTTCTTAGACGTCCCCTGAAAATGTAAAAAAGGAATTCTACTGTAGCTGTGTACAATAGCACATGTGCACACACACACACAACTAAAAGCCAACATAGAAGGCAATATAATGTAAAGGTGTCATTAGAACCTGACACCAGACATCACACTGGTGGTATTCAGCTCCTAGTGCCTCACACTGCCAAGAACTTCTTGCCCTGTACAATACTGATTAAAATTTGCAAACAGCATGTCTAATTTAACACGTGATATTTCAATATTTGGCCTCGATGTCATTTTTGTTAAATTTTAGTTCCTAATGCATGAATTTGGTCAGGTGATAAACTTCTTGTTTTCCTGTTTCAGTAAATTATGAATGAAAACGTTTTGCTTCTTTAAAATACATTATAAAAATTTGCTTCCAGATTCTGTTAACTGACTTCAGGAGTTCCGGCTTAAACATATCTGTATGATTTGTTTGTTGTAATTACTCAAAATATTTTACAAACCCTAATTGCATTTTATCACCTCTTAAACTGTCCCTTCTCATTAACCTGTGTTGTGTAGTTGCCTTTTCGTGGTACCTTGAAATTTCAAAGAACATAACATACTAATCTAAATTTTTTGTAGTCTCCAGACAAAGCAGTCAGTTCTGGAAGGGAAGTTGATGCCAAATCCTGCTGAGGCCTCAGTTAACACCAGGTACTGTGTTTTTAAGTGCTTTATATTGTGATGATTTATGTTTGTATCTCCTGGCAATGCTAATTATATTGTTTAGCTGTATAATGCCAGTTACATTGATTGGGTGCTAACTTTCTGAAGTAAAGCAATGAGAAATTTCTGATGTTGATAATTCACTTTGTTTACATTGTGCTGTGTTGTGTATGTCATTTGAAAGTAACATTATATAGTATAATAAGGATAGGTTCAACTCACCACAATGGGTGAGCCCCACCAGACAGGTGGATGGGAGGGGTGGGGGGTTTGAGGAGATCATGTGCACCCTCAACTTTACTTTTAGAACCATAGTAAAAATGGTAAAGCACTCAACAATCCAAAGATTGGTTTGAGCACCACAGTGCTTTAGTAGGCAGGGTCCTGTGTGGAGGTGGTATGCTGTTACCTTTATCCGACCTTCAAACTGGCTTACCCTGCCAGTTATGGTGGACATAGTTTAATGCAGATTTCAAACCACAGTGCTATTTGATATTTTTTCATGAGCAATACTGCCAGAGGTGAAAGAAGTGGAAAGTGACAGATAAAACTGGTGTGGGTATTGAATCCGTGATCTTTTGCTTTGTAGTCTGACACTCTACCACTGTGCAACTGAGGTGCCATAGTGTTTGTAATAAGACTTGATCATTCATATAATCACAAGCACAACTTTCCAACACATGACTGTCAGAGAGAGAGAGAGAGAGAGAGAGAGAGAGGCTGTACTAAGCTTTTTGACTATATTTTGTTCTAATAGTGCATGTATTCATTTGTTGTACTGCTAATTACTAATATTGTTGTTTGTTAATTTACAGAACTGAGTCACCCAGCACGGGTTGCAAACCTCTTAACCCAGAGGCAGAAGAATTTTCGCCCCGTATGGGTGGAGAATACCTCGACCCAGAGGCGGAGGAATTTTCGCCCCGTATGGGTGGAGAATACCTCGACCCAGAGGCGGAGGTTTTCTCGCCCCGTATGGGTGGAGAATACCTCGACCCAGAGGCGGAGGTTTTCTCGCCCCGTATGGGTGGAGAATACCTCGACCCAGAGGCGGAGGTTTTCTCGCCCCGTATGGGTGGAGAATACCTCGACCCAGAGGCGGAGGTTTTCTCGCCCCGTATGGGTGGAGAATACCTCGACCCAGAGGCGGAGGTTTTCTCGCCCCGTATGGGTGGAGAATACCTCGACCCAGAGGCGGAGGTTTTCTCGCCCCGTATGGGTGGAGAATACCTCGACCCAGAGGCGGAGGTTTTCTCGCCCCGTATGGGTGGAGAATACCTCGACCCAGAGGCGGAGGTTTTCTCGCCCCGTATGGGTGGAGAATATCTCGACCCAGAGGCGGAGGTTTTCTCGCCCCGTATGGGTGGAGAATACCTCGACCCAGAGGCGGAGGTTTTCTCGCCCCGTATGGGTGGAGAATACCTCGACCCAGAGGCGGAGGTTTTCTCGCCCCGTATGGGTGGAGAATACCTCGACCCAGAGGCGGAGGTTTTCTCGCCCCGTATGGGTGGAGAATACCTCGACCCAGAGGCGGAGGTTTTCTCGCCCCGTATGGGTGGAGAATACCTCGACCCAGAGGCGGAGGTTTTCTCGCCCCGTATGGGTGGAGAATACCTCGACCCAGAGGCGGAGGTGTTCTCGCCCCGTATGGGTCGGGAAGATATTTGCCCAGAAGTGGATATTTTTTATAGGTATAGTATGCCCATATTTAAATGAATAGTAATAGTTTTTATTTACCTTGTGAAAGTATTTGTTTCTTTAATAGTCTTCAATGTTTTGAAGCTGTTTGATGTTGATAAGAATATCATAGTATTCATATTACACAATTCGATAAATTTTCTGTGGTTCTATTCCTTCAGTCAGTGTAAACATTTGTCACATGCTTGGATGTAACTCATTAAATCTTATGTGGGGTACTGTCAGGTCATCAAAAATCATGCAATATTGCAAAAAAAAAAAAAAAAAAAAAAATTTTGCATGTAAAGTGAAAAATCTGGCAGTTAATCTGGTTAATTCGCCCCTATTTTTGCATTAACAAAATTAAATTTCCTCATATGTTTTTGAAACCATGTTGAAGGAAAAATGACGTAATTCACATTGATGCTGGCTTTTGCCTTGAAGTATAGTGTTTATAAACATTACGCAGTCAAGTTTTCTTAACACATTGCATTTATTCAAATGTATATTTCGCATTTTTTTGTTTACAGTACATGCCTGTTTGACTCTTTATCGTTCTGTGGTTGACTCACACGATGCTCCCATCACCCATCGCATCGTCAGCTTATCTTTGTTTATGCAACTGGTAGTTTTTTATGCTCTGCATGGAGTGTTTAAAGAATGTATTCTTATTGTGAAATGCAAATATTTAAGTATTTTTGTCATTTTATAAATGGTGAGATTGGTGGTTTGATTCTGTGTCTTTATGCACACTGAAAGGGGCACAGTATGTTGTAAACTCCGCTTCTCACCTGCTATCAGTGCTTATGCTGGCGACAGATGAACAATGAAGTGTAGAATTGTGTGAATATTTTTCACGAGCTTCTGAGTAAATGTTTTTGCTGCTCGTTTGACTCGCAGAAAAATTAATACTGTACCTGTTCTAGGGTTGACAGGTTCTTGTATGTACCCTTGTTCATTCAGAAAAAATAATTTTTGTTTCAATTGAAGTTGTCAAGAAAAATCATTTATTGGTCATGTGAGCTGCCACCATTACCATTGGTACGAACATAACCACTGCAGCCCGGTGAGAAATGTCGTACAATTTAACTACTCAAAAATGTTATTATAGTGAGATGCCGACACTGCGGATGTCACAAAAATATGATGCCTACATTTACAATGCAAAGTGCGAATAAATTCTTGAATATCGTTGTGCGAAACATCGAATAATACAAAAAGTATGGAACTTGTGCAGTTCACTATGAACACAATGAATGCTAGTCAGAGGCTTGTTGACAGTTGATTATGATGAATGAAATAGTAAAAAATTTCTACTTCCTGTAAAGTTACCAGTTCCATTTCTGCCTGGCACTTAGCATAGTACAAAATTTGGATAAACTTTATTACATAATAAAAAAAATCCTTGTAAGTATTTTGATGCTTGTTGTACATGTATCACAAACTCCGAAAATGCAAGGATGATCAGTAAGCGTAGTTTATAGTTTAAAACATTTTTTGCATTTTAGATTTTCCCACTTTTTACACCATTTTCATTATGTCCCTTGAAAAGTTTTTAATTGGGTTCTACTGTATTTTGTTTTACAAGATAGCATTTCACTTTGGTTTAATTTGTGAAAGTAGTTTTAACACTTAAAACATGGGTGTATGCACCTATTAGCCCACTGAGCAAGTGACAGAGCGGCCTGTTGTCACCTCCATGGCTGACAGGCGCCACTGCTGTCCTGACCATCACCCTGCCTGCTCTATTCTTGTACTGTCAGACTTGTTCTCCTTTTGATTGCCTCACCCTGCCTGTAAGTTACATTCCCTCAGTGTTGTTGAATGGGTTGTCTTGGGAAAGTGACTCTGGTGTACATTCCCATTCATATGTACTGTTTCTCTCTAAATACACCCTCTGCCAAAATGTAGTACCTGATCTTCTCTATTCCTTTTACAGCCTTTAATGAACTGGGACAGTTCAAACCATTGTTTTATACATACCCAATTCATGTCCCCCCTTTTTGTGCAATAACAAATAATAATTGCAAAATTTTAACACGACTTATCTACAGGAGAATGGAAAAGCTGGTAGAAGCTGACCTAGGGGAAGATCAGTTTGGATTCTGGAGGAACGTAGGAACCCTGGAGGCAATACTCACTTTACGTCTTATCTTAGAAGATAGATTAAGGAAAGGCAAATCTACATTTTTAGCCTTTGTAGATTTGGAGAAAGCGTTTGACAATGTTGACTGGACTACACTCTTTAAAATTCTGAAGTCAGCAGGGGTACAATACAGGGAAAGGAGAGTTATCTACAACCTCTACAAAAGCCAGACCGCAGTTATTAGACTCGAAGGGCATGAAAGGGAAGCATCAGTTGGGAAGGGAGTAAGACAGGGTTGTAGCCTTTCTCCGATGTTGTTCAATTTGTACATTGAGCAGGCGATGAAGGAAAGCAAGGAAAATTTTGGAATAGGGATTAAAGTTCAGGGGGAAGAAATAAAAACATTGCGTTTTGCTGATGACATTGTAATTCTGTCAGAGACAGCGAACGATCTGGAAGAGCAGTTGAATGGAATGGACAGTGTGTTGAAGAGAGCGTACAAAATGAACATTAACAAGAGCAAAACAAAAATAATGGAATGCGGTCTTAGAAAATCAGGCGATGCTGAAGGAATTAGATTAGGTAACGAAACAATGAAGGTGGTAGATGAGTTTTGTTACTTGGGTAGTAAAATAACATGCGATGGTCGCAGTACAGAGGATATAAAATGCAGAATGGCAATGGGAAGAAAAGCATTTTTGAAAAAGAGAAATTTATTAACATCGAATATTAATTCAAGTGTAAGGAAGTCTTTTCTGAAGGCATTTGTGTGGAGTGTTGCCTTATACGGGAGTGAAACATGGACGATAAGCAGTGTGGACAGGAAGAGAATAGAGGCTTTTGAAATGTGGTGCTACAGAAGAATGCTGAAGATTATGTGGGTAGATCGCATAACTAATGAAGAGGTACTGAACAGAATTGGTGAGAAAAGGAATTTTTGGCATACCCTAACTAAAAGAAGGGATCGCTTGGTAGGACACATTCTTAGACATCGAGGAATCATAAATTTAGCATTGGAGGGAAGTGTGTGGGGTAAAAATCGCAGAGGGAGGCCAAGAGACGCGTATAGTAAGCAGATTCAAGTGGATATGGGTTGCCGTTCTTATGAGGAGATGAAAAGGCTTGCTCAGGATAGAGTAGGGTGGAGAGTTGCATCAAACTAGTCTCTGGACTGAAGACCATAACACCCTTCTCTTAATGTAAGTTTGCATTTTGTCCATCAAGGCCTGCTGATGCTTCAGTAGCAATTGCAGTAAATAATGGACATGGTGATTCAGTCTCTTCTTTCCCACATTCGCATTTTTCACTGGTAGTAAACACACACTGCATGTTTGAGTTAAACTGCCACAGACTGGTAATGTGGAGATTACTAGAATGAATTTCGCTCTGCAGTGAAGAGTGCACCGATTTAAACTTCCTGCTGCATTAAAACTCCACTTTAAGACATTTTATCAGAGGCTTCATGTATATATCTACTGTTTAATGAAACTCTGCATGCTAAATTACGATGTCATAATTTTTCATTTTTCATTATTTTCAATAAGTAACAGTATGTATATACAGTAAAACCTCGTTTTTACATTCTCGGTATTTACGTTTTCCCGCCATTTACACAATTTTTTGTCGGTCCCGTCAAATTTCCTATGTTTACAATGTTAATTCGGCCTCGTTTTTGCGTTAACATGTTTACACTTTTCCCGCGTTTCGTTTTACGCTTTTCAAAAGTATTTTCGTGAATAAAAAGGACGTAATTGACATTAGCATGGCTTTCCCCATAAAGTATAGGGCTTAAAAATTATTCGCAGTCGAGTTTCTTGACACTTTGAATAAATGCAAACGTATATTTCGCCTTTCGTTGTTGTTTACGATGCGCCGATTTGTGGTGATGTAGTTCCTCTTTCCACCAGCTTCTTTGCCAGAGTGCTTGGCGTGAGAATAATACTGATTTGTGGTGATGTAGTTTCTCTTTCCGCTAGCTTCTTTGCCAGAGCAAAGTTACTCAATCAAAACCAGTTGCTTTGTTGAAGTGAGAATAGAGAGTTGCATTGTTTTTGTGATACATATTTATGATTAATAAAGAACGTTCTCTATCAAAGTTGGGTATCATAATACCCACAGGCTCAAAAAAGCTATAATAGTGAGAGGTGCCAATCCTATGTAAATGTCGCAAAAATACTTATGCATATGTTTGTACTCGAGAATGCGAATTAATTCTCTAATATCGTCGTGTGAAACATCTAAAAATACAAAAATAACGGAACTTTTTGAGTTTTACTACGTAAATAATTACATAATGCCGGTAAAAGGCAGTAATTTTGAAGATGAGTTACATAGCCTGGCAGCAGCATCCAAACGATATCGAAGTGGTTCAGGTAATTTTGAAGATGTGCTACATAGCCCAGCAGTGGAGTCCTCAGTTATAATGAATGAAATTACATCAAAAATTTCTACTTCCCATAAAATTACGAATTCTGTTTGGCGCTTAAAATAGCGGCGTCCTCTTTCATAATGAATGAAATTCGCCGAAATTTCTGCTTTCCATGAGGTTACCAGTTTTGCCTGGTGCTTAAAATAGGAGAGTCCTCGATTATGATGAATGGAATTACGTCAAAAATTTCTACTTCCCATAAAATTAAGTTTCGCCTGGCGCTTAAAATAATAAAAATTTGAATAACCTTTATTGTATAATAAACTTCCTGGCGAGTATTTAGATGCCTATTATGTACATATCACAAATAAGTACGAAAATGCAAGGCTGATGCAGAAAGCATATTTTACCATTTAAAACATTATTTCCTGCATTTTACATTTTCCTGCATTTTACACCATTTTACTTAAGTCCCTTGAAAAGCGTAAAAACGAGGTTCTACTGTAATACCGTAGCAGTACCGTAATACACGCGGCCAGTAATGCGCATTACATGAGGTTTTTCCTAGTGTCATTGAAGTGAATAGTATTTGCTTGAATGCCGCTTTGCATTTCGTATTACTGTTGAATGTACCAGCACTGCTGCAAGCAGCCGACACTGCCTTCCCTCACCGCTCCTCTCCCCGCACTGTCAATCTGTTCCCAGAATTCACCATTGACTTACAGTACATTTTCCAAAATTCTCACAAAAACAGAAGCCAGCTATCAGCTGTACTCAAAACTGTCCTTAAATGATCATTCCATTTCATATCGCTCCGCAATGTTATGCGGAGATACTTGAACAACGCGACTGCATGAAGAATGCTGTATTTGAACAATATGGGATTGTTTCTCCTACTTATGTGCATCACCTTAAATTTCTCTATATTGAGAGCTAGCTGCCATTCTTCGCACCTACTACAAATTTTGTCTAAGTCATTCCTGTATGCTGTTAGTCAATTAGTGATGACATCCTCCCATACACCACAGTATCATAAGCAAATAGCCACAAATTACAAATTACTTTGTTCATCAGATAATTTATATAGATATAAAATAATAGCAGTCCTATCACACTCTCATGTGGCACACCTGACGCTACACTAGTCTTTGACCACGTGCCGTTGATAATAATGCACTGTGTTCTATTACTTAAGTCTTCCAGCCAGTCACAAATCTGTGAACTTATTCCATATACTAGTATCTTTGTGACTAGTCTACACTGTGGCACTGCATCAAACATTTTTGAAATTGAGAAACTCAATTTGACCGTTGCCCTTCATCCATGGCTTGCAGGATGTCATGTGAGAAAAGGGCAAGCGGAGTTTCACACAAATGATTCCTAAACACATGCTGATAGAGAAGCTATTCTGTCTTGAGGAAATTAACTATATTCTAACTGAGAATATGCTCCAAAATTCTACAGTAAACTGATGTCAATGATACGGGCCTGTAATTTTGTGTATCAGTTCTTTTTACCTTTATTATAAATGGGAGTCACCTGTGCCTTAAAGGATTCTTACAGGAATGTTAAGCGATCATGTAAAATGTACTTTTGTTATATAAAGGGTAACAGTAAGTAAATTATTATGTTAACTACTAAGCTTTCTGGATACAATGTACTTTATGAATATCTCAACTTTATTTCTTGGGGGAAAAACATGTTAACAAGTTCAATTTGAACTTGTCTTTGTTGGCTCACTACCCACTTGGATAACATTGTGGACATCCATGGATATGACTGGCTAATATTTTGTTCTGCAAAAATGTATTTTCATTTCACTATTTAAGCTGCAATGTGTATTTTTAATGTAACACAAATATTTGTTTCAGTGTGGTGCAAAGGTGTCAGGTCGTAGAACTCGCAAACTTAGATCCAAATGCACCTGAATATGTTCCAGAGGGAATTGTGACAAGTACAGTAAACTCATTTTTAAAATTATCTTGAATCTTACTTTGGTTACCTATTATTGTTACTTATGCTGATCATATGTAATAGTTAAGCATCTACTGTCTTTGTTACACATAATTTACTATTACTCTTTTGAAAGAGCACTTGAGTCATTAGCATTTATCTTTTCAGCATGAAGCATATGAAGAAAGCCTTAAACAATTCATCCCTCAAGAGTTGAAGGTAATGGGACCCCTTCCACTCTTGTCACTTCCACTGCCTCCTTGACCTGTCCTTGATTTGTGACATCATGGTTTATAGGCCTACTGGGGATACTCGCCATGTAAAACAAAGAGTAACGCATCAATCTTGGTACCTCTGTGGTGGTGTGGAAATCCAAGAATAAAGATAAATCAACGTACTTGTGTTCTTGGTAATATTTCCATAGTTACACCCTATCCTTTTTTTTCAGTCCCTATTCATTATGATTGTCAAAGAAAGCTAGACAGTCTGTAGAAAATAACACTTCACTCATAAATTTGATTAATGGTGGAAATTCTCAGAGATGATAAATTTTTTTTCGAAGGAGATAGTTTGGCTGGCCAATACTTACTTTTGTGCTGTACTGCCAATAGTGAGACAAATGAAGAAAAAAGAAAAAGGACAAGCTTTCAGAACACAGTTCCTTCTTCAGGTAGGGGAGAAGGGAGAAAAAAGGATGGGATCGGAAGGGGAGGTCACGAGGTGTAGAAGTCAGAAATAATACTTCGCTTAGCTCAGAACTAATATAAAGTATCTCTGACTTCTACACTCCACAAGAAACATCCTCATGACCTACGTCATGAATTACCATCCCCTTCCATTCCCATCCTTGTCTTCCCTTCTCTCCCACCTGAAGAAGGAACTTTGTTCCGAAAGCTTGACCTTTTTTATACTTTTTCTTTTTAATTCATTTGTGTCACTATCGGCAGTACAGCATGAAGGTAAGTACTGGCCAGCCAATCTCTTTTGAAAAATAATTTTACTCATAAAAACATTCTGATAAGCTGTTGGCTAAGATGACTATACTACTGTTTTGTTGTTGTTGTTGTTGTTAACCTACATGCTTGAATCTGTTTACTGTATTCACCCTCTACGATTTCACACACACACACACACACACACACACACACACACACACACTCACTTCCTTCGCTAATGCTATGTTCACAATGCCTTAATGTCTGTGCCCTTTTAATCTACCCTTCTCTTAATCAATATGTGCCAAAGACTCCTTTTCTCCCTAATTCTGTTGAGCACCTTGTAACATTTTTATATATGCATACCCTATATTTCTGCCTGATAGTTCAGTCCCATATCTTCATAAATTTGTCCCAGGAAGCTGTACCATTGGTATAAAGTGATACTAGTAACCAAATAAAATGTTCTAATCAGCTATTTTTCATTACAATACCTTTTACTAGCTCTAGAATGCAACCAATTTATATTATTCAACTAAAGTTTTAGTAACCATAAACAACATATGGTATAAAATAGTATTCTGAAACCCATTTACCTACTATACACACACCACAAACCAGTTTATTAATGTTTAGTTGGTTTTAATGATTGTCATCATTGGCATGTGATGCAAATAAACAAATATTATAAATAAAAATAGGCCAACAAAACCTATTACCTCATTAGAATCATTATAATGCACTAACAACAAATATTGCTCACAGATGCAATTAATGCTAATCACACGAGTAATTACCAAATAAATGAATATAACGGTACTTTTCAAATCCTGGTAAATGTTCATTACAAACAAAATAGCTACACCAAAATACATTCAATAAAATCACACCATTTGATAACACACACAAACTCAACTAAACTGTCATAGTCAAAACAGTATATTTCAAATATAAAAAATAGAAAACGGATGACTTACCCAAAGGACCGGCTCGTCGACAGACACAAATAAAATCACACATGCAAGCTTTCGCGACCATTGGTCGCGTCTTCAGGAAGAGAGGAAGAAAGGAGAGGAGAAAGGGAAGGACATGGGTTTTAAGGGAGTGGAAAAGGAGTCATTCGAATCCCAGGAGTGGAAGGACTTACCTTAGGGGAAGAAAAGAACGTAAACACACACACACACACACACACACACACACACACACACACACACACACATACATTTGTAAAAAGCAAATAAGTCGGACAGTGATCACTGCGACCAGCGGTCGCGAAAGCTTGTATGTGTGTTTGTGTGTGATTTTTTATTCGTGTCTGTACGAGCTGGTTGTTTGGGTAAGTCATAAGTTTTTTCTATTTGTTTATCCCACCAGAAAAGTTTCCTTCTATAATTTTCATTTCATCAATTTGATTCAAACATTTTATTTCTGTTGCTAAAATGACACCATATTTCCAAGTCAAAATAAAAATGTCAACAACACATTTCAAAATACAAGACAACACACACTGATTTAAAGTAAGAAAACAAAATTCTTAAATTATAAATTTTAATTATGTAATTATTTTTCTACGTTCAACAGTCTTAAAAATTGTTTTAGTGACACTAATTTGTATTTAGATGTGAAAGAAGAGTGGAAGACAATGTTTGCCATTACTGACACGCTACTTGGATGTGGAAGGAGACAGACGCTTTTGTAACAAGTTGTAAAAATAAATTGCTTGTGAAAAGCAAACTTGCTGTATAAACTAAACTTTGATGAGCTTAACCTGAAGTGCATTATTTCAAGAATTTCCTGCAAGATTTTACAATTTTTAGCTCTTGCCTAAAAAAATGTAATTTCAAGAAAAGAATAAGCAGATCAACAACCAAGATTAATATGTACTCAATGTTCATTTTTTTCTCTCTTTGGGGCCTGCAGCATAATAAAGGTCATGACATTTTACCAGAGAAATACCAATTTGTTTCGAAGTTTATATATTTTTATTAAGTCACAACACTGTTTCGGCGCATTAATGCCATTTTCAAGTGACGTCCAGATGGAATGATGTGCATATATCTTCGAATCTGACTGTCTTCTGGTGTTACAAAATTTTTTTAAAAATATTTTAAATTATGTTTGACAGTTGATGATACATGTTTACATATAATATGTAAACATATATCATTGAACTGTCAAACGTAATTTAAAATATTTTTAAAAAATTTTATAACACCAGAAGACAGTCAGATTCGATGATATATGCACGTCACTCCATCTAGACGTCACTTGAAAATGGCATTAATGCGCCGAAACAGTCTGTTGTGACTTAACAAAAATATATAAACTTCGCAGAAAATTGGAATTTCTTTAGTTAAATGTTCTTCATAGTTTCACGTAGGTTTAATTTTTATGGGCCCTTCTTCCACATGGCAACAACATAAGTTTTCAACTTGTCTGAAACTACGTATATGTAGCAGAAAAGTGGGTAACAGCTTGGCAAATAAAGAAGAGGTAACGTCACATGTGGTGCCATGAGGATCAGGATTTTATGCAGAACTAATCCTTTGTTGATATTTTGCAGGATAATTTGTGGAAAATAGTATATTTTTAAACAAAAGACCAAAATGTCGGACCTTGGACAATAGAGGACAAAGAAAAATTGCAGAGAAGTTGAATGGACAATAACAGAGGACTGCTCATCCGTGTGACAAGATAAGTAGACCATTGTTTACAATACAAACTATTTTATTTTTATTTTCCTATGTGTGGGAGTTTGTGATTAAGAGAGTAAATAGGGCGACTGGGTAACTGAAAATGGCAGACAAAATTACAAGTGAGACTGAAATTAAAAAGGAAGTGGAAGGTGATGACTTTTCATCAAAAATACTCAGGAAAGTTACTGTTCGAAAGTTTTAAGTAGGTTGGTGAGCAGTCTAAATTAGGAGATAGTGAAAGTGTTTAAAGTGATACGAACTGACAGTACAGAGGTTAAGATGGAACAAACACTTCTGTACTTGTTGATCAAAAGATACTATTTCAGTTGTTTGACAAAATTTCAAGTGACATTCAAATGTCAGATTCATCTCTTACATAAAAAACTAATCAGTCAAATACAGATATTGAAAGCTAGATAAGAAAGTAAACTAGTCAAACAGACATTAGTGAGTCGGAAAACTTAGTTCACAGTTAAAGGAAGTAAGAAGTGAATTAGCTACCGCATTTGCTCGAGTGAATAAAGTCAGTGAGCGTGTGGAGCAGGTTGAAACGAGTGTCCAGGCAGTTGAGTCAGCCGACTGCGGTGACTGAGGGAACTGAGGCGCTACAGTCATGGTCTGCACGGCCACTACGGTCGGGGGTTTGAATCCCCCCTCGGGCATGGATATTTGTGCCGTCCTTAGTGGTAGCTAGTTCATAAGTAGTTTGTAAGTTTAGGGACTGATGACCTCGTAGTTAAGTCCCACAAGTTCTACAAACATTTGACCATTTGAGAAGTTGTCAGATCCTGAGCACAAAATATGAACTTGAGGATGATATCTGGGTTGCTGAAGTTAAACGTATTAGTGATTTAGAAGAGTACAAGGTCAATGACACGTGTATTTGCATGATTAATGATAAAATTGAAAATGTATCAAAGGATACCAAACAGATCAGCACAACCACAGTGTCTGTAATTTCTGAATTACACCAGAATGTTAAACATGTACAACAGTTGGTAAGTAAAATAAAAGGAGCCGTAGATACAAACGCTTTCCTAAGTAATAACTACAGTCGTCTTTCCAATGTACCCATTCAGTTTTCCAGCACTACAAGGACACTCTTTTAAATACCAAGAGTGATGAAGTGAAAATAAAGTATGTCAATAGATTTCTAGAAGGAGAAGCATTATCTTGGGCAAACCAACTTAATTGCTTGGGTATGTCGTTCTCTGAATTTGAAGTAGAGTTCTTGAAAAAGTTTTGGTCTGAGGCTGAACAAGCCAGAATCCAAAGTGAGTTTTTGAATGGGCCTATGTATAGGGAACAGAAAGGAAGGAATGTGTAGGGAACAATTAAAAAAAAATTGGCTCATCTGAGTAAGCCATTTGACGAACTGACTCAGATGCAATTAAAAGGTTGCCTGCAATAATACAGTGGGGGATGGTTTTTGGTCCTGACGATTCCATTGACCAATTCCTTAAATATGTAGACAAATATGGCATATGGGAGGAATGACAAGAATGGTCAAGCATATGGTAGGCCAAGTTGGGGTAATACTAATTCTTATCAGCTGTTCAACCCAAGGTTAAAAAAAAACCTCAATTTTTACCAAAACCAAGTCAGGTTTTTAATTGAAACCATAACCAAAGTCAAAACTTTAACCCTAATCAAAACCAAAACTTTAATAACCAGAATTTACAGAACCCAAACTTTTAAACCAGAATGGCAATTTTCAAAAGAGAGAGGGGGGGGGCGTGGAAATGGATTTAGGCAGAACTCTGGCAATGAAAACCAACAAGGTCAATGGAAGAGTAGAAATTTTGAAAATAGAAACAGAAACCCACAGCAAACACAGCAGCAAAATTTTGTATTGATGAATGCAAAGATAAGTCAGGTAAACTAAATAACTCTCGGTTGGAGGTCCTCAACATAAGAAACTGGACAAATAAGGTAGGGGCCAGTGAAATGAAGCTAAGTGAACAGGTTCAGTGCAAAGAAAGTAAGACTGTTAAAGTTAATGCTATTGCAGTAAATGTTTTGGAAAATTTTTTGGAAAGAAAATGTCGAATGTGTAAAACCTAGAAAAAGTTTAGAGGATGGTGACTTAATAAGTGTTTACTCAGGATTTTGGGGGTAATATAGATGAAAGTAAAAATGCAGAGGCAAAAGTAAACTTCGAAGGAACATTTGCGCACGAGGTAAATAATGCAGCTGGTGAGAAATTGATGTCTGGAATAGGGTGTAATGTGAGGAAGTAGATTTAAGTAATGAAGGAGATGATGGAAGTTTAAAAGATAATGATGTTGGAAATGAAGTTGATGAGAGTGAGGAGGATGAAGTTAGATATTTTATAAGTTTAAATGAAGAATTTGTGTTAAATGGAAGTGTTAGGGATTTTTTTAGAAGAGTTTGATGTGAAGGATAAGAATGCAGTTTTTCAGAACATTTAATTTACTTAAAAGCTAAGGTGTTGGAAATGCTGGAGTCAAAGTTCACTAGAAGATGGTGGTCATACTAGTAATAAAAATCTTAGCGAGAAGTCTGAAGTGAATAGTATTGTCACATGAGTCACAAAAGGAACTAAACAGTAATAAATTGAAGGGGAGTACAAGTGTGAGTGTAGAGCAGTACTTAATAAAGTAACATATGTAAACAACTTTGAGGAGATTGAGATGGACCTTTTAGCTGAACCTGTTAAAAATTCAAATTGTGAAATTTTGTAAGTCCATTTATTAAAGTCAAAGTGGGGAAGTGGGAAGGTAGATGTTTATTGGATAGTGGCAATCAAATATCAGGAATATCGGAACAACTTTGAAAAAATTAAGGAAAGATGAAAACTATTTAGAGGTATCTGTAATTGGAGTAAAGGTAAGAGGAGCTATTGGTAGGAACAGTAAAGTTAAGGTGCAAGCATTACTTACTTTTCAAATAGGAGATGTAAAGTATGGCCATGGTTTTATTGTTATACTAGACTTAGGAGAGAATTTTTTACTCAGGGCTGATGGTAATTGTTGCTTTTAAGTAACCATAGTACACTCACTAAGGCACTGGTCTGAACTAAACTCACTCATTAACAAAACTGACAATTGTGGGGGGAGTAGTATTTATATGATCATAACAATAAATATGGTTAATTATATTGTTTCCAATTATACAATTGGAACTTCATCATTGTGATTACAGAAATGCATTCATTGCATAGCTTTATGCAAGTACATCAGTAGAAAATAAATTCTGCTTGCAATTAGTATTTGATCTATTCAGTTAATTGATTATTAAAACTGTACAGAAAGGCTTAAGAATTAATCCTGATTTAGTTTCCATTTACATCTTTCCCTAGTTCCTTTCAAAATAAATTTAGATAATTGTAATTACTGTGTCAAGTCAGGAGCAATATTACAAATTGTTGCTAAGGAAAGAAATAGTAACATCTTGCCTTATAGTGCAGAAATTAGCATATTGAAATCTAATGACACATACCAGTGGATAGGTGAACACTGCTTTATAGTAAGATATGCGAAATTATCCAAAAATTAACTCATGTCGTCAAAATTAAAGCTTTATACCAGTGCTAAATTTCATGACCATTTACTCCTAAACTACTGTTAGATTTTGGACTTCGACTACATACTTTTATTTCAGCTGCTTTCCCTATCTTTTGATATACTACTTTGATGCCCTGTTTAGAAAGTTGAATTATTTTTTGAAATTTTTCTCGTCACAGTTGCACAATTTTGAGTTCTGTAACTACGTTTGGATGAGGCCAATCATTTTCAAACCATTAGCCATGGTTTTAAACTGTAATACATCCAGATGCATGTTTAAAATGGCTGCTTAAATTGTTGTACATTATAAGACTCTGTAGATATGTAATTCATTTCAAATGGCTGTTAAAACTTCCATGGGCATCCAGTGTGGAAATAACCAGTCTTCAGGGTCTTATAATGTACAATTTTAGCAGTCATTTTTAACATGCATCTGCATTTATTACAGTTTAAAACTAAGGCTAATGGTTTGAAAATGGTTTATGAACTCAAAATTATGCAACTGTGATGAGAAAATAAAAAAATTTCACAAAGTTTTTAGTTGTGGATCCTGAACAATCGTTACGATAAATTTTCATAAATTATGACTGCCAGTCACAAGATTGGTGACTCCACCATGGTAACAATGTTGATTCCAGGTATTTTCTTAATTATCCATCAATCAAATCTGTAAACGAAATTGTAATAATAATGTGAAGTTTAATTCAATTGTCAAATTCTGACCTAGCTGTTATATAAAATATTGTGCTGATTATGAGATGACAAAAGTGTTCCTATGCCAGTCTATAAATACCCCGAAAAAATTGATAATTAGTTAGTTAATGGTTAGACACATTAGTCCCTCAGGGGTTCAGCATTAATTTGCTGAGTACGGGCTAGGCGAACCTGGGGTCCTGAGTCTTTGGCTGTTGCGCGCCATTAGTCCGCTACACCGTAAGCTCTGTGCGTGCTCTATTGACCATAGTTCAGTGCGACGGTGGAATGTGTATTTCAGAGCCCAGGGATCTTGGCTTAATCGCCCGGGTCGTGAGGATGGTTAAACCTGAGTGTCTTTTTATAATCTGTGTGCTACATGTCGAAGAGATGCATGGCTGTTGTGGTTGAACAGTCGCTAGCGAACAACCTCTAAGGAACTTGCCGCACCTCAGTTGTGTAAGGTTTAACCAGGCAAGTGGTGGTCTGCCTGGAAGGACCTCTTTTCCATAGCTGCTCGTAGGAACAGCATGAAAAGTCCCATAATGTTGCCGGACATACAACCGTTGTCTCTGAGAGGAAGAATTTAAAGCAGCAATGTATGACCCCCACTCGTTTCCATCCCTGGCCAACCCATGGGAGGAACATAGGGCTCATCAACAAGGTGAGGCTTATGCCCCTAAATACCTTGTCTGTAGCAGGACAGATGGAGAATCCTTTCAATCGACAAAGCCATTATTTTTTGTGGAGCACCTGAGTAAAAGTATGGAGAGGTCAAGGGCATGTCTAAAATGAGATCAGGGACAGTCCTCATGACATCATCCCCAGCAGTCACGGGCACTGCTTGTCTGTGACAAA
The DNA here is from genome assembly GCA_026315105.1 of Locusta migratoria. Classification (NCBI taxonomy): domain Eukaryota; kingdom Metazoa; phylum Arthropoda; class Insecta; order Orthoptera; family Acrididae; genus Locusta; species Locusta migratoria. The sequence goes on along the minus strand of CM048753.1, from coordinate 116,455,773 downwards.
CTGGGTGATGTTCCCGTGACAATAACACCTCACAAGAGTTTAAACATGGTCCAAGGCATTGTATTCCATTAAGATCTCCTTTTGCAATCTGATAGTGAACTACAAGCAAACCTAGAGCGGTGAGGTGTTAATTTAATCCGGAGTATTTTTAGGGGTCTAAAGGAAAACAGGGTTGCCACCAGTGCCTTCATCTTGGCTTTCGAGGGTGATCATTGCCCGAGAAGGTCACAGTGATGATTTACTGGTGCGACATTAAGCCCTACATTCCTCCCCCTATGCATTGTTTTAAGTGCTGGAGGTTTGGGCACATGTCATCCCGGTGTGATGCCAATCCAACCTGCCGGGAATGTGGACGTCATCTCATCCCGACGTCCCACGTGCCCCTCGTCCGGTCTGCGTCAACTGCAACCAACATCACGCGCCCTGCTCGCCACATTGCACAGTTTTGCACAAAGAGAGGAAAATCATGGAATATAAGACCTTGGACAGGCTCTCGTACTCAGAGGCTAAACGTAAGTACTTGAAACTCCATCCTGTAAACATGATCACCTTCTATGCTACAGCTACTTCGTCGCTATCTATGGCGCCAAGACCATTAACTGTTCAGTCAGTTGCGATCGGCTAATAGGCCCTACCACCTCCACCCACCCCCCAGATGGTTGGGGAACCTCTTCCTTTGTTGCTCCCAAAACTCCAACTTTGGGAGCAATTCTCCCCCAAACACTGGGGACATCGGTCCCCATGCCCTGAGCCAGAGGAGCAGCAGCCTTCTCTGGCTCCTCTCGCAAGGAAGGGATCGCTTGCATCCCATCCTTCCTCGGCTTCCTCTGCTGGAAAAGCGGACCATGGCGAGTGGCAGACAGTGCCAACAAAGGCCGGTCGTAGGTCTTAGGTCATCCTCAGTCCCAGAGACTGGGTCAACGAAGCCCACCAGACATGAGAAGCCAAAGGAGCAGTGAGACACAAAAAAGAAATAGAAAAGTAGTGAAAAGACAGACCATGGTAGTTCCTACACTACCGCCCCATACCTCTCTAACGACGAGGTGGAGATTCCAGCGTCCCATGAGGAACTGAATCTAGACTTTTTTTTTTTTTTTTTTTTTTTTTTTTTTTTTTTTCCAGATACTATGGACATTGATTAAACAGCCTCAGCAGCAGTGAAAGCAACTGGTCCTGAGGTATAAAAGCTGTCCTTAGTACCTCATGTCTTCCCAGACCATCCTCCTGTGGAATTGCAGTGGTTTTTTCAGACACCTAGCTGAATTACGGCAACTTCTAAGCACCACACCTGCTTTCTGCATTGCCCTCCAGGAGACTTGGTTCCTGGTAATGTGGACCCCTGACCACCTTGGGTACAGGGATACTACAAAACTTGCAGCATTTATCGTAGGGTGTCAGGTGGAGTCTGTGTCTACATCCTTTACTCTGTTTATAGTGAACCTGTGCTCCTTCAGACACCTTTAGATGCTGTGACCGTCAGAGTAAGGACACCACATGATGTAACTATCTGCAGCTTCTATCTCCCACCAGACGATGATGTACCTCCAAACATATTAGCTGCACTGATATGCCCACACACATTTCAGTGTAGCACACAGCACTATCTCGGCTATTGACTTGTCGGTTTGCAGCCCTGGCCTCTTGCCATCAGTCAACTGGAGGATGCACGATTTGTGTGGTAGTAACCACTTTCCTATCTTTCTGTCACTACTCCATTGTCAATGCTCAGGATGCTCCTCTCGATGGGCTTCAAATATGGCAAACTGGGATGACTTTCGATCTATTGCCACTCTTGAACCTCTACTGAACAATATGATCGACATACTGGTAGAGAATGTCACTAAGACGATTGTATTGGCTGTTGAGCATGCCATCTCCTGTTCATCCGGATGCTCCCGCAGAAATACAGTGGCTTGGTGGTCATCGGATGTTGCGGATGCCATGAGAGACCGTAACCATGCTCTTCAGCGCCATAAGTGCCACCCATCACTCAATACTCTAATCACATTTAAACGGCTCAGAGCTCATGCTCGGCAGATAATAGAGGCACAATCAGGAATGTTGAGAAAGCTACGTCTCCACCATAGGGTCACGTACCTCCCCTTCCCAAGTCTGAATGAAGATACGATCTGTGTGGACACTAGACCCAGACAGTAATTCCTGGAATCTCTTTACATGGAGATGTCTGTATGGATCACGGTGCCATCGCCGAGCACTACACTTGTGCTGCTGCTTCCCAAAATTATCTGCCTGCCTTCCGCATGTTAAAACATTGAATGCAAACCCCCTTCATTAACCACATGCTACCCTGTGGTGTATAATGCTCTGTTTAGTGAGTGGGAGTTTCTCAGTGCCCTTGCGCACTGCCCTGATACTGCCCCAGGGCCCGGCAGAATCCACAATCAGATGTTGAAGCAATTATCTGATGCTTCTAAGAGACATGTTCTAGCCTTGTTTAATTGTATCTGGAGCGGAGGTGTCTTTCCGTCACGGTGGTGGAAATTACCATTGTTCTGGTGCTTAAGCCAGGTAAAAACCCACTAGACATGGACAGTTATGGGCCAATCAGCCTTAAAAATGTCCTGTGTAAACTGTTAGAACGCATGGTAAGCTAGCGGTTGTTGGGTGCGTGAATCCCGGGGCCTGCTGACTCCATGCCAAGGTGGTTTCCATCAGGGGCGCGCTGTCTTGGATAACCTGGTCCATCTTGAATCCGCCATCCGGACAGCCTTTTCTCAACGTCAGCACCTGGTTGCAGTCTTTTTTGATTTGTCAAAGGTATACAATATGACCTGGTGGCGCCACATCCTTTCCACCTTACATGGCTGGGGACTTTCAGGCTCACTCCCACTAATTATGCAAAAATTTTTAACTCTACATACCTTCCGTAGGGGCGTTCCATAGCTCCTGACACACAAAGGAGAATGGGGTCCCCCAGGGCTCAGTATTGTCCCTCTGTTTTTAGTTGCCATTAATAGCACAGCCTAGCAGCAGCAGTCGGGTCATCAGTATCACCTTGTGATGATACTGCTGGCCCTCTCATCTCAATGTTATCTTAAGGTACCCTCTGCGTCGGACCCGGAATTGTGTGGTTCAGTAGTGATACATGTTGCGTGTGAAGTTAAAAACGAAATAACCAGCCTAGGAATCAGTGTAGGACAGTGTCTCAGTGATACTGTTATTTTTTAACAAGTGATAGATTTCATTAAGAGATTTGCATATGACATTTCCAGGCTGTTCTATTAACAATAGTTTCATCATTGTACATTATTTCAATAACTAAACAGAAGAATAGTAAAAACTTTTGTAAAACATAAAAACATAAAAATAGAGCATTGTATATATTAGACTCATAAACAAGTTGTGTAGACCAGCTAATTGAGTAATGTAATAGTTAAGATTTACAATATTGTTATTCTTTGTATATATTGATTGACATAAGATTTGGAGTATATTTTGAGAATGGACAAGACATTTGATAGTTAAATATATGTTAGGAACATGTATGATGTACTCGTTAACTAATTGACATTTAACATTGCACTTTGTCGTGCGACAAACAGCCGAAATTCGTAAAAAGATATGCGGCATCTAAAATTATTTATCGCCCACATCTTCCTCGAATGCCGTACCTTTGCCCCTCAGAGGTGCTTTTAATCTTCCTGACTCCTTACAACTTGTTTTAGGTGACAATGTCTCTGTATCTGATTCTGTTTAAACTTTCATTCGTAACAGTGGATTCTACAATTCCATTCGATGTTATTGAGTATGCTTTATCTATTTATTCTGCACCTGCTTAATATTATTAGGCAGGTGACTTTAGTGTGTTGCAGAGTGGCTGGATGTTCTATTTTTTTTTTATTTGTGTGAACACCCAGCCTGGGCACTCTGGTCTTCTCTTTAAAATCTCTTCTTTCTTCCTTCCTTTTAGTTAATTCTTTGATTTGCTATTTTCCATCTATGGTTTGATGTAGTTTAACACATTGTGTCCTATTTTATCAGTCTACTATGTCCTCTGTGATTGGAAAAAGGGACTGATAACTATAGTAGTTTAGTTCCTTTCAAACCCCAAACCAACCAACCAACACATAACTAGTGCTACATGACTGATGTACTGCTTATAGACAATTAAAATAAGTCTCCACTTAGACCATATTGGCTGTAATTTAAGTGCCAATTTTCTGTTATCTATTGTGCACTAAGTTTTTTTACCAGATGTATTCTGTGGTTGTGATATTGCCGCATGCAAGTAACTGTTAATGTTGCTGTTAAGTGTTAAAATACTGCACTAGCATCATTAAACTCACCTAATTCAGTGCAGTTTGTACTATCCTGTTTTTAAGAACAGAACTGGGCACTTACATTGTTCATATGTATAACGCTAAAAACACTAACTTCAAGTTAAAACATTGTTGCGAACTTCCATGGTAAAGAATAATAGCACCAACAATTATGATGCCCTGATATACTGAAGAGACACTGAGTGCATGAGGCATCGATACTACAAAGGGTAAGAGCAGGTTAGTTACTCATGTTCGAGAAAGTTTTTTTATATTATTGTTGACACAATAATTATAATTATGTAAATTTTTTTTTTGAAAGAAACTAGTGAAGGATGTAAATGGAAACTAAATCAGTATTAATTCTGTGACCTTTCTGTACAGTTTTAATAATGAACAATAATTAATTGAATTGATCAAATACTAATTGCTCCTCATGCACCTACAGTATGAAGACCATATTTAATTAAAATTTTCATTATATTTGCAAACAATGAATGCATTTCTGTAATCACATTTAATGAAGAAGTTCCAATTGTATAATTACAAATAATATAATGTAACCATATTTATTGTTATGATCATATAAATACTGCACCCACCACAATTGTCAGTTTTGTTAATGAGTTTAGTTCAGACCAGACCAATACATTCCATTACCCTTGTTCCACTCTCATTAATGTTCGTTTGATACCTTCCTTTCAAGGCACTGTCCATTCCGTTTATTCTCTGCTTTCTCTGATACAATTACCAGGTCATCAGCAAACCACAAATTTATTTCTTCTCCCTGAACTTTAATTCCTTCTCTAAATTTCTCCTTGCATTCCTTCACAGCTTGCTCAGTTTACAGATTGAAGAACATTCTTACTCAAAGTGTGTTTGAGGGTGTAAACAACAAACTTCTTATTAAAATGATTTTGTATGAGAGGGAGTTGGAAAATGTTCCCCCTGTTGACTGTGGTCATCAAAGTTGCGTATAAAAGGAAAGAAAGGAGAGAGAGAGAGAAATAGAATGAGACACTAAAATATAAGACATTTCTTTTTCTACATAGACGTTTCTCATGCTGCTTTATAAGCTTCATAAAGGTGACAAGGAAAAATCAGGACATTGCAGATGGAAGAAGTGTTGATTGCTCAGAACATGTTTCTGTACAGGAAGTTGACTTATTTGTCAATTGTTATAAAAACATCTCTACACCTTGCAAACTTATTTATGCAGGATTGGTTTTCCATACCACTATATTGCAGGTGAGACCTGTTTTTCTATGTTTGATAATTTTTTTTTTCCTTGGGGGGGAGGGGGGGGGGGAGGGCTCAACATTAATCTACTGAGTACAGGATTGCTGAACCCAGGACCCCAAACTGGGGACTGGTAAGCACCGCTAGTCCTCTAGACCATAAGCCCTGGGCATGCTTCAGTAATCACCTTGTGATGCAGTGTTGTGTGTTGCAGGGAGCGGGATCTAGGCTTTACTGCACGGATTTTGAGGATGGAAAAATCTATAAAATATACCCCCAATCCCAAGGTGTGCTGCATGCTGATGGGATGCATGACTGCTGAGGTGTAACAGTCATTAGTGGGCAACCTCTGCGGCACTGCCGCACCTCAGTTGTATAAGGCTTACCCAGGCAACCGGGGCTCTGTCTGGTTGGACCGTCCTTGCCCTACCTGCTTATTGGACCAAGATGGACCATTTGAGTGACTTAAACCCCGGCAGTATGGGTGTACAGTCCGGGAGTACGCACACCCACATAAATAAGTGTAGGAGCAGACAAGACCTCCTGAGAAACAATTAGTAAAAAGTAACACGGCCCAAGGTGTCGGAAATCATAATGTATTTCTGGTGGTGAAGAGGAAAGAGGGCATGACACGTTTAAAAAGATATCTCGGTTTCTCATTCATAAAATATTAAAGGGTCTTACAGCTACCTTAAAATCATTTGAGAGGTTGTGCAATGGTTCTTTCCTCGTTGATATTAACGGGGCAATGCAGGTGGACCGTCTTGTCAAATCCACAAAACTGGGCGACATTGAAATAGTGGTTCAGTTGCATAACTCGGTCAATTTGAGTAAAGGAGTGGTAGCATATCATATTATGGACATGGAAACTGCCGAGCTTAAAGAATAGGCATCACAGGGCATAATTAGAAGAATCAATGAAGCCATCAAGAAAACGGCCACCTTCATTGCGACATTTATCTGACACTGACAGCACATGTAATGGCTGGGTTACTCCATGTTAAGGTGAGGCCCTACATTGAGTCCTATGAAGTGCTAGTATTTTAGTCACAACTCGGTAGCTGCAGTGGTCAACCAATCTGTGGGAAGTGTTCTGAGGTGGCCCATGAATCTGGGGCTGACTGTTCATCTCCTGCAATCTGCATCAACTGCTGTAGGAGTCAACCTGTCTGGAGCCAAGAGTGCATTTTTTGGTTTATTTATTTTTTAGAATAAATGGTGACAACATCACATCTATGCTCTTTCCTATTCGTTGTTGGTCCAGAAGTCCATTCCAAATGCGGATGCTTCCACACGGACCCCACCTCTTGTTCCTATATCTATGACAAGAACGTGTACCTGCCAATCTGATTAGCAAAGATGTGGCGATTCAAGCAGATCCCACAGTAGTAGTAGTAGAAGAAGAAGAAGAAGAAGAAGAAGAAGAACCTACAGTAACAATTGAGAAGGTGCCCCAAAACAGGGTGCTCCCCAAACCTCCTTTCCTTCATCTTCAAAGAAGTGATCAAACAAAGCTTCGTGACATTGTCGAGTCACTTCGACAGGCCTCATCAGACATCGTTATGGTGGCCTTAACTGATGATAGCATTATGAAGCTAGATGCCTTGTCAGAACCAGGCAGCCTGTCAGATACCTGTCACTCAGTGCCCCCACAAGCAGAGGGGTAAACTGTTAACACATTGGTAACATGGCTACCATACTCCAGTGGAATACGAATGGGTTCAAGACTCATCTGGAGGAATTGCAGCTTCTTGTGAAAGTTAGGCCCTTCTGTATATCCCTCAGAGACATTTTAAGCAGGGTGATATGCCTGTACTTAAAGGATATCACCTCTATAGGAAAGACAAACTTCCTGGTGACAGGGCGCAAGATGTTGTGGAAGTGTTCCTCAGGGACACATTTCACTCCTCACCTGTGCTTTAACCACTATGTTACAAGCAGTTGCCACTTGTGTACTGGCCCATCTCAGTATGGGAGTATGCTCCCTTTACTTGCCACCCGGTGAGTATGTTTTATAATAATCACCTAATGGAACTTATTAGAGAACTCCCACATCCCTTTCTCCTGTTAGGTGATTTCAATGCATACAATCTACTTTGGGGTTCTAACGATGATTGCACCAGGGGACAAATGGTTGAGAATGTAATACTGAACACAGGCAAGCCTAAACATTTCAGCACCGCTACAGGTTAGACTTCTGTAGACCTCTGCCTACTCTCACGTACTGTTCACTGGGATGTGGACGAAGACCTTTATAGTTACGACCATTATCCAGTTTGGTTAAATATGCCAGGTGGAATAGATAGCTGTCAAGCCACCTAGATGGCTCATCAATAAAGCTGAGTGGATGCTTTATGCACATCTGGTTAGCTGCAAGCAGTTTGAAAGTGTCCATGATTAGGTGGATCACATTACATCAGAGATTAAAAATGCTGCTGATGCATTTATTCCTAAATCCAAGCCAACACTTCAGAGACCGGCTGTCCCTTGGTGGAATGTTTCTTGCTCTGTGATCAGGGCCAGAAGGGCAGCATTGCAACAATTCCATCGGTGCCATACTGAGGGAATCTGGTGTATTTTTAAGTGGCGAGGGCACGGGCATGATGGATTATTAGAGAAAGTATGCAGAGGTCTTAGCAAGAGTTCCTGAACTCCATCAACAGGTTCACATCAGCAAGTAGGGTAGGGGAAGCCATTATGAGGATCTTGAGGTGGAATTCCCAATTGCTGATAGGAGACATCCCTGTCCTCGTACAGCTGCTAACATCAAGAGACATTGCCCAAGCAATGGCTGAATCTTATAAGAACATTATATTCGATTACAGCCAAGATCCAGCCTTCCGTCGGTATCGAGAGATACACAAGAGGAGTGGTTTTGACTTCAGTTCTTCTAATGTAGAAGATTACAACCAGACTTTCTCGCTGTGGGAACTGGAGTCTCCACTGTTCATCACTCGTGATACTGCACCTGGTCACCACAAGATTACGAACAGCATGCTAAGACATTTAAACAAACCCTCCAAGGATGTCCTCCTTGAGCTTCATAATACAATTTGGATGATGAAAACGTTCCCAGTTTGTGAAAACAATTTATTTTAATTCTGCTTTTAAAACCAGTGAAAGACTACTGACCCCAGTAGTTATTGTAGCATTAGTCTCAAAAGTTGTGACTTTGGAGTGCATGGTGAACCGGCACTTAATATGGGTACTCAAGAGCAAGTCCTTACTGAGCCGCTTCCAGTGCTGTTTCAGGAAGTATCGCTCCTCTCTTGATAAGGTCTGCTTCCTCGAAGCAGAGGTCCAGCAAGCTTTCTTACAAAAGCAACACCTCATTGGTGTATTTTCAACCAAAAAGGCTTGCGATACTACATGGAAGCGTAATGTTTTGTAGCAGCTCTGAGTGGGGTTTTCACGAGCAGTCTCCCACTTTTATTAGGTCTTCAGATATAAGGTCGGGAGAGCCTTGTCTTATCATTTTAAGGAAGAGAACAGTATCCCTGAAGGGAGTGTTCTAAGCGTGTCAGCATTTGCCATTGAAGTTAACAACATTATTTCCACCATACGACCACCAACAGTGCGTGGTTTTTTTACACGATTTTTCCATCTTCTGTGCATCCTCTGTTGCAATAGCTGCTCATCAATTGCACTTGATCATGCGGTTGGAGGACTTGTGTAGCACCACAGGTTTTAAGTTCTCTTTGGAAAAAAACTGTTTATTTTTTTAATTGCTCCCGTTCTGTTTTTAATTTACCTTTTTCAAAACTAGGGGACACTATTTTCACCTTTCAGGGTGAGTTGAAATATCTTGGCTCTCACTTTCGACGAGAGGCTAATGTGGTTGCTGCATCTTAAAGAATTGCAGCTGCAATGGCCCAAGGCTTTAAATATCCTAAAATGTCTGTCATAAGTCTTGGAATGCTGACAGGGCATGTCTGCTCCAGTTTTATAAAGCTTTTGTGCGCCCCAGACTTGCTTATGGCTGCCAGGTTATGGATTGGCCAGTCCTTATTACATGAAAATACTGGATGCAGTACACCATAAAGGTACCAGGCTGGTACCTGGTACATATTGCACGAGCCCAGTGCTTAAAATGTGTGCAGAGGCTGGTGAGCTACCCCTTTCTATTCTTTGTCTTTGGCTCATGGCACGCCTGGTGTACAGGGACCTGCCAGTTCTCACACGTTACTAGCAATGTTGCACAGCAGCCATTAGAATGTTAGTTCTATGACTGTCCACAGGCAACAAGACTATTTGGGGTTCGAGCACAGGAAAGCATAGAGTTGCTGCAAGTACAGGGCATTAGGGATCAACGCTAGGGATGGAGTAGGGGCTCTCCCTGGCTTCTTCAAAGACCTAGATTATTTTTAGATCTGACTGCTTTTAGGAAACCTTGCACATCAGATCATTTTTATAAAACTAGATTTGTTGAGATTTTAAACCTTCATACATTTTTATTACTATTTCTACAGATAGTTCCAAGCAAGATAATTGTGTTTGCTGATCTGTTGAGTTCGCTGATGTTGTCCGTTGATAGGAGTCCCAGAACAGTTTTCTGATGGAACTGTTTGCAATCCTGTGGGCACTATAATAGATCAAAATGTATCAAGATGTGAAGTTCCTCATGTGTTGAGACACCCAGTGCCCTTCTGTCAACCAAATGTATCCAGCAGATCAGAGGGTGCAGGACATACAGAATGTTCTCCTTGCACTGCAATAACACAATGAGAGAAATTGTTTGTTGGGTTCCTGGGGATCCAGGGCAATGAGCTGCCTGATGCAGCAGCTAGAGGCTTGCTCCCTCCCTCTGCCGTAAGCTGTTCTGTCCCACTGAAGGCTGTTACCTCATTTGTTACACAGAAAACCATGGTTTTGTAAGAGGATTGGTGGCTGGATGTGGTGGATAATAAATTATGCATACTAAAATCTTCAGTAAGTCTGCAGTGTACTTCCTTCTGCCCTAGGTGAGCTGATGTTGCCCTCATTCATCTTAGAACTGGACACTTGCTGACACACTACGAGGAACCGCCAGTTAGATGTAGAACAAAACTGTCGACCCGAGATATGTTAATGGAATTCATTACATATGCTGGTCCGAGGGTAAATTTGGGTTTCTCACGGGACCTGAAATATATTTTAGGTGACGATGAGGCATCTGTTGATCATGTATTAAGATTTTGTATGTCATCTGGACTACTTCCGAAAAATATTGGGTGTGATTTTAATGTTGCTTGGTCACCCTTTATTTTTAAGTAGTCACTGGACTAAGAACGCTTGTTGATATTTTATCCTCATTTGTTGTTTTTTAAGTCTTTTAAGACATCCCTAAAAATTTAGGTGTGTTTTTAAATTTTGTAAGTCCATACTTCATGCACCATTTTGCTTCCATCTGTTTGAGCACAGGTGCTGTTGACCTCACTGAGTGCCCTAAAACACCATCATCATCTGATAAATTTTTGGCGTTTTCAGAATCTAATTCCATCTTGATGGAGCAGATGTATGGCTTGTTTGAACTGCATTTCCTTTCCAGTTTACAATAAAATCAATGAGTTGTTGTTGGAATTGTTTTCAATAAAAAAGTATTGGACAGCATGCAGCATTTATCATGATCGGCATGTAGCTAAAGCCCACTTGTATTTCTATGCCTAGCACCACCTCTTGTGCAGACATTAGATCTGCTATCAATTTTAACGTATGTGCACAATATGTACTTCCAGATATTGCAGGGGTAGGATTTCAGCTCGAAGCTCACATGTTCCTACAAATGTCCACCCAGAGCGTTAGCAGTCCACATTGGTGATGATAGCAAATTTGTTACATCTATGCCCCACAGGACTGGCAATGTGGTCTAAGGCGCCATGCTATGGACTAGCAGATTGTTCAGGCAGAGGTGAAAAGTTATCCCTTGGTCATGGGTGTGTTGACTGGAAGTTACATCTACGCAGGATACTCTGCAAATCACATTTAAGTGCCTCACAGAGGGTTCATCGAATCACCATTACACTACTTATCTTCCATTCCATTCTCGAATAGTGCGCGGGAAAAAGAACACCTGAATATATCTGTTCGAGCTCTGATTTCTCGTATTATATTCTGATGCTCATTTCTACCTATGTAAGTGGGAGTCAACAATATATTTTCGCATTCTGAGGAGAATGTTGGCAAATGCAGTTTCATAAGTAGCCCTCGCCGCAGCGATAAGCGCCGTTGTTGTAATGATTCCCATCCCAGATTTTGTATCATTTCTGTAACGCTGTCTCCCCTGTATCATGACAATACAAAACGAGCTGCCCTTCTTTGGACTCTTTCGATGTCCTCCGTCAAACTCACCTGATAAGGTTCCCACACTGGGCAGAAATACTCTAGAAATGGACGGACAAGTGTAGTTTATGCTGTTTCTTTTGTAGTTGTGTTGCATGTTTTAAGGGTTCTGTGCAATAAAACGCAGTCTCTGGTTCGCCTTTCCCACGACATTATCTACGTGTTCTTTCCAATTTAAGTCTGAAGTAATAGTAATTCCTAGGTATTTTGTGGAGTATACGGCCTTCACTTTTGAGTGATTTATCTTGTAAACAAAGTTTAATGGATTTCTTTTTGTACTCATGTGGATGACTTCATACTTCTCATTATTTAGGGTCAATTGCCAACTTTTACACCATACTGATATCTTATTCAGATCGTTCTGCAGTTGGTTTTGATCTTCAGATGATTTTACTAGACGGTAAATGACAGCGTCATCTGCAAACAACCTAAGAGAGCTACGTAGATTTTCCCATAAATCTTTTACGTAAATAAGGAACAGCAGAGGACCAATAGCACTACCCTGTGGAACACCCAATATCACCTCTGTTTTAGTCGATGCCTTACCATCAATTACTACGAACTGCGTCCTATCTGACAGGAAGTCACTATCCAATCGCAAATTTGGGGCCATATACCATAACCACGCAATTTGATTAAAAGTTGTTTGTGAGGTACGGTGTGAAAAGCCTTCTGGAAATCAAGAAATACGGAATCGATTTGCGTACCCTTGTCAATAGCACCCATCACTTCATGTGAATAAAGAGCTAGTTGTGTTTCACAAGAACGATATTTTCTAAATCCGTGTTGACCTTGGGTCAATAGATCATTCTGTTAGAGATAATTCATAATATTTGAATACAGGATATGATCCAAAACACTGCTGCAAATTGATGTCAATGAAATAGGCCTGTAGTTTAGTGGATTACTCCTACTGCCTTTCTGGAATATAGGTGTGACCTGGGCAACTTTCCAATCTTTTGGTACAGATCCTTCTATAAGAGAGTGGTTGTATATGGCTGTTAAGTAAGGAGCTATCGCTTCAGCATAATCAGATAGAAATCTAATGGGTATACAATCTGGACCAGAAGACTTGTTCTTGTTAAGTGATTTTAGTTGCTGCACTACTCCGATGATATCTACTTCTACGTTATTCATTACGGCCTCTGTTCGTAATTCGAAAGCTGGAATATTGGTTTCGTCGTCTTTGGTGATGAGTTTCTAAAAGCTATGTTTAGTAACTCTGCTTTAGTAGTGCTGTCATCAGCAGGATCGCCATTACTATCAGATAGTGAGGGTATTGTTTCTGTTTTGCCCCCAGTATATTTAAAATATGACAAATCTTTTTGGGTTTTCAGTCAAATTTCGAGAAAGTTTCATTGTAATAAGTATTGTAGGCATCTCGCATTGAAATCCTCGCTAAATTTCGAGCTTCTGTGTAGGATCGACAATCCTAGTTAGTTTTATAAGTCTAGGGACTGACCACAGTAGTTAGGTCCAATAAGTTTACAGGCATTTGAACAATTAATCTACCCATACAACCATCAGCAATATCAACCAGGATCAGTGGTATAAATGATTTGACTCTAGCACTATCAACTACATGGACTTGACTAACAACCTTGCAATGAATCTTTCAGTACAGATTGGACTGGCCTTTGAATAAGCAGCTCTACAAAAATAAATGACTCTTTTTATTAAGATGACTTCTCACAAGAACAGGTAGTCCAAATACGTTAACAAAATTTCACTTTGATAACATGAGCTTCTTTTCACAAGACACATTCCAATTCTACCTGATAGCTATCCTTCAACATAACTGCATCAACATTAACATCTGTCACATTTAACCATTATCACAAAGTTTTCACAATAACCAGCTTCAAAATGTTACAAAGTTATGCAAATATGCACTTGACATAATGAAGGCTGACTTATACTGTCGCTTACCACCTCTCCACTGATTACTTCTTAGCATGGCTGTATGGCTGGAGCTTACAGGGCCACTTCTGCTATTATTTCAGTTTAGGGTTGGTAGCTCTCTCAGCTCACTCCATATTCAGGACAATGGTGTCCCATAGGGCTCCATCTTTAGTGTTCCCCTATCTTTGATTCCAATTAACGGCTTTGCAGCAGCAGTAGTCATAGATTTCTTCCTCACTATATGCCAATGACTTTTGTATGTACTTGAATTCTGCTAGCATTGGTATCACTGAAAGGTGCCTGCAGGGAGCCATTCAAAAGGTGCAGTCCTGTGCCTTAGCCTATAGGTTTCAGTTCTCCACCTCCAAATACAGGGTTATGCACTTCAGTTGACAATGGGTGGTACACCCAGATTCCGAACTCTATTTAGCTGTCAAAGTACTTTGCATTGAAGAGATGCAGCTCTTCTTAGGCATGTTCTTGATGTGCGTCTCACTTGGGTGCCACACCTTTGACAGCTGCAACGAAAGTGCTGGTGCTATCTGAATATATTTTGCTGCCTCAGACACACTGGGGAGCCACCCATCAAAACTCCCCTGCAGGCTGTAGTGTTAAGATAAATTTTTGTCCTGGATCAACTCGAGATTATCAAAGCATTAAACAGCATAAGATTGGCGTAGTGAAGCAGTGGCTACTGTGAGAACCTTTGTTGCAGATTCAACCAGCAGTTGGCAATTGCACATTGGTCCCTCAGAAGACAACTACATTCCACAGAGTAATAAAATTATAGTGTGTCTTTCACCATTGTAATTACTGCACGTAGTATAGCTTCTCTCTTCATTCTTGATTGAATCAGTGTCAAGAGCAGTTGTATGTTTGAATAGTTTGTTACTCCTTTGTCAATTGTATTTATGAAAAATAAGTGTTTCTACAAGAAACTGCACATCTTTAACCAATTAGCCTACTTGTGCCATGACTGCATGTAGAGCGATGATCTCGTTGATGATTGTCGCTCTTGGTAGCGGCTGGCTAAATTTCTTGGGCGAGAACTAATTCACTACAAATGACGAAGGCACCACACAGAATTGCAGTTCGTTGACACTTTTAATGATTTATAAATGCCCAATTGTCCCCTTTTATGGCCAGCTTACAAGTCTCATTAATTAAAACCATTACGACCAAGAACGCAAATTCCACACATCAATAATGACTTTACAACACAGTTCATGTTTGGAATACAAAAGATCGAGGTGTACATCTCAATGTGGCACACTTAATCACTGTAGATACACGTTCTACATGTCTAACATTGAAGAACTTATACCGAATTAGTCAAAATTAAAGTTCAAACTGGTGTGGCTTGTGCCTCAGATCGTGGCCAAAACAATACTCTGAAATAGCATGGATTATACCTTGGACAACTGACTAAACAGTACTTTATTACATGCCGCAAGTGCCTCCTATTTATATCATCCAAACAATATCACTGAAAATTGTATATTTTTAATTAAGTACATTATATTAATAATGGAAACATATACAATGATTTGCAAGATAGCATAAATAATACTGAGTAAATTGATAAACAAATTTCAGTTAAATTAAGAGTATTTTACTTGAAAATATATTTAAATGGGTTTTCAAACAATTACTTCATAATAAATGGTATTTATACAGAAACTAATGAGGGCAAAACTTTCCTAACATTTGTGAAACATAGTAATACCTACCTTAATATTATGAGAAAAGAATTTACTTAGCTTTACCAGAAATACTAATTAGCATGCTATCTGAACTTGAACAATGTCTTTGGCATTAATTAATATTTAGTAATTAAACAAACTGCTCCAGCATAAAATAATAGCAAAAGAATTCAGCTCGTTACATTAGAATAAAGAATAATGAACGTTTTGGAAAAGAAAATAATATATTAATTACGTTCATATCTATTATCATGTAACAGTGGTATCGGGAGGTTCAGTAATGCAAGCAGATGGGAATAAATCCCAACACGCTTCATTACGTACTTGCCAATAATTTATGAAAGGAGGCAACATCTGATTGCTTTGAAGGCATAACTTCTGGAAGATGACTAGAGGCTACAGCATAGCTGGATCTCCTTTATTACTATTTTATGTTAAAAAAAGGCACAGCTTCATAAAGATTTTCTTAGCTATATGCACGAGTCTGATGTGCATTTTCCCCATGTATGACAAAGAAATTGAAAGTTACGGGAAATAAGGTATAGTTGCCAACAACATTGGGGCTCTTTACACCCATTGTGATCGTGTAACAATACAAGGTCTATAAGGCCATCATTCAATCATGCCTGGGCTATGGGAGCCTGGTGTAAGATTCAGCAGCTCCTTCTCTATTGCGGGTCTTGGACCAAATCCTTCATAGCGGGTCCATTTATTGATTGGGGCTTTCCACAAGAATCCAGTGGCAAGCTTCCTTGCTGAAGCTGGGGTTCCTCTCCTGCGATTCCGCCAATTTGTTTGTGACGTGGAAGTTGTGTACACACAGTTCCTTGGTGAATGGCTGTGCTGGGTAGGCATATGCCCTTAGCAATCATTTCAAACAGCTTTCATTGCCCTGTTGGAGTAATGTATTTACTGCAGAAGTTGTTGCTATTTGATGGTCTCTTGAACATCTTCGAGCCTGCCTCAAGGAGTCTAAAGTTATTTGTAGTGTCTCCGTAAGGGGTGTGAAAGCTCTTGTTCAGTGTTTTCCCAAAAATGCATTGGTGTGGTTTATTAGGACTCAGTCTTCATCCTTGGCAAATCTGGCTGTTCTGTGATCTTTGTTTGGACCCCAGGTCACTTTGGCATCTTGGGGAATGCACACATTGATCAGCTGGCCAAGCAGGCTACTACCTCAAGACCCCTGGAAATTGGTCTCCAGGAAACGGATCTCTGACAAGAATTAAACTGCAAGGTACTTGGGCTTTATAGTTCTGACTGAGCTGACTTTACACCTAATATGCTCCTTGCAGTCAAGCTCTCTACAACTGTACAGAAGTCCTTACTGAGGGCCTCTCATAGGGAGTCTATTGCGCTTTGCATATTGGTCACACATGAATGATGCATGGCTACCTTCTTAAAGAGGATCTGCCACAGTACCACTTTGACAGTGGTCCACATACCGTTGGCCTGACCCCTTTTAGGTGCCTGCCTGCTGTGCTTCCTTTAATGCTTGGAAATGATGCCTCTGTGGCTGGCTGTGTTTCACGTTCCATTCATGCCGCTGGTTTTTATCGTTCTATTTAGTTGTGCTTACCTTAGTCTGATCTCACAGGTCCCACCCCTCTTCTGCCCCAGGCTGCTTCACCTTCCCTCCCGGTTTATGCCTTCGCCCGGAGACGGGCATATTTCGTGAGCTACAGTGGTTCTTGTTGTCATTTTTCTTCCTTCGTTCCTTCCTTTCTTACCCTTTGTTTCTGTCTTTCTCTCCTTGTACTCTCCTAGCCTTCTTCTCCTCCTCATTCGTCTCCGCCTCGGCGTTTGAGACACTTCTTTCCTTCTTTCTCTTCTCTTCCTCTATTCTTCTTCTTTCCTCCCTGTGCGTGTCTGAAGGCCGACCCACGCATTATCATGTGTAGCAGGTGATGGGGTAACGCATAATTCCCCGCCCCGGGTAGACAAGTAGGGCACGTACGTACCCCCTGGTAAAGGCCAGGCTCAGGGAGGGGTGATTACCCGAGCTGGTACCTTCCGAACGTGCCGATTGGTCCCTCCGTCAGTTCTCGGGAGGTGTGACCTGAGGTGTGAACAATCACCTAAGGCGGGTAAGCCCTCGGAGAGGGCCCCCACTAGGAAGGAGCGCGCCATCGGAGACGCCGGTAATCACGGGGGACACTTCCGCGATGACTTCCTTCTCTTCTTTAGTGACGTTGACCCAGAATCCGGAATCCGGACTACACTGTTACACACGTTTCCTGTCAAGGTGGAAGCACATCGCACACTCAACTCGTCACGGAGGGTAGTCTTCACGAGATCCCTTGACGGGTTGTCTGATGAAGACATCCAATCGTATATGTCCGACCAGGGTGTGACAGCCGTCCATAGGGTCATGAAAAAGGTCGATAACCAACTGACACCGTCTCGTACTGTGTTTTTGACGTTCGACAGAGTTGACCTCCCGTTGAAGGTCAAAGCAGGGTATGAAGTCATCTCCGTCCGCCCTTATGTGCCTAACCCAACGCACTGTTTTCAATGCCACAGGTACAACCATACCCGTGAACATTGCCCAAATGCAGCAAAGTGTGTCACTTGTGGTAGGAACGCCCATGAGGGGGATTGCCCACCTCCGTCCCCTCACTGCCTAAACTGCAACGGTGACCATGCGGCCTCCTCTCTGGACTGCCCTGTATACAAGGATGAGAAGGTAATCCAGCAAATTCGGGTTACGGAGAGGGTATCGACATCTGCCGCTCGAAAGTTGTTGGCAAGTCGAAAGCCCACTGTCCTCCCAGCGGGTACATACAGTAAGGTACTCACCTCAACTCGACCTACCAAGGATTCTAGTACCCAGACTTGTGATTTCACTTTCGCTGACACAGTTGTGCGATCCGCCAGGCCGAAGATTGCCCGTTCCACGTCCCTGCTTCCTCCTGCTGCTTCTAAGGTACAGTCTTCGTCAACCTCTAGTAAACCGCGAGCACCTAAACAAGATGCCCAGACCTTGAAAAAGGAACCCGTCCATGAGGATTTTCTGCGTTCTCAGGCTTCCCAACCGTCAACTGCCTCTACCCGCCGTCACTCTTCCAGAAGAGCTGACAAGAAAAAAGAGTTCCTCTCCTTCCCCGCCGAGGCGTGACCCATCCGTCACACCGTCCAACAGTTGCCGGCCTCGGCCGTCTTCTGTTTCACCGGGTCGCTCCGTCTGCCGGGCACCCGGCCCTCTACCGGCGGTGGAAACTGCCCCTCCTGATCAACTCAGGGAGGTGGCAGGCGCGTCGGTCGAACCTATGGACCACGACCCTTTGCCCCTGGACAGCGATAGCAGTGCTGCCTCGAAATCCGGTCCTCAGCGGCCGTCGAGGTGACTCAGATTGCTAGTTGGTTTTTATCCTTATTTCTTCTCTCATTTTTATCATGGCGCTCCTTCAATGGAATATTCGCGGCATTCGTTCCAATCGGAAGGAATTAAAACTACTCCTTCGATTGCACTGCCCGCTTCTAGTCTGCCTCCAGGAAACTGAGTTGCGTCCACGTGATCGTGCAGACTTTCCACACTACACCTCTGTGCGGTTCGACCTGCCACCCGTGGAAGGTGTCCCAGCCCATGGAGGGGTTCTGATGCTCCTTCGAGACGACATCTATTTCCATCCCATTTCCTTGCACACTCACCTACAGGCAGTTGCCGTCCGCATCACCTTCTCCACATTTACCTTCTCCCTCTGTAATATATATTCGCCATCGTCATCTGCCCTTACTAGGGCAGATGTGCTACACCTCGTTGACCAGCTCCCTTCACCTTTCGTGTTGGTAGGCGACTTTAATGCCCACCACCCCGTATGGGGCTCTCCGGCACCTTGTCTGAGAGGCTCCCTTTTGGTGGACCTTCTCCACCACCTCGATCTTGTCTGCCTCAACACTGGTGCACCGACCTTCCTTTCTGACACAACACACACTTATTCCCATATAGACTTCGCAATATGCACTCCTCAGTTTGCCGGTCGGTTTGAGTGGTATGCGCTTTCTGACACGTACTCGAGTGACCATTTCCCTTGTATCATCCACTTCCTGCATCATTCCCCATCTCCTCGTCCCACCAGTTGGAACATTTCTAAAGCCGACTGGGGGCTTTATTCTTCCATGGCTGTTTTTCACGATCAGAATTTTCCCAACTGTGACAGTCAGGTCGAATACCTCACAGAGGTTATTCTCACCGCTGCTGAACGTTTCATACCTCGTACATCCTCTTCTCCACGTCGTGTCCAGATCCCTTGGTGGACTGCAGCCTGCCGCGACGTGCTTAGAGCCCGGCGCCGTGCTTTACGCACCTTCCGCCCCCACCCAACTTTGGAGAATTGCATCAATTACAAACGTATGAGAGCGCAGTGCCGTCGGATCATAAACGACAGCAAGAAATCTTGCTGGACTGCTTTTACTAGTTCTTTTAACCGTTTTACTCCCTCCACGGTTGTCTGGGGGTGGCCTACGCCATTTGTCCGGCATCAAGGTCCACTCCCCGATTCCTGGCCTGACCGTGGAGAACGCAGTCCTCGTGGACCCCGCTGATGTTTCAAACGCATTGGGTCGTTTCTTTGCGGAGGTTTCGAGCTCTGCCCATTACCACCCTGCCTTTCTCACTCGCAAACAGGTAGAGGAGGCACGGCCGCCTTCTTTCCGCTCTTTTAATCGTGAAAATTATAACGTTGCCTTCACCATGCAGGAGCTAGACCGTGCTCTCGCCCTGTCCCGGTCTTCTGCTCCCGGGCCCGATTCCATTCATATTGAGATGCTGAAGAACCTCTCTCCTGCGGGCAAGTGCTTTCTTCTTAGTACCTACAATCGCATATGGACTGAAGGTCATGTTCCCACAAGTTGGTGTGAAGCCATTGTTGTCCCCGTCCCCAAACCAGCGAAGGACAAACACCTTCCTTCCAGTTATCGCCCCATTTCTCTGACGAGCTGCGTCTGTAAGGTGATGGAACGCATGGTTAACGCTCGGTTGGTCTGGCTCCTCGAATCTCGCCGCCTCCTGACTAATATCCAATGCGGGTGTCGACGAAAACCGCTCTTCTGCTGATCACCTCGTTACGTTGTCGACCTTCATTATGAACAACTTTCTAAAGAAGCGTCAAACGGTAGCAGTGTTCTTCGACTTGGAGAAGGCATACGATACCTGTTGGAGAGCGGGCATTCTCCGCACACTGCACACATGGGGCCTTTGGGGCCTTCCTCTTTTCATTCCAGCGTTTTTGGCGGATCACAAGTTCCGGGTACGGGTGGGCTCTGTTTTGTCAGATACCTTTTGCCAGGAGAATGGGGTACCACAGGGCTCCGTCTTGAGTGTGGCGCTCTTTGCCATTGCAATCAATCCGATCGTAGATTGCCTTTCAGCCGACGTCTCCGGATCTCTTTTTGCTGACGATTTCGCAATTTATTGTAGCGCCCAGCGGACGTGTCTCTTGGAGCGTTCTCTCCAATGCTGTCTTGACCGTCTATATTCCTGGAGCATCGCAAATGGCTTCCGATTCTCCACTGAGAAAACTGTATCAATTTCTGGAGATACAAGGAATTTCTTCCACCTTCTCTACGTCTCGGCCCTGTTGCTCTCCCTTTCATGGAGACTACGAAATTCTTGGGACTCATGTTGGATCGGAAACGTTGCTGGTCCACACACTTGTCCTACCTGGCTGCCCGTTGTGCCCGATCCCTTAATGTTCTTCGTGTCCTCAGTGGCACGTCATGGGGAGCGGATCGTACCGTCCTGCTTCACCTTTACCAGGCCATTGTTCAGTCGAAGCTCGACTACGGAAGCCTTGTATACTTACTCTTCAGCACGGCCGTCGATTCTCCGCCGTCTCAACTCTATCCACCATCGTGGATTACGTCTGGCGACCGGTGCATTTTATACCAGCCCTGTTGAAAGTCTGTATGCCGAGGCTGTTGTATTACCCTTGACCACTCGACGTGACATACTCTTGTGTCGGTACGCATGCCGCCTACGGTCGATGCCCAACCATCCATCTTACAGATTATTTTTTGACGATTCACTCGATCGCCAATATCAGTTGTCTGCTATTGCCTTGCTTCCACCTGGAGTTGGGTTTCGCCGCCTGCTACAGTGGCTCGATTTTATCCTTCCTTCCACCCTTCGGTTGAGCGAAAGCCCATTGCCACCGTGGCATCAGGCCCAGGTTCACACACACCTCGAACTTAGTTCGGTCCCCAAGGAGAGCACTCCAGATTTGGTATACCGCTCGAGGCTTGTCGAACTCCGTTCGTGGTTCGATAATGCCATATTTATCTACACTGATGGTTCCAAGAGCACTGACGGTGTCGAATCTGCCTTCATCGTCGGGGACAACCGTTTCCAATACAAGCTTCCTGACCGGTGCTCGAACTTCACGGCTGAGCTTTTCGCCCTCCACCAGGCCGTTTTGTATACCTGCCGCCACCGCCAACCTTTCTATGCCATATGTTCTGACTCCCTTAGTGCCCTGCAGAGTCTTAAGGACCCTTTCTCGAACCATCCTATCGTGTATCGAATCCAACGCTCCCTCCAGTTGCTAGCAGATGACAGCTGTCACGTTTCTTTCCTGTGGGTCCCTGGCCATGTGGGTGTGCCCAGGAATGAGGCCGCCGACATAGCAGCCAAGGCAGCAGCTCTTTTACCTCGCATGGCTACCTTTTGCGTCCCATCGGACGATGTTCAACGGGCTCTTCGCCGGAGTATCGTGTCGCAATGGCACAGTGTGTGGCTTTCACTGTACAACAATAAATTGCGAACTGTCAAACCGATCCCGACCGCTTGGAGGACCTCCTCACGCCCCTCTCGGCGGGAGGAGGTCATCCTGGCCCGGTTGTGGATCGGTCACTGCCGTTTCAGCCACCGTCACTTGCTATCCGCCGAACCTGCACCGCTATGCACCTGCGGTGAACTGCTGACAGTGCGACATGTTTTACTGACTTGTGTTAATTTTAATTATCTCCGTGTAGCCCTTCACTTTCCGTCTACTCTGGAGGAAATTTTAGCTGATGACACACGAGCAGCTGCTCGAGTTTTGCGTTTTATCAACTTGGCCAACCTATCCAAGGATATTTAACCCTTTTAATTGTTTTTTATTTTTCGTTTTTAGCCTCTTGTTGATGTTCTGACAGTCACCATTTTTTTGAGATCATAGCGAATCTATTTTCTTGGCCGGGCACTAATGACCATAGAAGTTGTGCGCCCTAAAACCACAACAAAAAAAAAAAGGTCCCACCCCTCCAGACATTTTAACCTATTATCACTTTTATGGTGTATGTCCTGTTTTAACTGGAGGTTTTTAGTATGTGCAGAGTGGCTGAATCATCCTTTATTAACCTTGTGATCAGCCAGTCATGGTGTTATGCTGTAAAGTTGTAGCTCAGTTCATCACTTGGTCTCTTCTTTTTGTGCTTTCTTCTTTTTGTTGTTGGTATAAAGTTCACTGTTGCTCTGTACGCCTCATGGGTTTCCCATCTGGGTGCTGATTGCCAGATTTTATTTTTTAATGTTTGACTTTGACAGCTTAGGAATAGGGGGCAGATAACCTAGCAGTTTGGTCCTCATAAAATCCCAACAAAAATAACAGCTGTTGCTGTGAATACCTTACCACTGATGGCACAGTATCAAGTTTTAGACTCAATGACCACCCACCTGCTGGTTGGAACTTCATATAATATATAAAATCAGAAAACACAAATTGGAGTATTTATTTGTCCAATTTCAGCACTATTTTGGCATGGGTGTAAAACTGTATTGTCAGTCTGTAAGTACCTTCTGCCATGTACTGAATGAAATTATATGTAGTGTGTGTCCTTCCTCTTTTTTTGAAGATAGTGTGCAAAATTTCATCAAGATTGGAGCAAAACTATAAATCTATGTACTATAAAATCACAGGTCACATTGAAAGGGGGGGGGGGGGGGGAGAGGGAGATAATCTTTCAATTTTTGTCAGATTTTCTGGTAGATACCCAAAAATTTTCTTCTAACCAACCTTGTACCGAGAATTATGAACACAACAGAAAAGATATCCAAATTGTTAAGCTGTTCTTAAGTAATGATGTGAGCAAGGGATTAATTTTTATATTTGTAGATACTTAGATTCATCCCCTTTGCTGTTCCCTATAATAGGCCTGTACAAACTTGGTTTATAAATAAAACGCTGTTTTATTAGGATGACACACGGGAGTTGTAGGTTCACTGGTTAGAAACATATAAATTTACTTATCTTGAGTATTGGTCATTGCGTTGGAAACTGATCCAGGTTCTTGCAGCGGTACAGTACACTGTATCCAAGGAAAGAAAATGTGTTCAATGTCAAATGACGGAGTCAACACCTTATGTCATATATTATTCGTTTCAACCATTTCTGTCCTCCTTAAGAAACTCGCATAACAGACAAGAAGTCACATCTCAACCAGAGCAAAGCCCAAACAGATCTGACACACCAACCAGGGGGCCCACAGCTCTTTCGTGGGTCTGTGTGTGGTGCGCGCGGGGCCCCGAGCCAAAGCAGCCTTCCTTCCCGCCCCAGGCAGTTTGTTACCGCCCCAGTTTATGCCTTCGTCCAGAGACATGTCTTGTGTGCGATTTTAGCGAGTCTCATGTACCAGCTTTTTTCTTTTCTTGGTTTCTCTTCTCCTAATAATTGCTTCCGCCTTTCCATCCTTACTGTAATCCTCTAGCCTTCCTCTCCTCCTTTAGTCTCTGCCTCGACACTTGAGACCAAACCTCTCCCACTTCCTTCTTTGCTCTTTCCAAAACTACATCTTATATTCCCGTGCGTTTGTTAACAGTGTATTCCATAGATTTTCTTGTTTTATTTTTAAAACTGCTGGAATCAGTTTCATTGTTTTGACAATGTAGTAACCAGTAACCACAATTCAGTCAGCTGCCATCCGCCTTTTTAAAGTACTACGCTACTTAAAAGTTGATTATTTAGTTTTCTACTTTCTACAGTTAATTGTATCAATAGAATGTGTGCCTGCTGTGTGCGGACGCAGGAGGAGTTGGCCACAGTTCACAAACAGCTGAGCATGCTGTTGGCTATGGTCAGCCTTCTTCAGGCTGCTGTTTCGGGGTGCAGCGATGGTGGGGAGTCTGGTGCGTTGAGTGGGACATTTGTTGCCCCATGCTTCGCCCTCTGTCCCTGCTACTGAGGCACCTTCAGGTGTACCAGACGTGGTCGAGCCGCCCTCTTCGCGTCGTTTGAGGTGGAAGGGTAATGTGGAGGCTGGACATCCGTCCATGCCCGTTCGTCCTGTGAGTGGACGTGTGACCACTCCTTCAGCAGGGTCCTAGCAGGTGCACGGGGGGGGGGGGGGGGGGGGAGGGGATTATTAGTTATTGGGAGCTCCCATGTTAGGCTCGTGATGGAGCCCCTTAGGCAGATAGCGTCGAGATCCGGAAAGAAGTCCAATTTGCACTCGGTGTCTCATCCGAAATCTAGAGTCATCCTTGCTGGTGGCTATCGAGGGTGCGGCGACTGCAGGTCATGGCTCACGTCAGCACCAATGATGCTTGGGTTCTGAGGACATCCTCAGGTCCTACAGGTGGCTGGTGGAATTGGTGAAGGCTGCTGCCCTCACATGCGGTATGCAAGCTGAGCTGTCGATGTGTAACATTGTTCCCACACTTGATCGGGGTCCTTTGGTTTGGAACTGTGTAGAGGGTCTCAACCAGAGGCTTCGCCGACTCTGTGACAGTCATGGCCACAGATTTCTGGATCTGCGTTATCGGGTGGGGACTTGTAGGGAGCCCCTAGATAGATCAGGGGTGCACTACACTAAGGAAGCTGCTGCTCGGGTAGCAGAGTACTAGTGGAGTGCATATTGGTTTTTTTAGGCTAGGCACTAACTCTGATGAGCACTCACCTGTCGACATTCAAACAGCGAATTCAGGCCACTTTCGGATCAAAAATTCAAATATCAAAACATTACCCGCAAACTTACAAAGTATTAGAAACAGTTTCTGAATTTGCCGCACTGCATAGAAATTATTGTGCTCAGATAGTTTTAGGCACCGAAAGCTGGCTAAATCATGATGTGGCAAGTTCAGAAATATTTAGCGAGGTGTGGAACATATATCAGAAAGATAGAACGGATACAACTGGAGGAGGAGTGTTCATCGCTGGGTCTATAACAGGTATAACAGGTCTAAAAGAATTTAATAGTTGGGTGTTTTTACTGACCCCCCCCCACCCAGTGCTGCTGTAGCAGTTTTAGAATCATTCAAAGAAAGTCTACACCAGATAGTGCATAAGTATCCGGGCCATGTAATATTAATAGAGGGAGACTTCAACCTTAAGAGTATAGATTGGGACGTCTCTAGTTACATTTCAGGCAGTACAGAGAAGTATTCTTGTGAGCTACTCTTGGACATGTGCTCCGAAAACTGCCTTGAGCAGTTAAACCAGCAACCCAGGGGCAATGGAAATATTTTAAACCTTATATCTACGAAGAGGCCTGACCTTATTAACGATGTCTGTGTAGAGACAGGAATTGATCATATCATCTTCATAGCATCGATGGTGACCAAAGTTCATAAACCAATCAAGAAAGCTAGGAGTGTGTTTATGTTGGGAAGAGCCGATAAGCAAATCTTAGGATCCCACCAAGAAAATGAATGGGCATCGTTTAATTCCAAAATAGGTGAGGTTTGGGATGGAGAAGTAGGAACTGTAAGGTATGGAGAGAAAAAATATATATAGGGAAGTTATCGCAGGTTGAGGCCTGGTTGATTTCGGGATCGGAGAATGTATTGTAGGGATAACTCCCATCTGTGCAGTTCAGAAAAGCTGGTGGTGGCTGGGAGGATCCAGATGGCCTGAGTTGTGAAGCAGCCATTGAAATCAAGCATGTGCTCTGCTGCATGCTGTGCCACAGGGTGGTCCACCTTGTTTTTGACCACAGTTTGGCAATAGCCATTCATCCTAATGGATAGCTGGTTGGTGGTCATGCCAATATAGAAGGCTGTACAGTGTTCGCAGCACAGTTGATAAATTACTTGGCTGCTTTCACAGGTGGCCCGGTCTCTGATAGGGTAGGATATTCCAGTGACAGGACTGGAATAGGAAGTGCTGGGTGGGTGGGTTGGGCAGGTCTTGCAACGGGGTCTTCCACAAGGATATGATCCCTGTAGCAGTGAGCTGGGTTTCGGGGTGGCATAAGGATGAACTAGGATGTTTTGAAGGTTGGGAGGGCGATGGAACACCACTTTAGGGGGGGGGGGGGGGGGCAGGAAGGATCTTGGGCAGGATGTGTCTCAGTTCTGGGCACGAGAATAGAAAATCAAAACCTTGGCGAAGTTCTTCTGTCTTCACAGACAGAAACTACCCCACAGACCTAGTCCGCAATCGGATCTCCCATGCCATATTCTCACACACCCCAAATGCTCCTCCTAACACCAGTAACCATCCACAACAGAGCGCTCCCCTTGTCACCCAGTACTACCGTGGTCTCGAACAAATTAATTCCATCCTTCGCCAATGTTTTGATTTTCTATCCTCGTGCCCAGATGACGTGAATCGATGAAGTACAGTACATACTAATGAAACAATTGGGTATTTTGTCAATTGTCTGCACAAATTATTTCAATTTACATTTAAAGAGAAATACTAAAATGAGCTCTAACATGGAAATTAAGTGTTTCCGGACACATATCCACATAACATATTTTTTTGTTTATGTGTGAGAAATGTTTCCTGAAAATTTGGCCGTACCCTTTTGTAACACCCTGCGTTCTAAAGCGTCTCGCTGCGGAGTGTGGGGTTGCTCGCCGTGGAGGTTAGAGTCCTCCCTGGGGCATGGATGTGTGTGTTTGTCCTTAGGTTAGTTTACCTACGTTTAAGTAGTTTGTAAGCTACGGACTGATGACCACGCAGTTTGGTCTGATAGATTTACAAACATTTGAATTTTTTGTAACACACTGTATGCAGATGGCTCTAAGACCAATGAAGGTGTCGGATGTGTGTTTGTCATCAGGATGACGGTTTTCAGTACAGGCTTAGTGACCACTGCTTGAATTTCACAGCTGAGTATTTTGCCCTCTGTCAGTACTATATATCAGCCAACACTGTTATCCTTCCTATGTCATCTGCTGATTCCCTCAGCGCCATCCAGTTTGAGACACCCCTATTCGGCCCATCCTGTTGTGCACTGAATCAACCGTTCCCTTCAGTTATTAGCTGCCGAAGGCCCTAGAGTTTACCCCCTGTGGGTACCTGGCCCCACAGGCATGCCCGGTAAAGAGGCTGCTGATGCCACGGCCAAGGCTGCAACTCTCCTACCTCGGACAGCTATGTACAGTGTCCCATCAAATGATATTAGAGGGGCTCTTTCCTGGCACCTTATATCGTCATGGCATAATGTGTGGTCTTTGCTATCGTCATGGCATAATGTGTGGTCTTTGCTTACAAATAAGCTTTGAACCATTAAACCGCTTCCAGTGGCTTGGAAGATTCCTCATGACGCTCGCGATTAGAAGAGGTCATCTTGGCCCGGTTGCGGATCGGACATTGTCGGTTCAGCCACCGCCACTTGTTAACTGGTGACCCCGCATTGTTATGTTACTGTGGTTGCCCACTGACAGTGTGCCATGTTTTATTGTCTTGTCCAAATTTTACTCCTGTTCATATTGCACTGAATCTACCAAATACAAAGGAAGAAATTTTAGCTGAAGATGCAAGAGCTGCTGCTAGAGTCTTGAATTTAATCAACTTGGCCAATTTGTCAAAGGATATTTAGTACTCTCTTTTGTTGTATTTTACCCTATGTTTTAGCTTTTCTCGTGTAGGCTTAATTTATAATAGGTCATAATTTTTGTTTTGTAATAATTAAATGAGGCCAAATGGATGTATGTAGTTACGGAAATTTTGTTTAACAAGACACACAAATAACAAGCATTCATAAATTTACATAACAAAATTACTAAAGTTATTTGTTGTATTTATGTTTTTTAGTCTGTAGGTCAATAGTTGGTAATTAGTTATCAGTGTTCTGTTATTTAGACTTGTA
This sequence comes from Locusta migratoria, assembly GCA_026315105.1. Classification (NCBI taxonomy): domain Eukaryota; kingdom Metazoa; phylum Arthropoda; class Insecta; order Orthoptera; family Acrididae; genus Locusta; species Locusta migratoria. Next base: position 116,427,320 of record CM048753.1, on the reverse strand, counting down.
ATTTTAATGTTTCAATTTGTGGATTAATTTTTTATAAATACAGATCTGTTTAGTATTGTAGTATTTTGAGTTCTGCATTAATTTTGTATTATGTGACAGATTATTGAAATGAGTGACTTAATCATATTACCTATTTGATCTAGGAGTGATATGAGACATGATCTGCCATAACATATTTAAAAACAAGGTAAATATGTAATAATGTTGTGCAATAGTTACACCGTCTAAAATTGTTATATTTATATTGGATTATGAATTCATGGGAACAGCATATTCTGTAACTGTGTGTTATGTATTCTTGGTGGTTGTGATTGTCATTTATGAAATTAGCAAAACACAATATTACATAGTGTGATGCAAAAGGATAACAAGTTCTTCAAATAAATATTTTAATTTCACGTAAATGTCTTTGAACCATATAGTGTAAACAGTGTGAGAATATTACAAATTACATGTCCTGTGGTAGACTTTTTCTTAAGGTTCCCTACTGGCTGCATCTGTAATGTTGGTAAAGCTGAATGTGTATTTGAGATGTATGATATGTGCAACATGCAGAAATGTTACAAAATGATACCTGTTCCAAGTGATTTTGTAAGCTTTCTGTAATTTGGAAATTCTTCATTTACAGCTCTCTATAGTCCCGAGGGCTGAAAATTTCTCCCAGATATTTAAAATGGGTTCACTTGAATATTGACAGATTTGTCATATGTTGTGTGTGGGGTGCCTTCCATGTACCGACATTCCTCAAGAGAATTTAAAGTCTTGTTTTGATGAGAAATTGATGTAATTTGTCAATGGAATGAATTTCTTCACGCCTGTTATTAGAAAGGATTGCTACATCTGCAAAGGCCAAAAATTTTATTTGAATTCTATCTTTCAGTAGTCTGCCAAGTTTATTCCTTTAGTTTCCTCTTTCCCAGGTCCTGATTCTCTAAAGTGTGAGGATGAAAAGTAAAATAAACCAGCATCTTGATGGACCCCAGTGTTAATTATAAAAGGCTCTGAAATTTTGCCAAAGAATTTAACTTCAGAAGTAGTGCCACTTCATACTTTTCTGACTGATTTGTGTTTCTCTGTCTACTTCAAATTGCTCTAGAGTATCAAAAAGTGTCTATAGTCCTATGCTTTCCTGAAATCTACGAAGGTAATGACAACTTCTATGGTTTCGGATCTGTTTCTTCTTATTATTATTATCATGTAAAATAGTGCAGATTGTTCAACATTTCTTATTAGTCTTTTGGTGCATTACTTGTTTTGCTGCTTCATGTTGTATGTATTGCAGCCAAAAAAAATGATGATGATGATGATGATGATGATGATGATGATGATATGGAGATATACACAAGTATACAGAGAATCTCAAATGTTGGTTATACAGCTTGAGTGTTTCACACAGTTTGCTATGATAATACTTGGTCTGATATTCCTCCACCACCAACAGCATGTGATCCAACAATTAATTAGAATTCAGAGACAGGTAACGTGGACATGCTGAAATTACTACCATTGTGAATCTCCATGGAAAAATTTGAGAATCACCTCATTTTTCAGGGGTTCGTGGATGGCACTTGAGTAGTTTGTGTAATGGGGCTCAGCTTTCCAGAGCATGTTTCTCATGTAATTGGAATATACAATACTACCTCTGACTAGATTACCCTAATAGTAAAAAAAGTGTCAGTTTTGTAGATCTAAACATGAGAAGGCAAGCAGTTTTCTGTAAATGTTAGCACCTATTATGCATTAGAATAGTAAAGAGTTTAGAACAAATAACCATATAAATTAATGGGGACACCAATGTATTATGCCATAATTAATGAGCAATAAAGCTATAACTGTATTCTATATGAACAATGGAAAATACAATTGGAATGTCACCATAAAGAAGCACACTGAGCTGCTGACAGGCATGGAAAATTGACAATCACATTCACGCAATTTTTTGGCCATGTCCTTCATCAGAAAAAGAAACAAGTCACATAATCATTTGGACAACTACACATTCACAACCACCATGTGCAGCCACTCAAATGCCATGAACATAAAGACTGACGGATGATGCTGGGTAAGGGTGGGGATGGAAAGTTCTGTGTTGCATGATGGATTGTAAAGGCTCTCAAAGGCAGGAATTTGAGATGAAGCATTGAAGACAGTGAGGGGAAGGGGTGGGAAGTCTGTTAGTTACTTTTTGTGATTAGTCATGTTTGGTATTGTAACCTCTGCCTTTTGCTGACTAAGTAGGCTGTAATGTTGGTTGACTTCTTAGTTTATGGGAACCTATTCCATAAGACAACCCACAGGTTAGTTGGACAATTTAGGTAGGAAAAACAAATAAAAATATATAAATAAAATAACACTTGTGAAGAATTCTTGATATGACATGTTGTGGCTGATACTTGTGATCCTGTTTTGCTGTATATTTCAGGCACTTGCTGTAGTAAGTTTAAATGAACTTCAGTGCCATTCTGGAAATCATACACAAAATAACACGTTTGAAAAGCTAATACACGTTGTGATGATACTGATGGCCCTCTCATCTCATTGTTATCATATGATACCGTCTGCATCGGACCCGGAATCGTGTGGTCTAATAGTGATATATGTTGCTTGTGAAGTTAGTTACAAACGAAATAGCCAGCCTAGGAATCAGTGTAGGACAGTGTCTCAGTGATAGTGTGATTAGTTAATAAGTGATAGATTACATTTATTAAGAGATTCGCGTATGATGTTTCCAGACAGTTCTATAAACAATAGTTTCATAATTGTACATCATTTGAATAACTAGACAGACTAATTGTAGAAACTTTTATAAAACAAAAAGACGTGAAAATAAATAGCATTGTATATATGTTAGGCTCATAAGTTGTGTTGACCAGCTAATTGTGTTAATTAATGTAATAGTGAGATTTCAATATTGTAATTCTTTGTATATATTGACTGACGTGAGATTTTGAGCCTATTTTGAGAATTGTCAAGATATTTGATAGTTCAATATATGTTAGGAACATGTATGATGTACTCATTAACTAATTGACATTTAACATTCCGCTTTGTCAAACAAAAAGAACCGAAATTAAGACTTAAAAAGATATGCGCCGTCGAAAATTATTGTATGTATAGTTTTCATTTTATACTGTGATTATTTTTGTGTACATGAAATGTTTTACTTGTGTGTTTGGTAATTGTAAATTAGTATATTCAATTATGAGCAATGCATAATGTAATGTCCTTATTGTCAGTGTTATATATTTGCCTCACCGCCTTGCGTGGGGGAGTTAGTTTTGGCGTTCGTTATGTGCTTTGGAATCTGTCAGTCTTTGTCTTAAAATGGAAGTACTATAACTTAAGTTATGTGTACGCAAGTTATGAAGTTGTAATGTTTTGCTGGAATAAGAAGCAGTTTGATTGCAAATTAAAGAAGTGAAAAATTGTACATACGAGTATTTATTTCTACCACGACGCCCCAGGTGAATAATTTTGCAGCGAGCAGAACCCCCATACATCATAATGTTGAAAAGCTGAGTATCATCTTTGATATGCTTGGCCTTGGTAGAATGACTGAACTGCAATTACCCTTAATAACCTAGTAACTTTCTAATGTATAAACTGAAGTGGTTACACTGGAACTGTCCCAGTACCTGCGCACTGCCGCATGTTGTGTTCTGCTTGGCGCTGCCATAGCACTATTTTGAGAGGAGTGTCCCTACAGTCAGTCATGCAAAATCTCATGCCTGTCGTATCAAACAGCATGTGAAACCACAACACTTCTTCCCCTTTTGGTTTGAGCACTCACTTGCTGTAGGTGATGTGAAAATACTGATGTCCGTGTGTTCTACGTGCATGTCTGTGAACTCCTTGGGAGGCACCTTAACGTATGGAAGAAAGTGTCCCCAACTAGACCCCTGTCTTGTGGGAAGTTGCCTTGAAGCAATGATTGGAGACAATGGAGATCTGCCAGATGTCTGCTGCTGGTGTGGGACACATGCTGCATGATAGTGCATTTGAATGACTGGTGAGCATTGTTTGATCATGCTGAATATTCAGAGGGGCTAAGGATGACTCTTCCTGAGGTGTTTGTTCGAGGTCATGCATATCATCTTCTTGTGATTCTGGGTTGGTAACCGGTACAAGAACTTTCAGTTGCTGTTGCTGTGCTCGTGGTTGGCTTTCTGTGCCAGCGGACAGTGGAATGAATTGTGGCACCTCCACCCTGTTGAGAGCAGCTCTTGGTGGAGATGGTGCTGGTGCTGCTGCAGAACCTGCTGCCAGAGTCACTCGGGGCTAAAGTTGGTCCACGTGGGACAAATTTCTCCAGCAAATGTGTGGACTCTGTAAAGGTGTTTTCTACGAGGGCTAAGGATCCATTATAAGGGTTCTACTACCCTTTTGAGTTAATAAGAATTTCGTTGCAATTAAGTTCCACTTAAAATGAATTTTGGAGGTGTGAATTGAAATAAAGTGATTTTAGATCACCGTGATGTTTATTTCAGACCATAGGTGACACTTAACAAAACTTCAACAGAACTCAGTTACAACAGCACTTCAACAGAACTAAAACTAAAACCAAACTTGACACAAAATAGTGCCCTCATGCAGTATTTAAACAATTACAATCATTGTTATACTTAGATTCTCATGAAACAATTCAATTAGTAATATCACAGATGTTTGTGAGCAGATTACGATACACGATAAAAATACATTTCTCCAGAATTCATTTCAGTTAGTAATTTAGCTTTTCACGATTTTAATATAGCAAATATCAAGTACAATTTAATTCGCCTCAAAGATACATTCTCAATTTAAATCTTGGTAATTGAACGATCTTACAAAGTTTGATTACATGTGTTATATGATCTTTAATTTACAGTTCGTTAATATTCACGGTTGTTACTCGGTAATTAGTCCATTTGTATGAATACTGACAATGAGAAAAAAATGGAGACTTCTAGAAAGTTCCACATTGTATAATAGTTTACTCTTCAATATTTATGATTCTGTTCTTTGATAATTGTTTTGTGTAGTATAGAATGACTTCTTGAGGTTAATTAATTACATATAAATTCAAGTCATGCCACAAATACCATGTAATAGCTGAAATGGAGTAGTTGGAATAAAAGGAATGGAAATAGTATCAGCCTCTGGTATATGGTATCCTGATCTTCACTAAAGCTTTTGTATCCTATACTATACTAATGCGCTGCTCATGCCGTTACATTACACTGTGAGATTACCGCCCAATAGAAATACTGGTAATTAATAGCATTTGATAATTAAACAGTATGAAGTTCACTGCAAACATTGACCATGCCAATGCACTAAATGTTACACAATTTTAATCTTATTAATTATGGTAGCAATGTATGTACACAGTTGGGTGACAACATTTATAGTTAGGCCATAGGTAGAAATTCTCCACGTTGAGATTTGCTGTGTGCTTGTAGCTGACGGGAGGCCAACGAGCAGGCCGATGTTGGTGGCTTGTTCCAACTTAGGATTTTACAGTTCGTTTCCGGTGAGGGGGGAGAGGGACAATGGCGAGTGCCAGGCACAGTGCAGTGCACAAATATTGTAATACTACTGGCATTTGAAGTAATACGATGCAGTTAGTAACCTTTAAGGCCCTCATTACAAAATAGCCTGTTGATAAATAAACAATACATTAGCTGATATAGTCACATCTAACGTAATATGTTTAATTGACAATAAAAAGTAATAAATTACCAATGAAGACAAGGCAGTTACACAACTAGCATGGCAATGTTTGTTTATAAAAATAATATATTAACTATTTTTCATTTTATTTTCAATCAATCTTTTGTATTTTACCTTGAAAGATTCAGTTAAATCAGTTATCTGTGATATAAGAAATTGCACGATTATGATAAACAGTACAAAGGATGTTTATACTAATATAAAAACGTAAGAAAATATTTGTTTAATGTGTAGTGTAATTATTTTGATTTTAAGTAAAGTTTTAGAAATGTATTGGCTGAGCGCTGTACGTTGGCAAATCGGTTAGAACAGTTCACATGGGGAAGTTGATGACGTAGGGGAAAAAACCCCGGCAGTTGAGCTTTTGGCGCGCGCGCGCCTGGGCAGGAAGTGAGGACTCCAGACCACGTGGTGTAGCTGGCCGGGCGGCGTCGCTCTGCCTCAGTCGGCATGTGGATCTCGTGGTGGTGACTTGAGTTTTGTGTGTGGCAATCGCCATGTGTGGTTGCTCGTCGTAGACTGCACCAAGTTAAATCGAGTGCTACTGTGTGTTTGTGAATAATTCGCCGGTGCAACAAGGTGTGCATCGCATTAAAGTGACTGTGATTTGTTAATGTAACAAGTGTTGTCGCATAGGCATGAACATAAACGGTGTTTGAGACAGCCACGTGGTGTGAAATCAATTCGCGACAAATATTCATTTTGTCTGGGGGCTCACGAGCTATAACTTTATTTGGTACATTTACCGACGTACAGACGCGACAGCCACAGGGTTCAAGTATTGTGAAATAAACAACATAAAGTGAACTTTCACGTGTTTTCTAAAATAGTAGTTAGTACACCCTTTTCTCTCATGAACTTGAACTTATTATGAATTTGTTTTGTTAATCATATGCAGGGAAGGAAAGCTGCGAACGTGTGATATCATCCCCTAGAAAACGAGTCAAACAGTCGCAATAACAGTTCCAGTGTTTTTGCATGTTTAGGAATTTGGTTCGCAGCTGGTGGTTGTGAGTTTCAAAAATTAATCTTTCCCTATTTTAAACTCTCACCCCGACCTTCACCCTCGCAACACCATCCATGAATCCATTTTGGGTGCCTGCCATACCCCCATACCCAAACAGGAGCACCCTCCGAAAACTTTGTGAATGGAGTCTACTTTGGCCGATGGGGTGGAGGGCGAAGAACGTGGAGCAAGGTACAAGGCTGGTGGTCATAAAGCAGCTGGGCTAGACTTTTGTTGCCCATGCAAGTAAAATGGTAGGACTCCAGGAACTGGAAGAAGCGTTTGTCAGAGGAAGAAATGAGCAATTTATTCATTTGTGATTTGAAAGTATGAACGAGGCATTCAACCTCACCATTCGATAGAGGATGGAAGGGTGGAGCAGTGATGAATGTAACACCATGTTGAGTACAAAAATTGGAGAATTCAGAAGTAGTAAATTGTGGATCATTGTCTGAGACATGCATGGAAGGGAGGCCTTCCAAGAAAATATTCTGGATAACACCAGGGTGATCACTGCTGTGGAAGGTGACAACAAAGGGAATAGGCATCCACCACAAGAAGCATGTAGGTGCCAAGGAAGGACCCGCATAGGCAACATGTATGGACTCGCATGGGTCCGAGGGTGTAGGCTACAGAGATAGAGATGTCTAAGGAGCAGGAGCCTGGTTAGCACACGGTTCACAGGCAGCAACCATGTGTGTGATGTCCGCATCAATGCTGGGCCAGAAGACATGCTGACATGCCATCCGCTTTGTGCGTGAGACACCCCAGTGTCTCTAATGAAGCAGATGGAGAAAAGAAGCCTGAAGGGACGCAGGAACGACCACTCTGTGAGGCTTCATTGGTGGAGAGAAAAGGCAAACTAGTTATGGAGTCGATCAGAGGCCTTTTCTATCTGGGAATACTTCTGTTGCACGTCAAACTGCGTGCCGGCAGTTGGATGTTCTGAGCCATCAGTGTATCAATGCACCAAAAGAGCACTGATCCCATAGTGGGAGGTATCAGTGACTAGAACCAAATGTTGTCCAGGGCAATATGTGGCAAGACAATCGGCCTGTTGCAGTTGTTCTTGAGATGAAGAAAAACAGTGTCACACTCAGCAGACCAGCGAAAAGGCACATTCTTATGAAGCAAACAGTGTAGTGGATGAGCCTCCATTGCAGCATGTAGTGGATGAGCCTCCATTGCAGCAGATGGCAATAACTTGATAGTAGGCTGTTTGTCCCAGAGAGGCCTGAAGCTCTTTGACCGATTTCAGACGGAGATCCTCAATAGCAGCAACATGTTGTCAAAGATGATGAAAACCTTTCTTGATAACTGAAAACCTAAGTAGACAATTGACTGTTGGGGAAAAAAGGAGGGGGGGGGGAGAGATTTCTGGGAGTTGCATTTTTAACCTTGCAGATTGTAAAACCATGAGTGTCTGGAGGTTGCTGAGATGTGACCCTGGTCACAACGTCATCTTGATAATGGATATAGCCAGAAACAGCAGCGTGCAACTGTTCCAAAAAGTGTTGAAAGATGGCGGGGGAATTAGCAGCCCCAAATGGCAAACTTTGATGCTGATAAAGACCAAACGGAGTGTTGAGAACAAGAAACTGGCGAGAAACAGCATCCAACAGAAGCTGGTGATGTGCTTCCGATAGGTCGATCTTAGAAAAGTACTGACCCCTGGCCAACTTTTCCTCACTCTGAAGAGTTATTTTCGTAGGATATGTGTCAATAAGGCACTGAGCATTGACGGACACTTTGAAATCGCCACCAGAGGCAAAGACTGCCGTTGGATTTTTTAACACTAACGAGGCAAGAGGACCACTTGCTGGAAGAGATGGGATGCAATACATCTCGAACAGTCAGCCGATCAAGCTCACATTTCACCACGTCACACAAGGCAACAGGAATGGGTCATGTCTGAAAAAACAGTGGCCATGCAGCACATTTGAGAGTAATATGTGTCTCAAAATTGGTGGCACAACCTAGATCTGGAGAAAAGTGTGGAAAATTCCTCTGATAAGGATAGTGATAACCATACAACACCCTGAGGGATCGACCTTAGAGTAGGCGATAGGACTTGGAAAAACAGTTCTGGTAGTGGAAGGGCAGGCCTCAAGGTTGATGATACATCACAACAAAATACTTCAGAGCTGGGCACTAGATTTATTATCTTTAAACTTTAATGCTACTGATCAATAACCTTGTTAACTAATTTCATCATACACTTAACAGTGAATAATTAGGTAACAGCAAATCATGACTTACAGCTTGTCTTAAATTTAACAATGAATTCCTTTTGAAATTATTCAATCCACAATGTTTCTCACTAATAACAAGAATAATCAGTAATGGTTATCAGGCTACAACAGCACATTAAGTTTACAAAGGATTTCTACAGAACACTAACACGTGCCAATTCCGTCTTCAACTTTATAAGACAATAGTGAACAGTCTGATAACAGAAAATGTTGACCACAGCTTAATAGTTTACAGCTTGTCACATACAGTGCGGCAACACAAGCCAACCACGTTTTAAATTTAGCAGTGACTTCTTTTTTAAATTATTCAAGCCACAATGTCTCTCGCTACTAGTAAGTATAATCGGTACCAGTAATCAGACTACAACAGCACATTAAATTTACCAAGGCTTTCTACAAAGCAGGAACACATGCCAATCACATCTAAAACTTTATAAGACACCTATACAGTCTGGTTGCAGACAATGTTGCCGACAGTTTAGTAGCATATCATACAGTAAGGCAGCACTAGCTTACCGTGCCTCAAATTCAGCAGTCACCTTTCTTAAGAAATTATCCAGTCCTCAGCTTTTCGTTCCAATAACCATGAATCACTATAATGTCTCCAGACCGCCACAGCTAATGCCATTTCTCAACGGCATCATACCACAGCAATCCGCACTGATCCTCCTGTCGTGCATCCAGCCCCACTCACCACCAGCGTAACACTCCCCTTTTTCTGGTCCGGCGTACTTACTCGTGCCTCACCAGAGACCCCCTTTTCCTTCATCAACCCCTCTGGTTGGTCATCTAGCCGCCATCGAACGTTAGGTTTTATCAATAAGGAATGTCATCGGAAATGTTGTGCACTGTGTCAGCTACAGAGAATCCAAAAATGCGAAATGCATCGTACGCAAATAAATTCAGTGCTGCTGCTGTCAACAAAAGATACACTGATGGTGCACACAACAGATTTGTAGGAAAAATCTATGTCGAATTGATCCAGAAGTGAGAACTGCTGATTATAAGTGTGTAGGTGATTTGTAACACCTGACAACGGCGGAGAACCCAGCTTTGAATATGTCTTCGAGTTAGATAGCGACCGCTGAGCCAGAATCGACCTGCATCCTCACGTCCTTTCCCAGCATTTGCACCGTGATGTAAAGTTTGTGGAATGAGGGGATACACAATTTACATAAAGTACAGAATCATCATTGACTACCCTGTTGTGCACATCATGTACTTTTTCTGACTTCCAAACAGACGGAACATGTCCCTTCTTTATGCATCAGTGGCATGTTGCCCAATGCTGTGAACAATCTTCACACGCATGCTTGGTGAAACAAGCGCAGGAAGGGAGAGAATGCGAACCTCTGATCTGCTGTTTAATGTTGTGTTGATTGCCTGGCTGACACTGCGGGTGCGTTTACTGCAGCAACATCTTCGGTTGTACTAGTGCCTGGTGCATCATCTGCCTAAGCTGGCTGCTTCTCGTCACTATCACCCCATCCTTCTAATTGAGTGCCCGCAGCGTGAGCTATGGAAAGCACTTCATCCAACGTGGGATTAGCTAACTGAAGAGCTCGTTGTCAATCTTCTTTATCCAGTGCAGAATTTATCCAGTGAATTTCTGTTACAAATTGACATTTGTGACAGAGTCCTTGTATTTCTGTAGCCCAAGCATGATAGGTCTGATGAGGCTGTTTTTTACCCTTATAGAATACAACACAAAGTGTGACAATGTGCATCTGTTTTTGAAAGTATGTCGAAAGAAGAGTACACATTCCATCAAATGATAATGAGGAAGGTTATTTCAACAGAGCTAGTTGAGACAACAGTTGATACAATTTTGGCAAACACAATGAAAAAAATAGAGACTTAAAAGTTTGTTGGTCAGCAATGCTGAAAGCCATGAAATGCTGCCAAAAGCATTTCTCATAGTCTATCCAGTCCTCCAACACCTCATTGTATGGAGGAAAAGTGAGAATTGTCAACAAAGACAGACAGGCGTTGGTGTGGACAGAAACGAACTCGCATATAGCGATGATGAGAAGCTGTTGTTGTTCGATTAAGTTGCGTAGAACCTGCTTGAGAGTTGCCATAACACTAATGTTAACATTACTTAGAGACAGAAACTCTCTAACTTATCACCAATGAAGTGTAGTAACTTTAAATGAACTTAAATTCCACTTCCGGAATTCGTACATAACAAAACACACTTTAAAAGCTAATACATGTATACACTGAAGTGGTTACACAGGAACTGTCCTTGTAGCTGTGCACTTTCCTGTACTGCATTCTGGTTGGCACTGCCGTAGCATTATTTTGACAGCACCGCCCCTACAATCAGTCTCACAGAATCTCACGGTGGTCGTGTCAAATATTGTGCACGAAACCACAACAGGATCCATTTAAATAACAAGTCAGATGCTTCCACTTAATTCCTTTCTTCAATTTTATAATATTTTCACAGTTTCAGATAATTTTACAAACATTTTCTAAGAGACATTATAAACACATATGTACACAGTGACTCCTTGTTTTCCAGTGTTATTAACATGGCTGCCTCTTCAAGACTGTAAGTACAGTACTAATTGGTAAAACAATTTATTAATGACTTTTAGTTTAAACATTGTTTCCATTCAGATACTGTTAATAAACTTTAACAGTTTAGTTGTACAATATTTAATACTTTTAGTACATTATGACCCTTTCTGATATTAAACATTTATTTTTTTCCACAATGAAACTTCACTCTGCAGCGGAGTGTGCGCTGATATGAAACTTCCTGGCAGATTAAAATTGTGTGCCGGAACCGGGACTCGAACCTGGGACCTTTGCCTTTCGCGGGCAAGCGCACTACCGACTGTGCTATCCCGACACGACTCACGATGCCGCCTCACAACTTCACTTCTGCCAGTACCTCGTCTCCTACTTTCCAAACTTCACAGAAGCTCTCCTGCAAACACGCAAGACTAGCACTCCTGGAAGAAAGGATATGGTGGACACATGGCTTAGCCACAGCCTAAGGGATGTTTCCAGAATGAAACTTCACTCTGCAGCGGAGTGTGAGCTGATATGAAACTTCCTGGCAGTTTAAAATTGATTATTTTTTTAATACGGTCTATATTTCAGTAATAGATTTGACTGACTTTTCAGAAGTTTCAAAAGAGAAATTTAAAGTTATGCTTTCTTAATTCATAAAAGTTTTACTTCAACATACGATAAATCTTGTTGTTAAAATGTATTAGATTTTCTGAATTTAAGTAACCCTTGAATATTAAATCATCTATTTTACACTATATTTGTTTATTATGTTGTTATGTACCAAATGAGTGAGTGTAATGTTCCGTATGTTTGACTACTTGTATGGTGATATAAAGTTGTAATATTCATAATTTTAAACGTCGACCAAAATTCTTCTCTCTTTGCAAATGTTGTGTAAGATGACATGAAATATTTCATGTGTCAGGTTTGGCAATATTATTGTGGTTTCTACCAACACTACCATATAGTAACACACAGAAATGCTGGAGACAATCACTTTATTTGCGTACTACAACCAACAGAGAGATTTACTCTTTAGCTTACAGAGAAGCACTGGCATTCATGTAACTCGACCAAAGAGGTTACTTTAGGCTCCCGTCTGTAATATCGATTCACGGGCCACCACAGAACCCGGGAGTGTGGAGCACGGGGGAGGCATCGGCGTCGATGCTGTCAGTGTGTTGTCGCATGGTGCTGGCCGGTAGTCCAGCGAGGGGTGTTGTCATGCTTCTTAGTGAGGCCATGAAGTGTGACACGGTTGCCGAGGGGGCATGCCAGTGGCAGCTCAGCATGTAAGAGGCTGTCAGCACGGGCTGTGCGGCAGAGGGGTAGCAAGCTTCGAGTGCATGCGATGATGCAGGTAGTTTAGAGCATTGTGGGTACTGTTGCAGCGGAGAGGTGATAGGTAGGAAAGACAGTATGTAGTCCTCCAACCATCACGGGCGATGGAGGGACTGTCCAGTGAAGCAGATTGTAACCGGAGAGTGGGCAAGAGGGAAGAAGGAGGGGAATGGACAGATGTAGGACACCTGACGTGCTTAAAAATGCCACGATCTTTGAAGAGTCGGTGGCAGAGGGCAAGGCGAGGTGTTTGATTAGGGTGATGTTTACAGGAGCGGAGGGGTCATCGGAACAGGGCTGAAGGTGTAGGACAACAATGTTTTGTTCCATAGTTGGATGGTCACAGCATCCTGTGGTTAGGCGGAGACGTCTACGGCGTATGTGACGGAGGTGTCTGCGATGAGTGTGTGGGAATCGGCGAGGTGCATTGTTGTCTGTAAGGCACAGGACTGGGAGGCGTCGAAGTTGGGGACAGAGAAAAGCCTGCGAATGTTGGTGTGTTGTCCAGCATATTGTGCATTGTACCAGGAGGTAGCTGCAGGGGAGCAGAGTCTGCCTGGTTGTCACATGCATGCTCAGCACTCAGTAAGCCGTTGTCACAGGCAAGAATACCGTGTGTAGGTGAAAGATCATTACACATTGTAAGATCACTTGTTGGGGGGTTGTATGCATCATTATTTCCTACCTGTGGGGTGTCACACGCAGGGGAAAGTGTCCATGCAGGTTTCAGCTGGTTGACGGAGACCGTAACCATGCGTCCGTTAAGGGAAATGTCAAATGTGTTCTTGGATTTGCGTAGGATGCGGTGTGGGCCGGAGTTAAGGTGGCTGTAGTGGGCAGACACACAGTGTTGTCACGCAGCATTACAAACTCGCACTCCTCCAGTGCTTTGTATACATACACACGCGGTGTACAGTAGGCACACAGCGGGGGACCCGCGTGCACGCAATGTGTTGACGTATGCATTCAACAAGTGTTGGCAAATCGGTTTGTGAGGGGTCGTCAGTGTTGGTGACAAAATCTGCAGGAAGTGGAAATGATTCGCCGTAAACTACCTCGGCCAGGGAGGCGCATAGATCTTCCTTGTATGCAGCGCGGAGGCTGAGAAGAGCCCAAGGAAGGGCGTTAGTCCAGTTATCGCTGTAGCATGTGAGGGCCATTTTGAGGGTGCGATGCCATCTCTTGACAAGCCCGTTGCTCTGTGGATGGTAGGCTGTCATACAGAATCTATTGGTGCTCCACAGATCGCATGGGTTATTGAAAAGTGCCAACTCAAACTGTTGGCCCTGATCCATAGCAAGTGATATGTATGCGTCAATGAAAGTACATGCGATGGTTGCTGTGGAAATGTTTTTGAGCGGAATGGCTTCGACCCATCGAGTAGAAAGGTCTATCATTGATAGTATATAGTGAAACCCTTCCGAAATGGGAAGGGGGGGGGCAACGTGATCCAATGAATATGTTTAAAACGACCTGTGGGGGTGGGGGGGTTTCGAAACTGCCTAGTGGACGTTAAGTGTGCCTGTTGACTGTACTGTGTGTGCACGATAAGCACGCCTGAGTACACGACTGGCAGTCACGTCGCATATTTGGCCAAACAGATCATTCAGAAATCAACTTTAAGGTCAGCTTAACCCCAGGGTAGGTAGGAAAGGCCATGAAGAGATCTGAAAATGTCTGCACGAATGGCCGAAGGAACCAGGGGGCTCACAACGCTGGTGGAAATGTCACAAGACTGGGATGATGCCTGAGCCGGGTAACGATCTTGGTTCAATGCGCAGGGATGTGTCCGGAGAGCGGAGTAACTCTTGTATTTCATTGTCTGTCTGCTGAAGGCACGTAAGTCTGTCAAATTCAACGGGTGCAGAGATAGTACCGATGTGTAACATATAATCTGCTACGACATTGTCTGCGCCACAGACGTATCTTACATCGGTTGTAAATAATCTAAATGCCACTCTTGCCGAGAAGGGGAACTGCCTGATGGGTTACATATAGTGTCAGCGAGTGGGCAGTGATTGGTATAGACAGTCAGAAGGCAGCCCTCAATGTCCTCTCTAAAGTATTTGATGGCAGTGTAAATAACATAGAGTTCCCTGTCAAATGCAGACTATTTATGTTGAGAGGGCGTTAATTTTTTTGAGAAGAAACATAACAGCTCGGAATGGTCACCGACATGTTGTTGTAGCATGGTGCCCACTGAAGAGTCACTAGCATTTGTGGTAATTGAAATTTTAGTGTCTGGAAGGGGTGTGCCAACGTGATTGCGATAGCGAGTGCTGTCTTTAAATGGTTGAACACGGCAGTCATATTGTCCATCTAGGGGACCTTGCACTCGCCTGACATGTTGTTGCCTGCTAGTGCTTAGGTTAACAGTGCTTGTAGTGAAGCTGCGCGAGGAATGTGACACCTGAAAAAATTAATCATTCCCAGGAAGTGGGAATATATCTCTGGAAGTAGGAGTTGCAATATGAGGGATATGCGATCTGAGGTGAGGCGTGTGCCGTGCTCTGAAACCTTGTGTCCAAGGAAAGTGACAGTTTCTTTGCTCAATTGAGACTTATCATTAATATAGATGCTCTTGTCTTGCAATGCCTTAAGTACGCACTCCAGATGTTTCTCGTGCTCTTGCTGGGAGGATGAAAAAATTAAAATATCGTCGAGGTAAGCATAGAAAAAAGGGAACTGCAAGAGGACGGAATCAATGAATCTCTGCCAAGTCGTCACTGCATTCCTTAAGCCAAAAGGCATGAAACAGTGTTCAAAAAGTCCAAAAGGAGTAATGATAGCCGTTTTTTTGTATGTCGCCCGGTGGCATCGGACTCTGATGGTATGCCTTGTGGCAGTCAACATGAAACTTCGGTGCCATGAAGCTGCTTTGCAAAATCTTGAATGTGGGGTATTGGGTAATTGTCAATTATTGTTCTGGAGTTAAGCTTGTGGTAGTCACCACACAATTGGTAAGTACTGTCTGTCTTATTTTACCAAATGAATGGGGGAAGATCAGTCAGAAGGATGCAATATTCCGCTGACTATAAGTTTCACAGCCTGCAGTTTTTCGCGAAAAAGTGTCTTGCCTTGTACATCTGGGGGGCCTCAGTTTTATCATGTATGTGGAGGGTACTATTTGTCACACTCAATACTAGCGGTTGCTCTGTAACAAGTGAATCACTATTCTGTGTGGCGTGGGAGTGTCAATAGCAGAGGAGGGCGGTGTGGCGGTACACTCTGAGGCTGCTGCAGGTGTAGATGCCCATGCACGATAGCTCGCCAGTGTGCTGGAGATGACGTCATTGTCTCATTGTAAAACGTCGCACTCAGTGCAGACACGAGTGATGTCCATAACAACAGTAGCCAGTTTCATGGAGAGACGAGGGCACTCAGAAGCATTCGGTAAAAGATAGTCTTGTACACTATATTGTGACTATGCAGGTGCAAACTGTCCACGGAAACATCATTGAGAAGCAGCATTATGAATGGACGCCGTTTGAAGGTCCAACAAAAATTTGTAATGCTTCAGGAAGTAAATTCCTAGCACAGGTGTGTCAATCACGTCCAAGGAAATATAGCGTGAGGAGACTGAGGCGCTCCAGTCACGGTCTGCACAGCCACTACGGGCAGGGGTTCGAATCCCCCCTCAGGCATGGATATTTGTGCTGTCCTTAGTATAAGGTAGTTTATAAGTAGTTTGTAAGTTTAGGGACTGATGACCCCATAGTTAAGTCCCATAAGCTTAACAAACATTTGAACATTTTTGAAATATAGCGTCCTGTGGGAACTGTAGTTGGAGTTCAGTAGTGCCTTAAACATGTATGGGTGAGTTGTCAACAGCTAGCTATGGACCTGGGCTGGGTTTGATGTTTGGAGGCACGAGCTTGCAAGGGATAATGCTGGCCTCAGCACCAGTGTCCACCAGGAAACGGGTGTGTGAGGACACATCAGTAATGTAGAGTCTGCCGGAAGTAGTGCCCAGGCAGGATGAAAGCAGAGCAGTCGAGTAATGCGTGTGAAAAGTTACACGGGGATGGCACCATTTAATCCCTGTGCCGAGAGTTTGACACTGTTGCGTATGGTGGCCTGCAGTTGTGTGCTTTTTCTCCGTGTGTTACGTGGAACCAACACAGCGGGTAGGTGGGGTGGGGGGAACCACCCATTGCGCCAGTGCTGGGAGTAGTTGTGGCATATATGGCAGATGGTGTGCCCGGCTGTGTAGGTGTGGAGGTGGGGTTGGTTGAAGACGGCAACAGTAACAGCCTGTTGCTGACAGGTTGCTCCAATGTCTATTGAAAGGCATGTTGCTTGGAACATCAGATTTGCAGAAAGTGAGGCTGAAGAGGCGTGTCCGGTTGTCGAACTCCGTGCACCTGTGAATCAGAAATTAACTGGTGGTGGTTCATCACTTGGTACGCCCTGTCAGCATACGACAGACGATCATTGAGTGGCTGTGCTGACAGTGCTAAGAGCTGGATTTGTAACTTGGCTGGCAGTTTGAGTAACCAGATAGCCCACAGCACTGGTTCCGGCGGAAAGGAGTGATCCAATTGAGATCACAGGCGGTGTCAGAGCTGGCTAGGGGTGGAGTCACTGATGTTTACCTCTTCAATAATGTGAGTCATTGCCTCATCCGGCGAGCGTAACAAGCATCGTAGATGAATCTCCTTTGTATTGCAGAACTTCATTGTGGGTGGAGGCCATAGAATGAAATCAGTGGCCAAGTCTTTCTGGTCGAGAATCGAGAGACCTCACTCATCATGTTGTGTAACTCGAAGATAGATTCCACCAACGTGAACCATGTTATAGGATTAGATTTGTCCAGTGGTGACAGCTTCGGGAAACGCGAGTGTTGTGGAGTTGTGTCCAACTGATGTCCCACCAAGGGATGCTGATCATGAACAGTGTGTTTCGTTAGCATTTCATACAGCTGCGCAAACTCAGCATCACGCAGTGCGGCAGGCGCAGTAAGAGGCATTGCAACAGCGACGCCAAGCTTCAAGTTTGGATTGTACGTCGATGCGCACATGGCATCGCATGATGTGGCAGGCGGCATCACAGTTGTGACACCAGTTGTTGATTGCGGGTTTTACGGTGGGCCACATTAAAACATTACCATTTTACATTGTTCTGTTCACTGACTCAGTGATTGTGGTCTTCACGTTGTAGCCGTACAGAATGTTTTTAGAGTACGTTAGCAACTCTGTTAGAGATAGCGAGAATTATTGCAGTCAACTGAGGTTGAATGGGATGTTGCATGATTTTGTAAACTTTTCTTAAAATTTGTTTTTTCCCCCACTGTTGCACGTTTCGCGTGATTGTACGAGAATGTAGCGGTGAACCAAGTGAAATGACATAGACTGCTCTGATCGGACAATCTGAGCCGCCGCAAAGAATAAATGAATCTCCTGCGGAATGCAGAAGCATATTCCAAGAAATTAAATAATTTTTGTGAAGGGAAAAAAAGGAATGTGTCGCTGGATTGTAAGTTTTTTAATATTCCCCATGTACGGTCAAGGGATAATCCATTCAATCCATTAGTTGTTATATCTAAAGAAATTTGAATGGATGTGTGTTTGAGAATGGAAAGAAAAGATTACATGTGACACAACCATTGTACGATGAAGCTTTAAGGGTATGTTTGTAAAATTTCTTGTCGCATTCTTGGAAGCGACCTTTAGTCATTTGTAGAGTCTTTTTGGTATCTGAAGTAGTTTCATACCATGAATAATTAATTATCAGATAAGCATTCTTGGTCTTATATTTATGAGAATTTGCTCGTAAAGTGAGAAAGTATAGTGTCATGAAGGATACGTTTCACGCACATAAAGTGCATTTTGTATTGTTTTGAACGCCTAAGGCGTAACTAATTACTTCTCTTAGCTGAGAAATTACCTACGAATCAGTGGCAAAGGTTTTCAACATTTAAATTAGAGCATACAGCAGTAAAGTGGATTTGTTAAGAATTTGGACATAGCAGACGGTCCAAATTAATTTTATTGGAGTTGTGATGGGTTGGTGTTTGCAGATACTGTCGGAGGCTGCGGGTTGTCTGAAGTATCTTGGGGTGGACTGAGATCCACTCATATTTATTATTGATAATTGGGGCTTGTACTGCTGGTGTTCAATACATAGAAGAAATGTGAGATGTTTTTATACTAACCGGCTAAGAGCAGTAAGATAATAAATGGTAATAGTCACCTTCATGACAATGGAGAGAGAGTTATTTTTTAAAAGGATAAGCATTTGTTTTCAGATACCACATAAGACCTACTACCGGAGAAACTTCATAATTTAGAGGTTGTTGCAGTAAATTTCTTTAACAAGAGGCGAAAAAAAAAGAAGGTAAAAACCAAACCCATAGTCGACTACATTCATTTTATTCCCTGAACTGTCTTGAGATTAATAGCCAGACATTTGTGGGGTGTGGGGAAACAGTTTTTATTGAATAATTTAATTCGCCCACACCTGAAGAACGGCCCTCGCCTTTATTTTTTAATGGTAATCATGAGAGGTGTCCGGTAAGTGGTGGTGGCAATTTAGGTTATTTTGTGTTTTTGTTTTAAAGAAAGGTAGATTAATCAGTCAGGAGAATTAGTTTCAAATTAAGAGTCTGGCCAAGTTTCTAATGAGAACAAAGATAACTGTTCCTGTCTTTTTTCAATAAACTGATCCTTGTGATTGACTTTAAATTAAAAAATTAAAGTAGCTATTTATTGTAGTATTTGATTTGGAGTGAATCTACGACTGCTAATGGTATCAAGGGTTAACTTTAGCGAACGTAACTGTGTTAGAAATAATTTCTAGATTAATATCTTAAGATTAGTTGTTGCCACCGAGCAGTGTTACTGGTCGACCGCAACAACAATTAAAGTTGTTGTTATTGATGAAGATAGGACAATATTAGTTGCTACATTATTATGCTCTATTCCATCTTGAAGATAACTGTTAAATAACTTGTGTTTGATGGACCCCTCACAATTTTTCTGGATACACGCTGCGACCAAAAAGGCCCACTGAACTGAGTTCTTCTGATTATTGGATTTTGTTTGTCAGATGCGTTGACTTTTGTTTGGGTGGCACAGCAATTTATATCTATATGTTTGCTGAAACGAAATACTATCGGGATGGCGACACAGGGCTGAAAACTTTACCACCTAAGTCGAGCAACACCTTAAGTAAATATTACTCCACTCAGTAAAGGTAATGGTGTATTCGACCTTGGGAATAAAAAAGAAAATATTTTCTCCCAATTGTTACAGTGGAACAGAGATTGTAGGGGTTGTACCACTGTACACTGTAGGACTTGTACCACTGAACACTGTGGACAATACAAAATATATTTTTTTTATTAATGTGAACTGAAAGTCTATGGTAGTGAACTTTATCCTATGATTTCTAGTACAGGTCTCGACGAACTGCTACAATGTCTTAATAAATCTCCACAGCATCAAAGTTCAGGACAGTTACCTTGATATCTCATGGATGTAGAATCTTCTTAAAACCCAGCATCTACATAACCTGCTTACAGGAATCCCTAGAATTCATTCAGAATAAGTGCAGCTAGAGAAATGTTCTCTATTTTATGTGTGCATCAAAATTAAGGCAAGAACTCGGAGCAGACACCAGTTATCTGAAAAGCTGTTTAATTTCATCACTTTTACCCTACAATGCATCACAACAATATGTACATCGGCATAGTGGCGACTTGGAAAGCTGTTACAAGACTGCCTTTTTCGATCTTTGTGTGGCCTCTTTTATAGTCTGGCCTACAATACCATACATTGTTACAACTATTAAAGATATGAAAAACAATTAGTTTGGCCATGTTATGGCAAGATAATAGCAGCTTTACGTTCAAAATTAAGGTAATTATTAATTTACATCGATTCATAATAATCCTGCTTTCATATATTGGGTTGCAGATCTGAAATATGCTTAACTATAAAATACAATAATACATTGTTTGTTTATACTAATGTCTTGAAAAATAGTGAAGGCCAAATGTTCCTACCATATACAGAATATTGAAATGAAGTATTAGTTGTTTTGCTGTATACAAGAACACGGGAATATTTCATATAGGCTTAGTTAATCTACAATGCTGCCCATGCTGGCAAGTTTACATTCGAAACATTTATTATATTTGTGTTTTCATGGCCAGTTCCTACTCAAATATACAATAGAATATATCTCTAAGCATACTATTTCATTTTATGTTTTCCTAAAGTGCATATTAGCAGGTTTTAGTTTCATGGCCATGTGCTCTTGTTTATTTTCTTATTTTATGATGAAATGTTATTTGTTTGTCTTCCTAGCAATGTATGTATTGTCTCTTAACCATTACTTTATCTATAAACCATGTTTCTTATAGTAGACACACTCTGAGATCACAAACTGGCATTTAACAGTTGAGGTTCTAATAAAATAATTTGTTTAATTTGTTATTTGGGTGATGAAGTAGTAAAGACTTAGCTCTATAGTTTTCCTATTAGCTCTGTAGATTGCCTATTACATCTCAACATGTCGAATGGAACTGTGGAATGCATGTGGGTAAGCGCGTCATGAAAAGACCCCGGGCGTCGTGTGCGGATCGGAGAAAGGGTGCACGAACCTTTGTGGCGGCATGGCAGGTGGCATCTGGATGCCGGGTACAAAATGCACACTGAACTGTTTGTCACAGGCAAAGACAGACTAATATGGCATCACATTTGTAGGAATCGAAGTACTTGCATTAAAACACTGTGTGAAACACTTGTGTCCTTGGGCACACACTGGTTTCCTTCAGAATGAGGCAACATGGCGACAAGGGCAAACGGTGCCGAAGTCCATCCCAGTTGTTGGAGAACACTGCATGTCACAGTTGAAGGAGGTGAGCACTCAGAATTGTTCATTAAATCATCTTCGAATTTAATGAGTGGTTCATCCTGTGCCAAAAATTGTGAAGGCTTGTGGGAATATGGTGCAATTTTTCTACTGTTGAAAGCATTTGTTAGGCCCTAAAGTGTTGTCAGATGTAGTTCCACAGCGGAAAACACGAAAAAACAATGCTTTTCATGCATGACGCAGTTGATGAACAATGTCGTAGTCATCACTGTGGTTTCTATCAACACTACCAAATAATAACACACAGATACACTGGCATAAATGTTTGTTTATATTCAGGATGTTAGTTTGCTTGGTATCTGTATATTTTAACTATGAGGTTCGGTTTTTTTGTTAATGTTAACAGGGACATATATATACTCTAGACATTTGTATGGTATTAGTTTCTTCATATTCCTTGTAATGTTGAAATGACCAGTAAATTCTAGTATAGGTGTTGCAGTATTATTAGTGGCACAACCGTTTTCTTGCAGAGTTGAGCAACATACATAATCGTTACAATAGTACAGCACTGTGTGTTCAGGAAATCCATGTTCAAAATATTGGCAGTTACCATCCGCAGAAAGTGAGAAGCCATGTGTGTGTGCTGGATAAGGAACATGGTCAGTTAGGAAGTGGACCATTTTACGGTGAGAATCATTGTGTTTTACCCATAGTCTTTCCCTGATGTCCAAGAAAAGAGAAAATACACTCTGCCTTTATTACTTTGATCACACTCTTGTTGCCAGACATCCAGTGGTCTAGTGTTTAGTTGATTTATGAGATCAGCATCTACACCTGTTATTTTTTCTGATATTATCACGCGGCCGAGTACCTAACTTTGTCAGTTGGTATGATACATGACAGAAAGTGCCTCTGTTGAAGTAGTGTCAAACACCCCTGAAAGCCTTGTGCACATCTCACTACTGTTCTATTGGCCTCTAGAGCAAGCCTATTTGTAATTTGCTTGAAACATGTATTCACATCCATAGCATAAGTAACAAACATTACATACAAAAAATACAATAGTACAGAAACTATAGCTATGTTGTTTTATTACATAATATTTTACTAAGGCCCGTGGAGGTAAGCAGTAAGGACATTGCTGAATGAGCCATGATTTTAGTTGATTTTTAAATATTTCACCAGACAACAATTTTAATCCTTGTGGAAGAGCATTAAAATATTTTGCACCTTTCGTACATGGGCTATTTGCTGTTTTTATTTTTTTATTATTTTTATTTATTTATTTATTTATTTATTTTTTTTTTTTTTCAATCATGAGGAAGTTTTGAGCCTGCCTTATGTTCCTGTATTTCTAGATTGCGACTTGTATATTTCTTATCCTCTACTGCTAATATAATTGTTTCATACATATACATTGCATAAACAGTCATAATTTTGATGTCGACAAACAAACCCTTACATTAACTTTGCCTGTAATTCTTACTGCTCTTTTCTGCAATTTGAAAACCCTGTCTACATGAGTTTTGGCTGCTGCACCCCATAACACTATATCCTATAACATTGTGTGTTAACATATGGGGATAATCTCCTTAGTACATATAAACTACAGGTAAACCTCAAACACACATTGCCAATTTGGTTGATCCATGAAAGCTTTATATCAATATACACTCCTAAAACTTTACATGCTTTTCATATGTCACCTAATATGTCATTACTCTGTGCTACAATGCACTCCTGCAAGTCACCTACATTAAAAACCATAATGTTTGTTTTTTCTAAATTTACTTTTAGGTTGTCCTTTTCGAATTTTGTCTTCGCTCTTTCTACAAAATATCTTGCTTTGTTGCCAACACTATACAAAGCATTTCCGCTGACCAGGGCTGAAGTGTCATCAACATACACTGCAAAAATATTATCATTATTAAATGCATTTGTAAAGTCAATTACATGGCAAATAAACAGGAAGAGCCCTATTACAGACCCCTGGGGCACACCAAATTTGACATTCCTGATACTGGATCTGTAGGTTCCTAAAGCTTCACCACTGTTGTGCGGAACTGTGGTGCATTGCATTCTACTTTTCAAATATGAGGTAATAAGTTGAATTAGTTTTCCACTGATGCTATCTCTGGCCAATTTTAACAAAGTGTATCATGATCAACTCTGTGTCTATAAACTTGCTGTGAAGCTCACTGCCAATCCACAGTGTGTGCGCTGGATGCCCTGATTGTGTGGTCATTTGAACTATATGGTGTGTATGCAAGCCATAGTTGAGTCGGCATAATTTCATCCCTGTCGGATCTGCATACTTTGGTTACTTCCATTCCCTACTATATTTTGGCATTATTTTCTGCGAAACCCAACCCCAGGCAGCAAAAATTTCCACCACACACACACACACACACACACACTGATGTGCTTTCTTTGCAACGTAGTCTGTAAAAACATTTCATATCACAAGCAAAATACAGAGAGAAAGCTTGACCTTCATTGTGATCTTAAGAATTTAGCATGGTTCAGAAGGAAGTGCATTACACAAGCATAAAAGTGTTCAGTGCCCTACCTTCTGAAACCAAATCTACTGTTACTGATTTATCAAAATTTAAACAACATTTGAAACAGATCCTATCCTATTGGATTAATCTATAAACACTTTAGATGACTATTTTAATAAGTGACAGTAATCTTAAACATTTGGTGTAAATCTGTAGCTCCTGATCATACACAGTTTTAATTTTGGTGAACTATGTTCTTGATCTGCTAAACAACTGAATTATTTTATACAGTGTTTTTAATTACAATGTGTCAGTTAAATATTTTTGCTTGCAGATACTGCATATTATTGTGAATTCGGTTTTTCTTCTTATATGTGTTACTATCAAGTTGTTTGTTTCCTTCATTATTGAATAAGATATGTCCATATGGATCAATGTTTTGGATCTGTACAACATAAAATATTATATTTTCATAATATGTCTCCATACTTCTATTCATAATGTACTTTCATATGGATTATTTGTGAAATATGTATACTTCTGTATGCTTGATCTAAAGCATGGTTACTTGAATTGAGGATTTGCCTTTTCCCAACATCCAAAACCATGACTATATAATTAAATCCTGAGAAATACAATCACTAGGCCTACATGAATGTTTAAAATTCATTGATTACATTGAAACTTGTAGTATACCAATATCTGTTTTGATTCATGACATCATCAACATGGCAGCAATCCCACACTTTAAAAAATATCCAATATTCTGATGGTATCATGAAAAAAATTGACAAATACATATACACACTAAAACTTCCATAAAAACAAAATTTGGAACTTGGGGCTTTTGAGTGGGGACATCTTAATATTAAGGCAGAGTGTCCGTATATTTGAACGTGTTGCATACAAATCTACAGTTTTGTTCCAATCTTTATGAAATTTTTTACATGTAAGCTTCAATCCATGAGAACGGTCGTCGTGAGTGTAATAATCATGTATGATACGTAGTTCACGAGATATGACGTCATAAACAGTGAGATGCACAGAAAACTGCTGCATTTAGTGAAAATTCTGCTCATTTTCTCCTAAACCAGACCAATTTCAACCAAATTTGGTACACTCATTCCTTAACGTGAGGTACAATTGCTGCAGGGTTAAGAATCATATACGACACATGATTCAGAAGATATAGCGTCATAAAAAAAATAGGATTTGCAAGAAACTGACACATAATGTGGCGAGACTTAATAAATACGCTACACGAGAATGAGAGTAATTAGCGACTTGCAACAAACTTTATACATAATTTCAAACTTTTATTAAACTTTCTCTCGCTGACAACATAGCAAAATGATGAAAGGAAAAAAGTTTCTCGCTTACTACTTTTCCGCTGTTTGTGGAGTAAAACTATGACATTTGGTATGACGTTAAAATTTATAATTTGTACACTACAAATTTTAGCCGCAGGAAATTTTACAGACAGTATACACGCATATAGTTGAGTGTACGTTCTAAGTTGTTTCACATTACGACAGGTAGTTTATGAGATCTGAGCACATAAACAGTAATGTTTGTGGAAAACCGCTCCATCACACACCAAGTTTTAACCTATTGCTTCTTTACTACTAATTGTATTCACAAGAGATTTTAAAGACATACAGCCTTTATATACAAATAAATATATACCTGGAAAATGGCAGGAATAAATAAATAAATACCAGAGCAATGCCGGGTTTTTAGCTAGTACTAAATAACAAAAGATAAGAAAATCTACATTCAGAACCACATCTTACACAGAAACTGTATAATACAAAAATGAAAATTGTACCACCCCATATGGTATTAATTACTTCAGTGGACTTACAGTACACCTGAAATGAAGGATACGAAACACCACCCCCCCCCCCCCCCCCAAAAAAAAAAAAAATAAAAAAAATGAGAGAGAGAAAAGGCCCCTCTCAAAGAAAGAAAAAAAAAAAACACAGAAATGGTATCAACAACTTCAGTTTTTCCATAATACAACTCAAATGAAGAAAATTATACCAATCATCCCATCCCCCTCAAATAACAACATTGGTATTGACAACTGTAGAGGACTTGTAACACAAGTCAATTAAATAAAGTGATACCCACCACCACTTCCACCTCCAATAATAACAAAGAAACTATCAAAATCTTAAATCAACTGCCAACAAACTCAAAAACCGATACCAATCCCTACCACACACACAAAGAGAGAAAAAAAAAAAGACATACAAATGCAGACAACAATAACCCATTCCAAAATCCACCACTCTCTACACTCCAAAGAATTAACAATAAAACACCAATAACAGCTGCCCCCCCCCCCCCAAACACACAACAGCCACTATGGTATTTGTATATGCACCAGTCAAATAATTTTTGAACTGTAATCTGTGGTTGACAACAAAATGATTGTCCCCCTCTTCCCTATCACCTTATACAATGTAAATGTGTGGGAGCAGTATTGCCCTCCTTAACATAGTACTCAATTAGTCCTGTTTTCCATAGCCCTAAAAACAATACCTGGAACCCCCCACCCATAAACCTACTCGTGGCCCAGCCCTCCCATCTCTCTTTCTCAAAACACAACCCCTCTGTTTCAACAGTTATCTCTGATCCCTCCCATAATTAACAAAACTTCCATACATACAAGTTTCAGAGCTGCTGAATTATTTAAACAGCACTATAAGTGTACTATGCAATCTGTTGGTGTTTGACAAACTGTTCTGGAGAAATTCAAGTTTCACTAAACAAACCTTAAGGATAACGAGAGGATTACAACTATGGGATTGTGCAAGAGTATCCTTACATCTTAACTGCCATACACTTTTTGTTGGGTGTTTCACTCTCAGGCCATGTTAGGCACACTGTCAGACACGACATTGCAGTGACCTCCACCGTCAAGTGTGCTGAGATGCAGTGTGTGTTTGTAGGCAAAATGGCACTCATTGTATTAAAGAAAATTATTTTCATTGAAAAGTTAATAAGTGTGCTCCATTAAAGTTAAACTGTCTTCATTGCATTGCCTTTAGAAATGAAAATCTACTTGGATACAGTTCATGCTTCTGTCCTGACATTTTGCACATACTGTATTTGCTTAACTGCCACAGCTACACACAGCATTGCTTCATGGTGTCAGTTTCAACAATTTTACTTTGTGCTGAATACATTATAAGAAAACCTCTGATGTTCATTACATGCAGTACACACAATAAGCCTTGGCCTTTTGAACAGCAATGAACAAGTTTCTGAGATATATCTCCTAATCCACCTCGGCTGGACACTGTTTGAATGTGTGTGTGTGTGTCTGGGAGAGGGGGGGGGGGGTTCTCTCTCTCTCTCTCTCTCTCTCTCTCTCTCTCTCTCTCCCACACTGAACATAGTGTTAAGTACATTTATTCTGCTTATCCTACCAGTTACTTTATGGTTACAAAGCAGTACTTGAAATAGTTTCAAGAAATGGTGTTGCATTTCTGACCTACTGCTTCCCTGTGTTTAGTTTACAAACAATGTACAGGACTTTAAAAAGTTTATAAAAGGTAGCTTTAGTCTTATCACTTCACCACTCATCAATGTGTAAGTAATAAATTATGCAACATGCCCACAATTCAGACTTCAAAATGAAAAGGGGGAAAAAAGACATGACACTTAGTAAACAGTATAATGGATGTGACTCCATACTTCAGAAATGAGACAAATGGATGGGTATCTTACTCCCACTAACGTGTTGTGTAACGACAAAAATGCTGGGGTACTTTGCAACCTCCCTCCACAAACCAACACCCCATAGAGAAACAGCAGCCAGAAAGCAAAGTTACTCTGAAATAGGGCCTATGGATTTCCATGGATGAAAATGTGAAAAAGTTGGGCATCATTCTCCAAATTCCAAGAAAGCAACCCGCATGTATTGCAGATAAACTGACTTTTACATCTAGGAAACATATTTCTGAACTTTCTGACAATACCTCATTTTTGGCCTAACATGAATTTGGATGAAAGAACATGTACAAAAGGTCTAAAAGCTATAAATTCTACAAAGATGTCCAGGGATTTTTACAAATTCTCAAGAATTATCATGATCAGTGTGCACCTATATTTTAATGGCAAAACTATTGTGTGGTAAACTACATGACTCAACCCAAAAAATACTAATCCAGCATCACCCAAACTACTGGATGTTTTCAACCGAATTTGGTGCACACACATTAAGGGTGCAATCCATGGAAGGCAGACATCCATACACCGCATAAGGTGCAAGCAGTTGTAACAAAAATAACATTAAAGCATTATCTGAAGCAAAATGGCACAGTAAGTGCATTCCTCCACATTCATCCCTCCCACACACATTATAGCTAAAGCTTAAAGTTATGTTATTCAACAGTTATAAAGCTAAAGATTAATACAGATGATAAGTAACTGGGTAGGCCTATATTTAAAAGATACTCCTATGAAGATCCAAAACTTCAGAAAAAAAAAAAAAAAAAAAAAAACACCTTTGTAAGTAGGGCCAGGTGGGGTATTTGTAAACTAGGGGTAATTGGAAACAGAAGGTGTAACATTTCTCTGGTGAGACATTTTGTATAATTGTTCACAGCACTATATTCAGCCATCCTTTGTTCATTATGAAATCACTTCCTTTGGTTTTCCATTGTTGATTTGTATTAATTGTTGAACTTCTTATGTTGTGTGGAAAAGTTTGATTACCTCAAAATTTCTAAAGGAAGAAAATTGTGTATTTGTCCGTGATTTATTAGTAATTCTATCACATTTATGGTTTATTTTGTTATTTTACTATTCCCAAATGAGATTATAAAAATGAAATTACTCAATTCCATATCAAATAAGAACCATTGCATGTTTATAATTTCCCCTTAAAAAACTACAAGAAGTGGTAATTGGGTACAGGTACCCAGTGGAGATTGCAAACCTGATATGATGTTGCTCTTACATGTCCGTTTTCAGACAATGCCAAGAAATTACATTAAAAAGCATTCACATTGCAGTTACACTGTAAATGATGCGTTAGGAGCTGTCCATGATGTAAATAAACTTTAGTCATTTAGGAAGGAAGAAACAGCTTATGGTGTCCCACAATCAGTCATATACCACCAAACTAAAGGTGAGGTATTTTTCTGAGAGTCCATAATTAAAGAATAAATTAATTGACCCTTTGAACAGGTTTTGAATGAGTTTATTCTATTTTTTTTTTTTTTTTCTTTAGGTCAGCTGTTCAATTGCTCATGCATACAGGTCACGCACTTTATCGTGGCCCCTCTGTGCTCGGTGAAGTCGGCTGAGTTTGTGTGTCTACGGAATGTTTGTGCTATCTACCAACCTTACCTTGTAACAGCATTGTACACCATAGACACTGACAATGTATTGTTGATTTACACTTGGTATTGATTATGTTGTTCCACTCCCATGAACCACAGACATTGCCGAGGTGGGGTGGCTTGCGTGCCTCAACGATCCAGATAGCCGTACTGTAGGTGCAACCACAGTGGAGGGGTATCTGTGGAGAGGCCAGACAAACGTGTGGTTGCTGAAGAGGGGCAGCAGCCTTTTCAGTAGTTACAGGGGCAACAGTCTGGATGATTGACTGAGCTGGCCTTGTAACATCAGCTAATGTGGCTTTGCCACACAGTTACTGCGAACGGCTGAAAGTAAGGGGAAACTACAGCCATTATTTTTCCCGAGGACATGCAGCTCTACTGTATGAACATATGATGATGGCATCCTCTCGGGAAAAAAATTCCGGAGGTAAAATAGTCCCCCATTCGGATCTCCGGGCAGGGACTACTCAGGAGGATGTGATCATCAGGAAAGACAATACTGGCATTCTACGGGTCGGAGTGTGGAATGTTAGATCCCTTAATCGAGTAGGAAAATTAGAAAATTTAAAAAGGGAAATGGATAGGTTGAAGTTAGATATAGTGGGGATTAGTGAAGTTCGGTGGCAGGATGAACAGGATTTCTGGTCAGGTGAGTACAGGATTATAAATACAAAATCAATTGGGGGTATCACAGGAGTAGGATTGATAATAATAAGAAAATAGGAATGCGGGTAAACTATTATGACCAGCACAGTGATCGCATTATCATTGTCAAAATAGATACGAAGCCAACACCGACAACAGTAGGACAGGTTTATATGCCAACTATCTCTGCCGATGATGAGAAAATCGAAGAAATATATGAGAGCCAAAGGAAATTATTCAGACAATTAAGGGAGAGGAAAACTTAATTGTGATGGGAGACTGGAATTCGGTAGTAGGACAAGGAAGGGAAGGGAAGATAGTAGGTGAATATGGTCTGGGCAAAAGGAATGAAAGAGGAAGGCGCCTGGTAGAATTTTGCAAAGAACATAATTTAATTATACCAAACACCAGGTTCAAGAATCACAAAAGAAGATTGTATACGTGGAAGAGACCAGGAGACACTGGGAGATACCAGATAATTTTATAATGGTAAGACATAGACTATGACATTTGGTATGACGTTAAAATTTATAATTTGTACACTACAAATTTTAGCCGCAGGAAATTTTACAGACAGTATACACGCATATAGTTGAGTGTACGTTCTAAGTTGTTTCACATTACGACAGGTAGTTTATGAGATCTGAGCACATAAACAGTAATGTTTGTGGAAAACCGCTCCATCACACACCAAGTTTTAACCTATTGCTTCTTTACTACTAATTGTATTCACAAGAGATTTTAAAGACATACAGCCTTTATATACAAATAAATATATACCTGGAAAATGGCAGGAATAAATAAATAAATACCAGAGCAATGCCGGGTTTTTAGCTAGTACTAAATAACAAAAGATAAGAAAATCTACATTCAGAACCACATCTTACACAGAAACTGTATAATACAAAAATGAAAATTGTACCACCCCATATGGTATTAATTACTTCAGTGGACTTACAGTACACCTGAAATGAAGGATACGAAACACCCCCCCCCCCCAAAAAAAAAAAAATAAAAAAAAATGAGAGAGAGAGAAAAGGCCCCTCTCAAAGAAAGAAAAAAAAAAAAAAAAAAAAAAACACACAGAAATGGTATCAACAACTTCAGTTTTTCCATAATACAACTCAAATGAAGAAAATTATACCAATCATCCCATCCCCCTCAAATAACAACATTGGTATTGACAACTGTAGAGGACTTGTAACACAAGTCAATTAAATAAAGTGATACCCACCACCACTTCCACCTCCAATAATAACAAAGAAACTATCAAAATCTTAAATCAACTGCCAACAAACTCAAAAACCGATACCAATCCCTACCACACACACAAAGAGAGAAAAAAAAAAAAAGACATACAAATGCAGACAACAATAACCCATTCCAAAATCCACCACTCTCTACACTCCAAAGAATTAACAATAAAACACCAATAACAGCTGCCCCCCCCCCCCCCCCAAACACACAACAGCCACTATGGTATTTGTATATGCACCAGTCAAATAATTTTTGAACTGTAATCTGTGGTTGACAACAAAATGATTGTCCCCCTCTTCCCTATCACCTTATACAATGTAAATGTGTGGGAGCAGTATTGCCCTCCTTAACATAGTACTCAATTAGTCCTGTTTTCCATAGCCCTAAAAACAATACCTGGAACCCCCCACCCATAAACCTACTCGTGGCCCAGCCCTCCCATCTCTCTTTCTCAAAACACAACCCCTCTGTTTCAACAGTTATCTCTGATCCCTCCCATAATTAACAAAACTTCCATACATACAAGTTTCAGAGCTGCTGAATTATTTAAACAGCACTATAAGTGTACTATGCAATCTGTTGGTGTTTGACAAACTGTTCTGGAGAAATTCAAGTTTCACTAAACAAACCTTAAGGATAACGAGAGGATTACAACTATGGGATTGTGCAAGAGTATCCTTACATCTTAACTGCCATACACTTTTTGTTGGGTGTTTCACTCTCAGGCCATGTTAGGCACACTGTCAGACACGACATTGCAGTGACCTCCACCGTCAAGTGTGCTGAGATGCAGTGTGTGTTTGTAGGCAAAATGGCACTCATTGTATTAAAGAAAATTATTTTCATTGAAAAGTTAATAAGTGTGCTCCATTAAAGTTAAACTGTCTTCATTGCATTGCCTTTAGAAATGAAAATCTACTTGGATACAGTTCATGCTTCTGTCCTGACATTTTGCACATACTGTATTTGCTTAACTGCCACAGCTACACACAGCATTGCTTCGTGGTGTCAGTTTCAACAATTTTACTTTGTGCTGAATACATTATAAGAAAACCTCTGATGTTCATTACATGCAGTACACACAATAAGCCTTGGCCTTTTGAACAGCAATGAACAAGTTTCTGAGATATATCTCCTAATCCACCTCGGCTGGACACTGTTTGAATGTGTGTGTGTGTGTCTGGGAGAGGGGGGGGGGGGTTCTCTCTCTCTCTCTCTCTCTCTCTCTCTCTCTCTCTCTCTCTCTCTCTCTCTCTCTCTCTCTCTCCCTCCCACACTGAACATAGTGTTAAGTACATTTATTCTGCTTATCCTACCAGTTACTTTATGGTTACAAAGCAGTACTTGAAATAGTTTCAAGAAATGGTGTTGCATTTCTGACCTACTGCTTCCCTGTGTTTAGTTTACAAACAATGTACAGGACTTTAAAAAGTTTATAAAAGGTAGCTTTAGTCTTATCACTTCACCACTCATCAATGTGTAAGTAATAAATTATGCAACATGCCCACAATTCAGACTTCAAAATGAAAAGGGGGAAAAAAGACATGACACTTAGTAAACAGTATAATGGATGTGACTCCATACTTCAGAAATGAGACAAATGGATGGGTATCTTACTCCCACTAACGTGTTGTGTAACGACAAAAATGCTGGGGTACTTTGCAACCTCCCTCCACAAACCAACACCCCATAGAGAAACAGCAGCCAGAAAGCAAAGTTACTCTGAAATAGGGCCTATGGATTTCCATGGATGAAAATGTGAAAAAGTTGGGCATCATTCTCCAAATTCCAAGAAAGCAACCCGCATGTATTGCAGATAAACTGACTTTTACATCTAGGAAACATATTTCTGAACTTTCTGACAATACCTCATTTTTGGCCTAACATGAATTTGGATGAAAGAACATGTACAAAAGGTCTAAAAGCTATAAATTCTACAAAGATGTCCAGGGATTTTTACAAATTCTCAAGAATTATCATGATCAGTGTGCACCTATATTTTAATGGCAAAACTATTGTGTGGTAAACTACATGACTCAACCCAAAAAATACTAATCCAGCATCACCCAAACTACTGGATGTTTTCAACCGAATTTGGTGCACACACATTAAGGGTGCAATCCATGGAAGGCAGACATCCATACACCGCATAAGGTGCAAGCAGTTGTAACAAAAATAACATTAAAGCATTATCTGAAGCAAAATGGCACAGTAAGTGCATTCCTCCACATTCATCCCTCCCACACACATTATAGCTAAAGCTTAAAGTTATGTTATTCAACAGTTATAAAGCTAAAGATTAATACAGATGATAAGTAACTGGGTAGGCCTATATTTAAAAGATACTCCTATGAAGATCCAAAACTTCAGAAAAAAAAAAAAAAAAAAAACACCTTTGTAAGTAGGGCCAGGTGGGGTATTTGTAAACTAGGGGTAATTGGAAACAGAAGGTGTAACATTTCTCTGGTGAGACATTTTGTATAATTGTTCACAGCACTATATTCAGCCATCCTTTGTTCATTATGAAATCACTTCCTTTGGTTTTCCATTGTTGATTTGTATTAATTGTTGAACTTCTTATGTTGTGTGGAAAAGTTTGATTACCTCAAAATTTCTAAAGGAAGAAAATTGTGTATTTGTCCGTGATTTATTAGTAATTCTATCACATTTATGGTTTATTTTGTTATTTTACTATTCCCAAATGAGATTATAAAAATGAAATTACTCAATTCCATATCAAATAAGAACCATTGCATGTTTATAATTTCCCCTTAAAAAACTACAAGAAGTGGTAATTGGGTACAGGTACCCAGTGGAGATTGCAAACCTGATATGATGTTGCTCTTACATGTCCGTTTTCAGACAATGCCAAGAAATTACATTAAAAAGCATTCACATTGCAGTTACACTGTAAATGATGCGTTAGGAGCTGTCCATGATGTAAATAAACTTTAGTCATTTAGGAAGGAAGAAACAGCTTATGGTGTCCCACAATCAGTCATATACCACCAAACTAAAGGTGAGGTATTTTTCTGAGAGTCCATAATTAAAGAATAAATTAATTGACCCTTTGAACAGGTTTTGAATGAGTTTATTCTATTTTTTTTTTTTTTTTTTTCTTTAGGTCAGCTGTTCAATTGCTCATGCATACAGGTCACGCACTTTATCGTGGCCCCTCTGTGCTCGGTGAAGTCGGCTGAGTTTGTGTGTCTACGGAATGTTTGTGCTATCTACCAACCTTACCTTGTAACAGCATTGTACACCATAGACACTGACAATGTATTGTTGATTTACACTTGGTATTGATTATGTTGTTCCACTCCCATGAACCACAGACATTGCCGAGGTGGGGTGGCTTGCGTGCCTCAACGATCCAGATAGCCGTACTGTAGGTGCAACCACAGTGGAGGGGTATCTGTGGAGAGGCCAGACAAACGTGTGGTTGCTGAAGAGGGGCAGCAGCCTTTTCAGTAGTTACAGGGGCAACAGTCTGGATGATTGACTGAGCTGGCCTTGTAACATCAGCTAATGTGGCTTTGCCACACAGTTACTGCGAACGGCTGAAAGTAAGGGGAAACTACAGCCATTATTTTTCCCGAGGACATGCAGCTCTACTGTATGAACATATGATGATGGCATCCTCTCGGGAAAAAAATTCCGGAGGTAAAATAGTCCCCCATTCGGATCTCCGGGCAGGGACTACTCAGGAGGATGTGATCATCAGGAAAGACAATACTGGCATTCTACGGGTCGGAGTGTGGAATGTTAGATCCCTTAATCGAGTAGGAAAATTAGAAAATTTAAAAAGGGAAATGGATAGGTTGAAGTTAGATATAGTGGGGATTAGTGAAGTTCGGTGGCAGGATGAACAGGATTTCTGGTCAGGTGAGTACAGGATTATAAATACAAAATCAATTGGGGGTATCACAGGAGTAGGATTGATAATAATAAGAAAATAGGAATGCGGGTAAACTATTATGACCAGCACAGTGATCGCATTATCATTGTCAAAATAGATACGAAGCCAACACCGACAACAGTAGGACAGGTTTATATGCCAACTATCTCTGCCGATGATGAGAAAATCGAAGAAATATATGAGAGCCAAAGGAAATTATTCAGACAATTAAGGGAGAGGAAAACTTAATTGTGATGGGAGACTGGAATTCGGTAGTAGGACAAGGAAGGGAAGGGAAGATAGTAGGTGAATATGGTCTGGGCAAAAGGAATGAAAGAGGAAGGCGCCTGGTAGAATTTTGCAAAGAACATAATTTAATTATACCAAACACCAGGTTCAAGAATCACAAAAGAAGATTGTATACGTGGAAGAGACCAGGAGACACTGGGAGATACCAGATAATTTTATAATGGTAAGACATAGACTATGACATTTGGTATGACGTTAAAATTTATAATTTGTACACTACAAATTTTAGCCGCAGGAAATTTTACAGACAGTATACACGCATATAGTTGAGTGTACGTTCTAAGTTGTTTCACATTACGACAGGTAGTTTATGAGATCTGAGCACATAAACAGTAATGTTTGTGGAAAACCGCTCCATCACACACCAAGTTTTAACCTATTGCTTCTTTACTACTAATTGTATTCACAAGAGATTTTAAAGACATACAGCCTTTATATACAAATAAATATATACCTGGAAAATGGCAGGAATAAATAAATAAATACCAGAGCAATGCCGGGTTTTTAGCTAGTACTAAATAACAAAAGATAAGAAAATCTACATTCAGAACCACATCTTACACAGAAACTGTATAATACAAAAATGAAAATTGTACCACCCCATATGGTATTAATTACTTCAGTGGACTTACAGTACACCTGAAATGAAGGATACGAAACACCCCCCCCCCCCCCCCCCAAAAAAAAAAAAAATAAAAAAAAATGAGAGAGAGAGAAAAGGCCCCTCTCAAAGAAAGAAAAAAAAAAAAAAAAAAAAAAAACACAGAAATGGTATCAACAACTTCAGTTTTTCCATAATACAACTCAAATGAAGAAAATTATACCAATCATCCCATCCCCCTCAAATAACAACATTGGTATTGACAACTGTAGAGGACTTGTAACACAAGTCAATTAAATAAAGTGATACCCACCACCACTTCCACCTCCAATAATAACAAAGAAACTATCAAAATCTTAAATCAACTGCCAACAAACTCAAAAACCGATACCAATCCCTACCACACACACAAAGAGAGAAAAAAAAAAAAGACATACAAATGCAGACAACAATAACCCATTCCAAAATCCACCACTCTCTACACTCCAAAGAATTAACAATAAAACACCAATAACAGCTGCCCCCCCCCCCCCCAAACACACAACAGCCACTATGGTATTTGTATATGCACCAGTCAAATAATTTTTGAACTGTAATCTGTGGTTGACAACAAAATGATTGTCCCCCTCTTCCCTATCACCTTATACAATGTAAATGTGTGGGAGCAGTATTGCCCTCCTTAACATAGTACTCAATTAGTCCTGTTTTCCATAGCCCTAAAAACAATACCTGGAACCCCCCACCCATAAACCTACTCGTGGCCCAGCCCTCCCATCTCTCTTTCTCAAAACACAACCCCTCTGTTTCAACAGTTATCTCTGATCCCTCCCATAATTAACAAAACTTCCATACATACAAGTTTCAGAGCTGCTGAATTATTTAAACAGCACTATAAGTGTACTATGCAATCTGTTGGTGTTTGACAAACTGTTCTGGAGAAATTCAAGTTTCACTAAACAAACCTTAAGGATAACGAGAGGATTACAACTATGGGATTGTGCAAGAGTATCCTTACATCTTAACTGCCATACACTTTTTGTTGGGTGTTTCACTCTCAGGCCATGTTAGGCACACTGTCAGACACGACATTGCAGTGACCTCCACCGTCAAGTGTGCTGAGATGCAGTGTGTGTTTGTAGGCAAAATGGCACTCATTGTATTAAAGAAAATTATTTTCATTGAAAAGTTAATAAGTGTGCTCCATTAAAGTTAAACTGTCTTCATTGCATTGCCTTTAGAAATGAAAATCTACTTGGATACAGTTCATGCTTCTGTCCTGACATTTTGCACATACTGTATTTGCTTAACTGCCACAGCTACACACAGCATTGCTTCGTGGTGTCAGTTTCAACAATTTTACTTTGTGCTGAATACATTATAAGAAAACCTCTGATGTTCATTACATGCAGTACACACAATAAGCCTTGGCCTTTTGAACAGCAATGAACAAGTTTCTGAGATATATCTCCTAATCCACCTCGGCTGGACACTGTTTGAATGTGTGTGTGTGTGTCTGGGAGAGGGGGGGGGGGGTTCTCTCTCTCTCTCTCTCTCTCTCTCTCTCTCTCTCTCTCTCTCTCTCTCTCTCTCTCTCTCTCTCTCTCTCTCTCCCACACTGAACATAGTGTTAAGTACATTTATTCTGCTTATCCTACCAGTTACTTTATGGTTACAAAGCAGTACTTGAAATAGTTTCAAGAAATGGTGTTGCATTTCTGACCTACTGCTTCCCTGTGTTTAGTTTACAAACAATGTACAGGACTTTAAAAAGTTTATAAAAGGTAGCTTTAGTCTTATCACTTCACCACTCATCAATGTGTAAGTAATAAATTATGCAACATGCCCACAATTCAGACTTCAAAATGAAAAGGGGGAAAAAAGACATGACACTTAGTAAACAGTATAATGGATGTGACTCCATACTTCAGAAATGAGACAAATGGATGGGTATCTTACTCCCACTAACGTGTTGTGTAACGACAAAAATGCTGGGGTACTTTGCAACCTCCCTCCACAAACCAACACCCCATAGAGAAACAGCAGCCAGAAAGCAAAGTTACTCTGAAATAGGGCCTATGGATTTCCATGGATGAAAATGTGAAAAAGTTGGGCATCATTCTCCAAATTCCAAGAAAGCAACCCGCATGTATTGCAGATAAACTGACTTTTACATCTAGGAAACATATTTCTGAACTTTCTGACAATACCTCATTTTTGGCCTAACATGAATTTGGATGAAAGAACATGTACAAAAGGTCTAAAAGCTATAAATTCTACAAAGATGTCCAGGGATTTTTACAAATTCTCAAGAATTATCATGATCAGTGTGCACCTATATTTTAATGGCAAAACTATTGTGTGGTAAACTACATGACTCAACCCAAAAAATACTAATCCAGCATCACCCAAACTACTGGATGTTTTCAACCGAATTTGGTGCACACACATTAAGGGTGCAATCCATGGAAGGCAGACATCCATACACCGCATAAGGTGCAAGCAGTTGTAACAAAAATAACATTAAAGCATTATCTGAAGCAAAATGGCACAGTAAGTGCATTCCTCCACATTCATCCCTCCCACACACATTATAGCTAAAGCTTAAAGTTATGTTATTCAACAGTTATAAAGCTAAAGATTAATACAGATGATAAGTAACTGGGTAGGCCTATATTTAAAAGATACTCCTATGAAGATCCAAAACTTCAGAAAAAAAAAAAAAAAAAACACCTTTGTAAGTAGGGCCAGGTGGGGTATTTGTAAACTAGGGGTAATTGGAAACAGAAGGTGTAACATTTCTCTGGTGAGACATTTTGTATAATTGTTCACAGCACTATATTCAGCCATCCTTTGTTCATTATGAAATCACTTCCTTTGGTTTTCCATTGTTGATTTGTATTAATTGTTGAACTTCTTATGTTGTGTGGAAAAGTTTGATTACCTCAAAATTTCTAAAGGAAGAAAATTGTGTATTTGTCCGTGATTTATTAGTAATTCTATCACATTTATGGTTTATTTTGTTATTTTACTATTCCCAAATGAGATTATAAAAATGAAATTACTCAATTCCATATCAAATAAGAACCATTGCATGTTTATAATTTCCCCTTAAAAAACTACAAGAAGTGGTAATTGGGTACAGGTACCCAGTGGAGATTGCAAACCTGATATGATGTTGCTCTTACATGTCCGTTTTCAGACAATGCCAAGAAATTACATTAAAAAGCATTCACATTGCAGTTACACTGTAAATGATGCGTTAGGAGCTGTCCATGATGTAAATAAACTTTAGTCATTTAGGAAGGAAGAAACAGCTTATGGTGTCCCACAATCAGTCATATACCACCAAACTAAAGGTGAGGTATTTTTCTGAGAGTCCATAATTAAAGAATAAATTAATTGACCCTTTGAACAGGTTTTGAATGAGTTTATTCTATTTTTTTTTTTTTTTTCTTTAGGTCAGCTGTTCAATTGCTCATGCATACAGGTCACGCACTTTATCGTGGCCCCTCTGTGCTCGGTGAAGTCGGCTGAGTTTGTGTGTCTACGGAATGTTTGTGCTATCTACCAACCTTACCTTGTAACAGCATTGTACACCATAGACACTGACAATGTATTGTTGATTTACACTTGGTATTGATTATGTTGTTCCACTCCCATGAACCACAGACATTGCCGAGGTGGGGTGGCTTGCGTGCCTCAACGATCCAGATAGCCGTACTGTAGGTGCAACCACAGTGGAGGGGTATCTGTGGAGAGGCCAGACAAACGTGTGGTTGCTGAAGAGGGGCAGCAGCCTTTTCAGTAGTTACAGGG
Source organism: Locusta migratoria (assembly GCA_026315105.1). Classification (NCBI taxonomy): domain Eukaryota; kingdom Metazoa; phylum Arthropoda; class Insecta; order Orthoptera; family Acrididae; genus Locusta; species Locusta migratoria. The sequence goes on along the minus strand of CM048753.1, from coordinate 116,387,279 downwards.
GCAACAGTCTGGATGATTGACTGAGCTGGCCTTGTAACATCAGCTAATGTGGCTTTGCCACACAGTTACTGCGAACGGCTGAAAGTAAGGGGAAACTACAGCCATTATTTTTCCCGAGGACATGCAGCTCTACTGTATGAACATATGATGATGGCATCCTCTCGGGAAAAAAATTCCGGAGGTAAAATAGTCCCCCATTCGGATCTCCGGGCAGGGACTACTCAGGAGGATGTGATCATCAGGAAAGACAATACTGGCATTCTACGGGTCGGAGTGTGGAATGTTAGATCCCTTAATCGAGTAGGAAAATTAGAAAATTTAAAAAGGGAAATGGATAGGTTGAAGTTAGATATAGTGGGGATTAGTGAAGTTCGGTGGCAGGATGAACAGGATTTCTGGTCAGGTGAGTACAGGATTATAAATACAAAATCAATTGGGGGTATCACAGGAGTAGGATTGATAATAATAAGAAAATAGGAATGCGGGTAAACTATTATGACCAGCACAGTGATCGCATTATCATTGTCAAAATAGATACGAAGCCAACACCGACAACAGTAGGTCAGGTTTATATGCCAACTATCTCTGCCGATGATGAGAAAATCGAAGAAATATATGAGAGCCAAAGGAAATTATTCAGACAATTAAGGGAGAGGAAAACTTAATTGTGATGGGAGACTGGAATTCGGTAGTAGGACAAGGAAGGGAAGGGAAGATAGTAGGTGAATATGGTCTGGACAAAAGGAATGAAAGAGGAAGGCGCCTGGTAGAATTTTGCAAAGAACATAATTTAATTATACCAAACACCAGGTTCAAGAATCACAAAAGAAGATTGTATACGTGGAAGAGACCAGGAGACACTGGGAGATACCAGATAGATTTTATAATGGTAAGACTTAGATTTCGGAACCAGGTTTTACAGTGTAAGACATACCCAGGGGCAGATATAGACTCTGACCATAACTTGTTGGTTATGAACTGTAGGCTGAAACTGAAGAAACTACAAAAATGTAGGAAAATAAGATGGGACCTGGATAAATTGAAAGAACCTGAAGTTCTTTAGAATTTCAGAGGGAGCTTTAGGCAACAATTGACAGAAACAGAGGAAATAAAACAGTAGAGGAGGAATGGGTAAAATTAAGAGATGAAATAGTAAAGGTAGCAGAGGACAAAATAGGTAGGAAGGCAAGACCTACAAAAAATCCTTGGATATCACAGGAGATACTAAATTTAATCGATGAAAGGAGAAAATATAAAAATGCAGTGAATGAAACAGGCAAAATGGAGTACAGACGACTAAGAAATGAGATTGACAGGAAGTGCAAAATGGCTAAGCAGGAGTGGCTAGAAGGCAAATGCAAGGATGTAGAAGAATGTATAAATAGGGGAAAAATAGATACATCGTACAGGAAAATAAAAGAAACATTTGGAGATAAGAAAAACAGCTCTATGAATATCAAGGACACTGATGGAAAACCAGTTCTCAGCAAAGAAGGGAAAGCTGAAAGTTGGAAAGAGTATATAGAGGGGCTATACAAAGGAAATGAACTTCGAGACAATATTGTAGGAAGGGAAGAGGATGTAGATGAAGATGAAATAGGAGATACTGTACTGAGAGAAGAATTTGACAGAGCCCTGAAAGACCTAAGTCGAAATAAGGCCCCTGGAGTAGATGATATTCCCTCAGAGCTACTGAAGTCTCTGAGAGAACAAGCCATGACAAACCTGTTTCACCTGGTGTGCAAGATGTATGAGACAGGTGAAGTACCATCAGAGTTTAAGAAAAATGTTATAATCCCCATTCCAAAGAAAGCAGGTGCAGACAGGTGTGAAAACTACAGAACTCACTTTACAGCTTATCCTAGAAGATAGATTAAGTAAAGGCAAACCTACATTTCTAGCTTTTGTAGGTTTGGAGAAGGTTTTTGACAATGTGGATTGGAATAAACTCTTTCAAGTTCTGAAGCAAGCAGGAGTAAAGTATAGGGAGTGTAAGGTTATTTACAACTTGTACAAAAACCAGACATTGGTTGTCAGAGTTGAAGGGCATGAAAGGGATGCAGTGGTTGGGAAGGGAGTAAGACAGGGTTGTAGCCTTTGTCCAATGTTATTCAATTTGTAACGTCTCCGCTGTGTCCACCTAATCCTTAATGGGTGAAGTTGCCGTTACATTCTATTTTATGCTTAATCATTTAATAATTGTTCCAATGATTTGATGGTATGGGATGTGGACAATTACTAGGTTGATCCATAACAGTAAACTTTGTTAACTTCCTTTATTATGGAACGACAAATGTTAAAAACTCTTCCCTTTAAACACACTGATTTAATAACTGCGTGCAACTATGATGAATGGCTACAAGTCCACACTGAAACATTTCAATATATAACTGCAACCTGTATGCGATACGATGGAATGGCAAAAACTTTAGCCACCACTAAATGCAGGTTATGAACTCACTGCCGAAATGCTACCGCCTCGCTCTGCGGTCAGCGGGAGACTGCCGCACACCGTCCAACAAAGAACATTCCAACCAAAGCATCGTTGCCAGCAGCTCTCGCTGCACATCAATGATAACTATTGTTCGACCAAAAGAGGTTACTAACCTAAAGCCCTGTATCCTCACAAATTTGTACATTGAGCAAGCTATAAAGGAAAGCAAGGAGAAATTTGGAGAAGGAATTAAAGTTCAGGGTGAAGAATTACAAACATTGTGTTTTGCCAATGACATAGTAATTCTGTCAGATACAACAAAGGACCTGGAAGAGCAATTGAATGGAATGGACAGTGTGCTGAAAGGTGCATATAAGATGAACATTAACAAGAGCAAAACTAGGGTAATGGAGTGCAGTGTAAGAAAATCAGGTGATGCTGAAGGAATTAGATTGGGAAACGAAGCAATGTAGGAAGTAGATAAGTTTTGTTACTTGGGCAGTAAAGTAACAAATGATGGTCGCAATACAGAGGATATAAAATGCGTAATGGCAATGAGTAGAAAAGCGTTCTTGAAAAAGAGAAATTTGTTAACATCGAATATTGATTTAAGCCTAAGGAAGTCCTTCCTGAAGGCATTTGTATGGAGTGTTGCCTTGTATGGGAGTGAGACATGGATGATAAACAGTGCAGACAGGAAGAGGATTGAGGCTTTTGAAATATGGTGCTACAGAAGAATGCTGAAGATTAGGTGGGTGGATCGTGTAACTAATGAGGAGATACTGAACAGAATTGGGGTGAAAAGAAATTTCTGGCATACCTTGACATCAAGGAATTGTGAATTTAGCGTTGGAGGGAAGAGAGTGGGATAAAAACCGCAGAGGGAGACCAAGAGATGAATACGGTAAGCAGATTCAGACAGATGTAGGTAGCGGTTCTTATGTGGAGATGAAGAGGCTTGCTCAGGATAGGGTATTGTGGAGAGCTGCATCAAACCAGTCTCTGGACTGAAGACCACAACAACAACAACATTGATTATTGTCTTCCACTTGATTTGCTAAAGTAAGTCCACATAGCCCGACGACCTCTTTTAGAAAAAGGCAGGCTGTCCTTGAATGTGGTGTGAGGAATGTTAATTCCGATTGTTATTCAGTTCTACGAGAATAAAAAACATTCATATTTTGTAGATATACATTCCAGTTTTTCAATTACTCAAACATTAAAGTGATACTCTGTGCTGCTTTAACCCCTTACATGTTGTTTCTTTTAAAACCTGTAAGCTATACGCCATAAGGAGAAAGAGGCGGGGCTTGTTCTAACAACCAATGTGCTACAAGCTGAATACAAGCTTCAGCTCCCAATATTCTCTACTCAGAGGCCATGTTTAAGTGCGTGATTGGTAAATGAGCTATCCTTTTGACAGGAGAAGATTAATTTGTTAGCACAGCAATATGTTAGACAGAATTCATTGGAAGCACTGTTTAAAGACTGTTTTCCTGATGAAGATTGGTATCAGGCCTTTATGAAATACAACTGTATTTCTTTAACGAAACCTGAGCATCTTCAAAGCCTAGAAAAATGCTAGGTCCATTTGTAGTTTATAACTTCTATAGTCAGTTGATAAATATTTATGAACATGTGAGCTAAAAGATCATTGAAAAAATCATGATTTTTTATTTCTGTACAATTGTGATGTGTCTGGGTTTAGCAGTTTGCGATGGGACCATGTAATTCCACCTATTTAGGAATACCATCATATATTTAAAGTTTATTGTTTAGTTATTTGATATTCACTCCCCTAAGTTGATGAGGTTTTTTAGTTAGAGGTCCTGCTACTCAGTGCCTCTAAGTAAGTTCCTTCCAGTTTAAATTTGGCCGGGCTTCTTCTCCATAAAAATCATAGTTAGAAGAGAGAGATTTGAGCACACCACATTTTCTCAAGCATGAAATGAGAAGAGTCTTCCTTTCAACGTAAACAACAAAATAACATATTGGGTTTATTTTTCCCTTTTTACAATGATTAAACTGACTTACAGTTCTGATTTACAATATTACAACCAGAACACATATACAGTCTTGTGACCTAGGCTCAAGTCAACTTTACAATGGTAACTAATTATAAAACAACACACTATCAATCATAGTTCCTTTGTTTCTTTTTCATTGCAAACACTTCTGTGCAGGTTCACAGAGTTTTTATTATGCACAGGGGTTTGTCTCTGCACATTCCATGCTCTTAGTAAAGTTTCTGTCTGGGCCTTCACCTGCGAAATAAAAAGCCCCTACTTCATTTGGGCATCTTGTAGAACCACAGAGATCATGTAGTGTTTGATACACTACAAGTTATCCAACTTGGGGAAAAGCCTCTAAATAGGGTGTCTGCTGGGTCAGGGAGGGAACCAATAAGTGTTTTAGCTTGCATTGCTGCAGGTGACACATACCTCCCACCACTGATCACCAAATGGGTGGTTGGAGCAGCCACAGTTTTATCATTGGTTCACTACAGCTTATCCTTCACATACAAAAAAGTTGTAATTGTGAACACAGATATAATCATTAAGAAATATGTTCCTAAGTTACAAAACAGTGTTGGTTTAGAGTTACCTCTTCTGGAAAATTCATATCAAGTCCACAATCTGAGATTGCAGTTTCCATTTACCCCTGACCTAATGGGGTAAACGTGAACATGTGGGGGCTGGCTCCAGTGGCTGAGCGGTCTGCTGCGTACCAGTCACGTTCTGCACGGCACCCTCGGGCATGGATATTTGTGCTGCCTTAGTATAAGTAGTTTGTACGTTTAGGGACTGATGACCCTGCAGTTAAGTCCCATAAGCTCTACAAACATTTGAACTTTTTTTGTGGACATGTGGGGTAAACGTAAAGATATCATGAAGTCGATTAGAATCAACAGATTAACAAATCCAAGAGCAGGGTTTGTTGTGTCTTAAAATTACAAAAAAATATTTTGAATTTGGCAAGTTAAAGTTGAAGGTATACAAAAGTATTTCCAATTACCCCACCTGACGCTAATTCCGTCAGAATGCTACCTCGAGTCATTATAAAAATATATGAGTAGATATTTAAATGTTGCAGGTATCATTCCATGAATGAACAACGCAACCTTCTACTGGACAGATGTTAATTGTTCATTGCTTTGTTTTCATTTCTTGAAAATACAGGTGACGGACAGATAACAAAGTATCAAACCACAATTTCTAATTTACTGTTAGTTTAGAATGGACAAGCACTCGAGATTTTAATTACTTCCACAATATGAAATCAACATATACATACAAAACAGTAAATTTGGTATCGATGTTGACTGTGTAGCAGTAAAAAGTTATTCATTTCGTTTTATTACTGATGAAGAATGTTTACACTGCCACAGGCGCAAATGTTCACCCAGCATCTACTTCATTTTCACAGTCGTTTAAAGAATTTCATAGAACTAGATTATAAAAACACGAAGTATTAATTATCTGGAAATATCGTTGAGACCAGTGATGACAAAAGGACGCAACAGGCAAAACTTCACAGTTTGCCTAACCGGCAATATTTGTCGCTTATGCAAGTTATAGCCCTTTCAAAAGTACATATCTTTTCTTTTTCGAAAGTGTTATTGACAAAAGACTGTTTCGAATTTGTAAACACCAGCCGATTCGCGCCGAACTTTCTCATATTGGTCGCGTGTGGCGAAGTGGAGGCGAGCGGCGGATTGCTGCGATATCGCATGCGACGAATTGCAGCGATTCGTCGCTCGTGTGTGTGTGGGGCTTTTTATAGTAAAGTATACTGCCTGTTGTTGATGCCTGTTTCGCTTAAATATACATTTCCTATGTTTGTTTTTTTCGGATCACAAACATGGGCAAATTGATGAGTTGTCTTTGTTAAAAATGGATTCGGATATTCCGCGAAAATAAATCGCCAAATCTCATTGGATGTCATATACTTTCACTTGGTTGGCTAACAAAATTCCCGGGAATCGAAACAGTCAGCAACATTGCACGCGTCACCTGTTCCGTCTTTTGTAAAATTATATCAATATTATGTAATATATCTGATTATGTCGCCACAATATACTGATATACTGACTGTTCAAACATAATTAAAAATAGCGATATTTCGTTCCTATATATCAGTGATGCTCACTGCGTCAGAGATATAGTAAAGATGCCTCCTTTGAAAGTTAGAAGTAAATAAACATTATGCTGCCACCCACAGTATCAGGCAAGGCAGCAAAGTGCGCGTGTGTTTGAATTTTTATGTTGGTTTATCAAAATTCTGGCTGTTTTGGTTAGAGAGATTGATTTTTTTCGTAAGACAACAAGTATGGGGGCGTGCGACGAGAAGAAATCGTGTGTAAAGTGTCAAAAAGCAATTAAAAGTACGGAAAAATTTTTGCTGTGTGGGTTATGGTGCAGAAAATCTTTCCACAATGATTGTGTGGGCCTCTCTAACACTGAAACTCGTGTTATAGCATATTCAAAAGAGCGTATTAAGTTTCACTGTGAAACTTGCGAAAATAGGTTAGGTATCGAAGTTGTTGGAGAAAAGGAAACACACGAACCCAACAAGTTACAAAATTGTGTGAACTTATTGGAACTCGTACAGAAGATTTTGAAGTTATCAAACGAACTATCCAATGATAACTCAGTAATAAATAAAAAGTTAGATACTGTTATTAGTTCAAATACAAGACTGGAAAAGTATATATTACAATCGCCAAATTGTATTGAAAAACGAATTGAAGAAACTAGGCCTATTGACGACAGGGTAGAGTGCGTGGAAAGTTTTTCTGAGAGACGAACAATAGGAATTAGTGAGAACGACACGAACTCTGCCAACCCAACCGTAAACAGTGAATCCGTGGGCCAACAATCTGATGACAACAGTTCTGCGTTGCATATTACTGGCGATGTCACCAAACAGTTATTCGACAACCAAGAAGCACATGGTGCAGAAGAATGCAGTTCAAATGTAAGTAGAAAATAATTCAATGAAGTTTTAAGAAATGTACAAAGTGTTAAAAAGTATTATTGTAATTAAAGTAAAAATATTCAATTACAGTGATGCACATTCCAAACGTATTTAAACGTTTCGGTTAAATTTTACGTAGAACTCTGTACGGCGATTAAGGCCACATATCGGCTTCTAGCCCTTGCGTAGTACGTGATACAACAGGTAGGCCTAGTTCCTTGATGAGCTGAAGCTCCTAAATCATTCAGACATTCAGTATTGCTTCTGATACATTCGAAAACAGTGATTATAATTCATATGAACGTTGAAGTAAGCATAGGTAAATTCACATTACAAAAATGAAAGTTTCTGCATAACTGAAGACCGCGATACCACCTGTCGGCTTTGACCCATGGCGGCAATGACGTATATATTCGTATCCAATATACGACCAAAACAATCTTCCAAACGACCGAAAAAAACCTCCCGTATAAACACGTGAAAATGACAAGCACGGGAATGTGGCGGTTTTGGGAGGGGACATTCTAAGCGATAAAACGACAACCTACCAGCCACTAAAAAAGCGTCTCAGAAAACAAGCCATAACAAAAACACCGAAAGAAAGGGCACAAAAGGTATCGGAAATTTCAATTGACTTTTATTACCTCAAATGTAACTCTGATTACCAAACTACCCCCAAAACGAAAAAACTAAGAAAACTGGTATCGGGCACATATCACATCTCAAATCAAATGATCATCACAGCCTCAAAAAACAAAAAACTGGTTTCGAACCTCAAACAAAACTCAGGATACCAACCACACGATGAGATTCCACCCACCTGCTTTTAGTCATAACAACAACATTTACTAGGAGTCTTGATCGGCTGCATGGGCTAATGTACTAACATGACATGCTGCGGCACAGTTGGCTACAGTCGCTGCAAATGCTGCGACGAATGGTGGCCCAGAATATTCACAAGATGTGAAAATCAACTCCAAATTAATGCACAACAATGATATCACAACACAACAAGCTGACATCATGGGTCAAAGTTGACATGTGGTATTTCTGTCTTCAATTGACCCTTCTTGTTGCAATGGTGCAGACATGTGCACGATAGACATAGGCCTATAGTGTGAGATGGGCTTAACTGCAGATAACAAAATTGAACAAGAAGGCTATCACATTAATATATATTGTACTTTAACTACAAAGCAATTATTGTTTTTGGTATCTGCAGATAACCCACTGAGATCTCTCGTATTGCACACATGTATTCGGTAACAAGGATATACACATCCATGTTGCAAATTTCTACCCACTAGCAATTATTATGTGAAAATCACGATTCCATGAGTAAGAAATTTTGTCATGTGAGTTCAAAGCCAAGTTTGTAGCAGGTATCAGCTCAACATTTCAATTACAGATACTTACCTTTATATACGTTGTTCCATTGGTAGGTGTAACTAGGCTAGTATCTTTATGTTGCTGCATAAAATCGCACATGTCAAAATCAGTTTCAGATTCCATCTGACATTTAAAACCAAATCGCACAATCCACAGTTCCACTAACGCTGGCTGACAACTTGACAGCGTCATTCCACCATAACTCGACAACTACAAATACAGCCTCACCGGCTCAGTATTTGTCTTTCCAAACATTTAGTGCCTTTGTTAATAATAGCATAAATGCTTCATATTAAAAGTTACAATAGGATGTTAATGAGACAAATAATTTCAAAATTACAGTCCTTAAGTTACATAATTTACTTATTAACAAAATGTAGATATTTAACTATGGAAAATCCAATAGTAATGTCAATAGTGGGGGATAGATAACAACTCACTAAAAGGACGTTTTCTGAGCCACTTGACAGGCATGAAAATTGGACAATACATTCACACAACTTAAACTTTCAGCTATGGCCTTGGCTAAACTGCAGAGTCTGTTGCCCATGTGCTGCAAATGTTGGCAGCACCACAACAGTCAACCATAGAGCAGATATATGTTTTATTTATTTTGTGATCTGTATGAAACAGTGATCATTTTAAGTGAAAGTTGCGTTAGAGATAGGTTAAACAAGAAGTTTTTTTAGTATGTGAGGGTGTGTAGTGCCTGAATCTCCAGTTCAAAAATGATCTATTTACAGTTCCCAACATACGCTTCCATGCTAAAAACATGGGCAGCAGACTCTGCAGTTTTACCAAGGCCTTCATTAGAAAAAGAAACATCTATGTTTTTCACAATCACTCAAACAATTATACTAACACAACCATCATCTCTTGCCATTCCAGATATTTATGATAGAATTCTGAACATATAACAATGTTAATGAGTGAAAGACATGAGATGTTAACATTACCTAGTAAGTAAAGTGCAGTTAGCTATCTTCTAGTGACAATGACGTTTTCTGATAATAACTTGTTTATCTGAATATGAAAATGTCGTGAGTTGCTTTGTCATGTTAAATATAATATTTTTGTATCAATTACTGATCTCTCCAATATGAAAAGCTTGCAGCCAATTTGCCACCTGAGCAGTTACAAATCCATGAGGGCAGGTGCTCCTACAATTATTGGAAGTATTTTTGATGGTTTCCCTATAATGTCATAACTTCCAGAATTTACAAGAACTACATGTTTCCATTCAAACAGTATAGTTTTTATCTCATCATTTAAATGTGAAAAACTGAATTAATGAGATGAAGACACAAGTTTAGTCATTATTAAAGGTGCATAAAAAAGACTGTAAATGAAACAAGAAATAGCAAAGAGTAATTTCAAATATCATATTAACAGCTGAAAAAGGCGATACAGAGATTATAAATATGACTTAGTCTGTCCTGTTCCATTATAATGTGAACCACTTCTAAGTAGTTTCTCTGTATGGGCACTGATTATTACCACAAAAAAATTGTGTACTTAAATTGTTTTGAATCGGATCTCCGGGCGGGGACTACTCAGGAGGATGTTATCATCAGGAAAGACAATACTGGCATTCTACGGATCGGAGCGTGGAATGTTAGATCCCTTAATCGGGTAGGAAAATTAGAAAATTTAAAAAGGGAAATGGATAGGTTGAAGTTAGATATAGTGGGGATTAGTGAAGTTCGGTGGCAGGATGAACAGGATTTCTGGTCAGGTGAGTACAGGATTATAAATACAAAATCAGTTGGGGGTATCACAGGAGTAGGACTGATAATGAATAAGAAAATAGGAATGCGGGTAAACTACTATGAGCAGCACAGTGATCGCATTATCATTGTCAAGATAGATACGAAGCCAACACCGACAACAGTAGTACAGGTTTATATGCCAACTAGCTCTGCCGATGATGAGGATATAGAAGAAATATATGAGGAGCTAAAGGAAATTATTCAGACAGTTAAGGGAGAGGAAAACTTAATTGTGATGGGAGACTGGAATTCGGTAGTAGGAAAAGGTGGTAGTAGGAATAGTAGGTGAATATGGATTGGGCAGAAGGAATGAAAGAGGAAGTCGCCTGGTAGAATTTTGCACGGAACATAATTTAATCATAACAAACACATGGTTTAAGAATCACAAAAGAAGGTTGTATACTTGGAAGACACCAGGAGACACTGGAAGGTATCAGATAGATTTTATAATGGTAAAACATAGATTCCGGAATCAGGTTATAAACTGCAAGACATACCCAGGGGCAGACATAGACTCTGACCATAACTTGTTAGTCATGAACTGTAGGCTGAAACTGAAAAAACTGCAGAAAGGTAGGAAAATAAGGAGATGGGACCTAGATAAATTGAAGGAACGTGAAGTTCTGGTGAATTTCAGAGGGAGATTTAGGCAACAATTGACAGAAACAGGGGGAAATAAAACAGTAGAAGAGGAATGGGTAGCATTGAGAGATGAAATAGTGAAGGCAGCAGAGGACAAAATACGTAGAAAGGCAAGACCTGCAAAAAAATCCTTGGATAACACAGGAAATACTAAATTTAATTGATGAAAGGAGAAAATATAAAAATGCAGTAAATGAAACAGGCAAAATGGAGTACAGACGACTAAGAAATGAGATTGATAGGAAGTGTAAAATGACTAAGCAGGAGTGGCTAGAAGCCAAATGCAAATCTGTAGAAGAATGTATAAGAAGGGGAAAAGTAGATACCGCCCACAGGAAAATCAGAGACACATTTGATGACAAGAAAACCAATTCTACAAATATCAAGAACTCAGATGGGAAACCAGTTCTCAGCAAAGAAGGGAAGGCTGAAAGGTGGAAAGAGTACATAGAGCAGCTCTACAAAGGAAATGAACTTAGAGACGATGTTGTAGGAAAGGAACAGGAAGTAGATCAAGATGAAATAGGAGATACTATACTGAGAGATGAATTTGACAGAGCCCTGAAAGACCTAGGTCGGAACAAGGCCCCAGGAGTAGATGACATACCCTCAGAGCTACTAAAGTCTCCGGGAGAGCCAACCATGACAAAACTATTTTAACTGGTGTGTAGGATGTATGAGACAGGCGAAATACCCTCAGACTTTAAGAAAAATGCTATAATCCCCATTCCAAAGAAAGCAGGCGCAGACAGGTGTGAAAATTACAGAACCATCAGTTTGATAAGTCATGGTTGCAAAATTTTAACACGAATTATCTACAGAAGAATGGAAAAGCTGGTAGAAGCTGACCTAGGGGAAGATCAATTTGGATTCAGGAGGAACGTAGGAACCCGGGAGGCAATACTTACCTTACGTCTTATCTTAGAAGATAGATTAAGGAAAGCAAATCTACATTTTTAGCCTTTGTAGATTTGGAGAAAGCGTTTGACAATGTTGATTGGACTACACTCTTTCAAATTCTGAAGTCAGCAGGGGTAAAATACAGGGAAAGGAGAGTTATCTACAACTTGTACAAAAGCCAGACTGCAGTTATTAGACTCGAAGCGCATGAAAGGGAAGCATCAGTTGGGAAGGGAGTAAGACAGGGTTGTAGCCTTGCTCCGATGTTATTCAATTTGTACATTGAGCAGGCGATGAAGGAAAGCAAGCAAAATTTTGGAATAGGGATTAAAGTTCAGGGGGAAGAAATAAAAACATTGCGTTTTGCTGATGACATTGTAATTCTGTCAGAGACAGCGAACGACCTGGAAGAGCAGTTGAATGGAATGGACAGTGTGTGCGTACAAAATGAACATTAACAAGAGCAAAACAAAAATAATGGAATGCGGTCTTAGAAAATCAGGCGATGCTGAAGGAATTGGATTAGGTAACGAAACAATGAAGGTGGTAGATGAGTTTTGTTACTTGGGTAGTAAAATAACATGCGATGGCCGCAGCACAGAGGATATAAAATGCAGAATGGCAATGGGAAGAAAAGCATTTTTGAAAAAGAGAAATTTGCTAACATCGAATATTAATTTAAGTGTAAGGAAGTCTTTCCTGAAGGCATTTGTGTGGAGGGTTGCCTTGTACGGGAGTGAAACATGGACGATAAGCAGTGCGGACAGGAAGAGAATAGAGGCTTTTGAAATGTGGTGCTACAGAAGAATGCTGAAGATTAGGTGGGTAGATCACATAACTAATGAAGAGGTACTGAACAGAATTGGCGAGAAAAGGAATTTTTGGCATACCCTAACTAAAAGAAGGGATCGCTTGGTAGGACACATTCTTAGACATCGAGGAATCGTAAATTTAGCATTGGAGGGAAGCGTGTGGGGTAAAAATCGCAGAGGGAGGCCAAGAGACGCGTATAGTAAGCAGATTCAAGTGGATGTGGGTTATCGTTCTTATGAGGAGATGAAAAGGCTTGCTCAGGATAGAGTAGGGTGGAGAGCTGCATCAAACCAGTCTCCGGACTGAAGACCATAACACACAAGGTCTATCTAATTTTGCTACTGAACAACTGTTTCCCTTTGTGGTATCTCTGTTATGTCCCAACAGAAATCTCTCTTTCAAAGAAATTGACTGACTTAAAACATTTCTATGAGCGCCTAGATTTGAAATTACTATCTCTTAATATACTTTTTATCTTGGTGCACGTTTCTCCACAAGGCAGCTTTGAAACTTTTCTCGCCTAAATGGAGTACTGTATGTGTTACTTAATGTGCTTGAAATAAAATGTGACATTGTGTGGTGATTTCAGTGTACACTTTGGTAAAATAAGGGAGAAGGGATTTATGTACTCTGTAGTGAGAAATGGTCTGTTTGTGCATACCGGTACCATCTTTTAGAAGTGATGCCTATCTCAGCAGTGTAATGAAAAATCTAATCAATTTCTACTGTGATTGACTCAAACAATGGAAATTCCATGAAGGATTCAACATCTTTGAGGAGGACAGGTTGCTTAAAAGTCCAATGAGCCACAGAAAGGTACAAATAATATAAAACAACAGTAGAGCTTTTGTCTGTTAAGGCCTTCATGGGTTATAGAGACACAAACATACACACACCGACACGACCACCATCTCTGACGGCTGTGGCCAATCTGCGGTACCCAGCGTGGCCAAGGTGAGAGCAACCAGTGGTGGTTGGGAGAAAGTGGCAAGGAGAGAGAAGTAGGAGTGGAGGGGGATGCACGGCATGGGTGGGAGAATATGCCTGTGCTGCCTGACAGACGGTGTGGAAGGAAGGGAAGGTACTGAAATGTGTGGTGGCTGGGAGATGTATGTAAGGGTAGAGTGTGGGCATGGAAGGTAAGGAAGGGTGGTGGAGGCAGGAACTAGTAAAGGTTTAGGCCTTGGGGGATTTCAGAAACATAAGATATATTTTAGGGAGAGTTCCCTCCCTAGGAAATTCAGAAAATCTGGTGATTTTGGGGAGGATTAATATGACAGACTGTATAGCAGTCATTGAAGTGTCACACTATGTAGCACTGCATGCTCTGCAACAGAATGGTTTCTTTGTCTCCTGGGCACAGTTTGATGATGGCCATTCATTTGGATAGACAGCTGGGTGGATTATCAGGTGGCGGAATACCACTGTAGAAGTGGGGGTGGAGGAATATTGGGTAGGGTATTTATCATTTCAGGGCAGCATGAAAGATAGTAGAAACCCAGGCAGAGAATGTGGTTTAACTGCTCCAGTGCTGGACGATAAGGGGGCACAAGAGGGGTGCTCTTTTTTGGCGGGACAGTGGATTTGGGGGAGCTGGTGGGTGACTGGACAGACAGGGCCCTGGAGGTCTGGTTCTGGGAAAGGTTTCAGATCGTAATTGTGGTCAATGAAAGCCTCAGTCAGGTGTTTGGCATATTTGGAGAGGGACTGCTTGTCACTGCAGATGTGATGATCACAGGTGGCTAATCAGTATGGCCTTGACTTTTTGCTGTGGAATGGGTGGCAGCTGTCAAAATGGAAGTATTATTGATGGTTGGTGGGTTTGATGTGGACGGAGGTACTGATTAGGCCATACATGATGGGCAGGTCAATGTCGACAAAGGTAGCTCATTTGGTTGAGTAGAACCAGGTAAAGCAATTGGAGAAGAAGGCATTGAGATTTTGAAGGAATGTGTATAGTGTGTCTCCACCTTCAGTCCAGATTATGAAGATAAAAAAGGTAAAGCAGTCAACAATCCAAAGATTGGTTTGAACACCACAGTGCTTTACTAGGCATGGTACTGTTTGGAGGTGGTATACCGTTGCCTTAGAACTGACTTACCCAGCGAGTTATAGGGGGTCCTACAGTTTAAAGTGGGTTCCGAACCATGGTGCTACTCAATATTTTCCACATTAGCAACATTACCAGAAGTGAAAGAAGTGGAAAGTGACAGATAAAGATCCCAGGACCTGGCGGGGATCGAACCTTTAGATTTGTAGCCTCGCATTCTACCACTGTGCTATTGAGCCGCACTTATCATCTGTGAATCTGAACCAGATGGGGAGCTTGGTATTCTGGGTAGTCAGGAAGGATTCCTCTATATGACCCGTGAACAGATTGGCATAGGAGGGTGCCATACGGGTGCTCATGGCTGTACCACAAATTTGTTTGTAGGTAATGCCTTCAAAGGAGAAGTAATTGCGGGAGAGGATTTAGTGGGTCAAAGTAACTAAGAAAACAATTAACAATGTCCATCCGACTGAAAGCCTGCAATCTCCTTCTTAATTATCTGGACCAACTACATCCTCGCTTGCAATTAATTCACATTTGAAGGCATCGCTTACGTAAACAAATTCACATTACAGCCATCGGCACCCGTATGACACCCTCCTATGCCAACCTGTTCATGGTCTATGTAGAGGAATCCTTCCTGACTACCCGGAATCCAAAACCCCTCATCTAGTTCAGATTCATTGATATCTTCATAATCTGGACTGAAGATGAGGACACACTATCCACATTACTTCAAAACCTCAACATCTTCTCCTTCATTTGCTTCACCTGATCCTACTCCATCCAACAACACACCTTCCTTCACCTTGATCTTCTCCTCAAGCATGGCCTTATCGCCATGGTGGATTCGCCATGTGCACTGGGGCGCCGTGCTGCGGGGGTTAGAGTTCCTCCTTGGGCATGGGTGTTTGTTGTCCTTTGGTTAGTTTACTTTACTTCAAGTAGTTTGTAAGCTACAGATTAATAACCACACAGTTGAGTCTGATAAATTTACAAATGTGTGAAGATTTTTGTTGGCCTTATCAGTATCTCCATCCACATCAAACCTACTAATCATTCTCTCCTTCTCTCCTCACTTGATTCCCTTCCTCTCCCTCCTCCTTTCCACTACTCTCCCTGTTGCTTGGAGCTTTGGTTGGACTTGTCCTGGGATTCAAAAGCCTCCATTGCACCATTGACTCTCCATCGCCAGTTCCAAGCACTGCTTGACACATTTTGTGGCACAAACATTATATACACGGATGGTTCTTTGGTCACTGGACATGCTGGATGTGCCTTTATCTGTGGTGACCACATCAAACAGTGATCATTGCCTTGTGGAATCAGCATCTTCACTGTGGAACTGGTCGGTATTTTAGTCCAGTCAAATGGTAGAACTTTTGAAGTCGAAAAATTTGGTGTAAATGTTTTTAGTGGTTTATTTTATGTTTTTTGGGGTGCTGAACGCGAATCTGAAATTTTCTAACAAAAATTCCCTCGGAAAATATGAGAAATCACCAAAAAATCTCTAAAAAACCACATTTTTTGCAGTTATCAACTTATAACTCATAAAGAAAGCTATTTACACGAAAAGTGGCCGAGTAGTAAAATAAAGAGGAGAAAATTACCTACAATTTGTGTCTCTAACATTTTTCTGTAAGTCGTATGGTTTCCACAAAAAACAGTGGTAAAATATCAGGAAAATCAGTCATTTTTTGAAATCAGCAAAAGAGAACATTAAGTTCTTATTTCTTGAAATTAAAGATTATTGTAAATCCTTATAAAAGAGACCACCTATTGTGATGATTACATTATCAAATTCCGGATCTCCTTGTTGGCAAACTACAATAAATCTTGCCTTTAGGTATAGAAGCTGGTCGAAGGTGTTTACATCTGATTGTTGATTAATTGATTTGCTCTGTTCTATGGATGCGACTAAAGCTGTATATATTGTATTGTGATCAGATGGTGGAGCATTTATAAATGGTAGACAAGCAACATAGGTTGTATGAAAGGGAAGACTACTTGTGATTTGCTCCATGAAACCACTCTATCCTGGAATTCCAGGCACATCTTTCCACTTGCCATAAAGCCAAAGTAGATCTGATAAAGAGGGCAATATTGAATCGGGTGATACAAATAGCTGTTTGAGATCCTCTATGTTAATATTCTTTAACTCAAGAGAATGTGTCTTCTCAAAATTTTTTAAGGAAACAGCTCCCATCTCACCAATTAGTGGAGCTGGTATTGGTTTCTTTACTTGGACAATTCTTTGATCCGGAGCAATGGCCTTTCTAGGAGTAATCAAATGTATTACTCCCATTGCATGGAAGGTATTATATCTAGCCAATGTACGTGTGTTAAAATCAGCGTTGTCATGAACAAATTGATGGAAAGCTGTCAGATCTATTTGTAGTGGTGGTCTCATGATTGCTGACACTTCAAGACGAAGAGCTTCGGAATAAGAGGCGCAAAATCCCCAGGATGAACAACATCAATCAGTTTTCGTGATCCATACTTCTTATAAAAGAAGGCTGATAGCCCAGTTTGTAACGTGGAAAGAAAAGAAGTTGGCTTGACAGCACTAATAACACTGTGTGAAATGGCAACTTTTTTTTCCACTTGTCAGTGCTTGTTCGCTTCTTCTTGAGTATCAGTCTTTCCAAGAAAACTTTGAGAACCTCCGGGACAAGGCTTTCATTTTCGTCCATGAAAGAGTCTGGAGGAGGATAGTCATCCATAGCATACGGTATTGATCACATCTCTTCGAGAATTACATCAGCTGCTGTCTCAACTAATCGAAGACGTTCTTCCCATTCTGACGAACGTCTTTCCATGTACCGCGCTTCAGCCAAAATCTTATGGTCTGTATTTTTGAAACATACTACTGTATTCTGTTTGATCTTTCATTCGATAATATCTTCCCCAAATCTATTCAATAAATGTTGTATTACAGTTCTTCTTTCAGGAATTAAGTTGCCCTCTATCTGAGTTATTAGCTGATCTAATGAAAACTGACATTCCTCGTCATTCCTTTCCATCAAATTGAAAATGTAATTCATAGCCCTCTGAATCTCTTCAGCATAAGGGCCAACAGTTTTCTTTTTATCAGTGTTGGACCTACTAATGTAAAGATTTTTAAACATTTATCATGGTACTTACAGTCAGCAGCCACCATGTATGTTATCGGCTGGATCCTGTTAATAACTGCTTCACCGAAATAATCTCCACGTAGTTGAGCCTGTTTCACAACTGTGTCTTTCATCTCAGTTTTCGTCACCAGATGCAACAAATTACGTTTATGAGGAGGCAGTCTTTGTTGTGACCTTGCGTAATCTTCAGGAATACCTGTTCCACACACAAAAGAATGTGTTTTCCAATGGAAATAGTCAGAGGATGATTTTAATTTTCCTGAAGATGTGCTTGGTTCCGCAGCTTTCTTCAAGTAGGCAGCTATCATTCTTTCATTTATGTAACTTTTCTGGCATGAAACATGTACGCTGACAGACGTTTTACCCGCTAAAACAGCCACCTTCCTATCATTTCTTTTTTTACTAGCATCACGTAAAGTCTCTATTCCATTTTTCTTTACCACTATTACTGCACCCTCACCTAAATCTTTTTCATAAATAAAACACTTATCACTCGACATTGTGCCTGAGTTGTTGCGCTATATCTCAACGAAAACATTCAAACATAGCTTCATGTCTTTGAGAGAAAGGGAAATAACACGATCGCAGCAGGGAACGTACACAAACTGGAGAATTGAGGACAGTTCGGTGTTTCGGCAGGAAGACCCCCTTCGCCTGTCATAAATTTAAGTGCAGCCGCCACACGGACAGCGTGAGCCCGCAGCTGAGTGCAAAAAGGACAAAGGTAAGAGCTGCTTCCATGGTTCGCAAGGTAAACACGTTGAAAGGCAAAGAACTGCTGATGAAATAATCCATCCGAAAAAAACATACTATTTTTTTCTATTTTCCAAAATTTACTGATTTCACCGTTTGTTCAACGCTGTTTTACGTGGAAACCATACGACGTACAAAAAAAATGTTACAGACATAAATTGTCCTCTTCATTTTATTACTGGGCCACTTTTTGTGTAAATGGCTTGCTTTTCAAGTTACAAGCTGAAAACCACTGATAATTGCGATTTTTAGTTGTTTTTTGATTTCCCATATTTGCTGATGGAATTTTTGTTGGAAAACTTCAGATTCGTATTCAGCACCCCAAAAAACATAAAATAAGCCACTAAAAACAATTACACCAAATTTTTCGACTTTGAGCCCTTTTTGTGCACGATTTGACTGGACTATTTTGAGTGCTCTTGAACACATCAGAGCTCACCCCAGGGGGTCATTTGTTATCTGTAGTGACTCCCCGAGTGGCTTACAGGCCCTTGACTAGTTTTTTCCCAAGCAACATTTGGTGCGGTCAATCCAAGTCTTTGCCCTTGGTGAGTCAGGTCGTTCTGTTGCTTTTGTCTGGACGCCAGGCCACATAGGCATACCAGACAATAAAGTTGGCCAAGCAGGCCACCACTTCATGGTCCCTGGACATTGGCTTCCCAATAACAGAACTCCAATACAAGTTAAAATGCAAGGTCTTTGGGGTTTGCAGTTCTGAATGGCTGACCGAATAAGCTCCATGTTGTTAAGCCCTCCACCCTGCATGGAAGACATCACTGAGGACTTCTTGCAGGGAGCCGGTTGTCCTTTGCCAGCTCCGTATTGGCCATACTTGGCTGACGCATGGTCACCTTGTGCGTCGTGAGGACCCTCCTCAGTGTCGATGTGGTGCGCCTTTGACAGTCGCCCACATCTTACTGGAATGCCCCAATTTAGCCGCAGAGTGGCGAAATTTTAATATCTCTAATGACTTGAAGTGTGCTTTAGCTGACAATGCCTCCATGGTTGATTCTGTTTTAAATTTTATCCGTGAGAGTGGATTGTACCGATCCATTTAAAGTTTCTCGGATGCCTATCATTGATCTGTTTGCCACCGCCTGAGTTTTCTAGGTAGGTGTTTTTAATGTGTACCAGAGTGGCTGGATGCCTTACTTATATTTTTGTGATGACCCAGCAAAAACACTCTTGTATTGTTCCAGTACTTTTATCCCTTTTTGTAAACTTTGACGTGTTAATGCATATACTAAGGGAAGCTTAACAGACCATTTTACCTCTATGATTGGAACAAAAGACTGATAACTGTTGCAGTTTAGTCCCTTCCAAAACCCAAACAACAACAAAAATCACAGAGTGAGACCAAGAGACAAATACAGTAAACAGATTCAAATGGATGTGGGTTGCTGTTCTTGTGAGGAAATCAAGAGGCTAGCTGAGGGTAGAGTATGGTGGAGAGCTGCATGAAACCAGTCTCCGGATTGTAGACCAGACCACCACTCCCTTTTTCTATTTGGAAGTGGAACAGAAACGTAAATGACTAGTAGTGGTATGAGGTATCATCAGCCACACACCTTATTGTGGATAGTGAAGTATATGTGTAGAGATAGATGTATAGGTATGGATTTTTTTAATTACCTAGCCTATGTTGTCTGAACAAGACTCAAAATTTCTAATAGGTGCTACAAATGTTAATCTTGTCAGCCATCATGATTTTAAAGCAGTAGTAATTTACAAATATACTACAAAAAACATGATTGTTGCAATCAGTGAAATGCCAGTAAAGTTGTGTATTAAAAGAATTGGAAGTGTTAGCCTTGTGCTTCCTGCTGCCAATTTCCCATACTTGACCATATTGAACAAACAAATAATTACTTAGCCTTTTCATTTCATTAGTGTGTAAAATAAATAAATATGTATGTAAAAAAAAAAAAAAAAAAAAAATAGATGAAGTCTACTTACCAGGCGAAGGAGCACAGGCAGTGATAGTAACAAATACACACACGCACGCACACTAGCTTTCTCAGCCTAGCTGCTTTGTCAGGCAGAAGGGAAG
Organism: Locusta migratoria; assembly: GCA_026315105.1. Lineage (NCBI taxonomy): Eukaryota > Metazoa > Arthropoda > Insecta > Orthoptera > Acrididae > Locusta > Locusta migratoria. Next base: position 116,366,368 of record CM048753.1, on the reverse strand, counting down.
GAGAGGGGAAAAGGAAATGATGAGGGTTTTAAGGGAGTGGGTAAGGAGTCATTCCAATCCCAGGACAGGAAAGACTTACCTTGGGGGAGAAAAAGGAGGGTAAACAAATACACACACACCCACACATTTACACAGACACAAGTACACCTAGGCAGACATACTGTAGAAAGCAAAGAAGTTAGAGAGAGATACCACTTGAGGCAGAGGCTCTGTCCAGAGAACCGAGGCAAAGATGTTAAGATGGTGGCTGAGAATTCGAATTTAGCGGAGGTTGAGACCAGGTGGGCAACAGGGAGAGAGAATATGCTGAAGGGCTAGGTCCCATCTCCGGAGTTCTGAAGGATTGGTGTCGGTGGGAAGTATCCAGATAACCCGGACGGTGTAACACTGTGCCATGATGTGCTGGCCATGCCCCAAGGCATGTTTAGCCACAGGGTGATCCTCATTACCAACAAACACTGACAGCTTGTGACCATTCACGCGAATGGACAGTTTGTTGCTGGTCGTTCCCACATAGAATGCTTCACAGTGCAGGCATGTCAGTTGGTAAATCACATGGGTGCTGTCGCAAGTGGCTCTGCCCTTGATTGTGTACACCCTCCGGGTTATGGGACTGGAGTAAGTGGTGGTGGAAGGGTGCATAAGGTAGGTCTTACAATGGCGGCGATTACAAGGGTAGGAGCCAGAAGGTAGGGAAGGTGGTTTGGGGATTTCATAGGGATGGGCTAGATGGTTACGGAGGTTAGGTGGGTGGCGGAAAGACATTCTCGGAGGAGTGGGGAGGATGTCGTGAAGGATGGATCTCATTTTGGGGCAGGATTTAAGGGAAAGTGAAAAGTAGGGATCCCGGCGTTAAATGGGTGGGGATGGTGCAGTGTCGGTGATGGAAGTGGTTGGTATTCTTGATCTGGGGAATAGATTTAGGACAATTGGTTAAAGGTGTTGGTCAATGAGGGCTGAAATTCTTTCAGTAGGAGCACAGTAATCGGCCACAATTGGGCGACCAGGATTATTTGGTTTGTGGATTTTGGGGAGCATATGGAAGGTGGGTATGCAGGGTGCTGTTGGGATGCGGATGGAAATGGATTCAGGGAAGAGTTTATGGGAGGGGCCATACGTTTTTAATAGGGATTGGAGATCTTGTTGGACTTAAGGGTTGGGGTCGTTCCGGCACAACTTGTAGGTGAAATAGTCAGAGAGTTGGCGAAGCCTTTCTTCCCAGTAGTTGATGTGATCCATAACTACAGTGGTGGGACCTTTGTCAATGGGAAGGATGATTTTGTCGGGATTTGTTTTGAGGCTGTGGATGGCTCTCCTTTCTTCTGGTTAAAGGTTTGAGTTCTTAGGAAGGGACTTACGGGAAAGATGCTGCAGCCAAGTTGGAGGTGAGAAATTCTTGGAGGGTAATCAGGGGGTGGTTAGGTGGGGTTGCAGGGGGATCTCGGTTGGTTGGTTGGTATGAACTGGGAAAGGCAAGGTTCAATGTTGGGATTGGGTTGGCTATAGTCAGAGGCATTGGTAGGAAAATATGTTTCCGTCGTTGGGATCAGATCAACATGATTGAATTGGATGTAGTGCTGAAGGTAAGACCCTTGAATAAAACGGAAAGTTTAGTGGAATTGAGACTTTTTGTGGACATCTTAACCACAGTGTTATAGAGTTGTTTTGACATTGGATGTTTTGGACTGTTGGGAAGGATGGGGTAAGTTCAAGGCGTCAGCTAAACAATGTCTGGGTGCTTTAGGGGTTCACAAGGAGGAACACTGGGGGTTGGATAATGTGCTCCAAGGTGGCAATATGTTGTCAGAAGGCTGGACAACTTGTGGAGGTGGTGTTTGGAGTGCTCTTCCAGTTGCTGGAGAACCAAGTATTCAATATGAGAGATGGGATGTAGGTAGTTTGGGTTACACAATAATAATATATTATGGAGGGAGAGGAAGTAGCTGAGGGATTTATGAGCCATGGAGAGATGATTTTGTAGAAATAGGTTTGTGAAGGATAAGGATTAGTGGAATCTGAAAAGATGCAGGTCACTGTGGAAAGAGGGCTGGAATCAAGAGAACTGAATTTTTATGGGTAGACTGTTGTGAGAGATTCGATGATTTAGGCAGTATTTGATGAATAGGATGTGGGATTGGGTTTTGGCCTGGAAAATGCATACTTTTCTGAACTGGTGCATTTGTTTTATTTTCCTCCCCTCACCTGCCTCCCCGGTCTGTTTCTAAGCTGCATCTCGTTTGTCCCATCTAATATGTACATACTCTGTATGGCTGTACTGCATGCATCCCCACCAACGTGACACAACCTTCCTATCCCCCCCCCTCACCTCCCCTATTTCCACACCGCGGAGTGTGATTTGGAGTGTGGCAGCTGAAGATGAAGGTTGTATGCTTGTGTGATTGGGACTGTTTTCTGAAGAAGGCCATGGCCGATAGCTGAAGTGTTGTATATGAGGGACTTTTTTATGTGCCTTCATCAGCTCGTCATCACATCTTTGTGGTGAGTTGTAAACTGCCCTTATTACTGTATTTACCATGACAGGTACGGAGTTGTGCAGTTGTCCTCATTTCCTGGTTGCCTCCCCCCTCCCCATGGTTTCTATTTTAATACTGTGACCCAATGCATCGTGAGAAAGCTTTAGCTGCTAGTGTTTTTTAACTGTGTGTGATTGCTGTCTGTGATTTAAAATATATAATTTATGTGTTTTAAACATCCATATATACTCTACATGTGTGTACCGTTTGTCCATACCAGTGCCGTTTTAAATGTGTGTGATTGCCATTTATGGTATTAATATTCAAATGTATATATTTTTAAACTTCCATATATAGTCAGATTTTTATCCCTATATTTTCTCCTTGTTTTATTGTGTATGTCTACTGTATGCTGCCTACTGCTAGCCTATCCCAGGTGGAGGGATTAGTTTTGTGGAAAGAACTCTAAAAATGAGTACTTTATGACATTGTCTGCCCATTGAGCAGTCTTCTTTTAGGCAGTTTTCGATGGCAAAATATTTCTGTTTCTTTAATGAGATAGAAATATCTGCCCTGGCTCCCTTATGCACCAGTTTAAACTGTGAACTTAGATCTTGGGTTCATTACGAATAGTAATTTATTTTTAGTTTTTCTACACATATGGCAGTTGAGGACATCTGAACACTATTACTGTACAGTATAAATTGGCTGTGGATGTTTTTGCAGTATTATATTCATAGCTTTGATAATTTTCTTCAGAAGCATTTGTTAGATAAGCGGAAATCTAAAGATGTGAGTTGTATGATTTTTGTTTGACAGTTTATTGTACCTTATCTATCGAGTTATGTAGAATTCTCTTTTAATTGTTTCAGGAGTGTGCACCTTCAGAAAACTTACTTGCAGATAATGAATTCACTATTGAGAAAACCGAGATCGAGGAGGAGGTGAGTCAGCCAGGCATTCCATATATTGAGATGCATGCAGAGGTACTTCCTGCCTGCTGTTGTTACTGGGCATTTCTTTTACTTTATTTTGTTTTCATAAATACTCTCTCTCTCTCTCTCTCTCTCTCTCTCTCTCTCTCTCTCTCTCTCTCTCTCTCTCTCTCTCACACACACACACACACCCACCCACACCCACCCACCCACACACACACACACACACACAATGAAGCATTGTTTTACTAAGACTGGTTAATAAAACAACTATTTGATATTAAAAAATTGTTGTAACGTGCTCAGTTAGCCGCGTGGTCTAACACACCGCATTCAGAGACGGGGAGGCATACCAGCCCATGGATCGAATAACTGCCCTGCGGATTAATGAAGGGGGGCAGAGTGCCAACCAGGCTGGATGTGGATTCTAGGCAGTTTTCCACATCCCCCTACATGAATACCAGGCTGGTCCCCAAGTCCCGCATCAGTTACACGATTCTCAAACACTTTACTCTCTCACTCATATAACACTATACGCAGATATTTGGCATTACACATTTCCTCCGGGGTCATAGGGTGGCAGCAGGAAGGGCATCCGGCCACCCTGTACATATTAACACACGCCAAATCCAAATTAACAACGCCGACCCTGCATGTGCAGGAATATATATGTTGTTAATATTATAGAAGGAGACTTTCCTGGTGGGAAAAATATGTATAAAATAAAGATTTTTGACTTACCTAAAGTACAGGCTCGTCAACAGAAACATAAAACACACAAACATTCGAGCTTTCGCCACCACTGGCAGCTTCTTCGGGGAAAAAGAGGAAGGAAGGAGAGGAGAAAGGGAAGGATACGCGTTTTAAGGAAGTGGAAAAGGAACCATTCCAGTCCCAGGAGTGGAAGGACTTACCTTAGGGGACAAAAAGGAAGTGTATCCTTCCCTTTCTCCTCTCCTTCCTTTCTCTTTTTCCCAAAGAAGCTGCCAATGGTGGCGAAAGCTCGAACGTTTGTGTGTTTTTGTGTGTGTTTTATGTTTCTGTCGACGAGCCTGTACTTTAGGTAAGTCAAAAAATCTTTATTTTATACAATATATATGTTGTTGTGGTCTTAAGTCCGGAGACTGGTTTGGTGCAGCTCTGCACAATACCCTATCCTGAGCAAGCCTCTTCAACTCCACATAAGAGCAGCAACCTACATCTGTCTGAATCTGCTTACTGTGTCCATCTCTTGGTCTTCCTCTGCGGTTTTTACCCCACACACTTTCCTCCAATACTCAATTCACAATTCCTTGATGTCTAAGAATGTGTCCTACCAATCGATCCCTTCTTTTATTCAATGTATGCCAGAAATTCCTTTTCTCCCCAATTCTGTTCAGTACCTCCTCATTAGTTACACAATCCACCTCCTAATCTTCAGCATTCTTCTATAGCACCATATTTCAAAAGCCTCTATCCTCTTCCTGTCCGCACTGTTTATCGTCCGTGTTTCACTCCCCTCCCATACAAGGCAACACTCCACACAAATGCCTTCAGAAGGACTTCCATAGGCTTAGTCAATATTCGATGTTAACAAATTTCTCTTTTTGAAGAATGCTTTTCTACCATTGCCGCTCTGCATTTCATATTCTCTGTACTGCGACCATCATAAGTTATTTTAAGAAAACTCATTTACCTCCTTTGTTTCGTTACCTAATCTAATTCCTTCAGCATCATTCGATTCTCTTAGACTGCACTCCATTACTTAGTTTTGCTCTTGATGTTCATCTTATATGCACATTTCAGCACACAGTCCATTCCGTTCAACTACTCTTCCATTTACTTTGATGTCTCTGACAGAATTACTATGTTGTTGGTAAAATACAGTGATTTTAATTCTTCGCTCTGAACTTTTATTCCTTCACCAAATTTCTCCTTGCTTTCCTTTATAGCTTGCTCAATGTACAAATTGAATAACTTTGGAGAAAGACTACAACACTGCCTTACTCCCTTCCCAACCACTGCATCCCTTTCATGCCCTTCAACTCTGACAACCGCTGTCTGGTTTTTGTACAAGTTGTAAATAACCTTACACTTCCTATATTTTAATCCTGTTAGCTTCAGAACTGGAAAGAGTTTATTCCAATCAACATTGTCAAAAGCCTTCTCCAAATCTACAAAAACTAGAAATGTAGGTTTGCCTTTCCTTAATCTATCTTCTATGATAAGCCATAAAGTGAGTATTGCCTCCTGTGTTCCTACATTTCTCCTGAACCCAAACTGATCTTCCCTGAGTTCGGTTTCTACCAGCTTTTCCATCCTTCTGTAAATAATTCATGTTAATATTTTGCAATCATGAATTATTAAACTGATGGTTGTGTAGTTTTCACACCTGTCTGCTCCTGCTTTCTTTGGAATGGGGATTATAACATTTTTCTTAAACTCTGAGGGTACTTTGCCTGTCTCATACATCTTACACACTAGGTGATACAGGTTTGTCATGGCTGGTTCTCCCAGAGACCTCAGTCGCTGTGATGTAATGTCATCTACTCGAGGGGCTTGTTTTGACTTAGGTCTTTCAGTGCTCTGTCAAATTCATCTCTCAGTATAGTATCTCATATTTCATCCTCATCTACTTCTTCTCTCCTTCCTACAATATTGCCTGTAACAAGGGAATGCTCAGACGTGTCATGCCATAACATGTATTGATTTTTTTAGCACTCTTAGTTAAGATTGAAGGAAGTCTGTATGCAGAATCTTAGCTGCTGACATGACATGGGAGTCATAAAATAAAATAAAATAAAATAAATAAATAAATCACAAAATCGGCTGTTTTTCCTGCTTGGCATTTGCGGTGATGGCTGGCCACCCCTGGAAATGGCGAGTTGTGATCAAAAGATCATATTAACCAAATCTGTAAATTTTATTGTTGCCATCATTATTTTGCTTACTTTCTGTATCAGTGACTTTCTGGGCACTTGACACCTTTACCACCAAATCAAAATATGTAAGAGTTGCTACAAGGGAAAGGGTAGATAACCAGAGAGAGTGAGGAAGAGGAGGAGATGTTTGAAGGGAGGCAGAGAAGAAAGACAGAATGAGGGGAAGGTGGAGATGGATGTAGAGGCGGTAGGAGGAGGAAGATGGAGGGAGTGGGAAGAGAGATGGGGAGCAGACAGACATAATGTTGGAAACATAGTTTTGTCAAGGGTAGTTAGGGGCTACATGTTCCAGATTCAGTAGCCAACTGATCTTTATAATTACGCAGGAAAAGAAGAAACAAATTTAGTAAATGCACTGCCTCCACAATAAATAATTTTCTTAGAGAATATTTTTTTCTAACTTTTGCTTTTTTCCTCATAGCCAGAGGAGCAGAAAGCAGGGTATTGCTTTGCTCGATATGTTTCCTCAGTGTGTTTAATTTTGTAAGAATTCCTGTATTTAATTTCGAAAAATACAATAAAAAAAGTTTAAAACTTTCCGCAAAGACGTAATGACAAACTGCGACAGGCACATAAAAGACACACACGTACTACACTTAAGCTATTGGCCATGGCCTTTTTCACAATAAAGAACATTCACACAGTGTACCTATGTGATTGTGTCAAAGTTCTTTAGTCTCAAGGAGGTCATGACCAATGTCTTTTTTATGTGCCTGTCGCAGTTTGTCATTATGTCTCTGCGGTGAGTTGTGAACTGTCTTTATTATATTGTTTAATTGCAACCTGGAGTTTTCTTCATTTATTTTCCCATTCATATCTTACTGAGTCACAGAAAAGTGTCGCTGGGCTTAGTGTGATTGTATTAACTGTCAAAAAATGCTTTTCTTACTGTGTGCAGTCTATATTTTATATCCATTATACATTATTTCGTTGCCCATATAGCAAAACTTGTCTACTGCATCTAGTATCTTATTTCTTGGTTCAATTTCTTCATCATCAGATTTAACTTGACTATTTTGTATTCCATTCTCTGGATCCCACCTCTCCTTACACAGTGACTTGCACCTTTTCATATTCCACGAATTCTTACCCCCCAAGAACCTAGTTCTACAAAATCACCTCTCCATGGCTCATAAATCCCTGTTACCTCCTCCTCCCTCTACAAGGTAATATTATTGTGTAACCCAAACTACATTCGACCAATCTCTCAGATTAAATACTTTACTCCCCATCAACTGGAGGAGCACTCCAAAAACTACCTCCACAAGTTGTCCAGCCTTCTGACACCGTATTGCCACCTTGGAGCACCTATATCCAATCCTTATCTGACCCACAATGTTCCTCCTTGTGAACCCCTCATAGAACCCAGATCTTGATTAGCTGACCTCTTGAACTTAGCTTATTCCTCCAAACTCCCAATCAATAGTTCACAACATCCAATGCGAAAACAACATGTCCACAAAAAAACCTCAACCCATGTGAAGTTTCCATTCTCTCCCGAGATCTTACCTGCAACCCTACACCCCAATTCAATCATGTTAGACTCATCAGAGACCTATTCACCCTTTTCCTGATCCCTACAATAGAAACACTACTTCGCCACCAATCCCTCTGACCATAGCCAACCTAATCCCAACATTGCACCCTGCATTTCCCAGTTCATACCACCATCCAACAGAGATTCTCCTGTACTCCCACCTAACCACCCCGTGGTTACCCTCCAAGAATTTCTCATCTCCAACTTGGAATCACAATCTTTCCCCAAGTGCCTTCCTAAGAACTAAAAACTTTCACAGAAGAAAGGAGAGCTATCCACAACCTCAAAACAAATCCTGACATAATTATCCTCCCTGCAGATAAAGGTTCCACCACTGTAGTTATGGATCACACAGTGACTACTGGCAGTAGGGCTCTGCCAACTTTCTGACTCCTCCACTACAATTTGTGCCAGAATGCCCCATCTCCAAAGTCCAACAAAATCTCCAATCCCTATTAAAAACCTACGGCCCCTCCCAGAAACTCTCCCCAGAATGAATTTCCATCCTCATCCCAACAGCACCCACCTTCCATATGTTCCCTAAAATCCACAAACCAAATAATCCTGTATGCCCAATTGTGGCTGGCTGCTGTGCTCCTACTGAAAAAAATTCCAGCCTTCGTTGACCAGCACGTCCAACCAATTGTCCAAAATCTATCTTCCCATATGAAGAATACCAACCACTTCCTTCTCCGACTCTTTACCATCCCCACCCCTTTACCTCCTGGATCCTTACTTGTCACAGTAAATGCTACCTTCCTATACACCAACATCCCACATTCCCATGGCCTTGTTGCTCTCGAACACGACCTCTCCCGACATCCCTCTGAATTCCAGCCTGGTACCTCTTTTCTCATAACCCTCGCCAACTTTATCCTAACTAACAACTAATTGTTCTTTGAGGGGGAAGTTTACCAACAAATCTGTGGCCCAGCCATGGGCACCTGCATGGCACCCTCCTATGCCAGCCTGTTTATGGGACATCTGGAGGAATCGTTCCTAGCATCCCAAACTTCTGGCTTGGTTCTGGTACATTGATATTTTCATGATCTGGGCTCAGGGCCAGGACACCCCATCCTTCTTCCTTCAAAACCTCAACTCCTTCTCCCCCATCCACTTCACCTGGTCTTTCTCAACCCAACATGCCACATTTCTAGATGTCAGCCTCCACCTCAATGATGCCTCCATCTGCATTTCTGTCCATATTAAAGGTATCAACCATCAGCAGTACTGACACTTCGACAGTTGCTATCCCTTCCACATCAAAAAATTCCGCACTTACAGCCTGGCAACCTGTGGATGCCAAATCTGCAGTGACAAGAACTCCCTTTCTCAATATGCTGAAGGTCTCACAAAGGCTTTCACACACAGAAACCATCCTACAGACCTAGTCCGCAAAACAGATCTCCTGTGCCATATCCTCACACACCCAAAATCGTCTATCTACCACCAGTAACCATCCACAAAAGAGTGCTCCCCTTGTCATCCAGAACTCCCCTGGACTCAAAAAAACTAAATTGCATCCCTTGCCAATGTCCTGATTTTCTGTTCTCATGCACAGAAATGAGAGACATCCTACCCAAGATCCTTTTGACACCTCCTAAAGTGTTCCCATCGCCCTCCCAATCTCCATAACATTCTAGTCCATCACCATGACACCCGGAAACCCAGCCCACTGCCACAGGGATCGTACCACTGTCAAAGACCCTGCTGCAAGACCTGACCAATCCACCCATCCAGCATTTCCTATTCCAGTCTTGTCACAGGCTTATTCTACCCTATCAGCAGAGGCAGTAATTTATCAACTGCGCTGCAACCACTGCGCAGCTTTCTGTATTGGCATGACTACTAACCAGTTGTCCATTAGGATGAATTGCCACCACCAAACTGTGGCCAAAATTAAGGTAGACCACCTTGTGCAACAGCATGCACCAGTACATATGTCTGATTTCAAGGGCTGCTTCACAACCCGGGCCATCTGGATCATCCCACCCACCACCAGCTTTTCTGAACTGCACAGAAAGTGCAGTACATTCTGCAATCCCAAACCAGGCCTCAACCTACGATAAGTTTCCTTTTTCTACACCTAACAGTTCCTACCTCTCCATCCTAAATGTCTCCTATTTTGAGTGTTGTGTTGTGTTTTGTGTGTGTGTTATTTTATTTTCCTCCCATCACCTGCCTCCCAACTCCATTCCTAAGCAGCATCTCATTCCATTTAATTCGTACATAATCTGCAAGGCTGTGCATAATCCATCTCCACCACTGTGACCCAACTTTCCTATCCCTCCCCTCCTATTTCCTATTTCCACACCCCAGAGCATGATTCGAAGTGCGGCAGTCGGAGATGACTGTTGATGACTGTGTGGTGTTGTGTGCATGTATGATTGTGTGAATATTGTTTTCTTAAGGAGCCCAGGGCTGATAGCTGAGAGTGTTGTACGAGTGTGTCTTTCTTGTGTGCTATCGCAGGTCGTAACCACGTCTTTGTGGTGAGTGTAAACTGTCATTATTACTATATTGTGTTACCATGGTAAATACTGTAAGAAATCATTTTTAAACTGTTCCAGGAATGTCCATCTTCAGAAGATTTTGTCGACTGTGACACGATAAGTATTGGGAATATGGAACACGATGTAGATGAAGCAACAGTGAGAGAAGACATTGTGCAGGTGAGTCATATGCCTGTGACTTACCCAAACTCAATATGTTTCTGACAGCACTTTAAAACCGTATTAACCAGTTGCCTATAGAATGTTAGATTTGCTTTCAAATGTTGAGAATAAAGTAGTTTGGTTAATACAAACTTACAGTAACAAAAAAGATGCAACTTGCTCCTGGTGGTTGCTCGCCATTGGTGGTTCGATTCCTCCCTGGTGGTGGTGGTGGTGGTTTTGTGTGTGTGTGTGTGTGTGTGTGTGTGTGTGTGTGTGTGTGTGTTTTGTACTTGGTTAATTTAAGTAGTGTGTAAGTCTAGGGACTGATGATCATAGCAGTTTGTTCCAATAGGTTTAAAAATATTTGGTGATGTTAACATGGTTTCTCAGAGTATTTCCGAGCCGTCACATATTTCGTTTTTAATTGAGTTGTAGGTTTTTCAGATGATGTAAATTAGTAAATGTAACTCCTATTATATGAGCCCGGTTATGCTGCGTACTTTAGGAGTTCAAAGTTATTTTCTCCATTTCTACATCTACATACATACTCCACAATTCACCATAAGGTGCATGGCGAAGGGTACACTGTACCACTAATAGGCGTTCCTATTCCACTCCCAAATAGAATGAGGAAAAAAAGAATGCTTATATGCCTCCATACGAGTCCTAATTTCTCTTATCTTGTCTTTGTGATCACCACGCGAAATGTAAGTAGGTGGCATCATGATCATACTACACTCTGCTTCAAATTCTGGCCCTCTAAATTTCCTCAACAGAAATTCACGAAAAGAACGTCATCTTTCCTCCAGCGATCCCCAATTGAGTTGCTGGAGCATTTCCGTGACACTCATGCATTGGTCGAACCTACCAGTAATAAACCTAGCTGCTCGCCTCTGAACTGCCTCTATGTCTTCCTTTAAATGGATCTGCAGCAGGTCCCAAACACATGAGCAATACTCAAGACATGGTCGTAAAAATGTTTTATACGCGGTCTCCTTTACAGGTGAAGTACATCTTCCCAAAATTCTCCCAATAAACCGAAGTCGGCTGTCCGTCTTACTCACAACTGTCCTTACATGTTCGTTCCATTTCATATTGTTCTGCAATGTTACGCCTAGGTATTTGAACGATGTGACAGCATCAAGAAGTTCACTACTAATGCTGTATTCAAACATTATGGGATTGTTTTTCCTACTCATGTGCATCACCTTACATTTTTCTACATTGAGAGCTAGCTGCCATTCTTCGCACCAAATAGAAATTTTGTCTAAGTTGTCCTGTATACTATTACAGTCAGTTAAAGATGAGACCCTCCCATACACCACAGCATCATCAGCAAACAGCTGCAAATTACAACTTACTCTGTCCATCAGATCATTGATATAGATAGAAAATAATATCGGTCCTATCACACTCTCCTGGGGCACGCCTGACGATACACTCGTTTCTGATGAACACTCAATGTCGAGAACAATGTACTGCGTTCTATTACTTAGGAAGTCTTCAAATGTTCAAATGTTTGTGAAGCTTATGGAACTTAACTACGGGGTCATCAGTCCCTAAACTTACAAAATACTTATGAACTACCTACGAACTAGGACGGCACAAATATCCATGCCCGAGGGGGGGATTCGAACCCCCGACCGTAGTGGCCGTGCTGACCGTGACTGGAGCGCCTCAGTCACCTCGGCCACCGCGGCCGGCAGGAAGTCTTCCAGCCAGTCACAAAGCTGTGAACCTATTCCATAAGCTCGTATCTTCGTTAGCAGTCTGCAGTGTGGCACCGCGTCGAACGCCTTTTTGAAGTCAATAAAAACACAATCCGCCTGTTGCCCTTCATCCATAGCTCGCAAGATGTCATGTGAGAAAAAGGGCAAGCCGAGTTTCACATGAACGGTGTTTCCTAAACCCGTGCTGATTCATAGAAAGAAGCTTTTCTGTTTCTAGGAAATTTACTATATTTGAACTGAGAATATGCTCCAAAATCCTACTTGAAACTGATGTCAACAATATTGGCCTGTAATTGTGTGAGTCAGTTTTCTTTCCTTTCTTATAAATTGGAGTCACCTGCGCTTTTTTCCAGTCACTAGGAACTTTGCGCTGAATTAAAGATTCGCGATAAATGCAAGATAAGTTGGGGGCCAATGCCACAGAATACGCTTTGTAAAACCGAACTGGTATTTCATCCGGACCAGCAGACCTTTTCGTATTTAGCTCTCTCAGCTGCTTCTCTACACCGGAAATAACTACTATGTCCTCCATTTCGGAATTAGTATGTTGATCAAATGATGGTACATTTGTCCAGTCCTCCCGTGTGAAAGATTTCTTAAAGGTTAAATTTAGAACTTCAGCTTTACATTTGCTTTCTTCTATTACTGCCCCGGAATGATAAACGAGTGAGTGGACATTGGACTTTGACCCGCTTATCGATTTTACATAGGACCAGAATTTTTTAGGGTTCTCAGAAAGATTTTTTGGTAAGGTATGGCTGTGGTAATTATTGAATGCTTCGCGCATCAATTGTTTTATAGACGCATGAATCTCTACTAACTTTTGCCTTTCATCATTGCGTGCTCTTTTTTGAATCAAGAGTGCAACAGTCTTTGCTTTCTCAGCAGCTTTCTAACATTATTATTATACCACGGTGGATCATTTCTATCCTTAATCGTCTTTACTGTCACATATTTGTCTAATGCTTTATTTACAATGCACTTAAATTTAGTCCACAAGTCCTCTACGTCCATAGTCCCAGAATTAAACGATGCCCATTCATTTTCTAAGTGTGATCCTAACATTTGCTTATCGGCTCTTGCCATTATAAACACATTCCTAACCTTCTTGATTGGTTTATGAACTTTGGTCACCATCGATGCTATGACGATATCGGGCCATTCCGTGCCAAGTGGTCTAATATCAAGAAAAGTTCCCACATGACCCCCATGGATTTTGACGAAATTTGGTATGAACAATCACACATGTTGGTGATGGAGATACTGGTTTCCTCAGGTGAAATGAATCTAGCAGTGGTTAAACCACAACAACTCATTTATATACTTATTTTCTTTTAGTAAGCTGGTGGTGTTAATTAAAAATGCTACTAATAATTAGATAATGATTGTGCAAATAAATTTTACAATTTACGTTAATTCTAAATTATAAGTGTGTGTGAGAGAGAGAGAGAGAGAGAGAGAGAGAGAGAGAGAGAGAGAGAGAGAGAGAGAGAGAGAGAGAGAGAGAGGGGGGGGGGGGGGGGGGGAGGGGGGGAGAGAGTTGTGGGTTGGGGGGGGGGGACAGTTAAGAAATAAATTGTTTCTATTTTTATTCTTTTTCTATTCGGTCTTGAGCTACGTCCTATTCATCAGGACTTCTTATTTCACTTATCCCAGGCATTAACAAATATTTATTAGACATAATAAATGATTTTAGGTATAATTTGAGTGCCAGAAAAATGGGTTCAAACTTCCAGTGCACCTCTAGGATTATGCTACTTTTTAGGGCCTTATATGCTTGCATTGCAAAAACAAATCCACTTTTCTAGATAGTTTAGAATATGCTCTTTCTAATGAGCATAGTTTAAAGGAATTTGGAGAAAACACTTTTTTGAAAAATTTGACTGAAAATGCCCATTTTTAGCACTTTTTGAAAATCATCAACTTTACCCTAGATTTGTGAAATAATGGGAAGCAATAGGAGAATGAAACATTATATTCTAAGACCTTGTGTTGGTGAGTTATGGTGTGCAAAGTTTCATGTACATCCCACAATTACTTCTGGAGATATAAAAAACTAAAGTTTGCAATTTTTTTAACCAGCTATTTTTTCGCCCAACTTTGCCCCAAATTTTCTATATGAAAATTGCTCAGAAATCCTGTTCCTTATATTTTACTTTAAAGAGCTCTAAAAGTTGTACAAGATGGCCAAGTTTTGTTTCTTTCATGCAAATGCTCCCAGAGATATATCATCTCAAAGTAGCTGAAAATTCCAGGGCGGACTATTGAAGGCTGTGCTATGGTCTTAATCAAGTGACTGTATCTCTGGAAGTTTTGAATTTTTTAAACTGAAACTTTACCAGTGTTCATTGAGAACATGTGTGAATGTTCATACCAAATTTCATCAAAATCCATGAGGGTCATGTGGGAGCCTCTAGACCACTTGGCATGGAATAACCATATCATGATCACTAACGCCTGTCTTTACACAGACATCTCTAATAAGGTCAGGCCTGTTCGTGGCTATAAGGTCTAAAATATTTCCATTTCAAGAAGGTTGACGGTTTAACTACTCAAGACAGTTTTCGGAGAACGTGTCCAAAAGTAGCTCACAAGACTGCTTGTCTGTACCGCCTGAAATTTAACTAGAGATGTCCCAATCTATACTCTTAAGGTTGAAGTCTCCCCCGACTAATATTACATGGCCAAGATACCTATGCACTACCTGGTGTAGACTTTGTTTGACTGATTCTAAAACTGCTACAGCAGCACTGGGGGGGGGGGGGGGGGTAAAAACACCCAACTATTAACTTACTTCTTTTAGACCTGTTATACGTGCCCAGATAACTTCACAGTTACTTTCAACCTTGATCTCAGTAGAAACAATATCTTTGTCCACAGTGATGAACACTCCTCCTCCAGTTGTATCCAATCTATCTTTCCGATATACATTCCACACCTCACTAAATATTTCTGAACTTGCCACATCGTGATTTAGCCAGCTTTTGGTGCATAAAACTATCCGAGTACAATAATTTCCATGCAGTGCAGGAAATTCGGGAACTTTGTTTCTAATATTTTGTAAGTTTGTGGTTGATATTTTGATATTTGAATTTTTGAGCCAAACGTGGCCGGAATTCGCTGTTTGAATGTTAACAGGCGAGTGCTCATTAGAGTTAAGGCCTAGCCTAAATAACCCCATGTGCACTCTACAAGTAATCTGCTACCCGAGTAGCTGCTTCCTTAGAACCCAAGCGACAAGCATCATTGGTGCCGACGTGAGCCACGACTTGCAGTCGACCGCACCCCACATCCTCAATAGCTGCCGGCAAGGCTGCCTCCACGTCTTGGATGAGGCCCCCTGGCAGACACACCAAGTGCACGGTGGACATCTTTCCGGATCTCGACGCTATCTGCCTAAGGGGCTCCATCACGCGCCTAACATTGGAGCACCCAATAACTAATAATTCCCTCCCCCCGTTCACCTGCTCGGACCCTGCTGAAGGAGTGGCCACACGTCCACTCACAGGACGAAGGGGCGAGGACGGACGTCCAGCCTCCACATTGGCCTTCCGCTTCGAGTGACGCGAACGCCGTACAACCTGCCACTCCTCTTGTTGAGAGGGTGGCTTGACCATGTCCGGTAAACTTGAAGGTGCCTCGGTGGCAGGGTCAGAGAGCGAAGCGAGACACACCTAAGGTGTCCCACTCGACGCACCAGACTCCCCACCATCGCTGTACCCCGAGACAGCAGCCTGAAGACGGCTGACCGCAGCCAACAGAATGTTCATCTGTTCGTGAACTGCGGCCAACTCTTCCTGCGTCCGCAACACAGCAGGCACAAATCCTATCCATCCTATCGATACAATTAACTGTAGAAAGTAGAAAACTAAATAATCAACTTTTAAGTAGCCTAGTACTTTAATAAAGGTGGCTGGCAGCTGACTGAACTGTGGTCAGTGGTAAGTACAATCTCAAAACAATGAAATTTCAAAATAAAGAAGAATATCTGCAGAATACACCGTTATCAAACGTGCAGGAATATAGGCTTTCTCAAAGCAGAACATGAAGTAAGGAAGTGACAATATGACACGTAGCTTGCAGCAGTCGAAAACTATACACACGGTATTTATCGAAATACGCGAGAATTAACTCAAAGCAATAGCACAAATGAAATGTGTTAAGTAGGTGAGAAGAAACCTCTTAAAAACAGAAACACTGGCAATGAAATTTCACGCAGTTAAATTATGATACTTAGCGCTCTTTGTGTTGGGGCAGCGACAACAGCTGGCACTGAACTGGCTGCTAACTGACTGAATGCTAATCTGCCAAGTACACGGGAATAAACCTCTTAAAACAGAAGTACTAACAAAAATGATGAACTAGACTGGCAAATTAAATTTGACACAAATTCAATTAAGATACTTAGCGCTGTTTATGATGTGACACTGGATTCAACTTCACTCCCAAAGTGCCTTCTATTAAAATACTTTTAAACTCCTTTAATCTTGACAGGCTTTTATGACAAAGAAGAGTTTATTAAACTCTGAATACAAACTGAATCATATCTCACATGAAACTGTACTAGATGAATAACTCTGAATACCAGACAAAAGAAAGGTACATTGGCATTGTTACACAGATATTAGAGATCTTCCATGGACTTGGTGCTAGTTGCTGATATATACTATTCCATGACTGTTAGCCACTGTTGTAAGTTAGCAGATAGGGCTTGTGATCCTACTGTTACCATAATTTTGCTACCTTTGTGAATGTTCTCAAATGTTAAAGGGGCAAATTAAAGGACATTGGGCTAAAGTAGTTTTCAGATCAATTATGTGGTTGGAAATATGTGATTGAAAAACAGAAATAATAAAAGAATATTTTCAAATTTTGTGCTGCATTTAGAACAAGGAAGAAAACATCCGGGGGTTTTGACTTTACGCATAAAAAAAAATAGTTCCTACCTATTTAATATTTTTTATATTGGAAATAGTAGAAAATGATAAGCCCAATATCAATTAGAATTAGCTTAAGGAAAATGTATTAAGTTAGTCTAAGTAAATTATAAACTATTAGTTATTTTGCTGTAATGTAAAAGTGCTGTATGCAAACCAGTGGGAAAGGCTGGTGGAAGGAGACAAGTGAAGGGAACGGGGTGCGAGGGAGAGGACGTGGGAAGACGGGAACATGCAACGGTTTTTTTGAGATCCGTTAGAGAATAGCAAATAACTTTGTGTAATTACTGATTATCCATAAGTAGGCACTTAAGAAAGTATTAAATATAATTGAGACCAAAAGTTGAAGTGTTGAGTCATTTATTGTTGCGATAGTAAGCCTGTTAATTAGTGTGTTCCCAGTTACCGTGTTTTTCCAGAAAAGTGATACCGAGAGCAAGAAGAAGATATTCAAGGTAAGAATCTGCTTAGTTACACTGTGTTGGGGCAGTGCAGAACCTGTACAAACAGAGTTCCTGGGGCAATGGCTGCCTCCATATCTGATAAACACCAGAAGACAAATGAATTTGATATTTTGGGTGAAATATAGGACATATAGTGTAACCTGTTACACTAAAATTTGAACATTTGAATTTGAAGCCTACATTAGAAAATAAAACTGAAACTGCAGAAACTAAATTTCATCACTAAAAATGTATACAACAAAAATAACTTGTCCATCAGTTCAAAAATTAAGCACTATAATACTGCAGTAAAACCAGTGATACTTTATGGAGTAGAAACTGCAATCTTAACAAGCTTGGGAAAGCTTCTGAAAATCAAAAGTTGGGTATTATGAAGAATTTATGGTCCAAGAATTGTAAATGGGAACTACTGTTTGAGACCGAACAAGAAGATACATGCACAGATAGAAAATCTGGGAAGGACTACACCAGAATAATTTGCTGAAAGGGGCATGTGTGTAATTCAGAAATCTGCTCAATCTGTTCTAGCATTTTCAGTCCTGATGCATTCAATACACTTCTATATCCAGATGTTTCATCTAAAGCGGAATATGCGTAACACAGAAATGGAAAGCAAATTTCAAATACATTGATTAATAATTCATTGTATAATACGCAAAAGAGCTTAAACAGTAAAGCGATGACACAATCTATATTACTTTTCAACGACTGTAGAAGGATGTTACTTTGAATGCTGCTAATAAGTGGCACAAAACCAAGAAACATATCCAGGACATCTTGGAGTTGCAGGTGTGGTCGTGAAATGGCGCCTCTCCCAGCAGCAAGGAGTAAGTCATGCGTGTCAAAGGAAACGGATGTTTTCTCTGATTATTGATGCACACTGGCTCATACAGGAACATTATTGCGCACCTGCGAACAATCTGCCGCAATGTGCTCAGTAAAGGAAGTTGGTATTGTTTCGTTAAACAATGGCTTTACTCAGCAAGTTCTGCCAGTTTCTTTAAATGATACCATACATTAACATTATGTCAAACAAACACCATGTGTAGTTAACACTTAGTGAAAAGATTAAGGTAATTGAGGCGAGTGAGAAATTTAAACACTCTGTGTGTGAAATTGTTGAGACTTTAAGGAACAAGGATAAGATATGTTGCACTTAGAAGCAAAGGGGTGTAAGTGGCAAAATTTAAAAAAAAAATGGAGTTATTGCATCCAATTGGAAGAGGAGATCCCATTCTATTTAGTGGCACAGGAATGTAAGTAGATTCATTGACACACATGCTATCTGACAAGTTTTCTAAAAGCTACTTCATCACTCTACCCATCTGTTTGGAGCAAGATGCATACAAATCACTTATACCCCTGTGTCTCCAAGTTGTTTGTCAACATTCGCAAGTGAGTTATATTACAGCAATTTATATGGGTCTGTTTTGCAGTGATTTTTGAGTGTTACTGGAGAGGAGTCTTGAGTAACACTTTTATGCAATGAACGAACAGGAGATCAATGAATATTTACTCGATGAAGACTCGGGTAATTACTTACTGCATTAGCAAGAAAACTATCTTTGCGAACAGCATAGACGTAACATACATCTACATCTATATTGTCATGCTGAAAACTGCAGGTGATCCGGAGTTCAAAGGCTGGTCATTAACAGAGTGCAGTACACTGAGTACAGATTGCCTCCTGCTTGGAGTGCTCCGCTTTTTATAAATAGAAAGACTTTTCTGGAACTTACAAGTACATCAAACATAAGAAACATGTAGAACATTCTAGAAATATAAACATTCTAGAAATACTAAATAGAAAGAAAGAAATTTTTTCTGCCCTTGGTCATATTTGAACTGGGGACAGCAAGCACAGTGATCTATGATGCTAACCACTGCACCATGCATTCCATTGGAAGACTTGTGGCAATATCTGCATAGGCCAAACACTCCACAATCCACGCTAAGGTGTGTGTTGGAGCGTACCTAGTACCACTACAGGTTACTGTTCCATTCCCATACGGAATGAGTGAAAAACAAATCCTTTGCTAACTTTGTGTCTTACTTGTTTACTGTAGTACAAGAAGGCTTATTTATGATAACAATAATTGGAGGTTTTTAGGCAAGATATCCTGAATCATTAAATTTGTATTTCACAAGGAGAGGATGCCTTTTTGACATCACCGAATTCGTCCAAATTTGTGGTTCATGCAGGGCGTAGTGAGACACAAAAGTGCCGCAAGTAGGAACTGCAGATGGCCAAGCATTTAGGAAATAAAAGGAAGTTTGATATGGATCTATCACCATATGCATCTTTATCAACTGTACCGGTGACGGCGTGTTTAGGAAGCAGTGTTTGACTCAGCGGTAAAAGATCGGATTCGTATCGAGAAGGTCACCCCCCCCCCACCCCTGCCCAAAGTCGATGCCATCCCCATCGTGGTGCTGGCGGCAGGGCTCTTGGCGGGGATGGGGCATCGACCCTGGCTGAGCTAGACCTGCCCCCTGTATTCCTGGCAGGAGCAGCAGGGCTGGGCAGACACTCCCACAACGTGGTGTCGGAGCTTGTCCTGGTGGCATGCGCAGCTGCATGAGGCTGTGTGCAGGTCCAGGAGGCGTTGATCATGGCAACAGGTGACGCACGTGGGAAACCAACGCGGCGCTCCGTCATGGTAACCCCACTCCCAGACCGCGTCACCCGGGCGGTAGCCCGAAGCGGCCAGACCCAGGACCGGTGCCTCAGGTGGTGTCAGGAGATGTAGCAGGGAACGAGGCTGTTGGCTGTGTAGTTATTCAGAGCCTGACTCTGTTGCCCTGATCGGAGTGGCCCTATAGGTCGTCAGATATGTTAACGTGGTGTCATCAACCGACGCAGAGGTCATATATTTGCCCATGTGCACCTTAAATGTCCGCACAACCTGGTCCACCTCTCCATTAGATTGCAAATGGAACAGTGGAGCCTGCACATGCCAAATGCCCCGGCAAGTGCAAAAATACCGAAAAATGCCCGCACAGCTTTGAGGGCCGTTATCTGTCCTATCTTGTGTGGACAACGATTGATAGAGAATATTTGTTAACGCCGTAACGGTGGCCGCGGCCAAAGTGGAACCCATCCAAACTATGTGCGGAAAGTTAGAGAGGGTGTCAACTACCAAGAGCCAATAGGCACCCAGGAACGGCCCTGCAAAATCGACTTGTGTCCGGTCCCACGGCTGCGAAGGAGCAGGCCAGGGAATGAGGGAACGTTGGGGATTGGCCTACTGTAGGGGGCAGGTGTAAGAAGCCAACACAAGTTGTTCGATTTCTTGATAGATTCCTGGTCAAAAGACATGGCGTTGGGCAAGGGCCTTAGTGCGGGAAATTCTTCAGTGCCCTTTGTGTAGTAAACTCAATATCCATGGTCAGAGAGTCGGCGGAATTGTGACCAGCAGGTTGCCGGCTTCCGTGGGCAATATGAGTACTGAGAGCCGGTGCCGGATGAAAAAATAATTACGAACAGGTCCAACGCCCGGCTCGGTGGGCATTTCGGCCACCTTCACTCTACCCTTCATTTCACTATTCAGAGAACGGGGTCTTTGTCCGTGGTCGCCACTAGGACTGCACTAGTGATGGGAAATCCATGTAGTGTTCTTTCCTCATCCAGATCTACGGGAAAACAAAGGTTTTCTTCCCAATCAAACTGTGGATGCGCCCCAAGCAGAAGCCACAACAATGTGACCGCATTAGCGTGATGCGAAGTGGGGCAATATACTATATCATATTGAAAATGGGACTGGTGTAAGGCCCAGCAATAGAGACGGTGAGTGGACTTGTCTGGCAGGGCTGTGTCTGGCTGAAAGAGGCCAATGGTCGGTCATTAAAGTGAAGCGCTTGCCATATAAGAACATGTAAAACTTCTGTACTGCAAAAAATTATCGCCAGTGCCTCTTTCTCTACTTGGGAATATTGTTCCTGCACTGGGGTGAGCGCTTTAGACATGAACGCTGGGGGCCGTTCGGTGCCGTTTGAGTAGCTGTGTGACAGGACCGCAAGCACCCTGTACTGCGAGGCGTCCACCCCAACTACTAGGGGCACACCCGGAGAATACGTTGCCAGACATGTGTGAGACAACAGTCATTGTTTAAGGTGCTCAAAAGTGGCCTGACAGGCTGGAGACAATTTGAATGCAGCATCTTTGTGCAACAAGTCATGAAGGGGTTTAGCAATGGAGGCGGCATGTGGAAGAAACCAAAGATAATAATCCAATTTTCCGAGGAAGGCCTGTAGTTCCATTACGTTCCGTGGGCCAGGCATGGAAGCTACCACTTACACGTATTCCTTTACGGTTGTAACACTTTGCGAGGACACTTGTGGAGGTGGTGTTTGGAGTGCTCTTCCAGTTGCTGGAGAGCCAAGGATTCAATATGAGAGATGGGGTGTACGTAGTTTGGGTTAGACAATAATAATATCTTATGGAGGGAGAGGAAGTAGCTGAGAGATTTATGAGCCATGGAGAGATGATTTTGTAGAACTAGGTTCGTGAGGGATAAGGACTGGTGGAATCTGAAAAGGTGTAGGTCACTGTGGAATGCGGGGTGGAATCTAGAGAACTGATTTTTTTTATGGGTAGACTGTTGTGAGGGATTTGATGATTTAGGCAGCATTTGAGGAATAGGATGTGGGATTGGGTTTTGGCCTGGAAAATGCATACTTTTCTGAACTGGTGCGTTTGTTTTATTTTCCTCCCCTCACCTGCCTCCCCAGTCTGTTTCTAATCTCGTTTGTCCCATCTAATACGTACATACTCTGTATGGCTGTGCTGTATCCATCCCCACCAACTTGACACAACCTTCCTATCCCCCCCTCACCTCTCCTAATTCCACACCGCAGAGTGTGATGAAGATGAAGGTTGTGTGCTTGTGTGATTCAGACTTTTTTCTGAATAAGGCCAAGCTGATAGCTGAAGTGTTGTATATGTGGGTCTTTTTTATATGCCTTTATCAGCTCGTCATCACATCTTTGTGGTGAGTTGTAAACGGCCCTTATTACTGTATTTACCATGACAGGTACGGAGTTGTGCAGTTGTCCTCATTTCCTGGTTGCCTCCCCCCTCCCCATGGTTTCTGTTTTAATACTGTGACCCAATGCATCGTGAGAAAGCTTTAGCTGCTAGTGTTTTTTAACTGTGTGTGATTGCTGTCTGTGATTTAAAATATATAATTTATGTGTTTGTAACATCCATATATACTCTACATTTTAATTATGTGTTTGCTTCATTTGTCATCTTGTTTTTATTATTTATTTCAAAATGTGTGTACAATTTGTCCATACCAGTGCTGTTTTAAATATTTATGATTGCCATTTATGGTTTTAAATCTTCAAATTTATATATTTTAAACTTCCATATACAGTCAGATTTTTATCCTTATATTTTCTCCTTGTTTTATTGTGTATGTCTCCTGCATGGTGCCTACTGCCAGCCTATCCCAGGTGGAGGGATTAGTTTTGTGGACGAGGGAAGCATGGAAAGAACTCTAAAAATAAGTACTTTGTCATTGTCTGCCCATTGAGCAGTTTTCTTTTAGGCAATTTTTGATGGCAAAATATTTCTGTCCCTTTAATGAGATAGAAATATCTGCCCTGGTTCCCTTATGCACCAGTTTAAGCTGTGAAGTTAGATCTTGGGTTCATCATGAATTGTAATTTATTATTAGTTTTTGTACATATACAACAGTTGAGGACATCTGAACACTAGTACTGTACAGTATAAATTGACTGTGGATGCTTTTGCAGTATTATATTCACAGCTTTAATAATTTTCTTCAAAGGCATTTGTTAGATAAGCGGAAATCTAAAGATGTGAGTTGTGTGATTTGGTTTGACAGTTTATTGTACCTTATCTATCGAGTTATGTAGAATTCTCTTTTGATTGTTTCAGGCATGTGCACCTTCAGAAAACGTATTTGCACATAATGAATTCACTATTGCGAAAACAGAGATCGAGGAGGAGGTGAGTCAGCTAGGCGTTCCATAGATTGAGATGCATGCAGAAGTACTTGCTGCCTGCTGTTGTTACTGGGCATTTCTTTTACTTTATTTTGTTTGTGTTTTCATAAACAAACACACACACACACACACACACACACACACACACACACACACACACACAGCATTGTTTTACTAAGACTGGTTAATGAAATAAGTATTTGATATTAAAAAATTGTTGTAATGTGCTTGGTTAGCCGTGTGGTCTAATGCACCGCTTTCCGAGATGTGGAGGTGTATGGCCCCGGTTCGAATCCGCCCTGTGGATTAACGAAGTGGGGCGGAGTGCCAACCAGCCTGGATGTGGATTCTAGGCAGTTTTCCACATCCCCCTACGTGAATACCGGGCTGGTCCCCAAGTCCCGCCTCAGTTACACGATTCGCAAACATTTCATAACACTTTACTCTTTCACACTTATAACACTATACGCAGACATTTGGCGTACACATTTCCTCCGGGGGGGGGGGGGGCATGGGGTGACAGCAGGAAAGGCATCTGACCACCCTGTAAATATTAACAAACGCCAAATCCAAATTAACAAGGCCGACTCTGCATATGCGGGAATATATATCTTGCTCTAGTTGTGGTCTTCAGTCCGGAGACTGGTTTGATGCAGCTGCTCTCCACAATACCCTATCCTGAGCAAGCTTCTTCATCTCCACATAAGAACGGCAACCTACATCTGTCTGAATCTGCTTACTGTATCCATCTCTTGGTCTTCCCCTGCGATTTTTACCCCACACACTTCCCTCCAACGCCCAACGCTAAATTCACAATTTCTTGATGTCTAAGAATGTGTCCTACCAATGGATCCCTTCTTTTAGTCAAGGTATGCCAGAAATTCCTTTTCTCCCCAATTCTGTTCAGTACCTCCTCATTAGTTATCCACCCACCTAATCTTCAGCATTTCAAAAGCCTCTATCCTCTTCCTGTCCGCACTGTTTATCGTCCATGTTTCACTCCCATACTAGGCAACACTCCACACAAATGCCTTCAGAAGGACTTCCTTAGGCTTAGTCAATATTCGATGTTAACAAATTTCTCTTTTTCAAGAACGCTTTTCTACCCATTGCCATTCTGCATTTTATATCCTCTGTACTGTGATCATCATTTGTTATTTTACTGCCCAAGTAACAAAACTCATCTACCTCCTTTTATTGCTTCGTTACCCAATCTAATTCCTTCTGCATCATATGATTCTCTTAGACTGCACTCCATTACCCTAGTTTTGCTCTTGTTAATATTCATCTTATATGCACCTTTCAGCACACTGTCGATACCGTTCAACTGCTCTTCCAGGTCCTTTGCTGTCTCTGACAGAATTACTATGTCATTGGCAAAACACAGTGTTTTTAATTCTTCAACCTGAACTTAAATTCCTTCTTCAAATTTCTTCTTGCTTTCCTTTATAGCTTGCTCAATGTACAGATTGAATAACATTGGAGAAAGGCTACAATCCTGTCCGACACCTTTCCCAACCACTGCATCCCTTTCATGCCATTCAACTCTGACAACTGCTGTCTGGTTTTTGTACATGTTGTAAATAACCTTATGCTCCCTATATTTTACTCATGCTTGCTTCAGAAATAGAAAGAGTTTATTCCAATCAACATTGTTGAAAACTTTTCTTAATCTATCTTCTATGATAAGCCGTAATGTGAGTATTGCCTCCGTAATGTGAGTATTGCCTCCCGTGTTCCTACATTTTTCCTGAATCCAAACTGATCGTCCCCGCGGTCAGCTTCTACCAGCTTTTCCATCCTTCTGTAAATCATTTGTGTTAATATTTTGCAACCATGACTTATTAAACTGATGGATCTGTAGTTTTCACACCTGTCTTAGTTTGCTTTCTTTGGAATGGGGATTATAACATTTTTCTTAAAGTCTAAGGGTACTACGCTTGTCTCGTACATCTCACACACCAGGTGAAATAGTTTTGTCAAGGCTGGTTCTCCCAGAGACTTGAGTAGCTCTGATGGAATGTCATCTACTCCAGGGGCCTTATTTCGACTTAGGTCTTTCAGTGCTCTGTCAAATTCATCTCTCAGTATAGTATTTCCTATTTCATCCTCATCTACTTCTTCTCCCCTTCCTACAATATTGTCGCGTTGAAATGGAAACAGGCTTGACTTCGAAGGCAACTAAACACAGTACTTACACTGAAAGCACGATTATTACGAACTCAACATACACGCAGCACTGACTGCCTCTCAGGCAGAGTGCTCTGCTATTTATACACAGACAGAATTTACCAGAAATTAGAACAGTTAACATAAGAAACAAGTAGAATTTACAAGTGAACATAAGAAAAATGTAGAACCTTCTGGAATTGTTAATTACAAAGAAATAAATTTTCTGCCGGCGTGCGGGATTGAACCGGCGACCTTCTGCACCGCAGTCCGTGACGCTATCCCCTGCGCCATGCCGGCAGTCGGCGTTCGGGGTCTCTCGCGGCATTACTCCCTCTCCTGGAGAAACAGCGACCCGCTGTTATGATCCCTGTGGAACCAGCTGCAATGCCCTGGATCTTGACCGAGTCATTGGTCCTCTGTATGACCGTTCAAGAGAATCCTTCCCTTCTTCGCGATTATCGAGTACAGACGTTCCTGTCGTGGCTTCATCAGGAACATTACCGTCCTTAAAGTCCTTGAACAAGAAGCCATTGTCATCTACCTGCTCTTCAGGATCCTAGTAAGGCTTCATGCGCAGGACGTGAACAATGTCTCTTCGTTTTTGACGTTTCGACGACGGCTCATAATCCTCAACTTCGTATGTGACGTCTGACAGGTGGCATATGAGACGATATGGACCAAAGTATCGCTTCAATAACTTTTCTGACAGTCCAACCTTCCGTACAGGGGTAAAAATCCATACCAGACCTCCTGGGCTGTAGACAACAGGTCGGTGCTTGTCGTTAAACCGCTGACGGTCCTTCTCCTGGACGTCCAGTGTCCGTATGCGAGCCATCTGTCTTGCTTCCTCGACCCTGGTGATGAGCTGTTTAACATAGTCATCCTGAGTATCGTCCGGTTGGAACAGGAACAGCGTATCCATTGTCGTCTCAGCTTCACGGCCATGGAGCAGGAAAAACGGAGTGAAGCCTGTGGTGTCTTGTCTTGCGGTGTTGTAAGCAAATGTCACGACTGGCAGAATTGTATCCCCATACTTCTGTTCAACATCGACAGCATGTCGGCTAACGTCTTGTTAAAACGTTCCGTAAGACCATTTGTCTGAGGATGGTATGCAGTTGTCATTTTGTGGACAATGTCGCACCGTGACATTACCTCTGATACTAGTTTTGACTGGAATACTTTTCCACGATCAGATATCATGACACATGGTGCTCCATGCTTCAAAATAATGTCTTCTACAAGGAATTTTGCGATCTCTGGAGCTTCTGCAGTCGGCACAGGTTTGGTGACAGCGTAGCGTGTGAGGTAGTCAGTGCAGGCTATTATCCAACGGTTGCCGGTTGTCGACTTCGGGAACCTCCCTAAAAGATCGATCCCAACTCGGTGGAATGGAGCTGCTGCCAGTGGAATCGGTACGAGATGTCCTGGAGGTAATTGCGGCACATGCTTCCGTCACTGGCACTCTTTACAGTGACTCACATAGTGCTTGACAGATCGGTAGAGACCTTTCCAGTAATACCTGCGTCTGATTCTGTCTAGGGTCTTCACGAATCCCAGATGACCTGTTATTGGAGCATCATGGAAATATTTGAGAATAGCTGGTTGGAGATGAGCTGGAACAACCAGTAGCCATTTGGGGCCCAGTGGATCGTATTTGCTCTTATACAATGTTCTGTTTATAAGTCGGAACTCTCCATTGGTCGGCTCTCCTTTCTACAAGGCCTCTATCATTTTTAATAGTGCTGGATCTTCCCTCTGTTCAGCTGTAACGTCATCTAATTAAGTGAGAGCTGAAATTTCATTAATGCTGTTGTGTTCCACTAATGGATTCCTCGAAAGGCAGTCGGCATCCTTGTGTTTGCGCCCGTTCTTGAATACCACTGTGACATCGTACTCTTGGAGTCTTAGTGCCCATCTTGCTAGTCGACCTGATGGATCCTTCAAGCTAGTTAGCCAACACAAAGAATGGTGGTCTGTCACGACAGTGAATGGTTTGCTGAATAAATACGGCCGGAACTTGTTGATAGCCCAGATAACCGCGAGACATTCTTTTTCAGTTGTAGAGTAGTTTATCTCGGACTTTGAGAGTACTCTTGACGCATAGGCTATCACTTTTTCAGCAGCTTCCTGAACTTGTACAAGCACTGCACCAATCCCATAACCACTGACGTCTGTGTGAAGTTCCGTTTCTGCATTCTCGTCGTACAAGGCTAGCACTGGTGTGGAAGTTAGAGCCTCCTTAAGTGCCTGGAAAGCTCTTTTGTCTCATCCCAGTAAAATTTGGCGTCTCCCTGCAGAAGTTCTTGTAATGGACGTGCCTTGTTACAAAAGCCTTTTATGAAACGTCGGCAGTATGAGCACAGCCCGAGAAAACTTCTCACATCACGAATGTGCTGAGGAGTTGGAAATTATGTGACTGCCCTTACTTTATCTGGATCAGGACGGACACCATCTCCGTTGACTAGGTGCCCCAGGATTTTTATCTCTTTGGCGACGAAGAGGCACTTCTTTGGATTGAGGCAGAGACCTGCAGCTTGAACACAATTCAACACAGTTGACAGGTGACTCAGATGTTCCTCAAATGTTTTCGAGAAAACGACAATGTCATCTAAATAGCAGAGACACATCGTCCACTTAAGGTGTTGAAGCAAGTTGTCCATCATGCGTTCGAATGAGGCTGGAGCATTACATAATCCAAATGGCATTACTTTAAATTCATAGAGGCCGTCAGGTGTAATAAAAGCTGTATTCTCCCTGTCAGCTTCGTCAACCTCGATTTGCCAGTAACCTGTCTGCATGTCCATTGTTGAGAAGTATGTAGCTCCTTTCAAGCAGTCTAAGGTGTCGTCAATACGCGGCAATGGGTAGACATCTTTCTTTGTGATACTGTTCAGCCGCTGATAGTCGACACAGAATCGCCACGTGCCATCCTTCTTTACGAGGACTACGGGAGACGACCAAGGACTCTCCGAAGGTTGAATAATGTCATCTCGCAACATCTTCTCCACTTCCTCCCGAATTATCTGTCTTTCAGCTGGCGACACTCTATACGAACGCTGGCTAAGTGGCGGATGATCCCCAGTATTGATACGGTGCTTTATCGTGGGCCGTTTTGTCTGACTTTTCCCCTGCTGAGGTGTGAATGCACCCGAAAATTGGCGTAGTATACGTAACACCCGTTGGTGTTGTTCCTTAGTCAGTCCAGGCCCTATTGGCAGTTCCACGTTTGTTTCCTCCAGCGTGTTGTCTGTACTAATAGCAGGGCATGGGTCTTCATTGAGCACGTTGAGCTCACCGTCCTGGATTGGTTCAGCTGTCTCAATACACATTCCCTTGGGGATAAGTTGTGACTGCTCGTCACAATTTGTGATCCAAATCTCTCCTTGACCACCGGTAATGCTTATGATAGCCGCTGGTATGTAAATTTCTTTTGTGAGCCTGATAAACATTTTACTATCAACAAGAACTTCACATTTTAACCAGTCATCTGTGTTTGTGACTGCAACTCTTCTCATTGTCAACGGCGGTATCGTCACATTGTCAACGACGAATAGCTTCCCAGACAATTCTGTATTACGTGTTTCCGGTGGAACAACTTCTTCAATTTGCAGCTCAGATCTTCCACAGTCAATGATAGTTTGGGATGCCTGAAGGAAGTCCCATCCGAGGATGACATTGTGACTATATTCTGTTAACATGACAAATTCAAACGGCTGCGTCCTGTTGTTGATGGTTATTCTTGCGACACAAGTTCCTGCTGGATGGACGTACTTTCCATTCGCGACCTTCAGCACAGTTGTCCCCGTATTACAGAACATTGTCTTCTTTAGTGTGCGGCGGTAATTATCCGATAATACAGAAGAGGCGGCTTCTGAGTCAACATCGATTATGACGTCGATGAGATTTCCCGACATTTTAGCGACTGTCGTCCATGGAGGATTTTCATCTGCGGCGGCCTCACCTCCGTAGATGGTCGCCTCGCTTAGTTTTCCTGGGCGCTGTTGCTAGGGGAGCGGCTGGTACCTCTGTACGGCGACGGTGAACGGCTGTGGTGCGTCAGAGAGCGACCTCGTCTAGGGTATGGCAATGGGCTTCTTCCCATAGGTCGATTGAACTCATCAGCAGGTGACTGCCTGGGATAGAACTGCTCCGACGGCTGACTTCTTGCGCCAAAATAATCATCGAATACCCGCCTCCTCTCTCTGTAGTAGCGTACGACATGTCCAGGGCATCCACAGTGGAAACACAGTGGTGTGTTGTCTTCTGTCCTCCAGACATCTGTTCTTCTGCGGGGCATCATAGTTACCGGGGGAGTTGGTTGTGGTCACGTCGGCCCGTTCATGGGCTGCCGTTTGGCGGCTGCAGCGTAAGTCATAGCAGGGCGACGCCATTCTTCACGTCGGGTGCGATTGATGGGGCAGACAGGAGCTAATGTTTGAAATACCTCATCCTCAGCGGCGTCAGCTCCCTCGTGACTTACAGGGCTCACATCCATGGCCATAATCTGATGCTTGCTCGGTCTAATAATCCCAGCTGGCATGCACTGTTGTAATTTTTCTCTCACGATTTGTCGTATGAGAGAAGCGAAGTCATGCTGGTCTTCCACAACGGCAATAGGAACTACATTTGGGAGTCTGTCATACTTCTTGCGTCCAACCCTCCTTTGTTGCATCTCTTCAGTATGCTGGCACCACTTGATGAACTCTTCTGTCGTAGCGACGTCTTTTATCATAAGAGCTTGGTACATATCTTCTGCAATTCCCTTCATCAGTTGCGTGGTTTTGTCCGCCTCAGTCATGTTCGGATTGACTATGTTACACAGGGCCAAAACATTCTGTATGTACGATTGTGTCGGCTCACCATGTCGTTGGGCCTGGTTCTTCAGTTGTTCTTCCGCCGAGCGAGTTTGTCGCTGGCAGTCTCCAAACGTCTTCTTCAGTTCCTCCTGGAACGTCTCCCAGTAATTCAATTTGTCTTCTTTGTTTTCGAACCATTGCTGGGCTGTTCCGTCCAGGTAGAAATAAACGTTGGCCAAGCACATCATATGATCCCACCTGTTGTACTTGGCGACTCGGTCGAACCCTTTTAGCCATTTGTTGGGGCCCTGTCCAGCATCTCCAGAGAACACCGACGGGTGTCTGATGTGCAGCTGGCTTATTGCTGGTTTCGTCTCCATCGTTCTTCTGATAATACGGACTTT
The DNA here is from genome assembly GCA_026315105.1 of Locusta migratoria. Lineage (NCBI taxonomy): Eukaryota > Metazoa > Arthropoda > Insecta > Orthoptera > Acrididae > Locusta > Locusta migratoria. The sequence goes on along the minus strand of CM048753.1, from coordinate 116,335,368 downwards.
TGGAAGGACGTACTCGGTGTATCCCTTGTATTCCGGTTCCAGCCCGTGTAAGCGACGGCTTTTACGTTGCCTAATCGGAGCCACGGTGATGCAGCTGTTGCACAGTGTACCCGGCGCCTCCACCAAACAATGTCGCGTTGAAATGGAAACAGGCTTGACTTCGAAGGCAATTAAACACAGCACTTATACTGAAAGCACGTTTATTACGAACTCAACATACACACAGCACTGACTGCCTCTCAGGCAGAGTGCTCTGCTATTTATACACAGACAGAATTTACCAAAAATTAGAAGAACAGTTAACGTAAGAAACATGTAGAATTTACAAGTGAACATAAGAAAAATATAGAACCTTCTGGAATTGTTAATTACAAAGAAATAAATTTTCTGCCGGTGTGCAGGATTGAACCGGCGACCTTCTACACCGCAGTCGGTGACGCTATCCCCTGCGCCACGCCGGCAGTCGGTGTTCGGGGTCTCTCGCGGCAATATTGCCTCTTAGTTCATTTCCTTTGTAGAGCGCCCTAAAACCACAAAAAAAAAAAAAAAAAAAAAAAAAAAAAAAAAAAAAAAAAAAAAAAAAAAAAAAAAAAAACCTTTGTAGAGCCTCTCTATATACTCTTTCCACCTTTCAGCTTTCCCTTATTTTCTTAGGACTGGTTTTCCATCTGTGTTCTTGATATTCATAGAGCTGTTTTTCTTATCTCCAAATATCTCTCTTATTTACCTGTAGGCTGTAGGCAGTGTAAGACATACCCAGGGGCAGATATAGACTCTGACCATAACTGGTTGGTTATGAACTGTAGGCTGAATGAAGAAACTACAAAAAGGTAGGAAAATAAGGAGATGGGATCTGGATAAATTGAAGGAACCTGAGGTTCTTAAGAATTTCAGAGGAGCTTTAGGCAACAATTGACAGAAACGGGGGAAAATAAAACAGTAGAGGAGGAATGGGTAAAATTGAGAGATGAAATAGTGAAGGTAGCAGAGGACAAAATAGATAGGAAGGCAAGACCTACAAAAAATCCTTGGATATCACAGGAGATAATACATTTAATCGATGAAAGGAGAAAATATAAAAATACTGTAAATGAAACAGGCAAAATGGAGTACAGACGAGTAAGAAATGAGATTGACAGGAAGTGCAAAATGGCTAAGCAGGAGTGGCTAGAAGGCAAATGCAAGGATATAGAAGAATGTATAAACAGGGGAAAAATAGATACAGCCTACAGGAAAATAAAAGAAATATTTGGAGATAAGAAAAACAGCTCTATGAATATCAAGGACACTGATGGTAAACCAGTTCTCAGCAAAGAAGGGAAAGCGGAAAGGTGGAAAGAGTATATAGAGGGGCTCTACAAAGGAAATGAACTTCGAGACAGTATTGTAGGAAGGGAAGAGGATGTAGATGAAGATGAAATAGGAGATACTGTACTGAGAGAAGAATTTGACAGAGCACTGAAAGACCTAAGTTGAAACAAGGCCCCTGGAGTAGATGATATTCCCTCAGAGCTACTGAAGTCTCTGGGAGAACCAGCCATGATAAACCTGTTCCACCTGGTGTGTAAGATGTATGAGACAGGCGAAGTACCCTCAGACTTTAAGAAAAATGTTATAATCCCCATTCCAAAGAAAGCAGTTGCAGACAGGTGTGAAAACTACAGTTTAATAAGTCATGGTTGCAAAATATTAACACGAAGAAGGATGGAAAAGTTGGTAGAAGCCGACATCGGGGAAGACCAGTTTGGGTTCAGGAGAAATGTAGGGACACAGGAGGCAATACTCATTTTACGGCTTATCATAGATCATAGATTAAGAAAAGGCAAACCTACATTTCTAGCTTTTGTAGATTTGGAGAAGGCTTTTGACAATGTTGATTGGAATAAACTCTTTCAAGTTCTGAAGCAAGCAGGAGTAAAATATAGGGAGCGTAAGGTTATTTACAACTTGTACAAAAACCAGACAGTGGTTGTCAGAGAAGAGCATGAAAGGGATGCAGTGGTTGGAAGGGGAGTAAGACAGGGTTGTAGTCTTTCTCCAATGTTATTCAATTTGTACATTGAGCAAGCTATAAAGGAAAGCAAGGAGAAATTTGGAGAAGGAATTAAAGTTCAGGGTGAAGAATTAAAAACATTGCGTTTTGCCGAAGACATAGTAATTCTGTCAGATACAGCAGAGGACCTGGAAGAGCAATTGAACGGAATGGACAGTTTGCTGAAATGTGCATATAAGATGAACATTAACAAGAGCAAAAGTAGGGTAATGGAGTGCAGTGTAAGGAAATCAGGTGATGCTGAAGGAATTAGATTGGGAAACGAAGCAATAAAGGAGGTAGATGAGTTTTGTTACTTGGGCAGTAAAATAACAAATGATGGTCGCAGTACAGTGGATATAAAATGCAGAATGGGTAGAAAAGCATTCTTGAAAAATAGAAATTTGTTAACAGCGAATATTGATTTAAGCGTAAGGAAGTCCTTTCTGAAGGCATTTGTATGGAGTGTTGCCTTGTATGGGAGTGAAACATGGACGATAAACAGTGCGGACAGGAAGAGGATTGAGGCTTTTGAAATGTGGTGCTACAGAAGAATGCTGAAGATTAGGTGGGTGGATCGCATAACTAATGAGGAGGTACTGAACAGAATTGGGGAGAAAAGAAATTTATGGCATACCTTGACTAAAAGAAGGGTAGATTTGTAGGACACATTCTTAGACATCAAGGAATTGTGAATTTAGCGTTGGAGGGAAGTGTATGGGGTAAAAATCGCAGAGGAAGACCAAGAGATAGATACAGTAAGCAGATTCAGACAGATGTAGGTTGCCGTTCTTATGTGGAGATGAAGAAACTTGCTCAGGATAAGGTATTGTGGAAAGCTGCATCAAACCAGTCTTCGGACTGAAGACCACAACAACAGGCTGTAACTATTTTTCACCTATTTATACAGTACTCTACATCCTTGCATTTGCCTTCTAGCCAATCCTGCTTAGCCATTTTGCACTTCCCGTCAGTCTCATTTCTTAGTCGTCTTTTTCATTTACTGCATTTTTATTATTGTCCTTTCATCGAATAAATTTAGTGTGTCCTGTGATATCCAAGGATTTTTTGTAGGTCTTGCCCTCCTATTTATTTTGTCCTCTGCTGCCTTCACTATTTCATCTCTCAATGCTACCCATTCCTCGTCTACTGTTTTATTCCCCGCCCCCTCCCCCCCTCCCCCCCTCTGTTTGTGTCAATTGTTGCCTAAAGCTCCTTCTGAAATTCTCAAAAACTTCAGGTTCCTTCAGTTTATCCAGGTGTCGTCTTCTTATTTTCCTACCTTTCTGAGTTTTTTCAGTTTCAGCCTACAATTCATGACCAATAAGTTATGGTCAGAGTTTATATCTGCCCCTGGGTATGCCTTACAGTTTAAAACCTGGTTCCGAAATCTGTGTCTTAGAATTATAAAATCTATCTGGTATCTTCCAGTATCTCTTGGTCTCTTCCACGTATACAACCTCCTTTCGTGATTCTTAAACCAGGTGTTCGTTATAACTAAATTATGTTCCATTCAAAATTCTACCAGGTACCTTCCTCTTTCATTCCTTTTGTCCAGAACATATTCACCTACTATCTTCCCTTCCCTTCATTGTCCTACTACTGAATTTCAGTCTCCCATAACAATTTTTTCCTCTCCCTTAATTGTCTGAATAATTTACTTTAACTCCTCATATATTTCTTTGATCTCCTCATCATCGGCAGAGCTAGTTGGCGTATAAACCTGTACTACTGTGGTTGGCGTTGGCTTCGTATCTATCTTGACTACAATAATGCGATAACTGTGTTATTCATAGTAGTATACCTGCATTCCTATTTTCTTATTCATTATCAGACCTACTCCTGTAATACCCCCAACTGATTTTGTATTTATAATCCTGTACTCACCTGACCAGAAATGCTGTACCTCTTTCTACCTAACTTCACTAATCCTCACTATATCTAACTTCAACCTATCCATTTCTCTTTTTAAATTTTCTAGCTTCCCTACCCAATTAAGAGATCTGACATTCCACGCTCCGATCTGTAGAATGCCAGTGTTGTCTTTCCTGTTGATCACATCCTCTTGAGTAGTCCCTGCCCGGAGATCCAAATGGGGGACTATTTTACTTCTGGGATATTTTACCCGAGAGGATGCCATCAATATATGTTCATACAGTAGAGCTGCATGTCCTTGGGAAAAGTACTGGCTGTAGTTTCCCCTTGCTTTAAAGCCACATTAGCTGATGTTACAAGGCCAGTTCTGTCAACCATCCATACTGTTGTCCCTGTAACTGATTAAAAGGCTGCTGCCCCTCATCAGGAACCACACATTTGTCTTTCCTCTCCACGGATACCTCTCCGCTGTGGTTGCACCTATGGCATGGCTATCTGTATCGTTGAGGCACGCAAGCCACCCCACTTCGACAATGCCTGTGGTTCATGGGAGTGGAGATATATCTTAAAATTATAAAAAGGATAATTTCAAACTACTTTATGTTCACAACACAACTGGATCCATAGATTTGGACTTAACTTGAGGTTTTATCTAATGTGAAAGGTCAATCACATATTATTTGTGGCCGTGAGTCGACTAACGAGCATAACTCACCTCATACAACGCGACCATGTGAATTCTTAGTGACCTTCAGATAAGAAGCATTGACGCACTGACTCTAATTATCTGTATGGCACAGTGCCGCGTCATGTCGCGTCTTCTTTTCCGCTCTGTCTATACTCGCTACCACTTTGATCTCATATGATCCTGGTAAGAGCAAGTCAATTCAGCGACACTGCATCAGCTAAGTTGTGCAACTTGTTTTCCTATCAAATGATTACCTCCTCCTGTATACTGAAATCCTGAAACAGGAACAGAATTTAGCGATTTTTAGAATCAAATTGTTGACTAGTTGCAATTTTTAACAAACAGTATACACTAGATTCATTTTACATAAAGTAGTGGAAACAACTGTTAATGTTATAGTGAACTAATTAATTTTGAACCTTGACAATAGATGACGCTGATGTTTGGATCCATTTATTTTACTGTGGGAGTATGCTTCACTTTAGTTGTAAAATAATAGTTTTTACCCTTAATTTGAGTGTCCTTAGTCTCATTTGTATGAACCTTACAATTAGTCTCACCTAATAAATGCAAGTGTCTGAAGAAAATGAAGTATCTGTCAGACAGAGTCACATGTCACAGGGTATTGCTTTGCTTGGTATGTTTCCTCAGTGTGTTTTATTTTGTAAGAATTCCTGTATTTAATTTCCAACAATACAATAAGGAAAGTTGAAAACTCACGGCAAAGATGTAACGACAAGCTGTGACAGACACACAAACAAAACACACACATACTACACTTAAGTTACTGGCCATGGCCTTCTTCATAATAAAGAACATTCACACAGTGTGCCTGTGTGATTGTGTCAATGTTCTGTATTCTGGAGGAGGACATGACCAGTAGCTTAAGTTTTGTGTGTGTGTGTCTTTTTTATGTGCCTGTCGCGGTTGTCATTATGTCTCTGTGGTGAGTTGTGAACTGTCTTTATTATATTGTTTAATTGCAACCTTTAGTTTCCTTCATTTATTTTCCCATTCATATCTTACTGAGTCACAGCAAAGTGTGGCTGGGCTTATCTTGATTGTATTAAATGTCAAAAAATGCTTTTCTTGTGTGTGCAGTCTATATTTTATATCCATTATACGTTATTTCATTGCCCATATAGCAAAACTCATCTACTGCATCTACGAGGGTTGTCCATAAAGTAAGGTTCCCAATGTACTACAGTCGCGAGGAATGCGGTTAAGTGCAATCTGGCAACACTGTCGTGCAGCTCGGTTCCCCCTCTCCCCACTGCCACAAATTGGAGATGTCTGCGACGTTCAGTGTAGGCTTGGCAGCCTTTAGCGATGGAGCTAAAGTGCTATGGTGACAAGTGCACGATTGTACAACACGTTCTTAAGTGGTGCAAAGAATTTAAAGGAGGACGTACAGATGTCCATGGCGAACAGCTTTCTGGTAGGCCATCGGTTTCGGACAAAACAATCGCAAAAGTGGAAGAGAGAATGCTGAAGGATCGATGAATAACAGTTCGGGAACTTTGTGAGCTTAACCCTGGTGTAAGCAACATTTTGACAGAAAATTTAGGTCATTCCAATGTTTGTGCAAGGTGGGTTCGAGAATGCTTACAGAAGACCACAAACGGCAACGCATTCAAGTGGCCTGTAAATTTCTCCAGGCCTACGAAAGCCATGGAGAGGAATTCTTTGCCGCGGTGGAGTAGCCGAGCAGTCTGAAGCGTCTCGCTGCGGAGCGCGTGGTTGCTCACCGTGGAAGTTCGAGTCCTCCCTGGGGCATGGGTGTGAGTGTTTGTCCTTAGTTTAGTTTACCTAGGTTTAAGTAGTTTGTAAGCTACGGACTGATGACCACGCAGTTTGGTACAATAGATTTACAAACATTTGAACATTTTGAGGAATTTTTGGAGTCCATTGTCACTGGGGATGAGACCTGGGTCCACTATTCGACACCGGAAGCAAAGGAACAATACTGTCAGTGGAAACATCGATCATCACCGAAGCTGCGTAAGTTTAAGCAACAACTGTCTGCTGGCAAAGTAATGGCGAGCGTATTTTGGGACAGGAAGAGGTTATTGTTGTGCGAATGTATGCCTACTGGGACAACAATAAATGCTGATCGTTATTGTGAAACATTAAGGAACCTTCCCTAAATGATTCAGAACAAGAGGAGGGTCCTGCTGTCGAAGGGAGTGAGTTTTCATCTAGACAATGCTCGTCCGCATGTCGCCCATGTGACACCTGAACTGATCAGCAACTTTCAATGGGATATTATCCACATCTGCCCTACAGTCCAGATTTAGCCCCAAGTGACTATCATCTCTACCCGGAATTGAAGAAACACCTGGGCGGGACGCATTACGCAACCGGAGAGGAAGTGAAAAAAGAAGTTGCACGCTACCTTCGCAGCGCGGCGGGAGAATTCTACGACACAGGCATCAAGAAGATGGAACACTGAATGCAAAAATGCATTAATCTTAATGGCAATTATATCGAAAAATTGTAAACATTCTAAGCTTTTTTCAATATATAATGTAATTTAAATAAATTTGTTTTTCATTAAAAAAAAAAATAATTGGGAACCTTACTTTATGGACTACCTTCGTTGTATCTTATTTCATGATTGAATTTCTTCATCAGATTTAACTTGACTATTTTGTATTTCATTCTCTGGATCCCACCTCTCTTTCTATAGTGACCTGCACCTTTTCATATTCCACCAATCCTTATCCCTTAAGAACCTAGTTTTACAAAATCATCTCTCCATGGCTCATAAATCCCTTAGTTACCTCCTCCTCCCTCCGCTAGGTAATATTATTCTATAATCCAAACTCCATACGTCCAATCTCTCAGATTGAATATCTTGTTCTCCATCAACTGGAGGAACACTCCAAAAACCACCTCCACAAGTTTTCCAGCCTTCTGACACCGTATTGCCTCCTTGGTGCACCTATATCCAATCCTTATCTGACCCACAATGTTCCTCCTCGTAAATCCCTCATAGAACCCAGATGTTCGTTAGCTGACCACTTGAACTCAGCTTATTCCTCCAAACTCCCTACCACAGTTCACAACATCCAAAGCCAAAACCATCCCAGAACACTGTGGTTAACATGTCCACAAAAAACCTCAACCCCTCTGAAGTTTCCATTCTATCCAAGGTATTACCTGCAACCGTACACCCCAATTCAATCATGTTAGACTCATCAAAGACCTATTCACCTTTTCCTGATCCCTACAATAGAAACACTACTCCGCCACCAATCCCTCTGACCATAGCCAACCTAATCCCAACATTGAACCCTGCATTTCCCAGTTCATACCACCATCCAACAGAGATCGCCCTGTACTCCCACCTAACCACCCCCTGGTTACTGTCCAAGAATTTCTCACCTCCAACTTGGCATCACAGTCTTTGCCAGTTCCTTCCTAAGAACTCAAAACTTTCGCAGTAGAAAGGAGAGGTATCCACAACCTCAAAACAAACACTGACATATTCATACTCCCTGCAGATAAAGTTTCCACCACTGTAGTTATGGATATTGGCAGAAGGGCTCTGCCAACTTTCTGACTCCTCCACTACAATTTGTGCCAGAATGCCCCATCTCCAAAGTCAAACAAGATCTCCAATCCCTATTAAAAACCTATTGCCCCTCCCAGAAACTCTCCCCAGAATGAATTTCCATCCTCATCCCAACAGCACCCTGCATACCCACCTTCCATGTATTCCCTAAAATCCTCAAACCAAATAATCCTCTATGCCCAATTGTGGCTGGCTGCTGTGCTCCTACTGAAAGAATTCCAGCCTTCGTTGACCAGCACGTCCAACCAATTGTCCAAAATCTATCTTCCCATATGAAGAATACCAACCACTTCCTTCTCCGACTCTTTACCATCCCCACCCCTTTACCTCCTGGATCCTTACTTGTCACAGTAAATGCTACCTTCCTATACACCAACATCCCACATTCCCATGGCCTTGCCGCTCTCGAACGCTACCTCTCCCGACATCCCTCTGAATTCCAGCCTGATACCTCTTTTCTCATAACCCTCGCCAACTTTATCTTAACTAACAACTAATTGTCTTTGAGGGGGAAGTTTACCAACAAATCTGTGGCCCAGCCATGGGCACCTGCATGGCACCCTCCTATGCCAGCCTGTTTATGGGACATCTGGAGGAATCCTCCCTAGCATCCCAAACCTCTGACCTGGTTCAGGTTCATTGATGATATTTTCATGATCTGGGCTCAGGGCCAGAACCCCCATCCTTCTTCCTTCAAAACGTCAACTCCTTCTCCCCCATCCACTTCACCTGGTCTTCCTGAAACGAACGTGCCACATCCTGGATGTCAGCCTCCACCTCACTGATGCCTCCATCCACACTTCTGTCCATATTAAAGCTGCCAATCACCAACAGTACTTACACTTTGACAGTTGCCATCCATCCCACATCAAAAAATTCCTCTTTTACAGCCTGGCAACCCGTAGATGCCAAATCTGCAGTGACAAGAACTCCCTTTCTCAGTATACTGAAGGTCTCACAAACGCTTTCACAGACAGAAACTACCATACAGACCTAGTGCGCAAAACAGATCTCCTCAAATTCACCCTCTACCACCAGTAAATATCCACAAAAGAGTGCTCCCATTATCACCCAGAACTCTCCTGGACTAAAAAAAACTAAATTGCATCCCTTGCCAATGTTCTGATTTTCTGTTCTCATGCACAGAAATGAGAGACATCCTACCCAAGATCCTTTTGACACCTCCTAAAGTGTTCCCATCGCCCTCCCAATCTCCATAACATTCTAGTCCATCACCATGACACCCGGAAACCCAGCCCACTGCCACAGGGATCGTACCACTGTCAAAGACCCTGCTGCAAGACCTGACCAATCCACCCATCCAGCATTTCCTATTTCAGTCTTGTCACAGGCTTATTCTACCCTATCAGCAGAGGCAGTAATTTATCAACTGCGCTGCAACCACTGCGCAGCTTTCTATATTGGCATGACTTCTAACCAGTTGTCCATTAGGCTGAATTGCCACCACCAAACTGTGGCCAAAATTAAGGTAGACCACCTTGTGCAACAGCATGCAGCAGTACATGTGTCTGATTCCAAGGGCTGCTTCACAATCTGGGCCATCTGGATCATCCCACCCACCACCAGCTTTTCTGAACTGCACAGAAAGTGCCTCAACCTACGATAACTTTCCTTTTTCCACACCTAACAGTTCCTACCTCTCCATCCTAAACCTCTCCTATTTTGAGTGGTGTGTGTTATTTTATTTTCCTCCCATTACCTGCCTCCCCACTCCATTCCTAAGCAGCATCTCATTCCATCTAATACGTACATACTCTGCAAGACTGTGCATAATGCATCTCCACCACTATGACCCAACTTTCCTATCCCTCCCCTCCTATTTCCTATTTCCACACCCCAGAGCATGATTCGAAGTGCGGCAGTCGAAGATGACTGTTGATGACTGTGTTGTGTTGTGTGCATGTGTGATTGTGTGAATATTGTTTTCTTAAGGAGCCCAGGGCTGATAGCTGAGAGTGTTGTACGAGTGTGTCTTTCTTGTGTGCTATCGCAGGTCGTAACCACGTCTTTGTGGCGAGGGTAAACTGTCATTATTACTATATTGTGTTACCTTGGTAAATACTGTAAGAAATCATTTTTAAACTGTTCCAGGAATGTCCATCTTCAGAAGATTTTGTCGACTGTGACACGATAAGTATTGGGAATATGGAACACGATGTAGATGAAGCAACAGTGAGAGAAGACATTGTGCAGGTGAGTCATATGCCTGTGACTTACTCAAACTCGATATGTTTCTGACGGCGTTTTAAAACAGTATTAACTAGTTGCCTATAGAATGTTAAATTTGCTGTCAAATGTTGAGAATAAAGTAGTCTAGTTCATACAGATTTACAGTAACAAAAAAGATGCACTAGCCAGTGTACCGTATTTGCCGATGTAAAAGATGAAATTTTTCTCGTACGAAAGTAGGTCCAAAAACCAAGTGTGTCTTAAACACTGGTTGCCAGTTGAGATAGGTACCGACAGGTTCCATTTCTTCAAAATTTCTATGTTTGTCTTGAAGCAATTCATTGATGTATTCCATGTGAATTTTAAGCATTACCGTTGCGTTAAATTCTGTGGATGCACTTGAGCTGTCATAATTTTTTTTTTTCCTTTTTTACCACCGCTTTTATGCGAATGCAGTACAGTTCCATTCCCTTATAGCTTGTGGGAAAAGTAACACAAAATCTTTCTGTTATTGATCTGATTTGTCTCATGTTATTCAGATGATTTTGTGGGGGCAAACAAAATATTTTCACATTCGGAAGGAAGGTTGGTGAAACAAATTTTGCAAATAGATTTTGTTGCAAAAAATAACACCTTTTAATGATTTCCATCCCAACTTGTGCATTGTTTCTGTGACACTGTCTCCCCTATATCACGATAATACAAAAAGAGCTGCCCTTCACCAAATTTTCTCTAAATTGTCCATCTGTCACACTAGGTGGAGATCCCACAATGTACAGCAATACACCAAAATAGGACCCACAAGTGTGGTGTAAACAGTTCCTTTATTAGAATTGTTGCATCTTCTCAAAGTTCTGCCAATGAAACATTGTCTTTGGCTCATGTTCCCTATAGTATTTTTTGTGTGTTCTGAGAGGGATAGTTTGCAGGAGTGGTGGGTACTTGGTTTGTGAAGTTAAGCAAGAGTGGTTAGTTCAGAGGCTGAAGGCCCAACAAGACAGTTCAGATAAGTGATGCAAGGCAGAAGGCAAGATGAGAAAACCAAATTTTTGATAAGTTAATAAGGCTTGAAATTTAGTAACAGCAACTCTTTAAAATACAATAAAAGACACAGTGAGCCCAGCAGTTTAAGCGAAAGTGGAAAATTTTAAGTGAAAAGCAACCCTAGTAAATACAATAGAATTTACAAATGACCCCTGCAATTTAAATGAAAACAGCTCAGCTTAATTATCAAAATCACACTATAGTGGGGCTCCAAAATTTCAGGGAGTGATCAGCAATCCATTTCATGTGAGGACAGGATTACGACCAGGTGATGGACTTTCACCAATACCCTTTAATGTGGTTTTGGATAAGATAATGAAGACATTCTGGCAAGATAATGACTGTGCTGCTTAATTGGGCCAAAGAACAAAAACATCAATCCCAAATGCCTGGCATTTGCAGACCTTTCTCTCTTAGCTTAGACTGAAGAGGAAAGTGTAACAAAAATCAATGAATTTGTGTCCTGAAGTTAGTTTAAGTAGTTTGTAAGTCTAGGGACTGATGATCATAGCAGATTGGTCCAAGTGGTTTACAAATATTTGGAGATGTTAAAATGGTTTCTCAGAGTATTCCCGAGCCGTCACATATTTCATTTTTAGTAGATTTGTAGCTTCTTCATATGATGTAAATTAGTAAATGTAACTCCTATTATATGAGTCCGGCTATGCTGTGTGCTTTAGGAGTTCAAAGTTATTTTCTCCATTTCTACATCTACATACATACTCAGCAATTCACCATAAGGTGCATGGCGAAGCGTACACTGTACCACTAATAGGCATTCCTATTCCACTCCCAAATAGAATGAGGAAAAAAAGAATGCTTATATGCCTCCATACGAGTCCTAATTTCTCTTATCTTGTCTTTGTGATCACCACGCGAAATGTAAGTAGGTGGCATCATGATCATACTACACTCTGCTTCAAATTCTGGCCCTCTAAATTTCCTCAACAGAAATTCACGAAAAGAACGTCATCTTTCCTCCAGCGATCCCCAATTGAGTTGCTGGAGCATTACCGTAACACTCACGCATTGGTCGAACCTACCAGTAACAAACCTAGCTGCTCGCCTCTGAACTGCCTCTATGTCTTCCTTTAAATGGATCTGCTGTAGGTCCCAAACACTTGAGCAATACTCAAGACATGGTCTTACAAATATTTTATACGCGGTCCTCTTTTACTGGTGAAGTACATCTTCCCAAAAAGTCTCCCAACAAACCAAAGTCGGCTGTCCGCCTTAATCGCAATTGTCCTTACATGTTCGTTCCATTTCATATCGCTCTGCAATGTTACGCCTAGATATTTGAATGATGCGACAGCATCAAGAAGCTCACTACTAATGCTGTATTCGAACATTATGGGATTGTTTTTCCTACTCATGTGCATCACCTTACATTTTTCTACATTGAGAGCTAGCTGCCATTCTTTGCACCAACTAGAAATTTTGTCTAAGTTGTCCTGTATGCTATTACAGTCAGTTAAAAACGACACCCTTCCATACACCACATCATCATCAGTTAACAACCACAAATTACAACTTACTCTGTCAGTCAGATCATTTATATAGATAGAAAATAAGAGCGGTCCTATCACACTCTCCTGGGGCACGCCTGACGATACACTCGTTTCTGATGAAAACTCACCATCGAGAACAACGTGCTTGAGTTCTATTACTTAGGAAGTCTTCCAGCCAGTCACAAATCTGTGAACCTATTGCATAAGCTAGTATGTTCGTGAGCAGTCTACAGTGTGGCACCGGATCGAACTCCTTTTTGGAGTCAAGATATCACAATCTGCCTGTTGCCCTTCATCCATGGCTCGCAAGATGTCATGCGAGAAAAGGGCAAGCTGAGTTTCCCATGAATGATGTTTCCTAAACCCGTGCTGATTCATAGAAAAAGCTTTTACTCTTTCAAGGAAATTCACTATATTTGAACTGAGAATACACTCCAAAATCGTACATACAACTGTCAACGATATTGGCCTGTAATTGTGTTGGTCAGTGGGAGTCACCTGCGCTTTTTTCCAATCACTTGGAACTTTGCGCTGAATTAAAGATTTGCGATAAATGCAAGCTGAGTAGGGGGCCAATGCCGCAGAATACTCTTTGTAAAACTGAACTGGTATTTCATCCGAACCAACAGACTTTTTCGTATTTAGCTCTCTCAGCTGCTTCTCTACACCGGAAATAACTACTATGTCCTCCATTTCGGAATTAGTATGTTGATCAAATGACTGTACATTTGTGCAGTCCTCCTGTGTGAAAGATTTCTTAAAGGTTCAATTTAGAACTTCAGCTTTCCATTTGCTTTCTTCTATTACTGCCCCAGAATGATCAACAAGTGAGTGGACGTTGGGCTTTGACCCACTTATCGATTTTGCATAGGACCAGAATTTTTTTTGGGTTCTTGGAAAGATTTTTTGGTAAGGTATTATTGTATGCTTTGTACATCGATCTTTTTATAGATGCATGAGTCCCTACTAACTTTTGCCTGTCATCATTTGCGTGTTCTTTTTTGAATCAAGAGTGCAATAGTCTTTGCTTTTTCAGCAGCTCTCTAACATTATTATAATACCACGGTGCATCTTTTCCATCCTTAATAGTCTTTACTGGCACATATTTGTCTAACCCTTTATTAACAATGCATTTAAATTTAGTCCACAATTCCTCTACATACATAGTCCCGGAATTAAACGATGCACATTCATTTTCTAAGTGTGATCCTAACATTTTCTTATTGGCTCTTGCCATTATAAACACATTCCTAGCCTTCTTGATTGGTTTATGAACTTTGGTCTCCATCGACGCTATGACGATATCATGATCACTAACGCCTGTCTTTACACAGACATCGTTAATAAGGTCAGGCCTGTTCATGGCTATAAGGTCTAAAATATTTCCATTGCAAGAGGGTTGACGGTTTAACTACTCAAGACAGTTTTCGGAGAACGTGTCCAAAAGTAGCTCACAAGACTGCTTGTCTGTACCGCCTGAAATTTAACTAGAGATGTCCCAATCTATACTCTTAAGGTTGAAGTCTCCCCCGACTAATATTACATGGCCAAGATACCTATGCACTACCTGGTGTAGACTTTGTTTGACTGATTCTAAAACTGCTACAGCAGCACTGGGGGGGGGGGGGGGTAAAAACACCCAACTATTAACTTACTTCTTTTAGACCTGTTATACGTGCCCAGATAACTTCACAGTTACTTTCAACCTTGATCTCAGTAGAAACAATATCTTTGTCCACAGTGATGAACACTCCTCCTCCAGTTGTATCCAATCTATCTTTCTGATATACATTCCACACCTCACTAAATATTTCTGAACTTGCCACATCGTGATTTAGCCATCTTGTTGTGCCTAAAACTATCTGAGCACAATAATTTCCATGAAGTGCGACAAATTCGGAAACTTTGTAAGTTCGCGGCTAATATTTTGATATTTGAATTTTTTAGCCGAACGTGGCCTGAATATTCTGTTTGAATGTTGACAGGTGAGTGCTCATGAGAGTTAGTTCCTAGCACAAAAAAAAAAAAAATAAAATAAAATAAAATAAAATAAAAAATAAAAACCATGTGCACTCCACAAGCAATCTGCTACCCAAGTAGCTGCTTCCTTATTGTAGTGCACACCGTGATCCTCTTTACAACAAGGAGGCCATGCGAAATATTTCAACAGTGCTCACCAATAAATTTTTGTTTAATATTTCCACAGATGTTGGTCCTATTGTTAAATGAGGTAACACATTAATTGTTGTCTGAAATTCTGGCATCTAATTTACCCATGAAGTATGTTGCTCTGAACAGTACATTTTGCATAAATGAGATCTCCCCTTCAAGACTCTTTCTGTTAGGTTTGACTGTGGATGGTATTTGATATATCCAAATATTTGATACCGTCCCGTGCTAGGAATCCCTTGAACTCAGTTC
The DNA here is from genome assembly GCA_026315105.1 of Locusta migratoria. Taxonomy (NCBI): domain Eukaryota; kingdom Metazoa; phylum Arthropoda; class Insecta; order Orthoptera; family Acrididae; genus Locusta; species Locusta migratoria. The sequence continues at coordinate 116,320,030 of CM048753.1, read as the reverse complement.
TAACAAACTGTGGACCATTATCTGACAGAATACGCTTCGGCATACCAACATCCTTGAACTATTCCTTTAAATAATTAACTACGGATCTGGCACTGGCTTTCTTGATGCAATATAATTTAACATCTTTTGACCACCATTCAATGGCTACAAAAATATATTCTGCTTCTCCTCTACTTAATGCGAGCAGATCGAAGAAATCACAAGCTGTAAGATCAAGATGATGTTTTGGGATTACAGGATAAAGCATGAAACTAATTTGCTTATTAGTGTCTTAAACCTTCTGACACAAAGGAAAAGTTCTTAAATTCTGAATAACCTTCTGCTTAAGTTCTTAAAGTAACTCCCTAGATTGCATTTCCTCTCCCTTCCCCTCCTTTCCTATCCTCACTCCTTTCCCTCCTTTCCTATCCTCACTCCTTTCCCTCTCCACTGGGGACCCCTTGTCCCACACAAGCAACCAACCATCTTAAAGTAATAAAACATAGACATGTGCTTCATGCATTTTTGTGTATTGAATAAATGAAGTGTCCATATCCTTCATCACTAAATACAGTAAGTTCTTTTTGTGCAAGTCCTGGTATATAAAGATTCCAGTGATTAGTTTCTGTATTTTTACACCAGAATAAAGTTTAAAATAAATTTTATTATGGACACCACAAATTTGTTTATGCTCTAGATGAAATTCAGTATTTTCAGGTAGAAGTTTTCTCTTAAAAAATTAAATAAAAAAAATAATAATAAAAAAATAAAAAAACGGTCTGGCTAGTCTTTGCCTTTAGAGAGAACATAGTTTATGAATTGTAACTTCAGACTTCGTCAAATATCCATAATTCTGTAATTTATCAAAGAAGAGATATACAAATTCAATATTTCAAAATACTTGAAATAACTTTTCACACTAATGTAGTTTATGAAACTTTAAGGGCTAATTTTGACTCTCTATTACATTGATTCATACATGAGTCATGTCTTGTTAGCTTGACAATTCTAAGACAACTGATAACAGATAACTGCTACCTATTAAATCCACTCGTATCTAAAAGAAAAACGTTGAACAATAAAATCTCATTGAAATCCTAAAGACCAATTTTATGTTCTTTGGAAATGAATGGTTTTGTCTGAAGCTATGGCACATGGACAGTAGCTGCTCTGCCATCAGGAATCAGTACATACAGAGTTCCCTGGGCTATATTTGGCCTCAGAATTTTAAACAACCCCAAAAATAAACTATTTGGTTAAAAGGTGCCAGATCCGAGACATCTAGCAAACTAATTACAGTACAAACTGAGAAAGTCGTACATATGTTGCCAGGTCTGGATCAAATTGCAGTTTGGTTTTACGAAGAGTATTCCACAGCATTGGCCCCATACTTGGTTTGCAGTTATTGTGAATCTGTGACCTAGTGCAATGTTCAAATTGACAAAAATATGTAGGGAAATCCTACAAATAAGAAGAGAAATTACAAACTGATATAATTAATATAATTCTTGAACATATTTTCAATTCATATATATTGAATTTCGCATCTTCTGTCTGTATATCAGCAGGGTTTTAGAAAGTGTTGCTGGTATGAAATCCAACTGTCCCATTTCTCACATATCTTGTGAGCCAGAGATGAAGGGCAACAGACAAACAGTGAATTCCTTTATTTCAATGAAGCATTTGTCATTGTGCCACACTGCAGACTGCTAATGAAATGTGAGTGTACAAGATTTCATAAGTAATAAAACCCAGTACATTGTAATTGTTGGCAAATGTTAATGAGTCAAGGATATCATCTGTTGTGACTCAAGGAAATGGTGTAGTGCTGCTGTTATTTTTTTATTTCCATGAATGTTCTGATGGACAGAGTAAGTAGCAGTCTGTAGCTATTTACTGATGAGGCTGTGGTGAAGGGAGAGTGCAGTTGCCGCGTCGGAGCGGCCGAGCGCATTGAGGCGCTATGCTGCGATGTGTGAGGCCTTTCCCCGTCGGGGATTCGAATCCCCTCTTGGGCATGGATGTTTGTCTCGTCTTTAGTATAAGGTAGTTCATAAGTAGTTTGTAAGTTTAGGAACTGATGACCCTGCAGTTAAGTCCCTTTAGCCTTACAAACATTTGAAAATGCAGTTGAATGACTACTTAGAAGTGGGATAACTTACAAGGAGACCACATGATTATAGGATTTTAGAATTTTTTGATACTTATATTGTGTGAAGTTCAGAACTCGAGTAACAGTCAGCCAGAGCCATTCAATGCAATTCTCAAAAATTATCGAGAAAATCGACTTTGAAGTTTTCCAAGTACATGTAAGTACCAATAATTAAAACAATTGCAGCATCTGCCGGTGTAGTTCAGGTGGTAGCATTGTTGCCTTACAACCATTGTTGAATCCTGCTTTGGCAGATTTTTCTTTTTCCATTGTGTGCAAATACTTACACAATTTTAATATCTAGTGATTATTTTTACAAAAAATGCACTTGTTTTGTATATTCATAATTTTCTGTATTTTATAAAAGATGGTATTAATGAAAAAACATGTTACATTATTTACAGTACTGGCAGCCTCGATAGCTACTAATGGCTTTCAAAGTAGCTAACCTACTTGACCATTGTTTTAGGTGACAACAAGTGTTCAGCTCATCTACATACACATAAACAACCACTGACACTACACATGGAGTACTTACATGTACTAGCAAAACTTCAAAGTCGATTTTCTTGATAATTTTTTAGAGTTGCATCGAATGGCTTTGGCTGATTGTTATTTGACTTTTGAACTTCACGTACCAAAAATATATTAAAAAAAAAAAAAAAAAAATCCAAAATCCGATACCCATGTGGTCTTCTTGTTAGACAAGATTACTGGTTTATATGAGGAACAGCACCTAAGTATGAATGTAGAACAGTGTTAATCAGTAGGAAAAACAATTCCATAATGTTTGAAAACAGTATTAGATGTGATCTGCTTGACAATCATGTTGATTAAAAATCTAGATGTAATGTGATCTGAAATGGAATGAGCACGTAAGTACAGTTGTGGGGAAGATGGATGGCTTGTGAGAATTTTGTAAATATGATTCATCTGTAAAGGAGTCTGCATATAGACTAGTTAAACCCAACATTGAGTATTTGGGATCCAACCAGAAGACACAGAAGCGGGTAGCTAAGCTGGTACTTGTAGGTTCAGTTAATTCGCAGGGGCTGTAGAGATGCTTCAGTAACTCAGTTGGGAATCCCTGGAGCCATTTCTTCACTTTGTGAAACACCTCACTTTCATCAAGATGCCCGTGAATGGCATCCTTCAATGGTCCAAACAAGTGGAAGTTGCAACAAATCAGAACAGTTCATTTATATATTTTCTGTGAGATTTGTGATCCACCTTTAGACACTGCAGGATCTATCTTGCACACACTTTTCAAGTATCCAAAAGTGCATCCACACTTTCTTGTGATGTGTGACAGTTGTGGAAGGTCAGCTCTACGGTTGAAAATCTTGGAGCTCTGCCAAACTGCATTCTGATGAACTCACCCTGTATGCCCAGTGAGTAACTGTACTCCTGTTGTCAGCAGATGGTCCATAGACTTTGCACAAATGTTTGTGGAAATTCCCCACAGTTTCTTTATCTGTATGTGAGAAATTCAGTGTTTGCACATTGCTTATATGTATATAAATTACAAAGATAATTTTGAAATGGTTATGTAGGTATGTTATCTGGCAGAAGAGCCATAAATATATCACACTCACTTAGGAAACTTCAAATATTTCTTATGTAACATTTTTGAATTTACATCATTGTGTAAGAAAAGATTGATGCACTACTTTCTGGCCAAACCTTGTAAGAAATGACATTCTTTGACAGTCCATAGAAATCTTATTTCCTCTATCAGAAAACTGTTTTCATTCACTTTGAATATTGCCCATGCTCCAACAACATACAAGAGTGCAGGATCTATTATTGTTGTTGTTGTTATCGACATCGTTTATTACTACTACTACTACAGATGTTCGCAATCTTATTTCAGGAGATCAAACAAGAAGTCGAGTCGGCAAGCAGTGACATTGAATCAGAAAGGTATTGTACATTTGTTTATATTTTTTCTTTTTCATTTTGTGTGTGGGCTGTTTGCAGCTACATGTTGTAAGTGGTGCAGCAGAAGCTAAGGCTACACACAAATTTTAAATGGAATATTGAGCAGTGTGTCTAACATTCACACACATGATATGTTTGGAAATGCTCAGCCATATTCTCCTACTTTTCGGGGGGGGGGGGGGGGGCTAGGAATTGAGCACTGGGGAACTTTCTCTTTACAGATGTAGACAGTTCGGAGGCCGGGGTGCAAGAGAGTGTCCGTTCTTAAGTCTGTAGCTTGGTCTCGGCACAGTGTGCCGCACGTGACCAACAGTCTGGTTCCTGGTTGGTGGCTGGGTTCTGCCGATTCTTTGAGGGTGGAATACCCTTGTCAGCAGAGCCAAGTCACAAGGAATGCCACACACATAGGTATGTGTGGGGAATGGCCCGCTGGCCATCCATGCTAAATGAAATACATATGAAAATTTAAAAATTCATTTTCCCATTCTTATGCACCCCAGCAGCAGCTGTCACCCTCATACAGTGGGAAAATTTATATAGGTTAGACCATCCAGACGGTACAGGAGAGATGGACTGAGCACAAATGCCAAACATACAACAATCAGCTGACAATATCTGCTGTGGCAGAACACTGCATCTCTGACGGGCATGTCAAGGACTATGAAGTCTCAAAGTTTTTCAAAATTCCAACACTTTCTTAACTGTATACTCAAAGAGGAGGTAGAAATGAGACTGCATAGCCAACTGATAAACAAAGACAGTAATGTACAGTTAAGCAGAGCTTGGGACCCAGCCTCGAGCATGATTAAAACACATTGGTGATTGAGGTGCATATCTGTCCCTGCCTTATCACTTGAAGAGGGCGAAAATGCTCTGGCCCATCAGCAGTGACCAACAATGCTCGGTTAACGGCTCCAGTACCCCTGAGGTAGCGCCTCCAGCTCAAGACGCCACTGCCCCTTCACTACCCACCTGCCCATGGATGCTGCAGCGGATGGCGAAGGGGTGGTAACAGATACAAGCCCGGCATACTGCAGAGACCCATCATTCTCCAGCAACCCCTGAAGATGGCAAGAAGTCAGCTTGCCGAAATATCGCGGCTTTTAGATGTTGGCAACCTGGCTAATTCTCGAGACATTTTCAAGGTTATTCAAAAACTGTTTCTCGAAATCACAGTAAGTCATTTTAGGTTCAGTGTTCTTATTAGCCCTGAGAAAGCTTCCCCATCTAAGAATTTTTTAACAAATTTAATTTCTAGGATGTCTGCACAAGATTGAAGAAAATCGTTGCAATGTAATTTTCCTTCTCCAGAGAAATGTTTTGTTGTCATATTTGTCTAAATGCGCTAAGTGGCTGTTCTGTTGTTGCTGTCGTGATTGGAACTACTTGGAGAAGCTTAATGCACTTCACTACTTCACATAACATTTCTCCAAATGCAGGTTTTGTGTAATGTTCTTTCTTACATCACGCATGTGTTTTTAAGACCAGTTGTTTTTTTAAATTAGCGATATTGGCTAACATAAGTGCAGTATCTCAGTATCTAGGTCATATTTGAAAATCTCTGTTAATTTTTCCAAATTTGTTTCACTTCTGTTTACTAAAAGCAAGTATTCTAGTTCAACTGCAATAACCTGTGTGAGTATATTTGAAGCAAAGCATTCAGTAATGCAAGATTGCATAGTTTCACAAACTTGAATGCACTTAGCTTTGTAGTATTACTTTGGGGTTTTCGTACTTCTTTGGTATACTTTGATTCCAAGGAAGTAAAGGATCATCACCTTCAAAGGTTTTTCTTTTAAACACAAGTCCCAAAAATATTCTAAACTATCAGCCTTCCATTCTATATACAAATCAAGCTGTCATATATTTTTTACAGATCAGTAACATGTAGATAAGGGCCTTGAATTTTTTCATTGCCATCCTCTACTGGTTTCACTGCATGGCAATAAAGTCGTAGAAAGAAATAAGCCTTGAATTGTAACATTGATTCAAGGTTACATTTATAACCTGCCCTCTGGTTTGACCTCTGCAGAAAATGTTTCAAAAAAACTCTAGAAGTTCTTCAAAGACTTTCAGTATTCTCAAGATACTAGAACCTTGCGTAGTCCCTCGAGTCTGGCTAAGGGGTCGTAGACTAGCTTTGTCGTTAGCGATCTCACAGCTTATGCTTCTGAAAAGTTCCACCCTATTGTTGGATTCCCTTATGGTGTTTATTAAGTCCTTGGCTAAAGTCATAATATCACTCATAGAAGTAAGATGGCAGAGACTATGTACAACTGCCAAGTTTAAATTGTGAGCAGTGCAGTGCACATAACGTGCTTTTGGTTGTATATTCAAAACTAACATTTTTAGTCCTTTTAAGTTACCTCTCATACTCTAGGCACCACATAGCACTGCCGTCTTTAGTTGTCTATTGACAAATCAAGATGCGCAAAAAGGTCTTTCGAAACACTAACAGAGTTTGTGATTCAGTTTTGGGGGTCTCATATAAGCCAAGAAAGTCTTCGTTGATGATTAAGGAATCGTCAACACTATGAATACAAAATGAAACTTCTTTGTGAATTGAAGAATCACTTGTTTCGCCAAGCATAGTAGAAAAATGTCCAGTCTACTTAATTGAAGCCAATACTTTTATCAACACAGACTTTCTTAGTAGATCAGTGATCTCTTGAATATCGTTGGACGTCCACTTATACCCCAAACGCCCTAGCCAATCTTTAAACTCAGGTACGTCATCTTTTGTACTTCCAACAATTGAAAAAAAAAATTGAGTTTACATCTGTGTGCCCTCTGATTGCTAGTTCTTGTCGGTATAGAAATTGCACGGTGATTGTCCCAAAAGTGAAATGGCTTTTCTTCATATCTCTGTCTAACTGTTCATTCAATTGGAAGGCCACACTTTGGTTAGTGATAGACTTCAGTTTCAGAACACCTTTATGTGTAAACATTTTTTCATGAAGAGTGATTTTTTCCAAAGTCTTTTTCCATTTAGAAAACCACGTGGAAGTGATTGCATCTTCTTTTTGTTGAAGAAAATTGTAATAGATTTTTACCATCTGCCTAATTGTAGGTTTTGCAAGAAACTTTTTCGGTAAATGCTTCATATTCTATCCATGTGTAGTTGATCAACCAAGACTTCTGAAATGATCGTCCCTTACCTGTCGGCTCTGAATGGATATCACCTGAAGACTACAAAGCAATTGATGACACAATAATTGTCGGAGGTGAAATTGCCGTTCATCAACTTCCAAGTGCACAATTTTGGTAACAAATTGTAATATTTCGGCCAGGGACACTTTTGTTTGATGACTTTGCTGATGGAGGCATTCGCGAGTGCCATGCCGGTCTCCAGTCTGGAGTGTCATGCGGGCCTGGGGAGCTGGACGAAGCCAGTGGGAGGCACCCCAACTTTCACCTTCACCACCAGTCACCGCCCCGCATTCCTCCCCTCCCCCTACCCCCCCCCTCTGCAGGTTCGGGGGTAAGAATAGGTCCGCGGTATTCCTGCCGGTCGTAAGAGGTGACTAAAAGGAGTCTTTACACGTTTTGGCCCTATCTATGTTCCCCTATGTGGGTTTGACCCTCCATTTTCAGAATTGTTCTGAGGAGCGAACCATTTGGTCAAGGACGCCTTATGTGGTGCAAAATGCATTTCTCATGCCATGACATCTTACACACCCATCATGGAATGGACTTACAACTGCAGCTTCTATTCAGTCATTGAACAGGCCATTTCTTTTCCATGCAAGACACGTCCTTGTGCACTGATATCATGGCACCCTTATTTATGTTGGTTCATACAGCCTCGAAAAGCCAGCACGGTAGCCAGTCAGTTGTGGTGGGGTCGTCATGTACCCTCTTGGCTGTAGCCCCCTGACAACAAAGGGATCGCTCTACCGATGCCAGAGCTGAATACTCCTCATGCAAGCCAAGGAGTAGATGCTTGTCTCTGTGAGGCATCAGGACTCCCGACAAGTCATCCCGCCAGGTGACGTTTGCTGTGGCTGGGTGGCGCCCGTGACGAGAGCCCCTGATCGGAGTGGGTGACATCAGGGCAGATGACCCGCAATGAAGAGTTCAAAGTTGGGTTAAGTTGGTGGATGTACAACCCCTATTTCAAAGAGAGGAAGGTTTAATGCTTCAGTGTATGACCCCACATTGTTCCCCTCACTGACCACGCCTTGGGAGGAATAATGGACCACAAAACAGGATAAACAATATGATCCAAGATATCACGTTTGTAGCAGGACTGATGGGGACTCTTTCTTGGCGACCAAGCCTCAGTTCTTTGTAGACCATCTGGAGGACAAGTTTAGGAAAGTGGAGTCACTATAAAAAATGCACAACTGTTCTGTTTTAATCCACATGGTATCCCCTGCCCAGTCACGGGCACTACTCGCCTGTGACAAACTGGGTGACGTTGCAGTGACCATTACTCCCCATAATTCTTTGAATATGGTGTAATTTGTTGCACTAGACCGACTACGAGCTAAGGGCGAACCTTGAATGACGAGAAGTTCATTTTATTCAGTGCGTCCATAGGGGTCCAAAGGATAATAGGGTTGCTACTGGTGCCTTCTTCTTGGCCTTTGAGAGTGATACATTGACCGAAAAGTTCAAGGTAATGGTGTACCACTGCGATGTGGGGCCTTGTATTGCCCCCCCCCCCCCTCCTCTCCCGTGAGGTGCTTTCAATGCTGGAAGTTCGGCCACATGTCTTCTCGTTGTAATTCCAGTACTACATGTAGGGACTGCGGGCGTCCAGCACATCCGGGCGCCCCATGTACACTGCCTCCCATCTCCATCAATTATGGTCAGAACCATCCTCACTGCTCATTGGAATGTTCCACTCTTCAACGGGAGCGGAAAATAATAGAATATAAGACCCTGGACCGTATACCATTTACTGAGACAAAGAAAAAATTTGTATGGCTACACCCTGTCACCGTGAACAACTCTTTCGCAGCATTAATGTCATCACCACTCTCCTTGGTGGTGACAGTATTTCCTACTCCATCTCTTTCTGTGGGCCCCCAGGGCTGCCAACCTAAGCCTGTCCCCACGGTGGTTGGGGTTTCTCTTCCTTCTACTGCTCCCAAGGCGGGAGCTTTGAGGGCAGCTACCACTACTTACCTGGAGAAAGACCAACCTTCTCTGGCTTCCCTTGTATGGTAGGGGTCTCTTGGGACACTCCCTTCTGCCAGTGTCGATATTGACACTAATCAGCAGCAGGCGCTCCCACAGACTGCTGGTTGCAGGGCTTCGCGTTCTTCCTCAGTCCCTGCGGCTGAGTCTGAGAAGCCCCCACCACCGGCGAAACCCTCAAGGGAAAAAAGGGGTCGACTCAGACTGAAAAACTCAGATAAGACAACGGGTACCCTAGTGGCTTCTACGCCACACCTCCCCTCCACCTCCGCTTCTGAGGAGTAGGTGGAGATCCTTGCATCTGTTGAGGACCTCACTCTCGGGGACGCCTCTGAAATAATGGATACAGAAGTTGACAAGCCTCCATCGGTGGATGCATGGGATGCTGAGGTATGACCCGCCGTCTTGTCTCATTCATGTCTTCCCAGCACTCGAGCAACTTCATCATCCAGTGGAATTGCGGCAGTTTCTTCCCCCACCTGGCTGAGCTAAGGCAACTTTTGAGCATGACACCTGCTTTTCTGGTCTTCGATGCCCAGCTGACAAGGCTCCCCCACATACATCAGCTGAAACAGGAGTGCTGGCGCCATCTGAATGTTTTTCGCCATTTGGGCCATACCACCTGGAGTGCTGATCGCTGCACACTGTTGCAACTATACAAAGGATGGTACAGTTGCGGCTTGGCTTTCGGTGCCTCGCATATGGTTCAACATCACCTTCAGCATTGCGCTTGCTGGACCCTGTTTAACATTGTGGGATTCGCATTGCGAATGGGGCCTTCTGCACCAGCCTTGTGAGCATTTTTGTTGTGGAGGATGGGGTCCCACCTTTGCAGATCCGCCGCCAACAGCTGCTTGCAGTTTATGCTGCCTAAGTGCACAGCTCACCAGGCCACCCGAACTACCATTTACTCTTTCCCGACATGGTCATCCGTCGCCAACAACGGCGACCCTGACGAAGTCATACAATTGCCTTTCGCATCCAGGCTCTTCTGTTGGAACTTGGGTCTTTTCCTCTTCCTTCTCCTTATCGGATCAGCGCACGTACACTCCCTTGGTGCATGCCGAGGCTGTGTACTCGACTGGACTTGGCCCAGGTCCTAAAGGCTCAGTTCCTCTAGAGGCACTTTGTTATCAGTTACTCACTGCTGTCGCTGAGTTTACCGGATATGACCTGGTCTACACTGATGGTTCAATGTTAGGGGGCCATGTTGGCTTTCCATACCTTCATAGCAGCCATATCGAATGGCACTCTCTGCCTGAGGGCTTCAGTGTCTATACTGCCGAGCTGGTGGCCATTTACCGAGCTCTCAAGCATATTCGTTTTGGCTCAGATGGGTCTTTTTTTATCTGCAGTGACTCCCTGAGCAGCCTGCGAGCTCTGGAGCAGTGCTACCCGTGGTGTCCCCTGCTGTTGGCCATACAGGAGACCCTTTCTGCTCTTGACCGATCCAGTCGATCAGTAGTGTTCATCTGGTCTCCGGTTCATATTGGCATCCCAGGCAATGAACAAGCAGACAGCCTTGTGAAACAGGCTGTTAATGAGTCCTTTCTGGAGGTCTCCCAGCTTCTGATCTTCAGGCTGTGTTGCGCCATCATGCTTATGAGGTTTGGGACACTGAGTGGCATACCCTGACCGTGCCCAACGAAATTCGGGCTCTGAAGGAGACTACGGTTGTGTGGCATTCCTCCATGCGGGTATCCCGCTGGGACTCTGTAGTCCTGTGTCAGCTCTTCATTGGCCATACTTGGCTGACACAGGGCCACCTTCTTCATGGCGAGAACCCGTCCAAGTGTCTCTGTGGTGCTCGCCTGACGGTAGCCCACATGTTAATGGACTGCCCTGTTTTAGCCACCCTGCAGTGGAGTTTTAATTTTCCTGCACTTTTTTCCCTATGTTTTAAGTGACGATGTCAAAATGGCAGATGAAGTTTTATGTTTTATTCAAGACAGTGGTATTTAAAGCTTTTCTTAACTACTCTGTCTGTGTTCTTCTTGTCTCATGTCCTGGGAATGGAGGTTTCAAAGTGTTGCTGTATGGTTGACTTTTCCTCCTTTTAGTCTCAGCTTGTCAACAACAGAAATCGGCTTATGCGTTCCATTTCTTGCCATTGCTCGGTGTTTTTGTGTGATTGTCACATTTTGTGATTTCTCTTGATGATTTTATTATTCTTTTTCTGTCTCGGGGGGGGGGGGGGGGATATTCTTCCCCTTTCCTGTTTTAAACTCTGGGCTCTTTTACACATTCATGCCTCTTCATGTGACGCCCAGTGATGGAATGGGCGACTGATGATCTCTGCAGTTTCGTCCCCCTAAAACATCCAAACACCAGTCATCCAACCACATTCTTCCACCCCAGTCTGACATACAGAGAAATGGCGACAACGGACGCAGGGAATGGGCACAATAGGGCAGAGAAAGCCCTTATCTGCAGAAACCAGAGGAGACCTTTGCAAAAAAAAAAAAAAAAAAAAAAAAAAAAAAACTATGGTATTGCAGATAAACCATGGACCTCTGCAGATGGGAAGAAGACAGCCAAACCCCTGCAGTGCACACGTGCGTGAGTGGGAAAGAGAGCTGGGCTTGCAGTATAGATAAAGTGGTTCCTCCAAACAATGTTTCTGGCCAGGGAGAATGTCCCTGATAAATGGCATACCAGACAGGCATGACACAGCTGCCACAATGAACTGATTTTTTCTTCCGAAACAAGAATGCAGAAGATAAAGACAAAATGCTTGAAATGTGGGAAAGACGCCAGTTCAAGACTCTCATCTCGGCCCATAGAAAATTTCCATCGGCGACTGAGATGCGTTGTGAAAACGGCAACCAACCAATCACAGAGCCAAAGAGAGACAAAATTCAAGGAGAAGCTGTAGCTGGAGAGCTAAGGGACTTGATGAGAAACCACCGAAGTGGAGAATTGGTCTGTCACCGGAGAAAAGAGAAAACATGCAGGCAGCTCTCGCCTTGGCAGACGCAGGACTTTGACGCCTTCGCTCAGGAGTCGTGCCTTGCCACACATCCGCAGAGCTGGTGAGCGCAGAACAGTCATCTGTTCTGCTGCCGCAAGCACCGATACCCAGACACACTGCACCGTGCCGATCCATCGCCTGACGCTCACGAGAAGTCAATGTTGGTGAGATAGGAAATTATCTCCCCGTTCATATGAGTCATGTCCATGCACAGTCAAATTGGCTCTTAGAGATTATTGTTATCAAATCTTTTAATAAATAAAACTAAATTACATGTGGTAACCCTCCGTATAAACTGTTATGTTCTCAAATCAATCCCTTGAATCAAATGTCCGTACCAGCCTAATTCCATAATTACTCATTATATTTTATTTAATATTACTGCAGTGTGGGAGTTATTCAGGGAGAGGTTTGATTTACCACAAAATTTACCCATTGCAAACTTAACTGACAATACACTAAAAGATTAAAGTAAACGAATAAAATATAGTCATATAAATAGTCCACTAGACACAAAAAGTCGGAACACTAAACACGTCTGCAGCATACTCAACGAAACTAGCAACACTGAATGACTGCGACAGCAGTGCGGGTTTTACATATCTGTGTCATTGTAATGTCTCGAAGCGTCAAGGCGATGTGAGGTGGAGGGTTCCAGTACAGGCGCTTCTGCTGCAGTTCTTTTGATGTTGCCGTGGTCGCAATGCTGGCCCGCCGGCGCCAGACTTTAGCCAAAGCGTAACGTATAGAAGTAGAAAATGTGATCTCTTTTCTCTGATGACACAGGCTGAATAGGGATAGTAAGGGAATCTCCCACTACGCATCACTGTGATTGTTTTGCGCGTTGTTGTGTTATAGATGGCGTCATATAAGCAGGTGCTTCTGTGCATAGAGGCAGAGCAATAGGGGAAGTGTGAAGGCGAGGGAGCTACGGCGAAGCGCCAACAATTTTGTCTGTGGGAGAAACATTGCGCAACTCGCAGCCAGCCACGCGCCTACAGGATGAACATTATTGGCTGTCAGTATGGTAATGGAGGGGATGTGCAGAACTACTGAAAACTGAGCCACCTTTGTATGTGACACCGACTATAATCTTTATAAACACTCAGTCGTGTGCTTCGTTGCTGATTTATGGATATTTCGGGTTTTACATGAGGAATTATACAGTGCTACAGATTCTTTGTGTGTTCAATATTTAATCAAACTGAAAGACAGGAATGCCAAGCAAATATTTAGATTGAAAGGAATAGTAGAATGGCAACATCCTAGATTGAAGTGACAATGCCTTCGCGTTTTGTGTCTGGTTACAAGTCAGGATATAGAAGTTGCAAGGATCTAAGATGCATTTTCACATTGCCAAAAGATTTAGAAAGTTTTATCAAATGGAAAAAAAGTTATCCAAAAACAAGACAAGATGCTATCGAACTCGTACATTTGTGATGCTCACTTTATTGAAAATTTCCTATTAGCTAGGTAGAAACTGACAAATTCATTATTTGTGGAAATGAAGTACAACTTCCCAGAATGTATTGGCACCTGTAACCAAATTTAGTTCCTCACATTTTCCTGAAATTGCCCAGATATTTGTCTATCCAATTAAAGCTATGAAAATATCCTACAGACAGTAAAACTGCTTGAAAACAAATTTGTGACAGTGATACCACTTCTGATCTAAATAGAACTTAGTTGTTTGTTAGGTCTACATTTCTTGATCCACTTGAAGCAAAGCGCAAGTAAACATTAAAAAGTATCTTGGCCAGGACAAACAATAAACTCAAATCAGAGAAGGCCAGAGTAATTGTGCTGCCGTAGGCTCACTACAGTCACCTCTGGACAAGCAGAATTATACAGGTAGCTATGCAATCTTACTTGACTACTGGCTATGAAAATCTAAATCCTGACTCAAGTGCTGGAAAGTAGTTGTTGAAAACACAATTTTAGGAGAGGATTAAAGATCGACAACATTTTGTAATATCTATTATAGAACTGAAAACTTTTCACTCTAGTTTATTTGCAAAATTACTAAAAGTGTGTTCGTAGTAGAATTCATGATAATTATCTAGTTGGTCTGCTGCAGGAATACAAAGTGACACGGCAAGAATAAATATTAGTGTTGTCGTATAACATTTAATGATTCAGTTTTTTTCCTTTCCTTGCCACTTTAATATAATTACTGTGTTTGAAGTCATGCAGTTATTCACTACTATGTTCTCCTGTTTCCATCCCAGAACAAGTTTTTAAAAAGTAATTATCGGCATTGTGATTGCACTTAAATAATCTAGTTTACACATGTTCCCACAACATAGGAGACAATATGTGAATCACGACTTCATAACACGCAAAATAGAGATACGAATGCAAAAGTGCAACTTCACTACGTGGGAGTGTAGCGCGTGAAACGGAGCTGGCACTGCCAAGTGGCGAAATGGGTGTACTCGACAAGTGATCACACTTTCTAATTCTATTCGTTATGGCCAAAGGTTCACGCACCAGGACAAATTCTAAGTGTGCCTGCAGCACTGTAATACTATAATGATTCACACAACTCGTTTTCAGTTAACTTGCTTACTACCGTAATAGTTATTTATTTTAACTGATTACTGAATGTATTTTGAAAAGTAACTATCATCAAACAATGAAAAAAATGTACCTACATAATTTGGTGATTTTACAAAGCATAATGTAACTAATAATTTCTTAAATTATTGGGGGAACTCCTCCCCTCCACCCAAACTAATTTCTGAGGGGGCTCAGGCCCCATGAAGTTAGCTAGTGCCTGTGCTGGTATTCCTCCTGCTGACTGTATGAGTGATTCTTGGCAACATCGCAAGATGTGTGGCAACTTTGTGACCGTAAAGTTACTTCCATGTTGACAACTAATCTGGTAAGATCATTTTGGTTTTAGTGACATTTTCATCGTATAATCTGAATAATTTTCACTTACGGCTTGACATATGTTTAGTAATTCATGTTTATGACCCCAGGAAAGATGTTCCATTTCCAAATTGCTAATAATCTCATCTTCAGCATTGGTATTTATCTGTTATAGTAAGTATTTGGGCAATAGAGGAGGACTATAACAATAGCTCTTTGCTGGCCGTTAGGTAGGATGCAAATGAATAAAACAAATGTGGTTTCAGCTTGTCCTTCTCCTTTCGGTGGGAAAATGTTTTAACTGTTCTGTAAAAAGTCATAAATATCTGTACTGAATGTCAGTAGTGAAACCTTCATAAAACTTCTGTATTAAATGTAATAGAGCTATTTGAAGTTTTTTTTTCCTTTATGTGAAACAGTCCAACAATGATCATGTTATAAATCATTTTATAGCTTTATAAACCAACTGAATCAGAGTTAAATTTGTTATCAAACCTTTACTGAAGATAGTTTTCGTATGGAAAGTATTATCTTGATGGTTCGATTAGGCGATGGAAAGGAAAACATTTGATCACTTGGTCAGAAGTGTAATAAGGATGTATATGTAAATAGATTTCTTGAGGGTTGTGTTTATATTACAGCCAAAGCCTGAAGAGCCATCAGATCTCAAATTGGCCAGCCATTTCGCACTTTGGCCAAGTGGATTGCAACATTGTATCACATTTAACATTTCATAACTTGATACTCCACTTCCATGAACCACAGACATTGCCGAGGTGGGGTGGCTTGCATGTCTCAACCATACAGATAGCCGTACCGTAGGTGCAACCACATCGGAGGGGTATCTGCGTAGAAGCCAGACAAGCATATGGTGACTGAATAGGGGCAGCAGCCTTTTCAGTAGTTACAGGGGCAACAGTCTGGATGATTGACTGAGCTGGCCTTGTAACATCAGCTAATGTGGCTTTGCCACACAGTTACTGCTAATGGCTGAAAGCAAGGGGAAACTACAGCCCCTACTTTTCCTCAGGACATGCAGCTCTACTGTATGAATATATGATGACGGCATCCTATTGGGTAAAATATTCCGGAGGTAAAATAGTCCCCCATTCGGATACTATACTGAGAGATGAATTTTACAGAGCACTGAAAGACCTAAGGCCCCTGGAGTAGATGATATTCCCTCAGAGCTACTGAAGTCTCTGGGAGAACCAGCCATGACAAATCTGTTTCACCTGCTATGTAAGATGTATGACCTTGGCGAAGTACTGTCAGACTTCAAGAAAAATGTAAGAATCCTCATTCCAAAGAAAGCAGGCGCAGACAGGTGTGAAAACTACGTAACCACCAGTTTAATAAGTCATGGTTGCAAAATATTTACACAAATTATTTACAGAAGGATGGAAAAGCTGGTAAAAGCCAACCCCGGGGAAGATCAGTTTGGGTTCAGGATAAATGTAGGAACATGGGAGGCAATACTCATTTTACGGCTTATCCTAGAAGATAGATTAATAAAAGGCAAACCTACATATCTAGCTTTTGTAGATTTGGAGAAGGCTTTTGACAATGTTGATTGGAATAAACTCTTTCAAGTTCTGAAGCAAGAAGGAGTGTAAGGTTATTTACAACTTGTATAAAAACCAGACAGCAGTTGTCAGAGTTGAAAGTCATGAAAGGGATGCAGTGGTTGGGAAGGGAGTAAGACAGGGTTGCAGCCTTTCTCCAATCTTATTCAATTTGTACATTGAGCAAGCTATGAAGGAAAGCAAGGAGAAATTTGGAGAAGGAATTAAAGTTCAGGGTGAAGAATTAAAAACATAACGTTTTGCCGACGACCATAGTAATTCTGTCAGAGACAGCAAAGGACCTGGAAGAGCAGTTGAAGGGAATGGACAGTTTGCTGAAAGGTGTATATAAGATGAATATTAACAAGAGTAAAACTAGGGTAATGAAGTGCAGTCTAATAAAATCAGGTGATGCTGAAGGAATTGGATTAGGTAATGAAACAATAAAGGAGGTAGATGAGTTTTGTTACTTGGGCAGTAAAATAACAAATGATGATCACAGTACAGAGGATATAAAATGCAGAATGGCAATGGGTAGAAAAGTGTTATTGAAAAAGAGAAATTTGTTAACATTTAATGTTGATTTGAGCCTAAGGAAGTCCTTTCTGAAAGCATTTGTGTGGAGTGTTGCCTTGTATGGGAGTGAAACCTGAACGATAAACAGTGCGGACAGGAAGAGAATAGAGGCTTTTGAAATGTGGTGCTACAGATTGAATGCTGAAGATTAGGTGGGTAGATCGCATAACTAATGAAGAGGTACTGAAAGAATTGGTGAGAAAAGGAATTTTTGGCATACCTTGACTAAAAGAAGGGATCGCTTGGTAGGACACATTCTTAGACATCGAGGAATCGTAAATTTAGCATTGGAGGGAAGTGTGTGGGGTAAAAATCGCAGAGGGAGACCAAGAGACGCATATAGTAAGCAGATTCAAATGGATGTGGGTCATAGCTGCCAACTATTACGGATTGTCCGTAATTGTTACGGATTTATCGTCATATTTACGGAGTTACGGGAAGTTCGTGAAAAATTACGGAAACTAGACATTGTACGATCTGATGTGTTTTAAGAAAATCGGAGTAGTTACTATCTACATTTTGGTAATAGCCGATAAAAGTTTTATATAAATAATTTATTTCATTCCTGAGTATGTAGCAAAGGTGTAGGAAATGTTAAAGATAGCATTTCCGTTGGAACAAATATGGATCAAATCCCGCCTATAATCTCCTACACACCTACCAAACGCACGCTCACACACCCAAGATCTATGTAAATTCTATGGTCTATAATGAGTATAATGTCTTTGGTTCAAGCTTAACAGCTCACGTGTTTTACCGGGTGGCGGAAGTGAGCCAGTTCGTTTCCGAAGAGAAGAACTTTTACTGGCTTTTCTCGCGGGTACATGTTTTCATAGCAGTCTTGTGCAGCTAGAATGAAATATGAGCAATGAGCCATTTGTGATACCTCTGTTCAGTGGTTTCATTCGTCGTTTAAAATCCAAAACCATTTTGTGTCTCCTTAGCTGCTAAGGATTTTATATTTAAAAAATGCAAGGAATTTCACCCTTTTCTGTTCCTTCGGCAACTGTTAACTTTCCGTAAAGACAGTTAATTGAAACTTACAGGAATATTTCTAAGCCACTCACGGTATTTACACAAATGTTTAAGGTTCTTCCACCTAACCTCAGTCTTTTGAAACAGAATAGTTTCTACACGGTTCGTGGCAGATATTTGTGAATACAGTATCATGCTTAAATTTTTTAAATACTCTTGGGACACGGCCGTAGCCCCACGTCCTCTTTGGTCTTGCGCATCATTACGGACAGCCAATTGTAAAGGTTGGCAGTTATGGTGGGTTGACATTCCTATGAGGAGATGAAAAGGCTTGCTCAGGATAGAGTAGGGTGGAGAGCTGCATCAAACCAGTCTCCGGACTGAAGACCATAACAAAAACAGGAGCATTCTGTTTTAATTCTCCTACCTCAGACTTTATCGTAGTTAGCTTGACACCTTTCCATATACACTTTTAAATTATCTTGAAAGGAGCCAAGCTTTTCATCTTGTTCTTGTAACCTAACATTTATTTCACTTTAGCTGTTAGCCAGTTTTCAAAGAATATTGTTTCTAGCAGTTACCTTTTAGTGCGTCTTTTTGCAATGGTACCTTTATGTCGGAGATCTATTGAGCACTACGCCCAAGTAAGGTGGTCTGTTGGTATGTTCCAGTGTGGTATTATTCCAAGAGACATTACGTTTACAATTAGCTTGCCAGAATCTAAGATGAAAGGCGCTGACTTGTGTCTTGGATGGGTTTGACTTAAGAGTGTTTTTGTTTTAGTACTCTGACATTTATCTAAGGGCTGTCTACAGGTTCTGTTCTACATCCTCAAAGGTCCTCCCCTGTGCTGTAATTGCCAGGGCATCTGCATGTAGGAAATGTTTTGTATCCATATTTAGAAACTCCCGTACACTATTAATGTAATTTTTCTTTCTGAACCAATCCGCATGTGATCGTGGATACCTCACTGAGTTAGGTCAACAATGACGGCATGTGTCAAGTAGACAAAATATTTTTATAGACCAACTGGCTACCATATTCAGGTGAGTACGTCAAATGCATTTACTCGCCGGCGAGTAAGTGTATTTAGGGTACTCACCTGAAAATGGAAGGTATTTGCTCTGTTGAAATTGTGTGTTTAGCTGACAAGGTTATTTGCCAGCAGACCTGAGAAGAATATTATCAGCCATTACATCAGGAAAGTCTACGCAACAATAATTGATGACATGCATTGGGTTTGAGTCCCAGACAGCACTGATTGCGCTTCCTCTACCAGAATATATGCACCTTGCTCTACTTGTTAAGAAGTGTTAAGCATTTTATATACGTTCGTAGTTCTCAGCTCAAATTCACTTTTATTATCATCTCATATTCTAATATATTGAACACCTAATTTTGCTTAGGTAATAATTCTTCACCACAATTTTCCTTCGTGGCTTTTCAAAATTGTGAATTGTACAATATTACATAACTTTAGAGGATACCTATGAGTAAATACAAGTTTCATGAGATTACCTGTGCACTGCTGAAGTAATCATAATTGCCAGTCATTCAGCCTTGTAAGCATTAGAGGTGGAAATTTCAAAATTTTACATGTCTTTGTGTGTAGTCACTAGACCGCAGATCTTAGGCAAAAAATCTATTTTGTTCCTGAGTTTCTATTTGCATAAAAATTTGTACTTTGGCATTTCATGACCAATTACAATTAATAGCATTAATTCTATAGGACCTAAAAAGCCTATTTTGACGTTGGTGCCTATTGTTGCCTATTTTGGCTTTAATATCCTAAAAAGTGCCTATTTCGTCATATAAGTTTTTCCACACTATACGACAGATGGAAAAAAGTATTTTCTGCCCAGCGTGCAGCAAGGTGGCTAGTTGATATGCGCTCATACTTCGTATCTGCCTAACACTTCGGGCTTTTTTATTTTTTTATATTGCTATCCCTGTTAATACGAATACTATTTATAGGTGTTTTATTATTCATATGAAAAAAAATAGATCACGGATCTTTAGGCTAAAACCTATTTTTTCCTAAGCTCCAATTTGCATATAAGTTGGTACTTATGCGGATTAAAAAATAACAATGTTAATCGTAGATGCCCTCTATAGCTAAATTACTGCCCTTCGCGCATTTTCTTGCTGCTGTCTACAGGGAATCCTACCAAACTGCTCTGTTTTGTGAAAGGTATTATACGTGAATTTTCCGGATTGAAAAATAATTTGCCAGTAGTGAGATGTTTTCATCTGAAGCACTGGTAGATTCCATTCGCTTGTTAAGAAGGGGCGGCCGTCTGTCAGGTGCCATATGTCCAGCAACGAGTACGGTACTACCCCTACTGCTCCCATGCACCACAGGGAAAAAAAAAAAAAAAAGAAACTTTTCCCCCAGCTAGAACAAATCAGTACATTGTGTAGTGACCGCCTTGTTAAGTGTTACTGACGTTCTAAGTGCAAAATAAATTCTAGTTTCTGTGTGAGAATACTACGCCATGCCGAAAACAGCTAGTTCAAAGTCTACTCATATAAGGCATTGGCTGCAAGATTTTCTGCATTATAAAACAGATGAGAAAATTATTTTCTGCCAAACATGCAACAAGGAGGTTAGTTGGTGTTTTTCTTAGACTTCTTATTTTCCTGTCACTTAGGATTCTTTTTTATTGCTATCCTTTAGTAATATGATATACTCTTTATATGCGATTCTAAACTATATTTTTACTTTTCTCTCGTATTAGGTTTCAAGTGTTAAGAAATCTCACTTAACTCAGCATGCAGATGGAATCGCAAATAAAGCTCACATAGAACGAAAGTAAAAATTGAAGCAAACTCTTTTAACCAATAAATCTGGTGAATTCTCTGAAAACAACAAGTTCTGCAGTGATTTCTGTCATGCATTTGTGGCAGAAAACATCCCCTTTCGGAAACTAGAAAACTCTATTTTCCGAAGCTTTCTTGAGAAGTACTGCCATCAGACTATTCCCGCAGAGTCCACTTTATGGAAGAATTATGTGGATTCAGCTTACAGTGCTGCAATCCGAGATGATGTTGGAGAATCTTGTATATGGATTTCTGTCGATGAAACTACTGACAGTCTTGGCCGTTACATTGCAAACCTGATTATTGGCAAGCCAGATCCAGATGCTCCATCCAGGGCTCATTTGATTTACTCAAAACAGCTTGCAAAAACTAACCAACAAACAATAACACAGTTTGTGAACAGTGGGCTTAAGGTGCTATACCCAAATGGAGTGGATGAGAATAAGGTGCTTCTGGCTATTACTGATGCTGCTGCATACATGATAGCAGCGTTTCAACTATTAAAAGTATTCTACCCATTGATGCCGCACATAATGTTTCTTGCATGGGATCAATTGCATAGCAGAGCAAGTAAGGTTACAATTTCCTAAAGTAAATAAAGTAATATCTATGGTGAAGAAAACTTTTGTCAAGGCACCATCAAGAATACATGCATTCAAAGAACAGCTTCCAGATGTCCCACTGCTGCCAGAGACTGTTGTCGCCCACTGGGGCACGTGGCTGATAGCAGCAGAGTACTATAGTATGCATCTCTCAGCTGTCCAGAATGTGGTTGAAAATAAACCGGAGGATGCTACATCCGTAACTGCAGCAATAGAGTTACGCAAAGATTCTTCTTTAAAATGGAACTTATCATACATTAGGGCCCACTACACATTTATGGCAAGAACAATTTCACAATTAGATGGCTCAGGGAGACCTATCTACGACAATATTTCTTTGCTTGAAGAAGTCAAAATGAAAATTAATGAAGCGCCAGGTGAAGTAGGGGAAAAAGTACGGGCAAAAATGCAAACAGTTTTGCAGAAGAATACTGGCCTGAAAGAGTTGTGTGCAGCTGCCGACATATTTAGTGGAAAATCCAGCACTCCTGACTGCAGCATTACCGTCCAACATGTGCCGAAAATGAAGTACGTCTCTGTCACATCTGTTGATGTAGAACGTTCTTTTTCAGACAGACAAGTGCCGCAGTTTTCACTAGCAAATCCTAGAAAAGATTTTGGTTATTTATTCTGAAGCCAACTATGGTTAGAATATGTGAAACTACAATTGCCACATCGTTTTTATGGAGACCTTTATCTTGCAGGAACTCAACAATATTTGGAGTTATGTTCAACATTAATGTTGTAGATTGCTGTGCTCTGTAACTGTGTAAATATTCATTCTCCTAGTTTTAATGACTAATAAGATGTTCATACTGTCAACACTGTATTTTAATTTATTTTTATTTTCTCTGCATCATTTTTATTAGAGCCTGTTTTAGGTTTTATATAGCGTAAATGAACTACTGAAGGAGCCTATTTTAAGTGTCTAAAACACACTTTTTTACAACTAAAAATCCGTGGTCTAGTAGTCACTCTCGATGAGACAAGCAAATTTTGTTTGCTTAAAAGAACATGGGGGGGGGGGGGGCAACACCTGGTGATATCAGTTAATGAGTGTGATAAGACATTAGACATATCACTTATTGTAGTAATTGTGATTTGCAAGTGTTAAAGCCTGCCTTATATATTTTATTTATTTACTTACTTATTTACTGATATTTATCATGTTCAGTTGAACAGAATGTAAAGAGTGAGTCATAAGGAAACCTTACAGTTTTTCCTTGAATATGTGGATCACTAGTAATCTTTTTGAATTCTTGTGGTAACTTATTAAAAATCGATGAGGCAGAATACTGTGCACTTCTGGCCATAGGTGTGATCCAAATGCATATTCAGTTTGTCTAGTATTAATTGAGTGAAAGCTACTAAGTCTTGGTAATAACTTAATAGTATTTACAACAAAAGACATTAGAGAAAATATGTACTGAGAGGCCAATGTCAGAATTTTCAGGCTACTAAACAGGGGTCTAAAAGAGGTAACCAAATATACCCCTCATATTGCTCAAACGGCCCATTTCTGCACAATAAATACCCTTTTTGAATCTGAGGAGTTATGCCAACAGATAATACCATCATAAACAAATGAAAATAAGTAAAGTAGACTACTTTTCGTGTTGAACTATTTCCAGAAACTGTTCAAATGTTAAGTACAGCAGTTAGTTTTTGAACAACATTCTGAACACTGCCTTTCCATGACAGCTTACTGTGTCTGAATACCTAGTATTCTGAACTGTTAAGTTTCACTTATCGTTTGCCCATTGTATATAATAGAAATGTTAATTTTTGTTGAATTGTTTGTTAGAAACTGTCAAAACTGAGTCACCTGTGATTTAGCATCCATTTATTTTCGACAAGACTAGTTTATATAACTGCATTATTTGATACAGCATCAACTTAACTGACAACCTCCTTCACTGCTGAGCTAGTGTCATTAGCAAATATCTTATAATTATGTGTTATACTAGAAGGCATATCATTTATGTAAATGAGAAACAACATGGACTCCAGAAAAGGAGTCTAGTTGCAGCTGCCGGCAATAATAGCTGTGTAATTTCATTGTTCTGCATTGTCATTAGTAGTCTTTTTCTTAAATTTTGTTAGTGGTACTGTTTTCTTGCGAGCTTCATTCTCGCATATTCGGTAAATACTGTTGGGTAGAAGGTTTTTCTTTTCTCTTTTTTTTTCTCCATAGAAAGTCAGAAACAATTAGTTCCAGTTTGCTGCTTGCCGCCGCTTGTGCGAGTCCTCAAGTACACTAATTTAAGTAATTCAACTTTTCTATATGTTTTAGTAGTAGTCAATTCTTATATTTCAGTTGTGTCTTTGTCTTAAAAAGCTTTATTCTTGCATAGTGTTGCATATTGTTCTGTAGTCGTTAGTCTGTTGGTTTGAACAGTGGGAAACTGTTTATCACAGCTACCAGCTGCTATTAGTGAAGCACTACTGTAGTAGTGAATTATTTAGCTACTTCAATGGATTTCAGTAGCAGTTGTACGATAGAAGGGGGATTTGCGTGCTGTGTAGACACAGAAAGAGTTCTTAAACAGCTAAACTTGTTTTTGGCTATGATCAGCTGTCTCTATGCTGCTGCCTTAGCGTGTGGCAGCAGCAAAAGTGTGGTATGTCACATGGGCACAGTGCGTGTTATGTGGGCAGCCTGCAGTCTCTTCTGTCGTGCTACCTACATGTACCAGTTGCAGTTGATCCACTCTTCTCACAGGGTGAGGGGTAAGTAGGGTGTTCACCTCGCTCGAAGGGGAGGGCCAATGTGGAGGCCGGTCGTGTGGCATCGCCTGTTTATCCTGCAAGTGGTCAGGTCGCCAGTCCTTCAGCGTGTTCTGAGCAGGCAGGTGGGAGGAACGGTCTGTTAGTGATCAGGAGCTCCAATGTCCCTTCAGCAAATAGGGTCTAGGACGTCAAAGAATTACATTGTGTACTCGATATGTCTGCCAGGGGGAAGGGGGGGGGTGGCACTCATCCGAGATGCGGAGGTGGCTTACCTGTGCTGTTGAATGTACAGTAGGCAGTTGTCTGTAAATTGTTGCTCATGTCAGTACTAAGGACTCCTGTCGCTTGGTTTCTAAGTGCAGTTGGCAGAATTGGTGAAGACTGCTGGCTTCATGTGTAGGGTGCAAGCAGAGCTTTCAAATTTGTAGTATTGTTGTCAGAGTGGATCGGAGTCCTTTGGTTTGGATCTGACAAGGAGACCACATGGGTATCGGATTTTAGAATTTCTTTATATTTATGGTATGTGAAGTTCGGAACATAAATAACAATCAGCCAAAGCCATTCGACGCAACTCTAAAAAATTCTGGAGAAAACGACGTTGAAGTTTTGCAAAGTACCAATAATTAAAATATTTGCAGCAATTGTCGGTGTAGCTCAGGTGGTAGCATTCTAACCTCCCTACCATATAGTTGGTGGTTCGAAATTCACAGTGAGTGAGTCTTTTTTTTTTTTTTTCCAAATTCAGTAGTGTAAAACATTTTGGGATCACTGATTTCATGTGCTGTGTCAGTTTTTGTTTATGTGTGTGTAGACGAGCTGAAAACCTGGCCGTCAGATAAAACGACGGTTGAGTAGGTTAGCTGCTTGGAAAACCTTTAGTAGCTATGGAGATGAGTTTCCAAAAACAGTGGCATAGCTCTTCACAAACTAAACCATCGTCAACTAATAGTGAAGCCAATATTGTAAAAAATGTAACTTATGTTTTTTGTTGTTTTTTTTATTTAAATTGGAAACATCATTATGAACAACCTTCTATAAGATATAGAAAATTACGAATAAACAAAAATAAGTGCACTTTGCATAAAAATTACCATAATATGTTAAAATTGTGTAAGTATTCAAACACAACGAAAAAGAACTCAAAATTTTGTTACGAGAGGATTCAAACTACCGACCCTAGGGTTGTAAGGCCACCGTGCTAGCATCTGAACCATGCCTACAGATGCTGTAACTTATTTAATGAATGTTACACATGCTTACTTGCAAAACTTCAAAGTAGATTTTCTCGAGAATGTTTGAGAGTTATGTCAAATGATTCTGGCTTATTGTTATTAGAGTTCTTAACTTCACATACCATAAATATAAAAAAAATTCTAAAATCCGATACCCATGTGGTCTCTTTGTGAGTAGAGGAACTCGGCTAAAGGCGTCATCAACTCTGTGATGGTCATGGCTACGGATTTCTGGATTGCGTTATTGGGTGGGGAATTGTAGGGAACTCCTTGATAGATAGAGGGTACACTACACAAAGGAAGCAGCTACTCGGGTAGTAGAGTACTTGTGGTGTGCACAGGGATTGTTTTTTGGGCTTGGTGATAGTTCTGATGAACACTTGTCAGTTGATATGCAGACAGTGAAATCAGACCGCATTCAGAAGGCCTCATAGACTGTCAAAACATTACCAGTAAATTTTCAGAGTATTACCAAAAACGTTTCCAAGTTTACTCTGTTGGGGGAAATTTATTGCGCTCAAATAATTCTCAGGACTGAGAGTTGGCCATTATCCTGATCTAGGAAGCTGCAAAATATTTAGAGAAGAATGGAAGGTATACCACAAGTATAGATGAAGTACAGTTGTAGGGTTTGTGTTCATTCTAGTTGAGAAAAATATTCTCTCTACTGAGGTCAAAGTCGAGAGTAAATGTGAGCTTATCTGGACTGCATAGCAGGTATAGGCGAAATCAGACCATGTATTATTAGTTGGGGGGCAACTTTAACATGCCCCAGGGAAGTGTGATAGTACCGTTATCATTTCCTCCCTATATAAATGATCTGACAGACAGAGTGAGTTGTGATTTGTGGCTGAGAGCTGATGTTGCTGTAACGTACAGGAAGATCTCGTCATTGAATGACTGTAGGAGGATGCAGGATGACTTGGACCAAATTTCTAGGTGGTGTGAGGATTGGCAGCTTGCTTGTGAGGATTGGCAGCTTGCTCATAACGTAGACAAATGTAAGGTGGTGCAGATGAGTAGAAGAAACAATTCAATAATGTTCAAATACAACATTCGTAGTGTGCTGCATGATAGAGTTGTGTCAATTAAATATCTAAGTGTAACATTGTACAGGATTTTGAAATGGATCGAGCATATAAGGACAGTTGTGCAGAAGGCGGGTTGTCGACTTAGGTTTGTTGGGAGAATTTTGGGAAGATGTGATTCGTCTGTAAAGGAGACCGCATATACAGGGTGATGAATCCTCAGCGCAACCGTCTTCGTGGTGTGCGACTTGCTGGTGATGGTAGCTGCAGTGCCCACTTAGTGGACTGCCCGACTTCTGCACTAAATTCAATACAGGTTGGTATGCAAGTTATTTCTGACATACGTTACACAAACACTTAGAAAGAAACATTTATTACTCATCTGTATTATGCAAGGAGGTACTGGAACTGCCTCCCTTCATTGTTCAAGCATTTCTGACACGTGCTGAAGAAGCTGCTCATTACACTCACTGATTCTGAAAAAGGTGCATGACTAAGAAATTGACTTTCTTTTCGAAAGAATCATGGTTCCACCTAAGTGGGTATGTTAATTTGCAAAATAACAGTTACTGGAGTTAGGAAAAGCCTAACTTAATTCACAAACAGCTCTTGCACGATTAAAAAATAGGAGTGCGTTGTTAGTGGCGAGAGATTAATAGGCCCTATATTTTTTAAGGAAACAATGAATAGTGACTGGTATGCTGAAAACATATTGTGCCCTTTATTTGGCCAATTAACTGAAAAAGAATATGCCTTCATGACATTTCAGCAAGACTCTGTGATGGCACATACAGCCAATGTATCATTACGGGAAATTGGTAATGTGTTTGGTGAAAGATTTATCACTAAGAACATTTGGCGCCCTCGATCTCCCATTAGTCATGAAATCACTGCAATTTCTGAGAGGGAACTTTAAAGTGTAATGGGCAACTTTCTCAGCAGGTGTCAGAAATGCTTGAACAATGAAGGGAGGCAGTTCCAGCACCTCTTTGTGTAACAGAGGTGAGTAATAATCTTTTCTTTCTAATTGTTTCTGTTAGTATGTCAGAAATATCTTGCGTGCCAACCTGTATTAACTTTAGTGCAGACGTTCAGCAGCCCGCTAATATGGCACTGTAGCCACCATCGCTGGCAAGTCGCACACCGCAAAGGCGGTTGCACTGAGGATTGATTGCCCTGTAAAATGCTTATGGGATACCATCTTGAGTATTGCTCAAGTGTCTGGGAAGATGTAGAAGCAATTCAGAGGCAGGCAGCTAAGTTTTTTTCTGGTAGGGTCAGACATTGTGCGACCGTGAACTGAAATCATTGAATTTGATAATAGTGTGAAAGGGGGTGTGGATGTATTTGACAAAATGATACATGCATACTGTGATTCAAGGAGTACATTATGCTGACCACCATTTCAGTTCACATAATTTACTGACAAATGTAGAGTTTGGTTTCAGAAGTGGTTTAACAACCAAAAATTCTATATTCCATTTTCTTTGTGAGGCACTGCATGGGTTGAATAAAAAAACGAGCCATTTATTCTGGTGTACACTCTGTTGTCTGTGCTATGGTGTCATCGAAAAATTACACAACAGAGACATCAACACAGGTTCATAACCCAGATTGACATTCCTTTAATGACATGAAAGTAAAGAACAGAATGCCTGGACTAAGCACTTTATTTGAGATTGCTAGTACACATAAGAGAGCAAAGCTGGCTATTTACCAGTGCACCACACACTAATGGCATACAGCTGGTCAGTCAGCTGTCGCATACTGCCGTGACCTCCAGTGGCCAGGCTTCATACTATCATGGTCTGGCCGGCATGAGTCATAGATGCACAATACTGGCATGCACACCTTTAATGCCACGCTTGCTAGTCGACAACATTCCTCAGCCATGGGGGCAGGGAAGAGAGGTAGGAATGCAGAACTGTGGCGAAAAATTCAAGCTGCTGGGAAGGCTCAACCAGCTCCTGAGGAAGAACCACCACCCTTGCACAGCACCCCAAGCAATGGCGAAGGTAACCGGTCTTTCATCTCCTTGTTCAGACGCACCTCTGGAGAAAAACCCGAGTCCACAATGGCCCACAATGAGGCGTTCTCACTGCCGACTCTTGGCACAGTCCATGAGGCCTCCCACTGCCAGCGAGCAGATGACTACGCAACTGAAGCAGATAGAAAATCAACCCCAGGCAGTGCCTCAAGAAGAGCAGGGGATCAAGGAGAGGGGTTGCACGCAAGGCAACAGGATAGTGGACCTAAACCTGGTTGTGGTGGCTGGTGAGGATATGGGTAGAAGAACAGATCTAACAGACTTGGTCATCCTCCAAATGACAATGGCCGGAACCCAGTGAGGATGACGGCCATAGCCCTGGGCCCAGAATGCTGAACCCGAGGTAAAGTAAGGAGAATAAATAGGAGACGTGGCAGAGATCAGATGCAATAGGGACATCAGTATCTGATGAGGGCAACTGCAAAGCAGCTCAGTGGGGCGATGTGGCCCAGCCGGTGTCGACTAATATGACGAAAGGAAACAAAGAAGGGCATCCTCCAAAAGATGTGGCATGTACATATAAATTTGCGCCTTGGAAGTGCATACAAATCTCTGTTGCCCCATTACACAGTGGGTAGAACAGAAGTCCGTAAAATGTTGTGAAGTGATTTGGGGGCCATTATCAGTTACCAACATAGCCAGAAGCCCTTTGATTGAAAAGACTTTAACAGGGAGTGAGTAGTGACATCCGCAGACGTAGAGGCCAGGTGAACGATAAAAGGAATGTTAGAGTATATGTCAAGAACCAAAAGCCAATACATTGGGCATACATGGTTGACCCACAGCTATCATATTCACCAAGAGACCGTACACAAGTATCAATATGGCACTGTGTTGACAATTGTCCATCTCCTAATGGCCTGTGTTTTAGTCTCCTTGTGGCAGTCTTTCAGTCTAGCAACTGCACTCCCTTTACTTTTATGCGATGAAACCTCCATGGCCTACTCTGTTTCATGTTTTATCTGCACAGTTGGATTTTACCACTCTGTCTAGTGGTGAGTGTGTTCACCTTCAATTCTCAGGCCCCAACCCCTCCAGCGACATTGTATTTCCTACCTACAACTGTTGTTGTCAGCCTTCTTTGGCAATGTGTTGTTTTGGTGCCTCAACCAACATTCTGCATCTGAAGTTTTCTTTTAATGTGTTGTGTACTGGTTGGGTTGCCTTTCTCTCCGTGTGTTTCACCTATCCCAGCACTATCTGCCACCCTTCATTCTTGTCAACCACTTGCTCTTCTGCTTTTAGGTATTCACTCAGCTCTATTATTATAGTTGTGTTCAACTCTACTCTGTAGCACTGGGGGTGTTTCCCCCCTGGATGCAGGGGTTTGTCTTCAAGAGCGTATTGACTTTGGTGACGTGTCTATGTTTGGATTAGGGGACTGATGACCTTGATGTTTAGTCCCCTTCAAACCGTCATCCAACCAACCATAAGACCTAGGTAAATGCTCTGTTTCGTAGACAGATTCACTCTGTGAGACAGTGATCGCCGCTTCTACATTGTACATGTATACGACCATGGCTCACAATTCCATCATCCAAGTGTTCCTCTGATGACACTACTCAAGTATCTCCCAGATCTACAAGAAAAGGGTTTAAATTCTCATCAATGTACCATCTCTATGCAAAACTTTTTATCTACCCTTTCATGTTTAAACTAGCATCTTTTATAACATTTCAATCAAAGTCACACAATCTTCTTTTAAAAAAAAAAAAAAATGACTAATTATGAGTGTTAACATAGCTAGGACAATAATCTGAACTTGTATCAGTATTGAATAATCTATGCCGAAACAGATATCTGAAGTGAAGTAACTGTCATACATTATAGGTGACTTGTGAAATGAGGAACATATACATCAGATATGTCAGTTCGACCAAAGGTAGTGATTCATTCTCTGAGTGTTTTGCTTTGCAATAATCTGTGTACCTATCATTTATTTATGTTTAGCTTCGTTTTAATACTGTACTGTACATTAACAACATGATCGGTCCAAACGTATAGACTTATTTGAACTCAAATATTTGTATCTACAAAGTGCCCAGCAATAATTTGTAAAATAAGTATTGTGCTTGTAATTTATAATATGCTTGGTAGACCATGCCACCTACTGTTTAATTCGTAGGGAACGTCTCGGAAATTAGAAGATGTGGCATATATTACTGCATTTTGAGTTTTTTATAATATTAATTTCTGAAAGTTTTCTCCACTTTCCTACAGCAACATCGTCGTCAGCAGAGAAGACAAAAGGAACAATTATCTAAACAGTTTGCCTACTGAAGTTTCACATTCGTCAGGAAAAAGCCACATGTTTAAGCGTACCACCGATCAGGAAATATCTTGTGGGAATAAAAGTGGTACAAGTTGTGCTGAGCACAGGAGTAAAATTTCCAAAAAGATGTTAATGAACTTTCAACAGCTGAAGGAGCACAAAACCATGAGCAGACGTGAACGTTGTTGCAAAGTGTGTCACAAAACATTCGCTTGTGATTTCAGTTTCAAGAATCACATCCAATTGCACACAAAGAAACCCAAAAAATCCTGTGACATCTGCAACAAGACATTCACGACTATTTATACCCTGAAGGAACATTTATTGTTACACACTGGTGATCGACCATACCGTTGTAATGTTTGCAGCCAGACATTCAGACAGAAAAGCAACCTGGCGAGGCATAAATTTGTGTACTCTGGTGAACGCCGGTACCGTTGTAGTGTTTGCAGCAAGACATTCAAAATGAAGAGCACACTGAAGCAGCATTTGTTACTGCACTCTATTGAACGTACATAGTTGTAATGTTTGCAGCAAGACATTCAGACAAAAGAGCGTATTGCATCGTCATTTACGAGTGCACTCTCGTTAACACCCATTCTGTCTTAGTGTATCCAAGAAGACATTGATAGATAAAAACACATTTAAGCAGAATTTGAGATTGCAATCTGATTAACCCCATACTCTTGTAG
Organism: Locusta migratoria; assembly: GCA_026315105.1. Lineage (NCBI taxonomy): Eukaryota > Metazoa > Arthropoda > Insecta > Orthoptera > Acrididae > Locusta > Locusta migratoria. The sequence continues at coordinate 116,288,429 of CM048753.1, read as the reverse complement.
TATTTAGATCTAGTCATTCACAGTTTGAATTGCACTGAAGCAGCATATAAGGTTGCAGTCTGTTAAACCCCCAAATAATTACAATATTTCAAAAAGGACATTATTGTGTCAAAGTCAACGAAATTATTATTTTTAGCCTCACTCTACTTAAAGCCACTAAAACACTGGTGTTTGCAGTGGAGAAGCCATATAATGAAGTCACCTGATTTATCATTCAGGATCACAAGTGTTCGTCACAACAAGTGTGCCGTTTGCAAGAAGATATGCAGCCCCCAAAAAAACCACTATCATTCTGTGCCAAATATTTGTAATTTCCGCAAGAAAACATTCATACTTCCATTAAGTGCACAGAAGTAGTATTCTTATTTGCAGACTGGTTGAACATTCTTACAGAGCTTGGGAGTGTCACGGGAAATTCAAGATAGTGTTTAGGAGTGTCAATACAGATTGTAAAGTAGAAGAAACGTCAGAGAACAGGTGCACCTGCACACTGCTAAAGAACAATATTGTTGATGATTTTCTCAATGCAAATCCAGTTGGTTGGAGGAACAAGATGCCAACTGTAATATCTAATTTTTCCAAAGTTTATTTTTATAGTCATTTTAAACAAGAGTTCTGAAGATTTACTTTTCTTATCACTTACCTTCTAAGCAGTTACAGGTTAAAATTTGCCGTAATGATGATATTCAAGCGTGACGTTTATTTGAAAATTCTGTTATGTATGCACATGTTGCATGCTCTTATTGGAAATGTTTTGCTAGTAAGATACCCAAAACAGAAATATTCAGTTAAAAATTTTGAAGTGTTTGCTATACATTTCTTTCACACACTCACGTGTACGTACCTATGTACATACTCCACAGTCCACCATAAGGTGCATAATGGAGCGTACTTTTCCCACTATTAGTCATTGCCTTTATATTAGCTCTAATTTCTCTTATTTTGTCTTTGTGGTCTTTACACGAAATGTAACCTCATAGCAGCAGTATCGTTCTTCAGTCAACTTCAAATTCTGGCACTCTAAATTTCCTCAACAGTGTTTACTTCTTGTGATTATTCATCTGCTTTCTACTTCATAAGAAAGGTACAATTTTTATTTAACAGTGGAAATAAATCAAATGTATCAAAGTTTTGAGTATGTGATTTAAACCACCCTATTATCACAAGTTCAGTTAATTAATGACACACACTACTCTAATTGAGCAGATTTCTGAGAAATGAAAATTTATTAATAAGTGTGCTATTGAAGACTACATTTTCTATTGAGGGTTCTGCTAGAGTGGAGTAACCCTCCAGTGGTAACCATGGTAATGCATCACCTCAGTGACAGTTTGTGTTATCTGTTAAGGTGGCAACAGTGGTATTTGTACTTCTTGTTTGCAGGATTTTGTATTCTTTCGCCATTGTTGCATAAATCAGTCACTGGTCTGTTGTGCTGCTGAACAGATGTGTCCAGCTGCTGTTTGAGATCAAATAGTTCTTGGGGTTATAGGTCACCCCTTGTTACTATTTTCGTAGGTGAAATATAAATGCTAGATTGAAAAGCAGTGTCAAGTCTAGTCTCCGATACCATCCGTCGGCTTTTACCAAGGACATCACACATTACGTCAGTATTTCCATCAACGTTTTTATTTATATTTTCGCTGATAAATCTGTTCCACAGATAACACTTGCATGAGAATGTACGTATATGTCATTATTTCATTTTTTTTTTAAATAATAAAAGCCCCTTTTTAATATATGATATTTCTTACAGGTTTAAAATATGTAATATAATTATTAAAAGCATGGAGTGTATTAAATTTTGTCATTTGTTATTTGAGTGTAAATTGTTTAATGGCTATGTTACTTGATTTATGATATTTTTTTATATGTTGTGTTACTGATTTTTAATTTTTTTAATTGCTACAATATCGATTTATACCTTATTTTTCCTTTTGTCAATGTATAATAATTTCATTTCCATTACGATATGTCTGTCTGTATACTGAGAGTTTGATTTTTTGTAAGCAATACATTTATTTAGACATCATTGTTATTATCATAAAATGCGCATCTGTTCTCGTAAAATGATGATTTCCTAACGAAACATTTCATTTGTGCGCGATTGTCTAATGGGCAAGTCTCATGATTGCCAATATTAACAACTTTCGTTGCCACGTCTGTTAGTAAAATTTAATTGATCTGGGCATCATTGCGAGTGGCATATATAAGTGAAACAAAAGTGCAAGGATTTGGTACTGGTAACTAGACATAATTGAATTGGTTGGTGGAGAAAGGAACTAAGTCACTTTTTGGTGATTTTCACTTTTTTACAGAAATGTAGTAAACAGACCAAGATACACTTTACTGTGAGGAATGGAACTATGTTTGGCGTCTTCCTGTGGGAATAACATGAGGTCAATTTTATACGTGCCGAGAAGAAAGGAATCAAGTCAGTGACTTAGTTCCTTTCTCTGCCGCATGTCACATCCCATCAGTAGATTTTACTGTCACCGAGCTTGTACTACACCAGCTTCTTGCCAGATTGCGTTGGTCTGCAGCATGCAGGCGTAGAAAGCGCAACAAAACAGTAATTTGGCGCCAACTTTGTCAGGTGCCACGATTATTGTTGAGTGTTGTAAGTGATTGAATACCGTCTTTCTAAATGTCAAAATGACATGTGTGGAAGAAATCCATGCTTAACAAAAATTCTGGAAAAAAATGTAATAAATTTAATAGTACCCAGTATCACAGCTTTCCCATTCAAAGAAACTCACAATGCTGGGAAGGAAATGAAATACCTAGATGCAAGCTTGGATCTGAAAACTTTGCATGAAATGTTCCTTAAGAAATATCCAGACGTAAATGTGAAATACGACTTCTAGAGGAAACATTTTCATGATAATTACAAAGTGTGAATCAATATAAAAAGAATTGAAGATATTTTCGGAAACTGATGAAACACATTCATGGAGAAGACACTGAGATTTTTTATGAAGAGATTTTGAAATGGTTTACTTCAAGTGATAACTCAGTTTGATATGAACTATTCTGATCTTTGAATTCTATTAAATAGTCGTTTTCATGTCCAGCTGAAGATAATTTACCAATTAATTTGAGCTTTAATCCAGAAATGTGTATCTTTGAATGTATTATACTCTCGAAAAGTACTATTTCCTTCGTTGACTAGAGAAAGGAACTATGTTACAAATTTCAAATTTTTTTTTTCAGAAGATACTTTGTAGAATAAATAAAAATTATTATGGTTAAGAGTACAGCAAATGTCGAAAATTTCAATGCAATCTGTTAAATAGTCTAACAATAAAGCAGTTTTTTGTCTCTCCTGAAAAGTACAAAAAAGTGACATAGTTTCTTTCTCCACCGACTGATTTAATTTTATATGGCATGTGCAGATATCGACACTTACTAAATGCATACATACGGATACTTTAGTTGCCGATACCAGCTATCCCAAAACAGGTCAAGTCTAGACACCGATATTTACAATCTACATTTGAAATAAAAATAGGGTCCGGGTACATTTACCGATACCAGTCATTTATACTTTATTGTGAACCAGAAAATATGGACAACTGGTATCAGTAACTAGACTTGAAGCATATAGGTCAAGTCTAGATAGCGATACCAGGTCTTCATATTTTGTCATATAAGAACAGTATACAAATGGACATATTGTTATTGGATACACAGTATCTGTATGTGAAAGAAAAATATGCCCTTCATATTATGGTTCACCAGTATTTATTACATATCGGTATCTGTACTTGACTTATATTGGCAAGTCCAGATACCGATACCAGCTCCTCATATTTTCTTGTTCACCAAAATTATGAAGGACAGGTATTGGTAACTAGACTTGACCTATGTAGATCAAGTCTAGATAGCAATACAAGATCTTCATATTTTGTCATATATCCACCTATACGTAACATCTATATGTGAAAGAAAAATTGAAGTGTTGGTATCGCTATCTAGACTTGACCTATATAGGTAAGCCGTTCATATTTTGTGGTTCACCAATACTTATCAGGTATCGGTATCTGGAATTGAGCTATATAGGTCAAGTTCAGATACTGATAGCAGCCCTTAATATTTTGTAGTTCACCAGTATTTATTAGATAACACTATCTAAGCTTCACCTATATAAGTAAAGTCTATTTTTAAGGCATGTCTAGATAGCGATACCAAGTAATTTTATCTGCAATATGTTTTAGCGTTTTATTTTGTTCCAATTTAATATGTTCCCACTCTAAACCCCCAATTTCCCACAGTAGTCCCGTTAAGGTTTATGAATATTAATATTAATTAAAACGTGTTGTAATTATGGGACTTTATTTTTTGAACATTTTTATATGTTCTCCAATTTAGCATTTTTCCGGCCAAAATGTCCAGTTTTCTCGCGGTAGTCTCTTTATGTTACTTAGATACTTTTTATACCAGTCAAATAGTTATTCTCTTGTCACATTTCTATAATTTTGCTGCATATTTCATTTGTTATCTAATATTCGTTGTTGTTCTTTAACGTTTGTAATGTTACGCAATCTCACTTTCATTTAATTTGAGTCGTATACACATTTGTATACTCCAACCACAGACATACATTATGTCTGTGACTCCAAAGAAAAACGGTAATTAATACATTCAATTGTTTATTATAATGTGTTCTCTGTATCAAAAGTATCGTGACCCTAACAACTCTGGACAAAGTATGATGTCATTATTCAAAGCCTACAACTGGTATCAGACACCCAACTTTATCCGAAAAGCATGTCACATATGGAATCCGAAAATGTGAATTATCAGGGGTTTGAGGACTTTGTGAGGAGTGTTTTGGAGGAATACGACGACGACTGTAGTGAAAAGCCTTATTTTCAAGCGAGGAAGATAATATGGAAATACAATCTGTACACAGTTCAGATTTTGAAGCTATGATGTCAGAATGTGGTGTTGATGAGGAAGTAGTATCATCAGCAACACAATCAAGGATGAGAACAGATTTTTGTCATCTAAAATACCGCCTAAGAAAGGTAAAACCCAAAGTAGAAATATAGTAAAAATTCCTAAAGCTGTTAACTGACCAGAGGCTTCATAGTGACGCAGACAAACAACAAATATGTGCAGTAATGGTATCGCTTTATATGCCAGGTAGCAGAAAAGATGGTCATTCCAACATTGAAGAAATGTGGTGTGGCTAATCTGTGTAGAAATGTATTACGTCTCAAATGAGGTTCAGATTTCTTCTAAATTTTCATAGGTTTAATGATAAGATGAAGAGAAATAAATACAACAAATTTTCACCTAGTAAAGAGCTCTTTACAGCTTTCTTAGTAACTGCCGCTCAAGTTAATTCTATTCACCAATTCTCCTCATGCATATGTAACAATCAATCAGCTTTTGGAATTTCGTGGCAAATGCCCATCGTGTTTATATTGATTCTAAAGCAGATAAATATGGCATCAAAATAATCACAATGCCCGGTGCCAGAACATATTATATGACAGATGCTATTGTGAAGGAGAAGGAGAAGAGAAACACAAATGAAAGTCTGCCAACAAACTATGTGAAACTGCTGTCTAGAACTATTCATAGCACAGGTCGAAATATCACTTGTGATAATTGAATCGATCGGTGGAGAAAGGAACTATGTCACTTTTTCATACTTTTTAGGAGAGAGAAAAAACTGTTTTATTGTTAAACTATTTAACGGATTGCATTGAAATTTTCGACATTTGCTGTACTCTAACCATACATACTGTGAATGAAAATAATTTTTATATATTCTACAAAGTATTTTCCGAAAAAAAAAATATATATTAAAATTTGTAACATAGTTCCTTTCTCCAATCAACGAAGGAATTATTACTTTTCGTGAGTATAATAAATTAGGAAGACACACATTTCTCAATTAAAGCTCAAATTGATTGATAAATTATCTTCAACTGAACATGAAAACAACTATTTAATAGAATTCAAAAATCGGAATAGTTGATATCACAGTGAGTTATCAGTTAATCAGCCATTTCAAAATCTCATAAAAAATCTCAGTGTGTTCTCCATGAATGTATTTTATCAGTTTCCAAAAATATCTTCAAATTTCTTTATATTGATTCACACTTTCTTCCTATCACGTAGTCTTTTCAATCCAGTTTCAAATGAAACAAGTTCAGTTTGTGCCAGATTCAAGGTGTGACTAACACAGCTGTTTATGAAATAAATATAATGTTTCTTGCACTGGAATGTTTGGCAGGGGCAAGTTTTGCATAAAGTCAAAAGCTAGTCCAACAATGTCATCCCTGCCCATAAATTCTTGCTCAGTTATTTTAATAGATTTATAAAATTTCTTGCTGCGCCGCTTGTGAATATCCAACTCAAATTGTGCAGCTCGTTTACTACTGTCAGAGATATCTGGAATTTTTAACTCAGCCTGAAGTTCTTCACATTTACCATATACATCAATATGCGGAAGTCCAAAATGAAAATTATAATTTTCATAAAAATGTTTCCTATGGAAGTCGTATTTCACATTTACGTCTGGATGTTACTTAAGGAACATCTCGTGCATAGTTTTCAGGTCCAAGTGTGCATCTAGGTATTTCATCAGCTTAGTGAGTTTCTTTGAGTGGGAAAGATGTGATGTAGGTATCTAAAAAGGTAAAGCAGTCAACAATCTGAAGATTGGTTTGAACACCACAGTGCTTTACTAGGCATGGTCCTGTTTGGAGGTGGTATGCCGATGCCTTACTCCGACCTTTGAACTGACTTACCCAGCCAGATATAGGCGGACCTACCGTTTAACGTGGGTTCCGAACCACGGTGCTACTCAGTATTTTTCACATGAGCAATACTGCCAGAGGTGAAAGAAGTGGAAAGTGACCGATAAAAATCCCAGGACCTGGCGGGGATCGAACCTGTGACCTTTAGATTTGTAGTCTGGCACTCTACCACTGTGTAACCGAGGGTATCTGTCAAATTTATTAAATTTTCCGTAATTTTGGTTATGCATGGATTTCTTCCACACATGTTCTTTTGACATTTAGCAGGACGGTATTCAATCATTTACAACACTCAACAATAACCGCACAACCTGAAAGTTGGCACCAAGTTACTATTTTGTTGTGCTTTTTACATCTGCATGCTGCAGACCAATACCATCTAGCATGTAGTTGGTGTAGTACAAGCTCGCTGACAGTAAAATCTGCTGGTGGGACACGACGTGCGGCGTAGAAATGAACTAAGTCACTGACTTGATTCTTTTCTCCCCAGGACGTATAAAATCGACCTCATGTTATTCCCACAGGAAGCAGCCAAACATAGTTCCTTTCATCACAGTAAGGTGTGTCTGGGTCTGTTTACTACATTTATGTAAAAAAGTGGACTTCGCCAAAAAGTGACTTAGCTCCTTTCTCCACCAACCGATTCAGTTGTTTCTTTTCTCTGATGTTGACCAGACTACAAAGACACCTGAAATCACTGAATCTGATGATAGTGTGAAAGGAGGTGTAGATGTATTTGACAAAATGGTACATGTCTATTTAGCAAGCCGCGGTGGCCAAGCGGTCTGTGGCGTATCAGTCACGGTCTGCATGGCCTCTGCGGTCGAGGGTTCGAATCCCTACTCAGGCATGGATCTTTGTGCCGTCTTTAGTATAAGCTAGTTCATAAGTAGTTTGTAAGTTTTGGCACTGATGAGCCCATAGTTAAGACCCATATCATCTACAAACATTTGAACATGTGTACTGTGGTCAAGGAGACATGATGCTGGCCACTTCAAGTGTTTGGTTGGAGCATGATGGAAATTATCAGATAAAGCTGTTATCGGTTTTGCTGGTGGATATACTGATCTTTGCGATTAATAGTGTGATGGATGCCTAATTGACGTCGTATGGGTTTCTTATTGGGTCCCCAATATTTCATGTCTCAAAGCAGTTAATTTTAGATTAAATATTACAGCCAACAAGTACCATGCTAACAGACCGACTTTCAACCCACTATAAGCAATTTCATTGTTTCCTTGTTTTTTTTTTTTTTTTTTTTTTTTTTTTTTTTTTTTTTTTTCTTGATTTCGTTTGCTGGCGTGATCACTTGTTACTTATATTTTTTTACCCCACTATATGAAATGTTTGCTGCCCAGCCTCGGTGAACACGGCCGTTTGCTGTCTGGCTTTTGAGTCCTCCCTCAGGCATGGCTGTTTGTGTTGTCCTCAGCATAAGTTACTTTACGTTTGTGTAAGTAGTTTGTAAGCCTAGGTACTGATGGCCGTTGTAATTAAGTCCTTTAGATTTACAAACATTGGAACATTTTGAACGTTTGAAATGTTTGCATCTCAGGGTAAGCTCTTGTCAATGGTGAAGTTCTCCTGAACCCATAAAATCCTGGCATAACTCCATTAACTCTGTAAGTGTACAAAAAGGCGTGTTTCTGTCCATGAGCAGAATGGATGTATCTCCTGTTATGGCCACTGAAGGCCTGCTGACAAGGTCCCTACACTTCAAAACAATGTTAAAATATTTGTAAATATATGGGACTAAATATTCAGATGTTTGAAGCATAAGAGACCAAACTGCTGAGGACATCCATCTCTACTGAGCGAGGTGGCACACTGGTGAGACACTGTACTCGCATTCGAAAGGATGGTGGTTCAAAGCCACCTCTGGCCATCCTGATTTAGGTTTTCCGTGATTTCCTCAAAGCTCTCCATGCAAATGTCAGGATGGTTCCTTTCAGAGAGCATGGCCGGTTTCCTCCCACATCCTTCCCTGAAAATCCGAGCATAAGCTCCATCTCTAATCACCTATCTTGTCTACGGGACATTAAACACTAAGCTTCCTTCGTCTCTGGACTTACAAACTACTGCAACTAACATACACTAATTACAAAACACACACACACACACACACACACACACACACACCAATGCACAAGAGAGGACTCAAACCTCTAATGTCAGAAATCGCTTTAGCTGTAACATAGTGTCCTATCCACGGGGCTATCCATACCAGCATATATGTAAATAGCTTGTTATTTTTTATTATTGCCTACAGTTAGATGTTTTATTAACATATTTTCACTTGAATGCCAATTTTCTTTTGTTTATATTTTCTTCAGAAACTGCAGAGTGGCAACTACAGGAAAATTTATTTCATCATTTTTGAGGCAATTGTGCCATATTTTGCAAAATTATACATAACATTGTATTTAATGTTGGAGTCTGGTGTAAATATCTCATCATCGCATTGTAACGTCTTTCATTTCTCTACTGTGCCAGCTGTATAGTACTAATCCCATCATAGGTAGACAACAGGACCCACCATTGTTGCCATGCACAGGGTAGTATTCACCAATTGTATATCAGATTACTTTGTCATTTCTCATGCCGTCTGCATCATGATTCCATAATTTGAAGGGCTATGCATCACGAAAATAGCTGCTTCTTGTAGTGTAACAGTTAATTTAGCTTTACACTTGAGTATGTTTTGCCACAAGATGTGCAGATTCACCCTGAATATATATAAGAATATACTGTGTGCCATGCGTTTGTGTACACAGGTAAGCTGAAGGGAGTGGGTGTGGTAACCAAAGACAGAACTTCCTGCTGCAGAAGTGACCGCCTACATGTAGGGCAAAGAATAATTCAATGTTCAGCAGCATAGCCATTATATATTTTTGCATTGTTGAAAGAAGTGAACTTTAATAGATTTAAGATAAGATTATCGTGAGACATCGAACTGAATGGTTGTTCTATAACAGTTTGCCTATGGGGCATGTTATATTTACTGTAAACCCATGAACAAATCTTTCTTGTCTTCTGGCAAGAGAGAATCATTATAAAAGCACGATCATCAGATCTCCTGACTCCGTGTAACACTTCATTCTCTGTACTGCTCAGTAATTGCCTAGTCATATTTACAACATTCTCACAACCTGACACAGAAGGGGATTCATTACTCATAATCACTTAGTGCTACATTATGAGCCATCAATTCTTATTTACACTCTGTTGTCTGTACTGTGGTGTTGGCAGAGAGACATCAACACAGGCTCATAAGGCAGATTCACCTTCCTGTAATGACATTTAAACAACACCATGCCTGGTATAAGCACTTCATTTGCGATCGCCAGTGCACCTAAAATAGTGGGGCTAGCTATTTATCAGTGCGCCACATGCTGTGATGGCATACGGCTGGTTTGTCGGCTGTTGCATACTGCTGTAACTTCCAGTGACTGAGCAGCATACAATCGTGATCTAGCCAGCATGAGTCATAGACGCATGATGCTGGCACGCGTACCTTTAATGCTTTGCTTACTAGTCCATAACCTCCATCACCCCTAGGGGTGGGGGGAGAGGGGTAGAACTGTGGCGTAAAATTCAAGCTGCCGGGATGGCTCCACCAAATCCTGAGGTAGAACCACCACATATTGACGGAACCCCGTTGTGCAGCACGCCCACCAATGGCGGTCGGTCTTTGATCTCCTTGTTCTAAGGCACTCCTGGAGAAAACCCCGAGTCCACGATGGCCCACAGTAAGGCATCCTCGTCAGAACTTTGGCCCAGTCCACAAGACTTCCCCTGCCAGCGGGCAGATGACTGTGGAACTGAAAACCAACGCCAGGTGGTGCCTCAAGAAGTACAGGGGATCAAGGGGGAGGGGTTGCAGGCAATGGAACAGGATAGCGGACCCGAAGCCTGGTGGCTGGTGAGGCTACAGGTAGAATGGATCTCACAGACTCAACCGTGCCTCCAAATGACAATGACCAGAACCCAGTGAGAATGGCCACCATAGCCTTGGGCCCAGACTGCTGAACCCATGCTAAAGCAAGAAGAAGAAATTGGAGGGTACGTGGCAGAGCTCGGATGCAATAGTGACAACAGTGTCTGATGAGGGCAACTGCAAAGCAGCTCAGTGGCGAGATTTGGCCAGCTGTTATGGATCAATGTGACGAAAGGAAACAAAGGAGGGCATCCTCCAACAAAAGACGTGGCATGTACACATTTGCACCTTGAAAGTATGTCCAAATGTGTCTGCTGCCCCATTAGACTGGTTGAAAGGGTCTGTTGAGGACGTGGTGGAGCCCATGGGTAGAAGAGTAGTCTGGAAAATGTTGTGAAGTGAATTGGGGCCATTATTGGTTAACATGGCCGGAAGCCTGTTAATTGAAAAGATCCTTAATAGGGAGTGGGTAGAGACCTCCACAGACGTGGAAGCCAGGCAGACAGTAAAACGAAAGGTGGATTATGTGTCAAACCAAAAGCCAATAGCTGTCCAAGAAGTGCCTTCTTTCTTCACTTGAGTCCCTTTCCCACCCTCCCTCTCTCCTTCCTAATGGCTCCTCAGTCCTTCCGTCACTTTTGGCTCTATGTGCATTTGGCCCATGACTCCAAAGCCTCAGTACCACCAGTTAGTCTCTGTCACAAGTGTCCAGGACTTATCAACTCATTCTCTGATGCAACATTTGCCTACACTGAAGGTTCTATGGTGAATGGCCGAACTGGATCTGGTTACATCCGTGGTGCTCATTTAGAACAGCGTTCCCTGCCTTGTGTGTGTAGTATTTTTACTGCAGAGGTGGTGGCTATTTATCATGCTCTTGTTCATGTCTCTTCTAGCTCTGGGTCGTCTTTTGTCATCTGTAGTGACTCCAGAGTGACGTGTTGGCACTTAACCGGACGTTCTCTACATATTTTGTGGTGTGGCTATTCAAGACACTGTCTCCACTCTCTGCAGGTCTGGTCATTGCTTAGTCTTTCTCTCGACCTTAGGCTACATTGGCAGTTGCCTTTGTACATCAAGATTCTCAAAGCTGCCTGGAAATATTTATTTAAGTCCACTCAGTACTTTTCTGCCACCTATGCATTGGGCATTCATGGTTGACCCACGGCTATCATCTTCAACATGAGACCATACACAAGTGTCAATATGGCACTGTGTTGACAATTGTCCATCTCCTAATGGCCTGTCCATTTTAGTCCCTTTGTGGCTGTCTAGCAGGTGCACTCCCTTCTATGTGATGATACGTCCATGGCCTACTCTGTTTCATGTTTTATCTGCACAGCTGGATTTTACCACTCTGTCTAGTGGTGAGTGTGTTCACCTTTCATTCTCAGGCCCCAACCCCTCCAGCGACTTTTTATTTCCTACCTACAACTATGTTGTCATCCTGCCTTCTTTCGCAATGTGTTGTTTTGGTACCTCAACCGACACTCTCCATCTGGAGTTTTCTTTTAATATATTGTTCACTGGTTGGCTTGCCTTTCTCTCTGTGTGTTTCATCTATCCCAGCATTATCTGCCACCCTTCAATCTTGTCAACCACTTGCTTTGCTGCTTTTAGGTATTTACTTAGTTCTGTTATTATAGTTGTGTTCAACTCTGCTCTCTAGGACTGTGGGTTTTCCCCCCTGGATGCAGTGTATTGACTTTGGTGACGTGTATTATGTTTGGATTAGGGGACTGATGACCTTGACGTTTAGTCACCTTCAAACCCTAACCATCCAGCCAACCAACCACAAGGCCTGGGTAATTGCTCTGTTTCGTAGACGGATACACTTATTGAGACAGTGCCTGTCACATCTACATTGAACATGGATACGACCATTACTTGTGTGCTGACAGAATCTGCTTTCATCGCTGAAGACTATGGCTCACCTTTCCATCTTCCAAGTGTTCCTCTGATGACACTACTCAAGCTGTGCACATCAATGTTGTGGCATGAGTGGAAGACAGGCTAGAGGTATTCATTCCAGTAGTTCAACTGTTAGTAACCAATTGCAAATAGTTCGTGTTGACACTTCTGGGCTCACAAAGGCTCTTATCTGTACTATGGTATGTGTACTATCTTTTACTGATGCCCTTGCAATTTGTCTATCTTGGCAGGTATCTGTGCTGCGTGAATGTACACAATGCCATCTGTGACTGCAAGAATGTTAATGTAACCTTTCAACCAGCATTGTTTGCACAACTGATGCAGCATGTCCAATCTGTGTGGCGATTCTCTGACAGGATCATTGCCCCAACCAGGAGAACACAGTCTGATCCTTCACAAATATTCTCAGTTGTATATAGGAATCATGAGTTTATTTATGTGGCATGATGCCTGTTTGCCTCACACATTAATATCACACTGCCTCTTATACCTGAAAACATTCCCTACTTAAGGCTACACTCAAATGTCGCGCTGGCATCTTGTCACTAGGTTATCTGTTGGCGGGTGACATCAAACCATTATCAGTACATCTACTATCCCCCAAGTGCCATGTACTGTCATTTGGTCCAGATCGACGTGTTTACTAATTTCTTCCCAGCAATGTAATTTTTTTTCAGGCTTCTCCTAGATCTATGTTTTAAATTCTCATCAATTTACCATCTCTATGCAAAACTTTTTATTCACTCTTTCATGTTTAAACTAGCATCTTTTATAGCAGTTCAATGAAAGTCACACAACCTTTATTTACTATTGACTAATTATGAGTGTTAACATAGCTAGGAAAATAATCTTATCTTGTCTCAGTATTGAATAATCTATGCCGAAACAAATATCTGAAGTGAAGTAACTGTCATACATTATAGGTGACTTGTGAAATGAGGAATACATACATCAGAGTTGAAAGTTAATCTCCATGTCAGTTTGACCAATAGTAGTGATTCATTCTCTGAGTGTTTTGCTTTGCAATAATCTGTGTACCAAGCATTTATTTATGTTTAGCTTCATTTATATACTGTATGGTACATTTACATCATGCTTGGTTCTAAAGTATGGCCTTATTTCAACTCAAATATTTGTATCTACAAAGTGCCCTGCAGTAATTTGTAGAATAAGTATTGTGCTTGTAATTTATAATCTAGTTTGTAGACTATGCCGCCTATTGTTTAATTCGTGGGGAACTTATCGAAAATTAGAAGACATGGGATATGTTATTGTATTTTTTGTTGTTTATAATATTAATTTCTGACACAGTTTTCTCCACTTTCCTACAGCACCTTCGTCGTTAGCAGAGAAGACAGGACCTATGATCACACATACGCTTTGCTTACTGAAGTTTCACATTCGTCAGGAAAAAGCCACATGTTTCAGTGTACCACCGAGCAGGAAATGTCTTGTGGTAATAAAAGTGGTACAAGTTGTGCAGAGCACAGGTGTGAAGTTTGGAAAAAGATATTAACAAAATTGCAACAGCTGAAGGAGCAAAAAAGCATGAGCAGATGTGAACTTAGACGTTGTTGCAAAGTGTGTCACAAAACATTCGCTTGTGATATCAGTTACCAGAATCACATCCAATTGCACACAAGGAAACACAAAAAATCCTGTGACATCTGCAATAAGACATTCAAGACTATTCATGCCCTGAAGGAACATTTATTGTTACACACTGGTGATCGACCATACCGTTGTAATGTTTGCAGCCAGACATTCAGACAGATAAGCAACCTGACGAGGCATAAATTAGTGCACTCTAGTGAACGCCGGTACCGTTGCAGTGTTTGCAGCAAGACATACAAAATGAAGAGCACACTGAAACAGCATATGTTATTGCACTCTGTTGAACGCCCATACAGTTGTAATGTTTGCAGTAAGACATTCACACAAAGGAGTTCATTGTATGTTCATTTGCGAGTGCACTCTCGTTAACGCCCATTCAGTTTTATAGTATGTAAGAAGACATTCATAGATAAAAACACATTGAAGCAGAATTTGAGGTTGCATTCTGGTTAACCTCATACACTTGTAGTGTTTGCATCTAGTCATTCACAGTTTGAATTGCACTGAAGCAGCATATAAGGTTGCAGTCTGTTAAACCCCCAAATAATTACAACATTTCGAAAAGGACATTATTGTGTCAAAGTCAACGAAATTATTATTTTTAGCATCACACTACTTAAAGCCACTAAAACACTGGTGTTTGAAGTGGAGAAGCCATATAATGAAGTCACCTGATTTATCATTCAGGATCACAAGTGTTCGTCCCAACAAGTGTGCCGTTTGCAAGAAGATATGCAGCCCCAAAAAAACCACTATCATTCTGTGCCAAATATACGTAATTTTAGCAAGAAAACATTCATACTTCCATTAAGCGTACAGAAGTAGTATTCTTTTTTGCAGACTGGTTGAACATTCTTACAGAACTTGGGAGTGTCACAGGAAATTCAAGATAGTGTTTAGGAGTGTTAATACAGATCGTAAAGTAGCAGAAACATCAGGGTCACAAGAGTTCTGAAGATTTACTTTTCATATCACGTACCTTATAAGCAGTTACATGTTAAAATTTGAAGTATTTATGATATTCAAGTGTGAAATTTATTTGAAAATGCTGTTACGGGCGCAGATATTGCATGCTGTTAATAGACATGTTTTGCAAGTAAGATATTCAAAACATAAAAATTGAGTTTATACAGTTATTTCACACACTCGTGTGTATCTACCTATGTACATACTCCACAATCCACCATAGGGTGCATTGCGGAACATATTTTTCCGACTAGTAGTCATAGCCCCTTTATATTAGCTCTAATTTCTCTTGTTTTGTCTTTGTGGTCTTTACACGAAATGTAACCTCATAGCAGCAGTATCGTTCTTCAGTCAACTTCAAATTCTGGCGCTCTAAATTTGCTCAACAGTGTTTACTTCTTGTGGTTATTCATCTGCTTTCTACTTCATAAGAAAGGTACGATTTTTATTTAATAGTGGAAATAAATCAAATGTATGAAAGTTTTGATTTTTGTGATTTAAACCACCCTATTATCACAAGTTCATTTAATTAATGACACAACTACGCAGATTGTACAGATTTCTGAAGAATGAAAATTTATTAGTAAGTATGCTATTAAAGACTACATTTTCTGTGGAGGGTTCTGCTTGAGTGGATTAAGCCTCCATTGGTAATCATGGTAATGCGTCACCCTAGTGATAGTTTGTGTTATCTGTTAAGGTGGCAACAATGGTATTTGTATTTCTTATTTGAAGGATTTTGTATTCTTTCGTCATTATTGCATAAATCAGTCACTGGTCTGTTGTGCTGCTGAACAGTTGTGCCCAGTCGCTGCTTGAGATCGAATCCTTCTTGGTGTTATATATCACCCCTTGTTACTATTTTCTTAGGTGAAATATAAATGCTAGATTGAAAAGCAAGTAACTCGCGGAATCCAAAAATGTGAATTATTCAGGGTTTGAGGACTTTGTAAGAAGTGTTTTAGAGGAAGAGGACGACGACTAGTGAAAATGCCTTATTTTCAAGCAAGGAAGATAATTTGGAAATACAATCTGTACACAGTTCAGAGTTTGAAGATATGACGTCAAAATGTGGTGCTGATGATGAGGAAGTAGCATCATCAGCAACACAACCAAGGGTAAGAGTAGATTTTCAATGTGTAAAATACTGCCTGAGAAAAGTAAAACCCAAAGTAGAAATATGGTAAAAATTCCTAAAGCTGTTAACTGACCAGAGGTTTCTTGGTGATGCAGACAAACAAGAAATAAGTGCACTAAGGGGATTGCTTTATATGTCAGGTAGCAGAGAAGATGGTCATCGCAACAATGAGGAAATGTGTGGCTAATCTTTGTAGAAATGTATTACGTCGCATATGAGGTTCACATTTCTTCCAAATTGTCTGAGGTTTGATGATAAAACCAAGAGAAACAAGTACAACAAATTTTCACCTATTAATGAGGCGATGAAGGAAAGCAAGGAAAAATTTGGAATAGGGATTAAAGTTCAGGGGGAAGAAATAAAAACATTGCGTTTTGCTGATGACATTGTAATTCTGTCAGAGACAGCGAACGACCTGGAAGAGCAGTTGAATGAAATGGACAGTGTGTTGAAGAGAGCGTACAAAATGAACATTAACAAGAGCAAAACAAAAATAATGGAATGCGGTCTTAGAAAATCAGGCGAAGCTGAAGGAATTAGATTAGGTAACGAAACAATGAAGGTGGTAGATGAGTTTTGTTACTTGGGTAGTAAAATAACATGCGATGGTCGCAGTACAGAGGATATAAAATGCAGAATGGCAATGGGGAGAAAAGCATTTTTGAAAAAGAGAAATTTGCTAACATCGAATATTAATTTAAGTGTAAGGAAGTCTTTTCTGAAGGCATTTGTGTGGAGTGTTGCCTTGTACGGGAGTGAAACATGGACGATAAGCAGTGCGGACAGGAAGAGAATAGAGGCTTTTGAAATGTGGTGCTACAGAAGAATGCTGAAGATTAGGTGGGTAGATCACATAACTAATGAAGAGGTACTGAACAGAATTGGCGAGAAAAGGAGTTTTTGGCATACCCTGACTAAAAGAAGGGATCGCTTGGTAGGACACATTCTTAGACATCGAGGAATCGTAAATTTAGCATTGGAGGGAAGTGTGTGGGGTAAAAATCGCAGAGGGAGGCCAAGAGACGCGTATAGTAAGCAGATTCAAATAGATGTGGGTTGTCGTTCTTATGAGGAGATGAAAAGGCTTGCTCAGGATAGAGTAAGGTGGAGAGCTGCATCAAACCAGTCTCCGGACTGAAGACCATAACAACAACAATGAGCTCTTTACAGCATTTGTTTGCAACTGCCGCTCAAGTTAATTCCATGCACCAATTATCCTCATACATATTTAACAATCGAGCAGCTTTTAGAATTTCGTGGCAAATTCCCATCGTGTTTACATTAATTCTAAACCAGATAAATATGGCATCAAAATAATCACAATGTTTGGGGGCCAGAACATATTATATGATAGATGCTATTCCGTATGTTGGGAAGGAGAAGAGAAACACAAATGAAAGTCTGCCAACAAACTATGTGAAACCGCTGTCCAGAACTATTCATAGCACAGGTCGAAATATCACTTGCGATAATTCCTCGAAAATCCGAGCACATGCTCCATCTCTAATCACCAATCTTGTCAACGGGATGTTAAACACTAAGCTTCCTTCCTTCCTTCCTTCCTCCATCCGTCTCCAGACTTAAAAAATACTGAATGTAACATACACTAAGTACAAAACACACACACACACACACACACACACACACACACACACACACACACACACACCAATGCACAAGGGAGGACTCGAACCTCTAATGTCAGCAATCGCTTTAGCTGTAACATGGTGTCCTAGACCACGGGGCTATCCATACCAGCACATATGTTTACACCTTGTTAGTTTTTATTATTGCCTACACTTTATTAACATATTTTACTCTTGAATGCCGTTTTTCTTTTGTTTATATTTTCTTCAGAAACTGCATTGTGGCAATTACACGAAAATTTATTTCATCATTTTTCTGGCGATTGTGCCAAGTTTTGCAAATTTATACATAACGTATTTAATGCTGGAGTCTGGTGTAAATTTCTCATCATTGCATTGCATCTTCCATTTTTCTACTGTGCCCTCTATATAATACTAATTCCATGATGGGTAGACAAAGGGACTCAGCATTATTCTCATGCACAGGGTAGTATTCACCTATTGTATATCGGTTATCAGACTTTGTCATTTCTCATGCCCTCTGCATCATGATTCCTTAATTTGGTGGGCTATGCATCACGAAAAAAGGTGATTCTTGTAGTGTAACACTTAATTTAGCTTTACACTTCAGTTCTGTTCTGCCATGAGATATCCAGATTCACCCTGAGTATATATAAGTATGTAAGAATATACTGTGTGCACAGGTAAGCGGAAGCAAGTTGGTGTGGCAACCAAAGACAGAACTTCCTGCTGCAGAAGTGACCATCTACATTTAGGGCAAAGAATAATCCAAAGTTCAGAAGCATAGCCGTTATATTTTGTTGTATTATTGAAAGAAGTGAACTTATTTTACTTAAGATTATCTTGAGGCCGAACTGAATGATTGTGCTATAACAGTTTGCCTATGGGGCTTATTATATTTACTTTTGAAAAAGTTTAGAGAGTGTACACGATTATTCAGTAGTAAATTGTCTCTCTTTCTGAAATGTATTCTCTGCTGCATGGATGAGAAGTTTGAGCCTAAATCCGGGCAAAATGTTGTAGACATATATAGACCAGTCGTATGACTGTATTATTATGACACTAAAGAAAGGGAAATGAGTATTTTAGTTTTGGGTCGAAACACCAGTAAACCCATGAACAAATCATTCTTCTGTTCTGGCAAGAGAGAATCATTATAAAAGCACAATCATCAGATCTCTTGACTCCGTGTAACACTACATTCTCTGTACTACTCAGTAATCGCCGAGTCATATTTACAACGTTCTCACAATCTGACACAGAAGGGGATCCATTACTCATCATCACTTAGTTACATTATGAACCATTTATGCTGATTTATACTCTGTTGTGTGTACTATGGTGTCATCGAAAAATAACATATAACAATCAGACACATCAACACCGGTTCATAAGCCAGATTCACCTTCCTGTAATGATATTAAAGTAAACACCATGCCTGGTGTAAGAATTTCATTTGTGATCGCCAGTACACCTAAAAGAGAGGGGCTAGCTATTTATCAGTGTGCCACATGCTGATGGCATACGGCTGGTTTGTCGGCTGTCGCATACTGCTGTAACTTCCAGTGGCTGGGTGGCATACTATCGTTGTCTCACCGGCATGAGTCATAGATGCCCGATGATGGCACGCATACTTTTAATGCTGTGCTTGCTAGTCCACAACGTCCCGCTCCCCTAGGTTGGTGGGAGAGGGGTGGAACTGTGGCATAAAATTCAAGCTGCTGGAAAGGCTCCCCCAACTCCTTAGGTAGAACCACCAAATATGGGCGGAACCCCCTTGTGCAGCACACCCACCAATGGTGGAAGTGGTTGGTCTTTCATCTCCTGTGTGCCCATAGTGAGGCATCCTCGCCAGCGACTTTGGCAGAGTCCACGAGACCTCCCACTGCCTGTGGGCAGATGACTATGGATCTGAAACAGTTATAAGAGCAGGGTATCTAGGGGAGGGTTTGCATGCAAGGGAACAGGATAGTGGACCCGAAGCTGGTCGTGGTGGCTGGTGAGGATGCATGTTGAACAACGGATCTCACAGACTCAACCGTGCCCCCGAATGACAATTGGCAGAACCCAGTGAAAATGGCCACCATAACTTTGACCCCAGTGTGCTAAACCCGTGCTAAATCAAGAAGAAGAAATAGGAGGGGACGAGGCAATAGGTACAACAGTGTCTGATGAGGGCAAATGGAAGCAGCTCAGCAGGTTGATGTGGCTCAGCCGGTGTGGAACAATTCAACGAAAGGAAACAAATAATGGCATCCTCCAAAAACACATGTGGCACGGATTTACACAATTGCACCTCGAAAGTGCATACAAATCTCTCAGCTGTGAACTGTGGGTGAAAGGATGTGGTGAGGAATTGGTGAAACCCATAGGTAGAACAGAAGTCCAGAAAATGTTGTGAAGTGAACTATGGGCCATTATCGGTTACCAACATGGCCATAAGCCCTTCGGTTGAAAAGATCTTTAACAGGGAGTGGGTAGTGACATCTGCAGATGTAGAGGCCACGCAAACAATAAGAGGAAACTTTGAATATGTGTCGCCTCCATGGTCCCTCCGTCAATTGTGCCTCTATGTGCATTTGGCCCATGACTCCAAAGCCTCAGTACCACCAGCTAGTATCTGTCACACGTGTCCAGGTCTTATCAACTCATTCTGTGATGAAACATTTGCCTACACTGATGGTTCTATGGTGGATGGCCGAACTGGATTTGCCTACGTCCGTTGCGTGCTTCCCTGCCTTGTGTGTGCAGTATTTTTACTGCAGTGGTGGTCGCCATTTATCATGCTCTTGATCACGTCTCTTCTAGCTCTGGGTAGTGACTCCAGAGTGACGTACAGGCACTTAACCAGAATTTCTCTAAATATCATCTCGTGCAGCTATTCAAGATACTGTCTCCACTCTCTGCAGGTCTAGCCATTGAGTAGTCTTTGTCTGGACCTTGGGCTACATCGGCATACCAGCGAAAGAACATGTAAATTACCTGGCCAAGCAGGCAGTTACCTTTTGTACAATCAAGATACCCACAGCTGCTTGGAAATCTTTATTAAGGTCCACTCAGTTCTCTTGTGCCAACTATGCATTGGGCATACATTCTGGTAAGCAGAGAAGATATAAGGAATGATGATGACATACACTTTGCTGACTGAAATTTTACATGCATCACGAAAAAGCCACAGTTTTAAACATACCACCAAGCAGGAAATATCTTGTGGGAATAAAGATGGTACAAGGTAGTGTAGAGCACAGGTGTGAAATTTGCAAAAAGATATTTACAAACTTGCCAGAAGTGAAGGAGCACAAAACCATGAGCAGATGTGAACGTAAACATTGTGGCAAAGTGTGTCACAAAACATTCCCTTGTGATAGCAGTTTGGAGAATCACATCCAAAATCATACAGCAAAACAGAAAAACGCCTGTGTCATCTGTGACAAGAAATTCAGGTCTAGTTACGCCCTGAAGGAACATTTATTGCTACACACTGGTGAACGACCCTATAATTGTAATGTTTTTCAGCCAGACATTCAGACAGAAAAGCAGCCTGGGGCATAAATTGGTTCACTCAGGTGAACGCCGATACCGTTGTAGTGTTTGCAGCAAGACATTCAAAATGAAGAACACACTGAAACCATGTGTTATTGCACTCCGTTGAATGCACACACAGTTGTAATGTTTGCAGCAAGACATTCCGACAAAAGAGCGTATTGCATCATCATTTGCAAGTGCACTCTTGTTAACGCCTATTTAGTTTTAGTTTATGCAAGAAGACATTTGTAGATAAAAACGCATTGAAGCAGAATTTGAGGTTGCATTCAGGTTAACCCCATACATTTATTTATTTATTTTCGATTTATTTCTTAGTCTGTTGATCCTACTATGATAAGTTTACAAGGATATAGAATGTGTAAGTTACAATCCAAAACAATAATAGTAAGTAATTATACAAACTTAATATTAAAATCTGTTATCATTACACATATGTACAAGAGTGACAACGTTGCACTAAAACATTAGATACAGAAATTGAGAAAAACACATGGAATCTCAATGAAAACAACAATGAATGATACAGCAATACCTACATCATTTCTTACTCTTAGAACTAAAATATCTCATGTAAGTTTTTACATTGTGACTTAAAAACTCCCCAAAAGTGTACAATGACCTTCCCAATAAAAATTGTTTCAGATGCACCCTAAATGTGGATTTTTCATCAAACTTGCTTAGATCTGGAGGAAGAGGATTAAAAACCTTAGCACCAGCGTACTGCACACATTTTTGCACCATAGTCAGATTTTTACAATTATTGTGAAAATTCAATGTTTCTTCTGGTATCATATGCATGGTATACACTATTTCTTTTAAAATACCCCATATTTCTGCAAATGAAACACATGAGTGTGAATATGTACAGCGAAGTAACAGTAAGATTTTTTAGTTTACGGAAGAGGTTTGTACAACTACATCTAGAGTTAACTCCACTCATTATTCTTATTGAACGTTTTTTGGGCTAAGAATTTTTTTTTGCTGGTGTCTGGTTACCCCTAAATATAATCTCACATGGAAGTAGCCATAGTATGCTGTTTTCATAGTGTCTAAATTCCCACTTACAGAGATCGCACATAGGGCCAAAACCTTGACTTGAATCTCTTCTGAAAGTTTGTTATGCAATGAGACCAGTTTAGTCTGGAGTCTATTAAGACACCTAGAAACATTGTTGTATGAACTCTATCTAGTGCCTCAGTGCCACATTTTGCAGTTAGGTCTTCCTCTGTTTTAACAGTCGCAGTGAATTGCATATAGTTAGTCTTATTGAAGTTCAATGAGTGTCCATTTATGCTAAACCATTTTATTATATCAGTAAGAATATTTTTAATAGAACCCTGAAGATTTTCACATGTATCACCATAAATTATAATGTTTGTGTCATTTGCAAAAATAGTAAAATAACACTGTAGGTTTGTGCATTGTGGTAGTTCATTTATGAAAATGAGGAACGGTAAAGGACCAAGAATGGAGCCTTGGGGCACTCCACATTTAACTGTTCTCCAGTCTGATGAAACTGGGCCATGGCAGAGCACATCAGTACTACTCTCTGATTACTATCTTTGAGGTATGACTCTAACCACTTATTTGCTACACCACTTATTCCTAGCAGGTTGGCTTTCTGAACTAGTATCTCGTGGTTTACTATGTCAAAGACTTTTGAAAAGTCACAAAATAATTCCTGTTGTTACCATTTTGTTTTGAACAGACTCCAGAACTTTATTTGTAAATGAATGATTGCTTTTTCAGTTGACAGTCCCTTTCGGAAACCGAACTGACTTTTGCTGATAAAGTTGTATTTATCTAAATGCTCCAGAATTCTTGTATACATAATTTTTTCTAATACTTCTGAAAAAGCAGTTAGGGTAGAAATTGGCCTGTAATTGGTGAGCTCAGTTTTCTCACCCTTCTTGAAAAGGGGGTTTACCACTGCCTATTTTAATCTATCAGAAAAAGTTCCTTGTTGTAAGGAAGCATTGAAAATGTGGCTAAGTACATCACTTACAGAATCACAGCAATGTTTCAACAGATTATTAGAGATATTGTCTACTACTGTAGAATAAGTATTCTTTAGAGAGGAGATAGTTATTTGAACTTCTGTTACTGTAACTGGGCAAATATGAATTTCACCTAAATGACTGGGGATACTATTTTGCATGTCTCAGAGACTCGTTAATAGAGCCCTTGCAGCTTGTCTGATCCGACACTGGCAAAAAGTGGTTATTAAAAATGTTGGATATTTCTTCTGGATTGAGTACTAGATTTCCTTCATGGTTGATTTTGAGATCTTCTGAAGTTCTAATGTTTTCCCCTGTTTTACTTCTAAAAATATTCCAGGCAGTTTTCGTTTTGTTATTAGAGTTCTCAATTTCCTTTTCTTAATACAATGCTTTTGATTTTTGAATTACCTTCTTGAGTATCTTACAGTACATTTTATAATGACCTATTTTTGTTGTGTCCTTTGACTTCCTAATTGTATGTAAAGTTCCGTCTTTGTTTTACAAGACTACCTAATTCCCTTAGTGGTCCAAGGTTTGTTCTGGAATCTACCAGTACCAGTATTGTTTCTAACAAACTTTTTGGGGAATACCTCTTCAAAGATACCAGAGAACTCATTTATGAATATATTAAATTTCTCATTAACCTCACCTACTCCGTATACTGGACTCCAGTCAGTCTGTTGTAACTTGTGTTTGAAAATTTCTAATGAGTCACTAGTCATTAACCTGATAGATTTCCAGGTAGGAATAGTTTTCTTAAGGGATGAACAGTCATACAAAGTAAGAAGTTGTCCACCATGGTCTGACAAGCCATTCAGGACAGGGGTAACTTTGCATCTAGGGTACCTACTTACATCTATAAATACATCTATCAAAGTCTCACTATCAGGTGTGATCCTACTGGGAAAAACAACTATTGATTTAAGATCATATGATTTCATAGATGTTGGTGCTCTACTTCGTTGCTGGTTTCTGTTAGAAAAATCAACATTAAAATCACCCAACATGATTATTTCTTTAGCTTTAGAAAATAAAGCAGATAACAATAAGTGTACTTGAGCAACAAGGACCCTAAAGCTATTTCCAGGCATCCTGTAAATTGCCACTACTATTACTGTGGAACTAATTGCTGTTACTTCTATAGCACAACCTTCAAATTGTTGTTCTATTTCCTTATTTCTATAGATCTTAACATGACATTTTGTACAAATATAGTTACATCACCTCTTTTCTTGTTGTCCCTAGATTAGTAGCTTGCAAGTTTGTAGTTAGCATCAAAATTTAAATATTTAATGCCATTTGTTATATGATGATCTGTGAAGCATAATTTATGGGCATTGTTTACAGTGGCGTAGCTACCATAGGGCTAGGCGGGGCAGTGCCCCGGGGCCCCCAAGCTCTAGGGGCCCTTGGCCTCCGAGAGCGAATTTTTTATTTTACATTTTTACTCTTCCATCCTACCGTCCATCACCTCCTTCTCCCCTCAAACCGAGTTTCCCACAGTAGCTGCACTGGGACACCGGGTGACAGAACACTGCTTCTAATGCGGCCTTCACACGACGCCACTCGTGAAGGATCGCGCGCCTCTGAATACTGTATAAATAATATATTTAGAAGGGTACAGTTCGATTATTCGAATAATCGGTTTTCCTAAAATCTATGTCCTCCAGTTACTTTGGAAAATGACATCCTATTGTATATCATCCACACTGTTGCCCCTGTAACTACTGAAAAGGCTGCTGCCCCTCTTCAGGAACCACACGTTTGTCTGGCCTCTCCACAGACACCCGTCCTCTGTGGTTGCACCTACAGTATGACTGGCTGCATCATTGAGGCACGCAAACCAGGAGGGCCCCAATGTCATTTCTACCCCGAGGCCCTTAGTGACATAGCTACGCCACTGATTGTTTATACAGTTTATGGCACTTTTATTAACTGACAGTTGATCTACTTTGCTGCTAAGTCCCATTATGTTTTGATGAAAGATCAACAGGTTATTCTTACACGTGTTTGTTGAAACACTTATCTTGGGTGCTTCTTCTTCTTCTTTGTATTCGAGGTTAAAAAATCTTTCAGGTGAAAGGGGCGCACTACTTTCCATCTGCATGCTGTTCCATGTGCAGGCTGCTTGGCTGTTGTGATTTCTTCTGTTGTTACTGCCTTTTCTTCCTCTTCTGCAGGTGATGTGCCTAAAAAATCCTTGGGGACGTTGTTGCTTTTGACTTCTGCTTCCTTATGACAATCAATGGTGAAGTCAATATTTGAGATGGCAAAACTTGTGTCTCATTCACTTCTATTCTTTTAGGCTTGAACCATTTCATAATTTGCGTCTGTTTTCATACTTTCTGGTCTACAAGGCTTAAACCGCTTCGTAATTTCCAGCTGTCTGGTGGATTTACTGTGTTCTGACTGGGACAAACTCGTTGCAGTTTGATCTCGATTGACACTTTTGCCATTTATTCCACTGTCTCGTGAATTATGAGTGAATATTTTTTCAGCAAGCATCTCCTTCCCTTTAGCTTTTAAATGGAGACCATGAGTTACATAGAAGTTTCGCTCCAAACTGTTTACGTCTATAACATGGGCATTCTTGAAGTGCTTACATATCTCGGAGCATCTCTTGTTGGCGAACATTTCGCGGTTCACATAGGACCATCTCCTTTAATCATTACGATATTCACAACGAGTACATTGGTGTGAGTTAAATTATTCAAACACCTTCTCCACTCTGTACATGCCTTGTAGGACTCGTTTCTGTAAACGTCATTGGATCCCTCTAACAACACAACAAAATCATTATTTGTCAAACTAGATACTTCACTCATATTAGTTAGGCTAGTTAGTTCACGTTAATGGAGCTCCAAGCTTCACAAATCCGGTTGCATAGAACTTGTATTTTTCCGATAACACTGCGGAAATTCCACGGCCGTGACTATCACCTAACACACAGATTTTTTCGTGTTTAAAATTTTTCGCACTCGGTGGTCCCACGACCAACGGTTTGTTTACATTTTGCGAGACATTTCCCGCCTTATCGACTTCGCCAGGCGTGTTATTTGTATCACTCGTACTGGATACATCAACAAAGTTTTTATGCACCAGTGTTGCACTGTCACTACACACTTCAGGTACACTGTTGTTTAGAGAAATTGCTTGCTACGTACAGTTATTTTCTGTCGCTGACTTGTACATGACTGCGTTGGCCGAATCTTCATTCTTCACATGTTTCTCACATTTCCCTGAATTTTTTGTATGTCCAGTTGTGGGGCACCGATTATTAATTGTAAACTGGAGATATAATCCCTTAGCTTTGAAATTTCGTCCCTACAACTTGCACACATTATCATTATACCACCGAAATTACTCGTTTTTCGTGGATATCTTGGATTTACTTTTACACATGCCGCCTTCTTCAAGAATATGTGTTTGCGTCTAGCCATTCACAGTTTGAACTGCACTGATGCAGCATAAAAGGTTGCAGTCTATTATACCCCATATAATTACAGCATTTGGAAAAAGATATTATTGTGTCTGATTCAACGGAATTATTATTTTTAGCTTCGCAATACTTAAAGCCACTAAAACACTGGTGTTTGCAATGGTGCGGACATATAATGAAGTCTACTGTTTTTTCATTCACGTTCACAAATGTGTACACCCCAAAAACTGTGGCGTTTGCAAGAAGATATGCAACCCCAAAGAAGCCAATGGCAAACTCTCCTAAATCTTTGTGGTTTTTTTGCAAGAAAACATTCATACAAAGTTGTTTACTGAAGACGTATTCTTATTTGCAGACTGATTGAACATTCTTACAGATGTTGGGAATGTCACAGGAGATTCAAGATAGTGTTAGGAGTGCCAATACAGATCCTAAAGTAGCAGAAATGTCTGGTTCCACATGCAGCTGCACACTGCTAAACAACAATATTGTTTACGAATTTGTCAACAGAAATCCACGTGGATCAGAACTAGAGTCGGTCACCTCAGGCTCAATCGTAGCTGGTTCCTGCTCCATATTCTCAGGCATGGAGGACAATGGGGCACTGTGAGTCATCCACGACCCGTCTACCACGATCTTCCAGTGCACTTGTGAGACATGCAGACCCATAACACTCGTAGAAATTCTCAGTGCCATTTCTTACGGTGTAATTTTGACGAAAGAGGACGTTCTACGAATGTTAGCAGATGGGATGTACGTCCTGTTGGACAGTCCTGGAACAAGCTGCGGTAGTTTCTGCTGGGATAAGTTTAAGGTACTAATTTTATCAGAAATTTGTGTCATTTCATGTTGGACGAACGAGATGCGAAACTTAATATCTGATTTTTCTTAAGTTTATTTTTGTAGCCATTTTAAACAAGAGTGCTGAAGATTTACTTTTCATATCACTTACCTTCTCAGCAGTTACACGTTAAAATTGGTAGTTATTAATATATTCAAGCGTGAAATTTATTTGAAAATGCTGTTATGGACGCAAATGTTGCATGCTGTTAATGGATATGTTTTGCAAGTAAGATATTCAAAACAGAAATATTGAGTTAAAATTGTGCAGTGTTTGCTATACATTTCTTTCAGACACTCATGTGTATCTACATATGTACACTTGACAGCAAAAAAAGTGGATCACCCCTGAATTCCTAAGTGGAGACTGCACCTGACGCTATGCAACCACCACTGCAGAGCTGCGTAGCAGGTCGTCAAATCATTGCACAGTACAGTTATTACCTACCCACAATAGGTACTAAGTAAGTCTCCTATTTCTCCTTACGGCATTCAGGCAAGGTACAAAACAATACTTTCGTACAACAAATATTAGATTAAACGTCATTAGAGATGAGACAGTAACACTTGTAAATTAAATTTAGTTGCAATAAGTCAGATACGTTATCACACTTGTTTAGTGACATGATATGTTTTTGTTCGTGATCTGAATCTGAACGCACTGTTAAGCAAAAACAGTTGCATGCCTGATCGCCATGCGATTACAGGTCACGCACTTTTTCGTGGCCCCTCTCTGAACGGCGGAAGTCGGCTGAGCTCGTGTGTCAACGGAATGTTTATGATCTCTACCAACCTTACCTCGTAACAGCATTGTACACCGTAGACCTCGTCAATGTATTGTTGATTTGTGCTTCGTATTGATTGTCTTCCACTTTGTTATTTGTTAAAATAAGTCCACATACCCCGACACTTCTTTTAAAAGAAAGAAGGCTGTTCTTGAAAGTGGTGTGAAGAATGTTAATTCTAATTTTTATTCTGTTACGACAATAAAAAGAGGCAGAGAGCGTTGTTACACCCGCTTAATAAGTCCTTTTCAAATATTAACATTTCGTAGATATGCGTTCCACTTTTCTATTACTTAAACATTAAAGTGATACTTAATTTCGTGTTCCATCTGTAACGCTTAACCCCATACATGTTGTTTCTGTTAAAACCTGTAATCTATACGCCGTAAGCTGCCGGCACTGGGTGAAACAGGCGGGGCTTGTTCTAACAGCCAATCAGCTATCAGCTGAATGCAAGCTTCAGCTCCCAACATTCTCCGCCCAGGGGCCACGTTTAAGTGCGCGTGATCTCTAGGCGTAAATAGACGTAAAACACTGACGTTTTCATTAGTTTCTTAGACCGTTGTCTGAACCCAGAAATAATTTATAATCTTAGCACTGCACCAGGAGTTGCATGAAGCTCCTATTGTTGCTGAGAGGTAACCGCTGAAGCTACGTAATATAGTGCAATTCACAGATGTCATACATCATAAAGTTGTGGAATAGAATACAGTGTTTTGATGATTTGTTAACTAAGCACAATCAGATGTCACATATCAAATATGTTCACAAATAGCGTTATACTGTTACCTGAAACGACGATACAATTAAATTTTTCCCCGGAAGGGACTCGAACCCAGCACAATTTGCTATTGTATAATAGGAAGGGATACTGCTGATATATTTATTGTTTCTTCCGGGCACTCCAACCCTGCACATACCATCACTCTTGACCTGACACCATGAGGCGTCAACTATCACATTGTCGTTCTCCAATAGTTAGGATGACACCGTTCGTAGAGACGTGGAAGGGGTTTGGTATTCTGCGAAAACTTTGTTTAATTTAGTAGCGCAAGGACATGTGCAATTTTGATTTGAAACAAGGCAGAGTCCTGCGTTCTTTATTGGAGTTACTGGAGGCGTAGATGGTATTTTTGTGGCCGTTAAAAACTGTTACCCCCAGCGGGAATTGGACCCATTGTTACCCCCAGCGGGAATTGGACCCATACCTATTACAATTTAAACTCTTCCCGGCCTCCAGCGAATTACAGATGCGTTGGCACAATGTTTTGTCACAATGGAATACTCATTTGACAGTACGACCAATCAAAGAGCTCAGAGGTGTCTGGCTAGGTAAGACATTCTTGGGCGCACGGGATGGCGCCTTATCGCGGATTCTGCACGATATTATACTACGTTTTAATATGCTACATTACGATTTGGTGTGGCATTCTGTAATAAGCTTATTTAACTATGAGCTCATTATAATAAAGATTGTTGGGTAGCTGTTGCCACGATAACTTGAATATTAGGCATTTTATAGTTATGAGGAACGTGGATTATGCGTTAAAAAAAATTGAAATTCGGAAAGTAACTCCGTTTTGACATTTATTCACCACGTCCAGGAACACAAACAGACTTCGATGAAGGAGGTTTCTGTGATTTACTAGTATGGTCAGTGACAAGGTATCCGATAACTGGCAAGTGTGTCGAGCAATTATTCTTCACGGTGTGGTTGCCTTCAATAGTCATACTGAGGTTACAAAGTAGCAATTTGGATTCTGATACAATGTCGCATCGAAAATGCAATTACGTGCGAAGCATAATATCCAACTGGGAAAGATGGGGGAGAACTTCAGTCTCTGCCATTTCAAAGCTTGGATACTGGTATTTGTCGAAATAGATGTTCATTTTAATGGCGACAATAGTGCTTGTACGGTAAGGTTCAGTTGTCCATTATGTCCACGTGCTATTCGAGAGTCAACGACAGAGACATAATGGAAGTGATAAAAAATAAAAAAATAAAAAAAACAACTGCCAAGCACAAAATTGTGAAAAGCAGCACGGAGATGCAGATACATATTTCAAGGTAGGGGTAGCAGGAGGGAGGGCGGGATCTAGGAATGAACAGGAGTGCAGATCTGGAAAATAAAAGAGTGAAATGCTTGCAAAGTACTCCTTACTTATATATCACAGTTTGTTTTAGGGCCGAGAGAAAAGGAATGAATGTTTTACAGAAAGAAGGATGGATTATCGGAGATATAAAAGAACACTGCTTCATAGAGAGGACCCATGGACACTAAAGAAAGCAGACATTAAAAGAGACAGTATTGTTTAAACGGAAACCACATTTTTTTTTTACAACTTTTTGGGGGGAATAGACCAAAAGGGCAACTGAAGTTATAATGTAAGGGAGGTGACAGGGGGAAAGAGAGAAAGGAGGAAAAATTAACAACGAATAAATACAAGACAAATCGTTTGCATATTTTGTTAAGGACGGAGGGTGTATTAATGGATGGAGGGGAGGGGAGAGACTTATTTGAAATTAAAAAAATACTTTAACTGATTACTCTATGCATGGAGTCTAGGTATAAATGAATAAAAATAGGATATTGAGTGAAATGAGAAGCATTGAATTAATATTTGTGCCACGGGCGGGAATCGAACCCAGACCTCCATACTTTATTTAATTCAATGCTTTTTCTTTCACTTAATTTCTTTGACATACTGATGCGGAAAACTGTTTCTAGGTATATAAATTTATAATAAAATAGGATAATAAATGAACTGTATATCAATTTAAAGGCAGGTCAAAGGAAAAAGAAACTCATATTTTATTTCTTCTGTAGTCTCACTTAGGAGATTAAAAAATATAAATAAATAAATAAAAAACAAACAAAAACATTTTAAAGTACTAATAATTTATTCAGAATCCCTCATTATTGGTTTCTTTCATAATACATCTCAGCATAGAATCTATAACGCCATCAGACCAGCTTGTCTTCAATAAGAGCGATGACTCTATCTCGAGTCGATTGCTCGCAGTGAGACGACCTGATTTGTATTTCGGCTGTCTGCTTTTACTATGATGCCAGGAAGTAAACATTCTGTATTTACGTCAGAGCCCCACTCTGCGCTGTGCTGGGGGCTGCTGGGCATCACCGCGACCGCCAGCTTGCTGGCTTCCACCGAGCCTCGCCTTGCACGAGCTGTGGTTGACCGGCCAGCCCATAGCTCTCGAGCTACGGCTAATGCAGGTACAGGCTCAAACATTTCTGCCAACCTACCCAAGTGCGTAGTATTAACTACCACAGCTAGAGCTATTTTGCTATAAAATGAGCAGCCACTTTATCTTTTGACATTTCATTCAAATAATTAACGCAGTTAAAGAATAGAATCATGATAAACGCAGCTTCACCTAGATAGCAATCATACGACACAGGAAACTATCTTTTCAGCGCTCTGCATTAGATTTAGACACAAGAACATATGTATTCAACCTAGAAAACTACGCATGTTTTAAAATTAACCAATGCTTGTGGGAACAACACAAATATATATATGTAGTATATCATTCACGTTTTGTGCACTTATAAACTGTTCTCATTGTCTCTGAAACGTTACATGCTACGAAACAGAAATACCTTCTGCTGAGGCCCTTCAATACACGATTGTTCTGTTATTAATAGTGAAGTGTTTCGTAATGGGTTCATAGGGTCGCTTTAGTTTCTCGACTGTTCCACGTTTATACGAAGATCGAGAAAAACAAGTGCCAAAAAGGATATATGCGAGTTCTAATTACCATTATATTATTCTTAAAATTCAAATAAAATGTTTGAATGTGTGTGGTATGCTAAGTTCAACAGTCCCTAAACTTACACACTACTTTAACTTATTCTAAGGACAACACACACATATCCATGCCCGAGGGAGGACTCGAACCTCCTATGTGAGCAGCAGCCCGATCCACGACATGGAACCTTGGACCGCGCGGGTACTCTGCGCAGCCATCTTACAATTTAACATACCATGTACGGCAATGAGTACAAAAGCTCTTTGCATTTATAGGAGAAGGTTGGTGATTGAACTCTCATAGAAGAAGCGTGCTACACTGAAAACTCTTTTGTTTTGCTTCCCCACCTGATCCCCCTGCCGTCTCCGCCCCCTCCCCAACCTAAGTAGTAAAAATAATAAAAAAAAGACAACATCTGAGACCTTCTTTCTGCTAATTCACTATACCGCACAATCTCGTATTTTTTTCCAACTTTTTCAGTGTCCTCCCTTTATACCATCAGGTAATAATCGCACATTGCTCAGCAATACTGCGGAAGTGGTGGAGCAATTGTAGGGTTTATAGCCTCCTAGGGAGACGTTTTAATCTTTTAATGGTTGTGTCAATAACAGGCGCTTGTTTTATCTTCACCAAAACATGTATATTTCGTAGTTAACGTTGTTTTCAATTGTACCCACCAGAAATCTTGTTAGGTGTATAATCCTTAAATTTGTTTTGTTTATCGATTTCTCAAAGACTGACGAATATTTTCTGGTAATCATGTGGTGAACTATACGCATATTTATGTTTAGGGTCAATTGTCGAATTTGCATCGTGAAGATATAACTTCAATATCATTTTGAAATTGGCTCTGCTTTTCTGAGGTTCTTACTAGACAGCAGCACAATCTGCCACAAATATTTGTCAATTCGATATAGTAGATTGTAGCTCTGTCAGAGAGTGGGTAAAATGTTACTCTCGCTCCAATTTGTAACTGAGAGCTACTGCCTCTTAATCTTTAAAGAGCGTCGACATTTTCATGAAGGAAGCGAACAGCTGCAGCGTGAATCGCCTCCTCATTACCCTTGTGAAGGCTGATGCAGATAATTCAGAAAGTAGGGATCGAAAATAGTTGTAGTTGCTACGTGAAATTCATCACCCTTGTCTGTAATCATATATGTGATAACTAAAGGACACACCGAAGTTCAATTTTTAGACATTTTAATTGGAATACCACCAATAAGTGAATCTTGAAAGGTTCTTCTATATACATTTATGTGTCGTGACTGTTCTTTCGAAAGATCAGACACCACATAAATATATTTTGTGTCCCAGCCTCGTCGCCGCTTTTGTGTCTCGTTTCCGTCGTAGGTGTCGGTGGCCGAGTGCAATGAGACCGACACAGGAATAAAGATAGCACGCTGGTGCAGGTACGGAGAGGAGCAGCCAGAAACTAGAAACACTAGAATAAATTAGAACGAGATATATATTGCACAGAATTTATACAATACTTAACTTTTACATAGTACTGCAGAATGTTGATACATAGTTGAGCTAGAGTCCTGCCTAGTGCCTAACTGATAGCCAAGTCTTCACTGGTGCCTATCGGATTCCGAAGTCTTTACTGGTTCCTAACTCAGTCCCAAGTGAACGATGTCGTTCACTGGTGGCCACAAGCGGAGTTGCCGCAGAGGGCGCTCGTGGCTGTCGTCGAAAGAACGCCGCGCCGTGCGTGCATGGCGGCGCGCGGCGAAAGTAGGTGGCGCGCACTTTGGACTTGTGCGACACCACAATATACATGATTAAGGAGAACACGAGAACAATTCCAGCCTTCAGCGCAAATGCACACTAGGCCTGAACTCTCGAGGTAATCGGCAAAGTGCCACGAGCAGTGAGTGCAAAATGGAAACGGCAACTACGTGAGCAGTGTGAGGAAGTTTGAGTCTTGTGGGTGACGAGGGGGGAAAGGAGTGGTAGCCCGCGCACCTCCGATGATCGTTGTTTTCCCGCTCGTGCAATGGTTACCGTAACTGCTCAGAGAGCAGTAAGAATATGCCCGAATTCCGGCTGGGCACGACTGTTCAACTTGCCCAAAGCGTGCACTCAGTGGCCACAAGCAGCTTGTGTCGGATTATTGCTTTTAATCTAGATTCTTCTCTGTCATTCCAGGAAGCAGTACAACTATCACCAGACATGATCCACCATGTTGTCATTTCACTGCCATAGTCGTACCAGGAAGATCATTTGTCTACAGGGAATGTCTTTCTCCAGTGGTCCAACACCTTAGGATAACATCTTGTGCACACGTTATGCATGGCATAATTACATCTCCTACGACGTGAGGTCGAACATTGATGTATTTATAGTGAGGGAGACGAATGGAATGTTGCACAGAAATATAAAGAAAATAAAAGTAATTCACTGAGTTACGGATCCATTGTATTGATATCGACATGTAGCAGGACGTTTGAACAAATACTTTTTCCAGCGTTATGAAATATCTAGAAAAATTAACATCAAACTGGCAAAGGTTTCTAAATCTCTACTCTTGTGAGACTTTGGCGATACTATATTTTCATGATCTACTGAGTACTCTCAAACTAATTTCATATTTATAGAGTGCCAAAACGATTTTTGGTACCTTCAATGCCGCAGTGGAGTGGCCAAGCGTATTGAGGTGCTATGCTCCGATGCGCGAGGCCGCTCCTCGTCGGGGGTTCTAATTCCCCGTCGGGCGTGGATGTTTGTGCCGTCTTTAGTATAAGGTAGTTCATATGTAGTTTGTAAGTTTAGGGACTGATGAGCCCGCAGTTAAGTCCCTTAAGCTTAACAAATAAAAAAAAAAAACTATCTTCAGCCATAATCAACTTCGAACCATATCGCTTTCCTAAGTTGTGCGACTGGACTCGTGATGTCCTGTCTGCAAGGTAATAGTTTGCAGTAACAGACGAGGAGTCATCTAGTGAAAAGGACGTGGCGAGTGTAATTCTTCCAGCAAAGTGAAGTAGACTTATCCTGATTCGAATATATATTCGAAATATTTAATGAGCAATCAGAATATTGCTCTTAGATTTGAGGCAGTTAATGCACCCACTACTAAACTCAGAAAAGCAAAGTCAATTGCGAAATGAATTTGAATTTTTATCTTCACGGCACAAATGGCGACAATTGACCTTAAACATCAATATGCATTTGGTTCTGAATATAAGTACCAAGAGTTTCGTCAGCATTCTAGATATCGATAAGCAAAACAAATTTGAAGGTTATACATATAACGAAATTCCTGGGGGTGCAATTAAAAACAATGTTAACTGTGAATAGCATGCTTTGGCGAAGGTGAAACAAACGGTCTGTTATTGACACTGCCATTATGAGATTTACACGTCTCCTAAGGAGACTGCCAACCCTACAAATGTTCCCCCTCTTCTCTTATGCAGCACTGCTGAGTAGTGTGCGATTATTACCTGATGGCATAGAGGGAGGACGTCGAGAAAGTTGAAAGAATATATCAGATTATAACTCGCACATACGCTATTTGGAACTTGTATTTATTATTATTATTATTATTATTATTATTAGTAGTAGTAGTAGTATTTCGAGCTTAGTATAGGCGTGGAACAGTCGAGAAACTGAGGCGATTATATGAACCCATTACAAAACACTGAAACACTTTACTGTGAATAACAGAACAATCGTGTAAATGAAGAGCCCCAGTAGAAGGTAATTTTCGTTGTTTACCACTTATTGTTACCCTTTATAAGTACATCAAACGTGAATGATATACACGTATATATTTGTGTTGTTGCCACCAGAACTATTTAATTTTACAACATGCTTACATTTCTAAGATAACTACATATATCATTACGCCTAGATCTAATGCAGAGCGCTGAAAAGAGAGAATAATTTTCTGTGTCGTATGATTGCTATGTATGTTAAACATTACGTGGTAGCTACGTTTATCATGATTCTATTCTTTAACTTCGTTAAATATTTGAATGAAGTGTCAAAAGATAACGTGGTTGCTCATTTTATAGCAAAATAGCTCTTGGTGTGGTAGTTAATAATACACGTTAGGGTAGGTTTGCAGAAACTTTTCATACTTTAAGGGTTGAGTCTCGCTGTATTATCCGTGGCTTGCGAGCTACGGGCAGGCCGGTCAACCAGAGCTGGTGCCGAGGCGAGGCTTGGCGGAAACCAGCCAGCTGGCGGTCGCCGTGGTGGGCAACAGCCCCCAGCACTGCGCAAAGCAGGGCTCTGACGTAAATACAGAATGTTTACTTCCTGGCTTCATAGTGAGAGCGGGAAGCAGAGATACAAATCAGGCCGTCTCACTGTGAGCAATCAACTCGAGAAAGAGTCGTCGCATTTACTGAAGAGAAGCTTGTCCGATGGCTTTATATATGCATAACGTAAGAAACAAATAATAGGGATTCTGAATAAATTATTAGTCCTTCAAATGTTTTTTTAATCTCATCTCTATTTTCATATTTCGTAAGTGAGAGACGGTGGGAGATCTTTTGGCAACAGAAATAAAATATGTGTTTCTTTTTCCTTTGAGCTACCTTTAAATTGAAGTTTTTTTAAATATACAGTTCCTTTATTATCATTTTTTATTATAAATGTATATACCTAGTGACAGTATTCCGTGTCAATATGTCAAAGACATTGAGTGAAGGGAAAAGTATTGAATTAAAGTAAGTATGGAAGTCTGGGTTTGATTCCCGCCCATGACACAATTTTTATTTCAACAGTTTTCCGTATCAATATGTCAAAGACATTGAGTGAAGGGAGAAGCATTGAATTAAAGTAAGTATGGAGTTCTGGGTTCGATTTCTCCCAATGGTACAAATTTTAATTCAATGCTTCTCCTTTCACTCAGTATCCTATTTTTTATTACATTTATACCCAGCCTCCATGCAAACAGAGTAATCCGTTTATATGGACGCTGTCAAAGTAATTATTGTTGTTTCAGATACGTCTCTCTCCTCCCCTCCATCCATTAATACACCCTCTGTCCTTCACAAAATACGCAGTCTTGCATTTATTAATAGTTAATTTCTTTTCTGTTCTCTCTCCCTCTCACGCTGTCGCCGCTCTTGCATCATAACCCTTCTGGTCGGTTCCCTCACAATACAGTGATAAAATCTATTGGTTTCTGTTGACAGCATGCACTCTCTTTCAATTTATGCTTTCGTTACTGTATATCAGTCCTCTCTATGAGACCGTGTCCCTTACCTATAATAAATTCTTCGTTCTGTGAAATACAGAGCTCTGGTGTTTCGATTGACCTCCTCTGCTTTCATCACAACGGACTATATCGTTACACATGGTATATATTTCCCGTTTTCTAATGCGTAAACGACGCTCCTTGCTACTTTTAAGATGCGGAATATTTCATTTATTATGCTATGAGCTATGTTACATTCTTGAGCGCCGCGCAGAGTAGCTGCGTGGTTTAAGGCATCATGTCTTGAATTGGGCTTCTGCTCGCGTCGGTGGTTCGAGTCCTTCTTCGGTCTTGGGTGTTTGTGTTGTCCTTATGTTAAGATAGTTTAAGTAGTGTGCAGACTGATGACGTTAGCAGTTAAGTCCAATAAGATTTCACACATATTTTTCATACAAACTTGAGCGAAACGAGACTATAGTTAAACATACAGTAACATGTCATACAAAATCACCACAGAGCATGCTAAAATGTAGTATATTATCGTACGCAATGCTACATAATTCTACATCTGTATATAACTTTTTTGTTATTGTCCTAATGGAAAAATCACCTGAGGTTATTAGTCCCTACCTAGCCTTACATGCTACTTTAATTAATTTACGCTAAGGAATACACGTACACACACACACACACACACACACACACACACACACACACACACACACACACACACACACAACTACACATGCCCGAGGAAGGATTCGAACCTCTGGCTGGAGCGACTGCAACTCCGCGACAAGACGCCTCTGACCGCGAGGCCAAGAAATTACTGTTACGTAGACAGATACCGCCGAACTATTTTACTTCTCGTACCATGTGTTCTGCACTCCATTTTGACAAAAAACATTATACTACCACATCTGAAAATCGGTAGTTGATGGGGCTGATGCCATCTTGTAATATCTAAGATATGGTTTGATTCCTGCTGGGGAAACAGTTTTTAACAATCGAAAACATCCCCCTCTCCACCTACAATAGCGGCAAGTAAGGAATTTAGGACTGTGGCGTCTTTCAAATCACATTAAACATGTCCATTCGCTACTGACTAGAACAAAGTTGGATTAGTTTTCGTTGTTTCTTCAAAATGCCAAACCCCTCCAGGTCTCTACGAACGGCGCGATCCTAATAACTAGTAAACGAGATTGGGAGAGTTGTTACCTAGTCATCAACGCTGACGATAGGCGCGGGGTTGGAGTCCCAGGCAGCACAACGTTATTTATTGCGCTACTTCAAAATGTTTGTAAATCTATCGGACTCAACTGCACAACGTTATTTATTGCGCTACTTCAAAATGTTTGTAAATCTATCGGACTCAACTGCTTGGTTATTAGTCCGTAGCTTGCAAACTACTTAAACTAAGGTAAACTAACCTAAGGACAACACAAACACCCATGCTCGTAGCTGGGACTCGAACCCCCGACGGTGAACAGCCGCGCGCACCGCAGCACGGCGCTCCAGTGCGCTCGGCTAATCCGCCGCGGCTTGCGCTACTTCTAGCCGAACATATGCACATACCGCTAATAGTAAGAACAGTAACAATTTCATCTCTTTGCGTATATATAATAAATAGCGAATACAGCCAGGGGTTGCGTCCCTTCCGCGAAAGAAGTCAATTGTATCGTCATTTCAAATTCAAATATAGCGCTATCTGTGAATTTATTTAATACCGTGCTACGTAAACGATTCATATAGATACTGCGTTCTATTCCACAATTTTATTACGTTTGACACCTGTGAGCTGCACTGTATTATATACCTATAGCGGTTACCTCTCAGAAACAATTTGAACTTCATGCGATTCCTGTTGTAATGCTAAAGTTAACCGGGTTCGGACATTGGCCTTGTAAACCGATGCCAATGAAAACGTCAATGTCGTACGTTTCTTCATGCCTAATCTAGTCTCGATCAGAAACGCAAGCTATTTTTGGTCAAGAGTGCGTTCAAATTCAGAGCACGAACAAAAACTCATTGTGTCATTGAATGAGTTTGATAAGGTATCCGATTTGTCACTTATTGTAATTAAATTGAATTTACGTTGCGCTCTCGACTCTAATAACTTGTATTCTAATGTTTTTTGTATGATGGTATTGAATTACATGTGGACCGATTGCCATAAGGAGCAATGTTCTCTACTGCTTCTTTGGTAGCCATTGTGAATAGTCGAACGACTGTACTCTACAGGGGTTTTGAATGTGGAGTACCCGCAACACAGCTACGTTAGTTGGGTTGCATTCAGCAGTGATCCATTTTTTTGCTGTTAAGTGTACATACTCCACAATCCACAGTAAGGTATATCGCGGAGCGTACTTTTCCCACTAGTAGCACTGCCTTTGTATTAGCTCTAATTTCTCTTATTTTGTCTTTGTGGTCTTTACTCGAAATGTACTTGTAGCAGCAGTATCATTCTGCAGTCAGCTTCAAATTCCGGCCCAGTAAATTTCCTCAACAGTGTTTTATTCTTGTGGTTATTTCATCTGCTTTTTATTTCATACGAAAGGTACGATTTTTATTTAATACTGCAAATAAATCAGGTGTATGGGAGTTTTAAGTACATGATTTAAAGCATCCTATTATCACAAGTTCAGTTAATTAGTGACTCACACTACGCTGATTGTGCAGATTTCTGAGGAATGAAAATTTATTAAAAAGCCTGCTATTAAAGACGACGTTTTCTATAGGGGGTTCTGCTCGAGTGGATTAATCCTAGGCAGCAATGAGTGCTTTTATTCTATTCCTTGTAAAATAACAGCGAAGAGTAAAAAGGAAGTATTTTTTTAAAAAAATCTTGGATTCCAACTTCCTTCACTACACATGCAATGGCGCCTACAGAAAATTCGCCATAAGAGCTTTCGGAGTATGTAGCTTCGCTCTTAAGAACCAAGGGAACAAAGGATCCACAAGACCAAGAAAAGAGGCCCACAAAACTAAAAGCAAGCAAGATGTTATGTACGCCCTAGAGAGAAAGACAGAAAAGTGAAATTAGCTTCTGTAAAATATTTTAGGCCTGCATGCAGTGATCATAGAGATTTATGTAAGTTGTTTCTCTTACAGTACAATTTCAGAAAGACAGACTGTTATCCAATTACTGTAAAGTGTTTATGTAAATTTGTTTAGTTGCAGTTATATGCAAAATAAAACTTTGGGGTGATGAGTCACCCCTGTTACCATTGAAAGCTGTGTTACTCATGTCACTATTGGAAGGTTAATAGTACTGTTTTGAGGAGTACAACATTTCATTATCCAGCGTATTTTGTTAATCAAATTCACAAGCAGAGAATATAATGAAGCAGGTTAAGAAGGGTGTGTCATCTTTAATAATCACATTTAAGAAAACGTCTGAAGACCTGAAGTAAGTTATGATCTAAGTGCCAGTTTTTATTTCAGAGTTATAACTGGAATTATGGCATATGGGCGAAGCCAATTGTGGTATATTCTGTACTAAGTACCTCACCTGTTTGCAGTAGTTCATTTCATTGCGAATAGTATATGTATATTCACGGCAGGAAATTGTAAATTATTATATAATTTCCATGTGTGTGCATACAACATTGTCATGTTTGTAGCTTCATTCTTGTTTTGCTTTGAGGTTGTGATTACCTCATGATGTTACATGAAGTAACAGTGTCAAATATTGGTTTAATGGAACTTGTGTATTGTTTTATAATGAGTGAAAATGTTAACTGTTGTCAGAAGAAGGAACAATTTCAGAAGAAAGGAAGAAACTAAGGAAGAGTGGAAGGAATATACCACTAATAAGACACACCTATCATACAGTGTGAAATGTAAATTTAAATTAAGCGCAATAGTATCTCACACGCCCAATAGCTACCACTGTTTCAAGATTTTTACAAAGCTGATTTCTGCAAGCAACATAACTACCTTTTAGGTCTAATTACTGTGGAGCCAGTAAGCGGGAGTCGCCATGGGCAATACAATAATCCCAATGAAAGTAGGTGGCAGGCTACTGTTGTTTATGACTTTCCTAATGGTGAAGGCGAAACTGTCCAGATCTGCCTGTAAACTTTTCAAGAGGTATTTTGTTTAGTGCCAAGAGGAGTGCAATTAATGCCGAATCTAAAAAAGATTGGTAATCTTATCTACATTGAGAAAAGAGGTGACAAGGCTGGCCCCCATACATACACAATTGTAGATAAGAAACTAGTGTGTGATCATGTATACTCGATTCCACGAGAGATAGGCCACTAAGGGTGAAAGAAGTCCGAAAAAGAGTACCAATCACAAGGCTTTAACATTAGTAGGCTATTCAAGGCAAGTATCCATATACCCACATCACAGATCAATTCAAAAACAGTTTTCCTAAACTGTGCTTTCATATGTCTATAACTGATACTTGCGCAACATGTGATTTGTTAACATCAAAAACTGCATCTTCTTTAGGAGATGAGAAGAAACAGAATCATAAGTCAACCAATGTGCAAAATGTAAAAGAAAAACCTACCTAACAAACAATGTAAGTAGGGCCTACTGCTTTGGCCAATGCCTGGACCCACATTCGAAAGGATAGTGGCTCAAATCCACCTCTGGCCATCCTGATTTATATTTTCTGGGATTTACCTAAATCACTCCAGACAAATGCTGGAATGGTTCCTTTCAGAGGGCACGGCCGCTTTCCTCCCACATCTTTCCCGAGAATAAGGTCCATCTCTCTAATCACTAAGCTGTCGACGGAACGTTGAATGCTAAGCTTCTTTCCTTCCTTCCTCCATCTGTCTCTAGACTTACAAACTACTAAAACTAACATACACTAAGTACAACACACACACACACACACACACACACACACACACACACACACACACACACACATGGGAGGAGTCAAACCTCTACTGTCAGGAATCGCTTGAGCTGTAACGTGGGATTCTAGACTATGGGGCTCTTGCCTGGTGGTCCTTTGGTTCCAAACAGCTTACATCATCAGTCCCTAGACTAACAAACTACTTAAACAAACCTAATAAGTACAAAACACAATAACACACATACACACACGCACAAAGCCTGATTCAAGTCTCTTAACCTCTAATGGGAAACAACAATGCAGTTCGTAGCAAGGTGTAACGTTTCTGCTATGTTGCACACTCCTAAAAATCAGTTTCCAACATATAAACACGAAATATCTGACACCTAAAATAAAACTTCACTACCGGACATGTAAAATATCACAATTTCAGTTTGAAATTCTATTAACACTATTAGTAAAACGCTTTTTAAAAAAATAGTACGTTTGTTTAAACATAACTTTGGCTGGCCTTTTACATAATTTTCAATTTTGAATACTTTTGTAAATAATTGCTGCAAACACTAAAAATGTATTACACTTAGTTCCGGAAATTGCTGAACCTATATAGAAACTAATTTGTATAAAAACAACAATACTACATGTTATAACTATTGCACAACATGATTACATATATACGTTTTGTTTAAATAAATTAGGGCAGACCATGTTTTATATATCACTGGATCCTAAATTAAATACTGATAATTTTTCATGCACTAAAATTAATAATCCGTTTGGTACTAAGAAACTATCT
Source organism: Locusta migratoria (assembly GCA_026315105.1). Taxonomy (NCBI): domain Eukaryota; kingdom Metazoa; phylum Arthropoda; class Insecta; order Orthoptera; family Acrididae; genus Locusta; species Locusta migratoria. Next base: position 116,245,316 of record CM048753.1, on the reverse strand, counting down.
TTGAAATTAACAAAACTACGACAACCATATACAAATCCGTATTAATAAAAAATTAGACCGCAAACTGAAATACATTAAAATTCCATGCCACAATAATATTATGCCTACACAATATTGGCAAAACAAATATGTGTGCACTTCGAAAACACAAATAATGTAAATAATTTGAGCACTGTAAACACTAGTCAAAGGATGACTTTAAATTTGTGTACCACATTAAATACAAATTTCATGAAACATGTACATACATTGAGATAAATAGTCAAAGCTTAAATGTAATGTTTTAATTTCTGTATTTTGGCATATTTAATGTAAAAGAATATTGTTTAATTGTGAATTACAAAACTTTGTCATCAATCTTATTACGCAGTTACGTAGAAAGATGTTTGAGAGAAACCATGTTTTAGTCAATCTTCTAGCAGTCACAAACCTGTAAGCAGCTCTGTTGGCTTGCCGCTGCATTTTTTTTATTGTGCAACAATGTGATTGATTTAAACAGACTGTGTTTAAACTTTATTTAAAATGGAAATAAAATCGTTTCTATATCAACTGACATGTTTATGATTTATGAAAAGATCCTGTAACATCAAATCTTTTAGTAACTGCCGAAGACAGCTCACAACGCAATGGACTTCAGCCAGCATATAAGATAAGATCAACTTCACCTACAGTGGAATGACTTTGTTATAGAGACTGTGAACTAATAAAACCTTCCATGATTTAGGAAAATATTAGGGCTCAGTTTGAGTCATTCTGAAAAGGGGTGACGGTCATTAGAAAGGCACCTTGAACTGAATGGCCATTCCCACGCGGCAATACTGCACACAAAACTACTCGCCTGACTTAAATCAGAATAACTTAATTTGCCGCTATAAAATGCCTTCAGGCACATAATGTGTTACAAATTATTTACGTCTTAGAGCATGATTTTGGAAATTGTCCCAAGTTTTTTTGATGTTACCAACAACTCAGACAAATAAGTCTTAAATTTTTGAAAAAGATTTGTTTAGTCTAAATGAAAGTATAGAAAAAACCCAAAAACATTCAGCAGGAAAATAAACTGCCATAACTTTATCTTTTTCTAACAGGTACTAATGAAATATTTGTACACATTGTGAAAGGTGTATTATTTTCTCTTTAATTTCAAAAAACGAGTTTGCACCAGTTTGCAGAAATTCATGCTACGCCACTGGAAATACGGCTGTTGAACTTGAATATTCATTATTCACGTTATTGTTATGCACCGACCACCCTTATAGCCATTATACAATATTTTAAGGAGGATAGGTTGCTGCTCACCACAGAGATGTCCAATGAGCTGCAGAAAGACACACAACAAAATACAACTTGTTTAAAAAAGCTTTCAGCTGTTGCAGACTTTGTTGATCAGAGAAAACACACACACAAGCACGCGCAATAAAGAATTTTGTTGTTATATTGGACTTACCTTTGATTATTACATGGAAGAATTAACATTTGCCTTAGTTTTAAATTGATTTATTTTATTAACTATTGTTTGATATGCGACTATCCAATATCTAGCAGTTTTTTCTTTGTGTGTGGGAACATAAATGCAGAAAACCCTACGATTTGACGTGACAGAAAAATCTATTATATAATTTTCACATGACAATGATCTACAGTTCATATTCAACTACTTAAGGAATCTCGTTGTGGAGTAAGTTAAGCATAACTTTGACATCTCAAAATGTTTCATTACTATCAAATAGGTGGGCTACCTCACTGTAGTTTTTATTTACACCTTTTGTTCTTGGACAATGTACGTTTTCTCTAAGAAACTGCAGCATAGTAACTATCAAAATGGATATTATTTGTGACAACCGTGGTACCTTAACTTTTTTTGTTCATAATGTATTATTGAATGATTGAACTATCATTTATTTTGCACTCTCTCCATCGTTATCCAATGGTGGTGCGTATTATAGTGGCACATTAAGATTGCAAATTGTAACTTGATATATTATATCTAATGATTGCACTGCAATGTCTTTTTGCTACTATCCACAAATGGATGGCCACAAGGGTTTACCATTCTTGGAGTATTACAGTAAGTAATAATTTCTTCTTTGACGTTTGTGAAATCTATATTTTCGTGATTTCTCATAAGCCCATTCATCATCTCCACAAACTGGAGAAATATGCATCTGAAAAATCTCTTCTTCTTTGACTATTCAATAAACGTCAGTACTCGGATTGGCCAACACAAACTTGAGTGGGACCCTTTACGAACTTCTGGAGATGCTAACTTGTGAGACATCTGACCTTGATTTACTCGATATGAGTCTCTGTGTTTTGTGGTTCAGTGTCGGGGAGAATTCGCACATTACAACCAGCGATTGAAACACTACATCATACTGTCCTTTTTGTAACCAACCATTGTCTTTTAAATATTGTTTCCAGTATCTGTAATGTCTAAATAATTTTTGTTAGTTAACTTCTCCTCTATGTGTAACCACTATGTAATATATTTCTAGATGATCTCTACCAGTTAAAGAAAATTCGCCCAGTAGTTTGTGTTAGGCTAACCAAGAAGATAATATTAAGAATTGCCCATCATTGATCCACAACAAAAGGAGTATCTGAAGTTAAGTACTCACCATACACTAGAGGTGAATTTGGCACTGTAGAATGTGATGTACAATTTTACATAGTGTACTTGTAAATTCAATTAATTTGTGCTTTATGACGGTTTACTTAGCAATAATTTGACTGTCAGTGAATTTCTTTACATTTTACTGCTATGAAATACTGCACGACAGAGTTATAACATTTCTGGTCTTGTAGCCAGGCTCTGTTCACACTGCCATCTGGGCTAAGATGGCTCTGCTTGAGTCATCTCATGCTCAGCTGACAATTTTCTGTATGTTCAATATTCCCGATGTGAGCCAACACAAACTGATTGGACTGTGGTGTTGCTTCTGCAACACAAGTATATCATCTCCTGTCAAGAGAGGCCTCCTGCATCATTGTGTGTGTCCTTTTTTTTTTCAGTTACACTTATGGAAATGTTATGTTCATTTATTTCTTGTATTACTATTACTTCTGTAATATGAATAAGATTTATCATAAAATGTTTTAAGTTAACATAAGGAAAACCTCTCCAGAATGTCAGTCGAAATTCATGGGATGAGTTCATTACCACCTCTTATGTGCTTAAAATTCAATGTGTCACTAAAGTTTGAGAACGATAGAAATAACAAAATCAATGAATTGTTAGCTGGTTTGAAGTAGGCCGCCATCTTTACTTCCATCTTCCGCTGGCAGTGGGTGTAGATTACTTGTTGATGGTGACAAGCCCACCAAGAAAGGGGGGGAGGAGGGTAACACACACACACACACACACACACACACACACACACACACACACACACACACACATATTGACAAATGCTGTTCATCCTTTACTGACCTGTCTTGCAGTGTCTGTGGCTAAACTAAATCTTTCATTTAAAGTAGAAAAATCGAAATGGAAGTACCTTGGAGACAAAGAAAATTGTCCTCATATGTTTTTAACGGTATTTTTATGAATCATTTGTTTCGTAGTTCATTCTTACTTTAATTTCGGTTGTGAGGGATACCTCTTTTATTTGAGAAATCCTTTATGCAGTTATTTTAACCTTCTGGTACAAAATTTTCTGAGAGTTAAAAAAAAAAAAAAAAAAACAATAGTATTAGTCAACTTATGAATTGATACATCTAAAAATGTAAGTAAATGTCTTCCTTATTCCATCTCAGACTAGAAAGCCATTAAGTGTAATATCAGAAGACGTTATTTCAGCTCCTCAACAGCAAAGTCGCAGTTTAGATTAATTTATTCTTCTCTTTTAGTCCCAAACATTACGTATTCCATTAATTATGTGTGTTGAACATACACGTTGTTGCCTCTTGTAAAGTAAGTATGACCGCATGAAAAGCCATACCAGATCATTTTCATATGTCACCACCCAAAAAATGTTGTTTTTACTTCTTTTCTTATGGATCAATAACGTATCATGAAGGCCCGAACCACACAGCCAGCAATTCGTTTTCTTCGGTGCTGGAGTGCTTTAAGCTATGCCCCAAAACCCACTGTGTCCATAGGCTTTTGATTACGGCACTGACACTGCTGAGATAATTCACAACTACATGTAAAAGGAAATATGAGGGCGGCTATCATTTCAAAAACCTATTTGTACTCTTAGCTCCAATTCAATCGCTGTAATATATGGTCTAAAATGCATAGAACATTAAGTTGCCTGCTATATAATTTTTCAATGCTTGACTTGTAAATCAAGCGCACGTACTTGTCAAAAAGCGTCATTTGAAGACGACTGTTACAAATTAAGAAAAGTCTGTGGTTCATCCGAGAGCTAAGATGTTGTACTATCATGTGTGCAAAAATCAGATTTTTCAATGACATACTTTCATCAAAATCGAGTGAAAAGCGTTACAAAACTAAAAACTTGTGCATAACTAAATGTAGACATCCTTTCTTTTTCAATTGCAAGAAATGGGTTGTAAGGAAAAACAAGTTGATAAATTTGCAAATGTTGTTAAAGGAAGGGAAGGAAGAAGGAGAGGAAAGAAAGGATTGACAGTGGTCGCATTTGGGCATTGATATTAAGCAATGGCGACAAGTGGAAATGTGAGGCAGACCGGGAATCGAACCCGGGTCTCCCGCTTCGGGCCAGCGGTCGCCTTAACCACTTGGCCACCCGTGCTCGCCTCCCGTCCGTCTCAAATTCCCACAAGTCGCACGCTATGTCTGTAGCGCCTTCATCGTCCATGCCCTCTTACACTCGCCATTACGGATTCCCGTGCGAGGTCGGACGTATGACCGCATCTTCGGTGAAATAACTGAAGCTAACGCCATCGTCGCATTTAATACTTATTGTATTGGTGTGGTGTCTGTTCTTTCGGACGTCCGGAAAAACGGACACCATACCAATAGAATAAGTTAATAAAACTTTGTGAGATGATTTTATATGCATTCAACATTTTTTTACAACGTGAAATTCGGAAAAGTGTATTTTCCCCCCTTTTCTTCCATCTCATCCCAGCCCAGCTCACAATGTGAACATCCATGCCGGCGTCATGCACCAACTATGCGCGAGCTGGCTTGGCACATCCAAGCTTGGTTTGGCTTGGCTTGGCCCGGCTGGCAATGTGAATGCAGCCTAAGGCTTAATTTATATACAGGTGTGTATAAGCAAGGTCAAACATTTTGTTAGTTCATGATGCTAACGTTGTTTGCGTACACTATTAATTCTTGAGAAATTTTTTGTTATATTAGTTGACTCAGGTTTAATTAATGTTTTTTTATACATATTTATTAAGACATCATTTTCCTGACACAATTTTCTCCAATTTCCTGCAGCACTGTCGTCATTGGCATGGAGGACCACAGGAATAAGGATGAGAGCAGCAGTTTGCTAACCAAAGATTCACAGACTGCAGAAGTCCTCAGGATCCAATATATGATCAAGCAGCAAGTATCTTGTGAGAATAATAAGACAGTCAAACAACAAACCACACTGAAGCATAATTCACAGTTGCACTCTGGGGAACGCCTATAAAATTGCAGCGTTTGCAACAAAACATTCAAAAATAAATTTAATTTGTTTAGGTTATGGGACCGTCTTATGCAAATGTAAATTAGTCTACTTTAGACCAGACACGTTTCGCTTTACTCTAAAGCATCTTCAGTGGTCAGCTGTTCAATAAATAGTTTTTGAGTTTTTACAAAATTCGATCTGTAACAGTTCTCAGGCAATTGGATTGTTTCGATTCTGAATAAATTCGTCTATTAATATTACTCACGAATTTTTTTTATGTTTTCGTCTTCATATGTGGTTTGTAGCAAATTGTCAGTTGCTGACACTGCTTATATTTATACCATTTACACTTTTGTTACTGTAAAACAGTGTAAATAGTATAAATATAAGCAGTGACAGCAAGTGACAATGTGCTACAAACCACACATGAAGACGAAAACATTAAAAAATTCGTGAGTAATATTAATAGACCAATTTATTCAGAATCAAAACAATCCAATTGCATGAGAACTGTTACAGATCGAACTTAGTATAAACTTAAACTAATAATGTAATACAAACCATTTATTGTACAGCTGACCACTGAAGATGCTTTAGAATAAAGCGAAACGCATCTGGTCTAAAGTAGACTAATTTACAGTTGCATAAGACGGTCCCATAACCTATACAAATTGTATAACTGCAACTGCGGAAAACGAGGCCAAAAAACGAAGAAATAAATTTAACTTGATGCATCATTCACGGCTGCACACTGGTGAACACCCATTCAGTTTCAGTGTTTGCAACAAGACATTCACAGAGAAAACTTCATTGAACAAACATTTTCGATTGCACACTGGTGAATTCCCATTCAGTTGCAACGTTTGCAACAAGACATTCACAATGAAAACCTCAATGAACAGGCATTTTAGATTGCTCACTGGTGAATGTCCTTTCAATTGCATTCAAACAGAAAAGTAACTTGCAGTTTCATTAAATGGTGCACACTGGTGAACGTCCATTCGCTTGTAGCTATTGCGACAAAACATTCGCACGGAAATACACACTGGCAACGCGTTCATGGACGCATTCTTGTGGAAGCCCTTATCAGTTCTAACATTTTCAAGAAATACATTCCGTCATAACGCCATTCTGCATAAGCATTCACAACTGCACTTTCGTGAACACCCATTCAGTCCTACAGTTTGCAGCAAGACTATCAGACTTAAAAACTCGCTGCATGTTCTTTCGCGGTTCACTGTGGAGAACATACACTTGTGGTGTTTGCAACAGGACATTCACAAATAAATCGATAATGAAGAAGCATTTGCGTGTATCAACTGGCAACGTCCATTAAATCTATGGAACAAGACATGACTAGAAAGTAGTTGGCTGATGAATTGTGAACATTCCTACAACTGTTAGGAGTGTCACAGGAAGTTCAAAGGTCTCAACAATCTCAAGGAATACCTCTAATAACTGGTAATAAAACCAGACTATAAAAAAATTGTCAAAGGACGTTCTCTTGTAGCATCGCTTAGAGATATAATCTTACTTTTTAATGAGGGAACATCCACACTCCTGGCCATTAAAATTGCTACACCACAAAGATGAAGTGCTACAGACGCGAAATTTAACCGACAGGAAGAAGATGCTGTAATATGCCAATGAATAGCTTTTCAGAGCATTCACACAAGGTTGGTGCCGATGGCGACACCTACAACGTGCTGACATAAGGAACGTTTCCAATCGATTTCTCATATAGAAACAGCAATCGACCGTCGTTGCCCGGTGAAACGTTGTTGTGGTAACCTTGTGTAAGGAGGAGAAATGCGTACCATCACATTTCCGACTTTGATAGAAGTTGAATTGTAGCCTATCGCGATTGCGGTTTATCGTATTACGACATTGCTGCTCACGTTGGGGGCAATACGGAACGTCTTGCTGGATCCCAATGGCCTCGTATCACTAGCCAGGCATCTTATCTGCATGGCTGTAACAGATTGTCCAGCTATGTCTCGATCCCTGAGTCAACAGATGGGCATGTTTGCAAGACAACAACCATCTGCATGAATAGTTCGACGACATTTGCAGCAGCATGGACTATCAGCTTGGAGACCATGCGTGCGGTTACCCTTGACGCTGCATTACAGATAAGAGCACCTGTGATGGTGTACACAACGACGTGCTTGAGTGCATGAAAGGCAAAACGTCATTTTTTCGGATTAATCCAGGTTCTGTTTACAGCATCATGATGGTCACATCTGTGTTTGGCAACATCATGGTGAACGCACATTGGAAGCGTGTATTCGTCATTGCCATACTGGCATATCACCCGGCATGTTGGTATGGGCTGCCATTGTTTACACGACTTGGTCACCTCTTGTTCACATCGACAGTACTTTGAACAGTGCCCATTGCATTTCAGATGTGTTCTGACCAGTGGCTTTACCCTTTATTCATTCCCTGTGAAACCCTACATTTCAGCAGGATAATGCACGACCACATGTTGCAGGTCCTGTATGGGCCTTTCTGGATATGGGAAATGTTTGACTGCGGCCCTGGCCAGCAAATTCTCCAGATCTCTCACCAACTGAAAACATGTGGTTAATGGTGCCAAGCAACTGGCTCATCAAAATACACCAATCACTTCTCTTGATGAACTGTGGTATCGTTTTGAAGCTGCATGGGCATCTGTACCTGTACACGCGATCCAAGCTCTGTTTGACTCAATGCCCAGGCATATCAAGGCCGCTATTATGGCCAGAGATGGTTGCTCTGGGTACTGATTTCTCAGGATCTATGCACCCAAATTGCGTGAAAATGTAATCACATGTCGGTTGTAGTATAATATATTTGTCCAATGAATACCCATTTATCATCCGCATTTCTTCTTGGTGTAGCAATTTTAATGACCAGCAGTGTATATATGTGTGATGTTTTATACATATTTGCAACAATGTTGAACTGAAGAAGTATTCAATTAATCACACAGGATCTTTGGGAGCTGCTTGAATACACGCTTGTAAGAGCACATAAGTGATTCCTGCTTGATTTGTAATTGTGCCATAAGAGTTTCAAGTAGAGAGATAGGTTAAAATGGATGTGAATATTTAGAATAGAGAATAAGAACTTATATTTCATTGAAGATAATCATATGTTCAAGTTTTTTGAATTTCAGCTGCTTCTGACACATTTATTTGCTAAGGTTTTTTGCGGGTATTAATCAGAAATCCATTATTGGCATTTCTTGATTTTACTCTGTACATCAATGAGAAATAATTTTCTTTTCTCACTGTGGTTTAAAAAGGTTTTTGATAAGTTAGACATAAGTGCATCTTTACATGTAGAATCACATCCTCTATATTTTCTCTATGGTATGTTATGTATAGTTCTATTAAATTGTTACATGTGTGCCTGTTGTCCAACTGAGACCAAGCGAGGTGGAGCAGTGGTAAGGCACTTGACTTGCATTTGCGAGGATGATGGTTCAAATCCACCTACGGCCATCCAGATTTAGGTTTTCCATGGTTTCCCTAAATCACTCTAGGCAAATGCCAGAATGGTTCCTTTCAAAGGGCACGGCCGATTTCCTTACCCAAAACTCTGTTAGCTCCGTCTCTAATGACCAAGCTGTTGACAGGACGTTAAACCCTAAGCTTCCTCCCCATCCTTGTCGAACTGAGTATACAAAGTTACTTTGTAAAGACTTTATGCCCTGCAATTGACATATCTTCTGTTTATTATCTTTACTACTTACACAACGAAAGTGAACTGCCCATCACAAATTCATCTACTGACAATGAATGTTAACAATTGTGCATTCGAAGTCGATATTGTATGAATATCATTGTGTTACCAATTTGAATATATTTTATGGTGAATTGTTTTTCTTTCATGGAGTTTATATAGAATGTAGATAAGTCTTTTGTGGATACAATATCATTTAGTTGTGATAGCAAACCTGCATAGAGTTTATTGTCCTCACAATTTGTTTTGTAGTATAGTGATGTATTCTGTTTTCCTATGAACTAATTAATATAATGGAAATTTATAAAAAAATGATTATAGGGTGTTTGGCCAACAATGTTTACGTTTTCTTCTCTTCTTTTTTAACCATATAGGATTCCTTTGGCCTTCATTGATTAATTACTATTTTGACACATAATTTCTCTATGTATTGTTGACTTTAAAGATATCTTAATAGTCAGTAGGTATGTAGAAAGGAACATAGAGACACTGAGAATTCACATTAATTTTTGCAACTATACTTCACATTTCATAGTGTGGCGCATTTCTTTTTACTTGACATACATTAAAGCCACATTTTTAATACATCACCTGTTATATATGTTCAGTGGTAGAATGCTTGTAGCTCGCCTGCCATTAACACATTACAAAATAATAGGACGTCGGGTTCTTCCAAGTCATGGAATTAACCATCAATGTGACACGCTTCATATTTTTTACGTATATTTATTTATCCACCCCTGGTAAAGCACAGAAGTAATACAAAAGTAAGACTGCATGACTACACTTTGACAACAATGCTAACTACTGACTGATTACTACTTTAAGACTGACTCATAACTCCTCCTGTTCGCGCCAATTCACGCGTATTAATACGTAGTGTATATTCTAGAACACGGAAATTACAAAGTATTACATTTACGCCTCGGTTACACAGTGGTAGAGTGCCAGACTACAAATCCAAAGGTCGCGGGTTCGATCCCCGCCAGGTCCTAGGATTTTTATATGTCACTTTCCACTTCTTTCACCTCTGGCAGTATCGCTCATGTGAAAAATACCGAGTAGCACCGTGGTTCGGAACCCACGATAAACTGTAGGTCCCCCTATAACTGGCTGGGTAAGTCAGTTCGAAGGTCGGAGGAAGGCAACGGCATACCACCTCCAAACAGGACCATGCCTAGTAAAGCACTATGGTGTTCAAACCAATCTTCGGATTGTGGACTGCTTTACCTTTTTTTACATTTAACAATTTGTTTATAAAACATAAGTAAATCTTACTTTACGTGAAGATACACAATATTATGACAAATGTAATTATAAGTTTTTACATCAAAATAAACAATAGAAAAGATCTAAGTAAACAACAGTTAGCGCAGTGTTAATATATGTTTCTATTATTGTTTGACATTTAGCTTCAATAATTAATTAATTTAGTTTGTTAGAAAGCCCTAGTAATGCAGATGATGATTAAAATGAGTTGACATAAGCGCTATAAAATGCTTATGTAATATAATCATGGAATATTAGGTTACAATACTACGACCAACTATGGTATCGAATACTTCAGTTATTTAAACAAACGGGACCCTCCTGGCTAAATATATTACAATAGGAAGGCAGCCCAGTTTTGAGCTGTTCTGCGCATCCCCCTCCTGTACCGTGCTGGCCGACAGTAATATTCATTCTCTAGGCGCGTGGTTGGCCATTAGTAACGACAATGTTTCTCCAGCAGGCTCCACTGTTTGCACTCGGCCGTGGCTCCCCCACAGGATTCCCCTATCACTTCGCCTCTATGTGTGGAAGTGCCTTCGTACATGACGCCAGCTGTAACAAAAATCACACTCGACATTTGCAAAATAACACACAGTTCACGTTTTTCAGCATAAGAGACACGTTATCAGTGAACGATTCAAATAATGTTAAATTTCTTGGAATATATTTAGATAGCAAACTTAATTGGAATTATCACATTAATTATATAGCTGCTAGACTTTCCTGAGTGATATATTTGCTGAGAAGGTTAAAAGCTTTTGTATCAGATAAGTATATTAGATCAGCATATTTTGCCTTTTTTCAGAGCATTATTTCTTATGGTTTACTACTATGGGGAAATAGTAGCCATGTACATGATATTCTTCTACTCCAAAAAAAAAAAAAGTTGTCAGAATTATCACTGACTCAGGTAGACTAGATAACTGTAAACCATTGTTTGTGAAACTTAAAGTTATGACTGTTGTTAATCTCTATATATACACTGTGCTTCTGCATACCATGAACAATTTACCAAATCAGCAATTAAGAGAAATATACATTCGTACAATACAAGAAACAGAAAACATATTGATGTACCTTTTCAACAATTAACTAAGTCTTTAAAAAGTTATGACATAATAGGTTCCAAATGTTTCAACAAATTTTCTTTTTGTAAATTAGATTGTCCTATTGAAAAGATCAAGCCAAAACTGTATGAGTGGCTGGTCGATCATCCTTTTTATTCACTCGAGGAATTCTTTGAATTCAGTCAAAAACAAATAATATTGTAAACTTCGGCATTTCCTGATGTATCAAATTAATAATTTAGTTCCCTATATTAATAGCATTAGTAATAAGTATTAATTTTGATTTTTCTCTGTAACAGTTGTAACAGGTAGTCATAAAACTGAAGTAAATATCTCTTTGTATATCATATGGTTTCCTGTACTCGGTTTTTTTCTGTATTGGTACATTTTGATTGATTGGTTTTATTACCCTATTTACTTATATGGTATCTCCTGTCTATTGATCATTACAAAACCAATGTAAAAGTAGTAATCCAAACTCTTGTATATAATTTTGTACCTACTTTGTAACTTGGCGTTGTCTATTGCTTTTTGTAAGCCTAACGACAATAAAATATTATTATTAATGTCTGCTGCTCATTAGCGTAACCAGGAGCCAACTGACTCTGTTAAGACAATTGATAATTTGACTTTCATATTTTCACAAGGTCATTTTAGTCATATAAAATTAAAAATAATCATTACCGACATTTGACGGCGAAACTAAAGAATTTTTGTCCAATGGCATTTTGTTTCAATAAAATCTGCAAATTTAAAAGAAGACAAAGAGTAAAACTGCTCTTCTGTATGAAATACGAGGCACGTCCAGAAAGTAGGTTCCGTTTGGTAATAAAATGAAATTGTACACAGATACAGAAGAAATGTTTATTGCACAAAATTCTACAACTCTTAAACTACTTTTACACATAACTGCCGAAATTTTGCAGCCATTTGTCATAGCGTGGCACCAGGTTTTGTATACCTTCTTCATAGAAATCTGCCGCCTGTGTCTTCAACCAGGTGGAAACAGTGGGGAATTTGGGGGAAGTCCATAGAGAGAGCACTAATTGTAAACCTATAGTTTTCCTGGATCTTGTCCTCTATCGCGCGAACCAGTTCTTCTGTAACCAAAGATGGACGCCCACTTCGTTCTTCATCGTACACATCACTACGCCCGCCATTGAACTGTCGGACCCATCTTCTCACCATCGAATCACTCATCGCATTTGGTCCGTAAACATCGCAAATTTGCCGACAAATTTCACTTGGTTTCACTTTCCTCGTATTCAGAAACCGAATCACCGACCTGATTTCACAGGCGGCGGGATTTTCAATCAACGCCGACATTTCAAACAAGCACAACAAAGCGTACGTAACTGACAGCGATCTCCAAATGGCGCACGTTCTTCTCCTTGATACACATCGTCTACAGCGCATGTGCGGAACTGCAATCGCAGCGCTGCTGCGGTGATAAATTGAAACGGAATTTACTTTCTGGACTCGCCTCGTATTTAAGTGACATCACACCTACTCCACTGCCAGTGGATGTGCTACACAACCAGAGGACAGCAACATAACATTCAAGCATAACAAAAACTTGGTATCTATATAATCTATATACATAATTGCCATTCATATTTTATGTAGTATATTACAGTTTTTTTGAACGGTATCTGGGTATGGAGAAAGCTAGTTTTCAATAAAAGTAACATCAGGTGACTGGGCTGACACATTAATTCTTTTACGAAATTTGTATCTGACCCATTGTGTCCATAATCTTTTATCACTGCCCTAATGGCTCATATTCCAGCGGCATTTCACAGGGAAAGGTTGGTAATACTGCATAATCCTACTGGCTATGCATGGTTACCAGTATAGGCCACTGTCCCCTTTTTTCATCTTCTTGTTCTTCTTCTTCATCTTCTTCTCAGTAGTGCATCTTTTTGAATAAGTCTTGCTATGCACTGGTTGTAGCAGCATAGTGATTTTCACCTATATTACCTTTTGCATACACACAAAAACATGGTGCACTCCTAGTAAGTCGATACATCCTCTGTTAGGGACATAGACATCTTCTGAGTAAGCTTTTCATAATTTTTCTCCATTGTTGACATCACAATAAGAAAGTCATATTGCACAAATATTACACCAATCCATATGGTAAAATATGTGAAAACACTCAACAGATAAAAAGACAAAGAAAACTCATCATTTCAATTCACATCTGTAAGACATGTCTAATTAAACATAAAGAAACTACAGTTTCGTTTCATTATACAATATTTCATCATTTGTGACTTAAACAGTAAGTATAAATTCTTTTTATGTATTATTAATTTAAGGTAATGCAGTGGGTTTGCAAAATGGGTAATCAATTGATTGTTTACTGTTTGGTAAATGGCAATCGCTTGAGTGCATTTTGACTGACATAAAAATTTGGTTTCAGGACCATGCTCAACTAAAATTGTAGAAGAACAGCACCACTTACACTTTAACATGACAGGCGACAGTCCGCTGGTGAGCCTATGTCCGCGACATTAGAATAAACCCTTTCCATACTTCTGATATGTTCTAAAGTGCAGCTAACTTGTACAGTGTGTGCTACAGTTTCTATGGAAAGTCTTGTATCTAGTAGAAATACCGTACGTCGACAACGTCTGTAGTATAGTGGTAAAGCATATGCTCTTCAAACAAGAGGTGGCGGCTTGTAGAAAATTAGACCAGGGTGCTACAGTATTACAAAAATAAACAGGAAACAAAATATGCTAAAATAAAAAGTCGACCTTTGTGTGATTGCCTTTAATTAAATAACAATTAATACTGTGTTGACAGTACGACCTTCAGGGGAATCTATAACAGCACTGCCAACTGCAGGTAGTAAATATAACGTTTAAAAATATTAACTTTATTTACAGAAATTAAAATGTTAGACTCAGAGGTATTTGAATACGAGCCTCACACAGGAAGGGTTTGAGAGACAACTCGCAAGACGCCTGAGCCAGCGCGCTATTTGACTCTGTATGCCGCAATATTCGTCATATACTATTCTCCCGCAACCGTTACACGCAGCGCGAAGAGAAATATTGATGTTGTGCTGCAGTCGGTCTCAGCACACATGAGCCGCCTGGCCTGACGTCACGTCTGTGCATGCGCACTAGCGCACAGACGACTGCGCCGCCCCTCTGCGCACGTACCAGCGCGGCTGAATCCCACTTCAGCACACGGATCTGGTTTCCAGCTATCGCGGCGAGAGCGCTCCAAAATGCGTTTTCATCCTTATTACTAGCATCTAATACGCATTGGAAAGGAATTGGCATAATTTTATTGTGATATCTGGCTCATATTCCAAGAGAAAAGATGTAATTTTATAGCGATTTCTCGCTTGCATTCGAAGAGAAATGGCATAATTATAGTAATATATTTACAGTGTGCTGCAGGACATTAGCACATTATCACCAGCCGCCACTGAACAAGAGGTCTATTGATCGAAACCACATACACACAAAATTTTTATACAGCCTTTCCTTTGATTATTGAAGTTGTATGTAATGGAAGGATATCTGCAATGTATTTCAATTTGTGATACACCGTTAATAATAATTCTGTGCAATAACATACCTCAGTGGACTGCCTCTTCTGAACACTGCATGTGCCAAATTCCCCATGGTCCATTTGTCTACAGTCACCAGCAAGAGCTGTGGCTGCACTGTGTTACCTCACTCTTTCCTGATAACACCTGCAACAAATCATTACCATGGATGTATAAAATACTTTATAGTAGTTGAATGGTGATCCATTAAAATGTGTACGATTTCAATTTTTTTTTTAATTTCTAGTAAAACACAGTCTTCATTGCAACCAAGAAACTAGCTGAAAACAAGGCGTTTCCTGGGTGTTTAGTTATATATTCAAGCCTTGAGTTAGTACTTCTCCTATGCCTCCTCTCTCTCTATCTCCATTTTTTCCTAAAACATGTTATATTTATGGGAGAATATTTAAGAAACTAGGCTGTCTTGCATTAATGTACAAAATAATAAGTGCAGAATCCAAACAAAGAAAGGTAGTCATCAAGATACATATGATAAGTAACAGTCATACGTTTATATAATTTAAAACTTGATGTTGAACAAAACTTCTAGGTACGTGCCCAGGAGCTAGTATGAATAAATTCACACCTTGAGCAAGTGAAGTATAGTTGTTCGTGTGAGAAACGTGGAGATGTGAAACCCACCCCACAGTATTTAATAAATTGTGCTGCGATTTATAAATTGGAATAGAAAATAAAAGTCTCACTGGAAACTGCCATTTCTTGGATTTAAAATGAAGATCTGTGGAATTAAAATAATGGCTCTTTGTTGAATGTAGACTCTTCAATTCCCTTCCTTTCCTTGAAGCTTTATAGAAGTCTATTGCTCTTTCCTGTGCTATACCATTCAAAGTTTTCAACTGAACTGTCAGCTTTAGGAATTTCCTAACGCTGACTCGACTGCAGTTGCGTCTTAATACTAGATGAGGAATGGATTAAAACTTTCTGCATGATGTAACAGGTTTTTACTCGCCATAGTATATATGACCTCATATTTATTGAGCCGGACGCGGTGGCCGAGGAGACTGAGGCGCTCCAGTCACGGTCTGCACGGGTACTACGGTCGGGGGTTCGAATCCCCCCTCGGGCATGGATATTTGTGCCGTCCTAGTTCGTAAGTAGTTCATAAGTAGTTTGTAAGTTTAGGGACTGATGACCCCATAGTTAAGTCCCATAGACTATATAAAAAAAATTAAAAAAATTATTGAGTTATATGTTGTATAATTGCTAGTGCTAATGGATGAATGTAGTCGACTCGTAAGTGCAGTCAGTGTGGCATATGGAAGTTTGGGACAGTCCTGGAGTCGTGTTTGGGTAGCCTAGTGGCTAAGGCGACCGCTCACGATAAGCGGGAAACCCGGGTTCGAGTCCCGACCCGGCACAAATTTTCATATGTCACCATTTGGTAGAACATCTATACCTCATACAGTGACGACAAGAGAAATTCGCTATTGCGAAAAAATATTGATAAATATATCAACACTGTAAATCGTTACCATACAGTTATTTAACAGATGCCTAAGGTCGATAACGCACTAGGCAGCCAGGCTGCGACAGCCAATGAAACAATGGTGGCATACGGCAGGCCGCTACTGGCACTGGGCAGCCAGGAATTGGTGGCTGCGGCAGCGGCAGCCACCAAAACGCGGCCGACTGCACGGCAGTGGCAGCCAGTGCCAACAGCGAGCCTCGCAGTGAACGCGTGTGGCTGCCAGCAAGCTCTGCGCACTTGACCAAGCAGCCACACCTTGTCTCCAAGCTGTCATGACGTTCGATACAGAGAAATTTATTCATGAAATTCAAAGACGAAGAGAAATCTGGGATGTGTCTTGTGAGCAGTATAGTGATCGTGATGTGACGAGAAGGAGGTGGGAGGAAATCGCAAATGTAATGAGTGAGGAGAACACGTCTGAAAATGAAAAGAATGAATTCGGTAAGTTATTTATTATTTATCACATAGAAAAAATTGCTTACAGCTACAATAACGAAGAAGAGGGTTTCATTGTACACTTA
Source organism: Locusta migratoria (assembly GCA_026315105.1). Taxonomy (NCBI): domain Eukaryota; kingdom Metazoa; phylum Arthropoda; class Insecta; order Orthoptera; family Acrididae; genus Locusta; species Locusta migratoria. Next base: position 116,228,115 of record CM048753.1, on the reverse strand, counting down.
ATACACACTAATTCACATGGAAACAACAATAGTTACATACATAATATGTAATTACTACCCCAATGCAATTCTGTTTTGCCATTCCGGCGGATTTTCATTCGTAAAGTAATCCGCAAATAAATCTCTTTATGCTGATGCTGATGAACGGCCCCCTGCTGTTGCAGGACCTGGGGAAACTTCCAGTTCTGAAGGGACATGTAGTGTGCCTTCAAATTTGTAGCCATCTCTTTCTCGCACATAGTTATGTAAAACACAGCATGTTTTTATTATGGCAATTGCAAATTCTTCCCGAACATCCATTGGGCGATGAAAAATTCTCCATTTATTTGGCAGAATGCGTAATGATGATCGCATCTTCCACGTCCATGTGGCTCGGCCGATTGGGTACAACTGGCCGTCAGCTGGCTGCCAACGCTGGCTGCCTCCAACTGGCTGCTCAATATTTTGGCTGCCGCAGCCTGGCTGCCTAGTGCGTTACCGGCCTAAGCGAGGCAATGACGATAACAGCGTAGGTTAATGCCTCGTTGTTTTCATTCTCCCTGGTGCGGGAATACAGATTAACCCAGATCATCCTGACGTCCTTACAGAAGGATGGTGTTTCATTTGTTTAAACATTTAAAGTAAATTGTTTTCCTGTTGGCACAAAACGCTTTCTCCAACATCGGACTGTTATATGGACATCGATCATTGACATGCAGATACTAACAATCATTGTTTTAGCACGTTATTCTACGTTAGTGAACTTTGAAGATAGGGATTCAGAAGCAACGTATCAATTAACTGGTGATTTTGGGTGTATAAGTACTACCCATCAATATCATTTTTATTATTGAGAAACATAGGGATGGCTTTATAATTAAAACTTCATATCTAACATGTAATATTAGTGTTCTCATTTTTACCTCGTTCCAGAACGACAGTCTATTATGCCGAGACTAAGGTTGCAATTCGTGTAAAGTCAATGTTGCAACATTTGAACGATCTATTACAGATGTAATAAACTATATTTTAACCGAAAAAAAATTCAGGAACATCTGGGTTAAGCTGCGAGTGCTTAGGGATGATTGTAGTTGATTCATAAGTGCAGTCAGTGTGGCATATGGAAGTTTAGGATGGTCCTGGAGTCGTGTTCCAGTAGCCTAGTGGTTAAGGCGACCGTTCGCGAAAAGCGGGAAACCCGGGTTCGAGTCCCGGCCCGGCACAAATTTTCATATGTCACCATTTGGTAGAACATCTATACCTTATTACAGTGACGCTAAGACAAATTCGCTATTGCGAAGAAATATTAATAAATGTATCAACACTGTAAATAGTCACCATACAGTAATTTAATTGTATAATTGTTCTGGCATATTTTCATTTCTCTAAGTGCTGTAAGCTAAAAATCGAATGCAGTTAGTAGTGAAGAACTAATAGACTAAAACATGGTGCCTGATGATGTGGTTTTCCATGAACATTACTGTTTATATCCTTATACCTCATGTACTACATGTTATACTGTGACACACTTTAGAAGGTACATTCAGCTGTAAAATTTCTTGCGAATATCATTTGTATGGTAGAAATTACAAACAAACGTCTTACCGCTGTGTGGGGCACTGGCCACACCCCCCTCCATACCAGAGCTAGTGACGCCTTCTCCGGAGTATGACACAGCACCCAATAGGTACCTACTGGGCCCTGAGGCCCATGTGGGATGAAGTTTTTTCAATGTCATACTGATTGCTGTACTTTTACCTAGTTGGAAAACAGTCGTTGCCCAGGTATTTAATGATTTACTTAAGCCACGAGTTTGTACTTCTCTTGTTCCTTCTATCTTTGTCCATGTCCTTTCTCTAAAAATATGTTATATTTATGGGCAGGGCCGTCTTAAGCCATGCAGGGGGCCCTGGGCACTTAGTGTTTTGGGACCTTTAAAAAAAATAAGTGAGTGCATCAGAATGGTGTACATTTATTTAGTGACTTAATCGGTTAAAATATTACAAACCAAATACTAATTATTAGTTCCACAAATTAGTCTTTCATTCAAATTAATGATTTCTTCACAGCTTTCGAGAATACAAAATACACATTTTTTGGAGTATGTCTCTAATCTGGCACACATATTAGGAAACCCTACAACAAAACACAATCTTCCTTTTAATGAACTTATCAGAATGATGTACATTTGTTTAGTGAATTTATTGGTTATTATGGTTAGAAATACACAAATAAAAGACTAGTGATTACTATTTTGCAAATTGGACTAACGTTCCTGTTAAATGTTTTTTTCGGGATTTCTGAAATGCAAAATCTTCTATTACGTCTTCAAAGTCCAACTGTTGAAGTGTGTCACTTTCTATGCACATGACTGACAAATTAGTAAATCGTTCCTATAGCATAGTCGTTCGTAATTCATTTTTGATTCTATTGTTTTAAATGAAAACATTCTGATATGAGTTCATCAGCATTAACGTCTGCATGATGAAATTCTGCAAATTTTTTGCACCTGCTTCTCAACTGTTCAGAATCGATTTGTTTTAACTCAGAAAGGAAATTAAAATGTTTGCTAACTTTGTCGTATGCTTCTGAACGTCGCTTCAAACAAGAATCAAATGTGCTGATTATAAGCAGAAAATCTTCTACACGAAATGCTTCTTTCGCACTCAGCTGGACAGTCTCTGACGAATCTTCGGAAAAAGTGATATGGTTGCTGCAAATTCTCGTCCTTTGTGAATTACCGTTATAGTCTGCATCTGGATTCTTCTCTTTGGCTGAAGATTCATACTGATCGAATGTACTGCGAGCAGAACTAATGAAATCGAAAATAGATGAAAAAAGTTTTGTTGCTAGTCTATCGTGACGGTACTACTTTGTAAAGTTAAATCTGTGTTGTTGAAAGTTCTCGAAAGGTCATCCCATATCTCCATTAGGAGAATGGTCTCGAGTTTTTTCATTTTCTTGCAAAGGCTTTGTGCTTCATTTCTTGTTTCCACTGGCTGATCAGTGTTGCTACTAATTGACTTTAAAGCTTCAAAAATATCATTGTAGCCATTATTCAAAGCGTTAAGAGCGTCAGCGCGAGCAGACCATCTGGTTTCAGAGAGGGATTTCAGAACTTTATTTGCACCTAAACATTCTTTCAAAACTTTCAACGATTGTTCGAAGCAGAAGAAAAGGTGGACAATTTTTAGATGAACTGGAAGTATGCTACTGCTTCAGAAACACCTTGCAGTCGCCTGAACACCTACTAAATTTAGTGAATATGTGGCACATGGTACAAAATAGCAAATTCACATTTTTCTTTTATTCTTGCCTGAAGACCGGAATACTTTCCAGCCATATTTACTGCATTATCATAGCTCTGTCCGCGGCAATCTTTTATTGAAATGTCAAAGCTATCCTAAAACTTCATAACAGTATCTTATATACTTTGAGCCCTATGCTCCTCCATAGGCAAAAATTGCAAAACAATTTCTCAACAGTCTGACCATCTTTTATGTACCGAACGAAGAAAGTTAACCGGTCAACATGGGAGAGATCTGGCGAGGAATCCACGCTTATTGAATAGTATCTGACTGTTTTTAATTCGTTGACAATCGTCGTTAACACTTTCTGTCCCATTACATTGATAAATTCATTGCAAATATTTGCAGACAAATATGATGTATTTCCTGTGCCACGATTGCCATACTTTCGTATATGGTCAGCAAGAAAAGGAAATTCTGAGCGTCCCAAATAATTTTCATTGTTTTCAGACCTCAAAATATCATTTTCTCCACGATACCCTAATCCCCTTGACACGAAACATTTCACAAATGCAACAATTCTTTTCAATATGATCCTCTTATAGTTGACCTCAACATTAAACTGGGAAAGCAATCCAGTATCAACTCGATCAACAATGTTGCTTCTTGCAACATAATTCATCATTGATCCGCTGTGGCGTAAACTGTTCTCATGCTCCTTTAATAAGTAGTTTATTCTTATGTAATGTTACTTTTTTTTATTATCACTGGTGTTGTCAAAAGATCAAGGTTGAAAACCGGAATTGAAATTTAAATAACCGTAAGATCAGCAATGAATATTAATTTTTGAAATGGTTATCAGTTCTCAGTAGCAATGTAAGTTAAAAATTACGACAATACCAGAAAGCACCATTACATAAGAAAATAGTGGAATAAGTTACCTGGTATGCATTCATTGGTGGAAGCTGTGACACTGCAGTTGAACCTGTATGAATTGATTAATATCTTCGTTCTCGTAAACTGATGCTAGGTTTCATGACTATTAATTATTAAAGCTTTAAGACCGTGTGTAATTTTGATCACTGTGGTTATCGAAAGTTAAAGAAATTATCGGACTTCGCTTTTAACAGAATGAAGATATCCTGCAGGCATTGAATTCAATGTTTAACACAAAATGAGAGTAAATCAATTTTGCATTCTTTTGTCATCATGAGACAATAGGCAACAATGACCAAGCATCAATTTACTAATATTGCTGAAAATAAATCAATTAAATGAAAGATGGGGAGAAATAGTCATTATTTAAATGAAATAGGAATTCCAAATGAAAGTTAAAGTTTATTAAGTAAAAGGGTGCTAACCAGAGCTCACACTTACATGATTATGGAGGTCGAGTAAAATACGTCCGCTCAGTACAAAGGTAGAAAAACGAAAGACGAAAAGCGATTCCGTTTTCTCTCCAGATCGTTTGAAATAGTTGAAGGTATAACTTGAAACAAGGATAATCAGAGATTTATTGGCAGAGAGAACGGATGCTAGCAACAAGCGTCGCAGATATAATTTTCAATAAAAAAAAAATATTAATGTATCGCTACATTTGCTCCCTCTGGCTTTGAGTTGGCAAATGCGCATTTCCTACTCAAAGACATCATAAATTTCTTGTTATATAATTTCTTGTTATACAATTTTTTTTAAAGATTATTTAAGACTGTGTGAGCCCACTAGATATGAGATTAGAAGTTACAGTTGTGTCTTTTTCATTTATATATATATATATATATATATATATATATATATATATATATATATATATATATATATATATATATATATATAATAATGGAAAGTCCAGATTCGAAGTGTGGCAGTCGGAGGTGATGGTTGTATGACTGTGTTGTGTGCCTGTGTGATTGCGTGAGTGCTCTATTTCTGAAGAAGGCCATGGCCGATAGCTGAATGTGTTGTATGTGTGTGTCTTTTGTATGTGCCTGTCGCAGCTCGTCGCCACGTCTTTGCGGTGAGTAGTAAACTGTCCTCATATATTATTATATATATATATATATATATATATATATATATATATATATATATATAGTTTTTTAATTTTTTTTAACAATTTTCATTAATTTTTTTTATCTCATATTCAAATTGTACAATGTGAAGAGTCGATGGTCGGACCAACGGTGCAGCGAGCGGTCCCCAGCGCGCCCGGATTGTTGACCGGTGGGCGTGGCGGTGCGGCGGCGACGCGGTGCAAGGCGGCAGGCCGATTGATGGCGGAGGAATGCGCCGCAGACTCGGCCCCAGCGTAGCGGTGGGGTGAGATGCCAGGATGAGGTGCCCTTTGATAGAGCACGGACTGCTTTTCCCGCATCGCCTCGGTGTGGTTTTACATGAAACGAAAGTTGTACATATGCCATTAAGATTTATCCCTTAACTAAAAATTACAGGTTTGATTACTGAATGAGTATATTCCTGTTTTATTCAGTTGAGTGTTTCAGTACTATTATAGTTTTTAGCGAACGGATGTAAGTGTGAGCTTTGATTTTAATAGCAAATATCGCAACCAACTGACATGAACATATGCCCATTCTTGACATAAATTCATTAATGGAAACTAAATTATATACAAGGCATATGTTCAGTTTATGACTTTAGCAAGACTTATAATTAACATATTACGTAAATAAAAAATTTTCTTCGGCTCACTGTGGGAGCTTTAATCGTTCATGAAATTATTTACTAAGACTTACGTACTAATTCACATATATACATATAGACATTTAAAAAATATGTACAGGCATTGGTAACTGGATGTTACATTTTAGCGAATTTAAGTTGTTTATTTTTCTGACATAGGGTATTCTTTGTACGTATCATAGCACAGTTCTTTGATTGGGAAATGCCGTAGAGGCGGTTTTCGCTGTGTTCATTATACAAATGTTAGATACATTTGTTTATTTTGAAACCATTCACAGTGGTAGTTTGAATTTTCACACGGCGGGATCGCCATTGGTTGCGTGACGAAACAGTCAAGCGTCAACAATGAATAAATTTCTACCGCTGGCCAGCTTCAGCAGTGTTCGTTCAAATGTGGCAGCGGCAACCTCGCGAGCATTGCGTACAGCACACAACTCGCCGACTTTGCGTTTTCGCGTGTGTTTTTCATCTTTCTTCCAGAGTAGAAGATTCATCCATAACTATTCATAGTGAAGATCGTCGCAGCGCGGTGAGTACCTAATTATTTATATTAAGGTGGTTAGGTCCGCTTACTTGCTGTGCTTTCTTCATTTATTTTTAGGCTGTCATCTCAGCTGCCTTAAAGTCCATTAGCTGAGATAAGACCTACGACTTCGTATGCAAATATATACGAATAGCCATATGCACTTCGAAAGTCACTTCACTGCACGATTTTTTATCATGACTGTTTATGTCGGTATGCCGCACGTAACAAGTTTTTGCGGTTTATTTCAGACCACACTATTTAAGTGTCCACAACCATAATGCAGATATACATATAGTCAAGTACTTATCAGTCTACACGTTCACTTATCACTTTAATTTATTATGCGAGTGCTACCTTTTGTAGTCCGAGCTCACTATTGTCAATGACAAAATCACTTCACTAATTAATTAATATGTTCATGAAGGCATAGACTTCTGTCGCGCACTTTGACTATAAATGCGTCCTAGTTTTGTGAATACAAACACTGTTTGTGTGGATAGTTTTATCACTTAAAGTTTTCTGTCACTAATAACTCACAGTAGTATCACTGTCCTTTCAGTTCGTTTTATCACGTTCTACACATATCTTCTGGATTTTATACAGTTCATATTAACCTATCGTTACTTTACTATTTACAAAGGTTATATACAGTGACAAATTATTCTGAAATTCTAGTCATTAACAGAGTTCATAAATTTTCAAATGACATACAAGCCACATTTTATCGTTTTTGGTTATTATTTAGTCATCATTATAGTTTTTTTTAGACAATATAGTGCATTGTACAATAAGTCGCGGCCTATGTTCATGTCAGAGGTCGGTAGTGGGGTCCTTGTTTTCAGCAATATTATTCATCATAATCTTTTTATTTTTGAGCTTAAAGGTTCGTCATTAAGCATTCATATCACCACATTGGATATGTCAGATTTATTTATTTATTATTTTTTTTATATAGATTGAGAAATGGATCTTTGGAATTTTTAATATCGGATTTTGTCAGTATTAAAATGGGAGGTGAAGTCTGTCATACAACATTAGCAGTTAGCGTATAAATTGGGATGATTCTTTTCTTTTAAACAGGTAATGCAAATAAATTTTGCTGACACAGGCAAGGTCAGACTCATCAGCTAATTTGGTGCATAGATTCGGGCTAAATAGCATTCAGAATAAAGATCGAGTGAGAGAGAAAAACAGCATTATAGTTAGAGAAGTCTCTCTAAAATAGTACACAACATAAATTCAGCACATCAATCCATCATTTGCAAAAATTACCATTTATATTATTATTATTATAAAATATTACGTCAAACTAAAATATTCTAAAGTCTCTCATAGCAAAGCACTCCATGCTTCTCTCTCACTTTGCTTTAAGTTTTGCATGCGGTCTGACCTGCTATTGCCTGTTCTTTCCTTTTCAGAAATGAAATGTGTAGTTTAGATTTTCTGTTTTAAATACAACGTGTCTGTAGTCTAGAAACATCATGCTACGTGTCTAATATTTTCAATCGTCGTGTTGTACGTGTGTGTTTAAAGTGTCTGAAAACAAAATAATAGTCATATAATATATATATGTGTGTGTCTCCTCCGTCATTTTGATGTTGAGTTGTCGATCTTCTTACCGTTGGCAGGAACACAATTCTCGTGCACGTCGTCAGCTGAAAAAGAAGTCTTAAACTACTGCTTATACTAAAGGTTGTTTAGTCTAAAGATTGATTTTTCAATTAGTGAACGCTTCTGACACATCAGCTTGTAATGTTGTTCAAAATATTTCATATCTGTTGCAAATGTTTTGATATGTAAATAGTAGTATTGACGCAACATCGTAATGACACTGTTATCTTAATTACTGCCAAGCTCATAAGCATCAGCATAAAGTCTTGTGTAATTTTTAAGAAATTTTTGTCCCACAATACATAACTAGAATTGTTCAATAAACTTAGATGTCTTTAAAGGTCACATGTTCCCTCTTAAATAAATTGCACAGTTATTGACATGTGTGTTACCTGTCAGCTGATCAGCATTAATCTACAGGTTCCTAGTGGCTTATAAAACTTCATATCATTTTTACTGTCTTTGAAAATATAGCTGACTGCAAATACGTTACGTTATCATGTCTCGTATAGCAACATTGTTTGGATTTGAGTGTGTGTGTGTGTGTGTGTGTGTGTGTGCGTGCGTGCGTGCGTGTGTGTGTGTGTGTGTGTGTGTGTGTGTGTGTTACGTTACGTTATCATGTCTCGTATAGCAACATTGTTTGGATTTGAGTGTGTGTGTGTGTGTGTGTGTGTGTGTGTGTGTGTGTGTGTGCGTGCGTGCGTGCGTGCGTGCGTGTGTGTGTGTGTGTGTGTGTGTGTGTGGCTCGTATTAGGAGCCGTTGGGCAAACAAAACATTAATATATCCTTATCACTACATTTCTTTCATAAAAAAAGTCTCCTACTTCAGATCCATCGTACTAAAATAAATCATTTGCTCCATATATTCATTTTCATCATCATAAATATTCTCTTATACTTATACTAATAATTATAATAATTAATGCCCATAGTAAGTGTTTTATGTTGTATTAAACATAACAGTGGTTCGATAAATCTGTATTATTTGCTAAGTGTTTGACATGAGAACAGTTACACCGTCTGTTAATATTTGTTGTCCATTACGTAGCATTGTAAGAGAAAAAAATATTTTGTTCAGCTTATTCTCCTTGGATCTGTGAATGTTTTACTTATTTACTAGGAACTAGGTGTCATATTTATCATTTTTGTTACTCTTGCTTCAGTGATCAGCTTAAAATCTAAGCATAGAACTTTTTCAAATGCTTGTGTGGATATAAACCTCTCACTCTTCCCGAGTGTACTGTAGATAATAAATAACTTCCCTCGTGCGGAATTTGAACAATTCTGAAGGGTCCAGAAAATAGATGTTGCCACTTTTTATTACGTTTTATGATAGCTGATGGTTTAGGATGATTTCGCAGAAGTACTAGGTCTCCGATATTAAATGTTTGTGTTCTTTTCAGCTGCTTATCATAGTAGGCTTTTCTTTTTATAGCTGCATCAGTTAGGGCTACTAATATTTGTCTTACCTTTTCTTCCAGTGTTACGTCACCTCGGAGAAATTTTGGTATCGGTTTTACCCATTCGTTTGCCTCTTTGGTTTGTAAAACTAAATCGGTGGGTGTATAGGGTGTAGAATACAAAGGTAGGTTGTTAACCACTTGCTCAAATAGTCCAATATATTCAACCCAGGATGTTTGTTTGTTGGAAGCATATGTTCTGATGAAGCGATTTAATTCACGGAACATGCGTTCCATTGGATTGGCAGAAGGATTGTAACGTGAAATGAGAATGTGATTCAGGTAATTTTTATGAATGAAATCTTTCCATGCGTGACATGTGAAAGTTTTTGCATTGTCGGACAGAATTGTCGTCGGCTTCCCGACAAAAGGGAAATAGTCGCGCTCCAGGCGCCGAATCACTGCTTTTGCGGTAGTAGTTTTTAATGCGTATAACTTCACAAATTTTGAAAACACATCATAGATACCAAGAATGTGTTTGACGCCTCCGCGTCCAATCGGAAGAGGTCCTGCAGTATCAATTGAAACTAATTGAACAGGTTTATATGGCAAGATAGTATGAAGCGGCATCTTGTTTGACTGATTGTTAGTCTTGCATTTCTGACAGATTAAACAGGATTTCAATGTGTAATGGATTTTTCGTGACATATTCGGAAAATAACAGTATTGCTTAAGCTTACGGAGACACTTTAGTGCGCCAAAGTGTCCCCAAACTCTATGAGTGTGCCAAATTAGAGATTTTTCATATGTAGCAGGTATGCAAACACACCAGAGTTGCGATTGTACATGTCTACGAAAGAAAAGTACTCCTTTGTAGACTTTGTAGTGTTGATTTAGATGTGCATCTGACTTGTCTGTAATTTGTGTGATAATTTTCCTCCACCTGTCATCTGCTTGCTGTAATACCTGCATGTTTTTGCACATATCTAAATAATATGTTCTAAATTCCATGTCCTTCATGAGCATTATCTTAAACTCTGTGTTTGTCTCAAGGTAGTCTTCAGATTCTGGTAAACCATGGGGAAGTCTGGAAAGTGCATCAGCTATGACATTATCTGATCCTTTAATGTGTTCAATTTCAAAATCGTATTCTTGTAGTATCATGGCCCATCTGGCTAATCTGTTGTGTAATAGTCTGCATGACATCAAAAAGCTAAGTGCCTGATGATCACAGAAGACTCTTGTATGTTTACCAAAGATATAATGATGAAACTTTTTGAATGCCCAAACAATTGCAAGAAGTTCTAACTCTGTGGTTGAATATCGACGTTCGCACTCAGTGAGCGTGCGACCAGCAAAACTTATGACTTTTAGGGACTGTGGATCCAGATTATTTGAAATTTGGAACAGACACGCCCCAACCCCAAAATTTGACGAGTCCGTAACAATACAGAAATCCTGTGACATGTCAGGGTGGTTTAATATGTCTGAGTTAACAAGGGCTTGTTTAATTTTGTCAAAGTCTTGCTGACACTGTTCTGTCCAATTCCAAGGGTTGTTTTTTCGAAGAAGTGAAAGAAGAGCAGTACTATTGAGTAGTTGTTGTGGCACAAAGCGCCGAAAAAATGAACATAAACCGTAGAAGGCTTTTAATTGCTTCCTATTGCGAGGTGCAGGAAAATTTTGAATTGCTTTAATTTTTTCAGGGTCAGGAACAATGCCCGTGGGTGAGATAATGTGCCCAAGAAATTTGATTTCAGTTTTAACAAACTTAGACTTTTTCAAGTTGAGAGTTACTCCAGATGACAAAAATTTATCTAACACTCTTTCAAGTAGGATGACATGTTCTTCCCATGTAGAAGTAGCAACAAGTATGTCATCAACGTAAACTGTAATATTATCTAGTAATTCCGGACCAAGTACTGTATCAAGTGCTGTGATAAAGACACCAGAACTCACATTTAGACCAAAAGGCAGTACCTTAAATTGGTACGATCGTCCTGAGAAAATGAAAGCAGTATATTTACGAGACTCTTCTGTTATAGGAACCTGTCAATATGATGCTCTAAGATCAAAACTTGATAGATATTTGACTCCATAGAACTTCTGAAGCTGTTCTTCTAAGTTTTCTGGCCTAGTTCGAACTGGAATGATAATCTTATTGATTTGACGTACATCAAGCACAAGACGAACAGACCCATCTGATTTAAAAATTGCAAAAGAGGACTGGAATACTGTGACATTGAAGGTTCTATTATGTTCCATCTAAGCATACGGTTAATTTCTGCTTTGACAGCTGGTTGTTTTGCCCAAGGTATAGAATATGTTTGCCTACAGAATGCTTCATGAGGCTTAACTTGCATGTTATACTGATATGTCCTAATTACACCTGGCCTTTTGTCAAATACTCGTATGTACTTGTGTAGCAAGTGGAGAAGTTGTTGTCTCTGACTATCTGTGGCATTAGTGGATTCGTTAACTTTTTGAACTATAGATTCAAGAGATTCATTTTCAGATTCCTGAATTCCAGTATAATTTTCAAATTGCATTTGATTAACAGTGACTTGCTTCAACCTAACAGACTTACAAGATTTTCTTGGTGTCACTTCCTTCTTAGTCAGATTCAAAATACAGACACAGTGGTTTACTGTCAAATAACATTTACCTTCCTTAAAATCTAATTTTGCTTCTCGACTTTGAAGATATTCTAAACCAAGTATACAGTCTTCTATGACAGCATCTACTACAAGGAATGAGAAAGTATCAATTTCATCACAGATTTGTAGTTGAACAAGTGTCTGTAACTTAACTGGTTTATATTTTGCAGCTACTGCACCAATGATTTTGCAGTTCTGTACAGGAAAGGTAGGTAACCTCTGAATGTTGTTTATGCGTTTAAATAGACTGTAAGACAATACATTAACAGCTGCTCCAGTGTCAACTAAAATCGATGTAGGTATGTCTCCTACTGTTATTAAGATGTGTGCTTGATAGGCAACTATAGGTACTTTGTTTTGTTGTGTTTGTTCCTGGAGTAGCTCTTCCCTGATATCGATTCCTTTATTGTAACGCAGCATATTTACTGTGAGAATTGTGCCCTCACTGCCTCTGTCGCTCAATGTCGGAGGGCCAGACACGAGCCGATTTAGTTTGACGTCTGCGTCCCGTTAGAATGTCTTTGAGGTTTATTTAAAGTCTCTGTCACGTCAGTTATAGTCACGGTCGATTCATTTTGTGTCCAGTTTGTTTGATCTGTACTGTCAGTCGTCATCGTTGCTACTGGTATTTGATTGACATTTGGTTGTTGTGCAGGAGTAGTAGAAAAGTTCGGAATTTGTTGATTACCGTTATTGTTAGGAAAAAAATTTATGTTTCTGTTATTATTATTGTAGTAGTTTCCATTACGCCAGAGCGGTTGTGTGTCACCATTATATTGGTTAGGGAAAGTAGCTGCATTGTTATTGAAATTATTATTATTGTGATTGAAGTAGCCCGGATTAAATCTGTTGTCACGACGGCGTCGGTAATACTGACCGCCGTTAGGTACGTTTCGTACTGCGTTTCCACTGTTTACTCCACTAGTCACTTGTTGCATTTGCGGCTGTCCGGTATTGCTAATAAATGACTGTTGCGGTAACATCTGTGGAGGGCGTGACATGTTTTGATTATTAGGCTGCGGCTGGCTGACATGAATCAGCTGATTACTAGGATAGTTGAAGTAATTATTTGCGTTACCGTACCTGTAACTATTATTTCTTGCTCGGTCATCTTCAAAGATTGAATCTAGTGTGTCCACCTCAGTGAGAAAAGTTTCTAAGTTTTGTGTTGAAACGTGTGCTAGTTGCAACCGCAACCGTGTAGGCAATTTGTTTATTAATACGCGTAGTACTTCCCTGTGCGGGAGGGGGTCATCAAAGAGTTTAGCTTTGTTTACGTACTTCTCGAAATATCTCCGCAGACTCCCGTTTCGTTCATTGAAAGGTTGCGGATTATAAACTTCATTTCGAAACCTTCCTTGCACAGCAGGCGACCAAAAGGTGGCTAAAAATGCCCGTTCGAACTCACCATAAGTTTCACAACTCTGTAGGGCTTCTGCAGCCCAGATTCCCGCTTCACCTTGAATGTATCCGACAACAAATCTTATCTTTCTTTTTTCGGACCACGATTCAGGTAATAAACCTCTAAAAGATTGCAGGAAAATGACTGGGTGCACAGTACGGTTCTCATTAATAAAGATTTGAAATTGGTGGTGCTTTATCATACTTTCGTCAAGTTCTTCGGCAGTAGCATGATTTCGTGGTGAATAAGAGGGGGGTATGTTTGATTTCATTTCCCTACCTAGTCGATCAAGGTCATTAGAGGTCGTCAAGCAAAAGTCAGTCTGCGTCCTGTCTGACGTCAAATTGTTAGATGTACCCGGATTATATGGAGAGCTTGGAATATTTGTTGCAATTCTGGGAGATTTCCAATCATGGAACACATTTGTCACAGGTTCATTTGGCCTAGACTGTGTCATCTGTGTATTTAAAATTGATTTCACGTCTGTAAGATCTTTTTGTAAAGTTTTAACAGTATTTCCATGTTTTTCATACACTTTAGTAGCTACGTCTTGAATTACAGTGGTTAATTCTGCGTCTATCTTTTCATTCAACTTCGCTTCTGTATTAGATAAGAATTTTTGTACCCTATCATGATTTTCTTTGACTATGTTTTCTGCCTGACTCGTAATTCTCGTAACAGTTGCTTCCAAGTTTTCTTGTTGAATTTTAAGCTGTGTAAGATTCTGTGTGAGACTGTCGATAGCTGTTGGTAATGTTTTAACGGTTTCTTTACCATTAGTTACATCATCGACTACAGAAGAGATTTTTGCATCTACTGTGTCCATGATTTGATCCAATACTTTGTTTTGTACTTCAGAAAACTTACCATTGATAGCCTGTTCGACTTTGAGTATCTGTGCGTCTATCTGTTTGTTTACTTCCTTAGAAATAAGTGAGGGTAAATTTTGTTGCACTGATTCTAGATTTTTAAATCTCGACTCAAATTCATCCCGAGTTATCATTTGAGCCGCGATTTGATTTTGCTGTTCCTCTACTCTGTCTAATTGTTGCTTGGTGGAATTTTGCAACTGCTCTAAATCATGTTTCGTGTTGGCCTGTAAATGATTAATCTGATCGGTCAAGCCTGAAATCTGATTGTTTGTAGCATGTGTAGATGTTTGTAAATTGTTAATTTGTTGCGACATGTTCGCATTTATAGCATTCGTAGATGCTTGCAAATTATTCATCTGTTGCGACATGTTAGCAAATAATATCTCAAATCGTTTTAACCAATCTTCTTGCGGATTTTCAGATTGGTGTACTGTCTGTGTGGGAAAATCTGTTACGTGTGATGTGATTGCAAGATTTTCCTCCACTATGTGTGGAATCATTTCAATTGATCTCGCAGCCACATTATGTTCAACATTTTGCGCGGGCTGTGAAACATTAGTGTTTTGTTCTGACTCCATTGTAGTAATTTGTCTACGGGTTTTAACCATACTAATATATTATCAAAAATTTGGAATCGTTTGGGGAACCTACACACTTCACACGGAAAAAAATTTCTTTTATCAGCACTGTTGAGAAACAATTAAATCACTATTAATATTCGTCACACGCATGCGAGACGCTTCGAGTGAGACAAGCGAGGATCGTTTTGTTATATCGATTTAGCAGTCATGTTGGCCATTTTTCCAACTTGTAATTTAAAATAAATATCTGACTACAAAAGACATTTTGAAAATAGATTTTTGCTAATAGAATGAGGTACTGAATCGGAAATTGCGTACTTGCGAAAGACAAAGAGAAAGTAGAAAGCACCAAATAAGCGAAATAATCAGTCTGTCCTTACCTGTGTTGCAATTTTCGTTGTTGGCTGCGGTTGAATTTCTCGTGATCGGGTATGGCTCCAAATTTTTATTTTATTATTCTCAGGGGAAGTAATTATGATTTTCACGTCACAATCGGTCAGCAGTTGTTCATGAAAAATAAAAACATTATACAGATTAGATATCATACATTGGTGAATGATTACAAATATAAAAAAATTCAAACAATGGTATAATTAATTCACATAAAATTACATTTTTTTACAACGAATCGAGGTCCTGTCACAATGGGCGCCAATTCTTATGTAATGTTACTCTTTTTTTTATTATCACTGGTGTTGTCAAAAGATCAAGGTTGAAAACCGGAATTGAAATTTAAATAACCGTAAGATCAGCAATGAATATTAATTTTTGAAATGGTTATCAGTTCTCAGTAGCAATGTAAGTTAAAAATTACGACAACACCAGAAAGCACCATTACATAAGAAAATAGTGGAATAAGTTACCTGGTATGCATTCATTGGTGGAAGCTGTGACACTGCAGTTGAACCTGTATGAATTGATTAATATCTTCGTTCTCGTAAACTGATGCTAGGTTTCATGACTATTAATTATTAAAGCTTTAAGACCGTGTGTAATTTTGATCACTGTGGTTATCGAAAGTTAAAGAAATTATCGGACTTCGCTTTTAACAGAATGAAGATATCCTGCAGGCATTGAATTCAATGTTTAACACAAAATGAGAGTAAATAAATTTTGCATTCTTTTGTCATCATGAGACAATAGGCAACAATGACCAAGCATCAATTTACTAATATTGCTGAAAATAAATCAATTAAATGAAAGATGGGGAGAAATAGTCATTATTTAAATGAAATAGGAATTCCAAATGAAAGTTAAAGTTTATTAAGTAAAAGGGTGCTAACCAGAGCTCACACTTACATGATTATGGAGGTCGAGTAAAATACGTCCGCTCAGTACAAAGGTAGAAAAACGAAAGACGAAAAGCGATTCCGTTTTCTCTCCAGATCGTTTGAAATAGTTGAAGGTATAACTTGAAACAAGGATAATCAGAGATTTATTGGCAGAGAGAACGGATGCTAGCGACAAGCGTCGCAGATATAATTTTCAACAACAAAAATATTAATGTATTGCTACACTCTTATAGTTGACCTCAACATTAAACTGGGAAAGCAATCCCGTATCAACTCGATCAACAATGTTGCTTCTTGCAACATAATTCATCATTGATTCGCTGTGGCGTAAATTGTTCTCATGCTCCTTTAATAAGTAGTTTATATGCTTCCAATCTTTGTATCCCCTGGAAGAACTCAAATTATTGCCGACAGTGTTATTGAATAGACGGCAACAATAACAGTACACAGATTTCATGGATGGTGAATACAGAAGCCACTTTCTTTCTACACACTCACCATTCGCAAGTTTGCGAGTGAAAACAGTCGTAGTTGATTTTCTGGTCTTTGTTTTACCACTTACATAAGCAAATTGTGTAGTGGTTTCTGAGAAGTAGCTATTTTTGTTTTGGAAAAACTCTGCACCATTGTAAATCCAAATGTCACGGACTTCTTCCGTTAAAATTTCATCACAGTACTTACCACGATCGTGAGATGTTTTCTAACATACTTCTTTCCGGTGAATCCAAGTGGCTTCAGATGGAAGAAACATGTTGTGATGTGTGTGCAGTTGTCATCACTGGACCTGATGACCTCGGAACACAAATGTTATCCTCTTTGTTGAATATGGGCACAGTTTCTAATCTTTGAGATTTAAAGATATCTTGAGATGATGAGGTAGATGCATCACGTTGCCTGTTAGTTTCTTCAACAGTGAAAAATGATGTATGTTTAGGTAGTCTTCTGGCGGTTTATTTTGAACTACAAGTGTTTTTATTTTTTGTGAACCACTTAAGTATATTCTTTTTGACATTGTTAAAAGACACTACAAAAATATCAAGTAGCCACTGCAAAGTAAACAGAGTGAATTGTGTAAATAGCGTACAATCAAATGGCGCTTCGAAGCACCCCGATAACGAGCTATCGCTTCGTAAAGTAGAAACTCCAACAATGCCGAATGCGCATTGGCCGATGCTCATTGTCGTCCTAAGCGCCGGGCGAGTCCATTACTTTGTTCTAAGGGGAGGCCGTGTCAGTCTGCTCCAGACCCTTCTACTTATCGAAGTTCATATGTTTTTTCTTCCTTTTATTAAAGATTTGGATCTGATTAAATGGGCTCTGCCTGAAGCCAAATAAAATAAACTGTCTTACATAGCGCGTCATTGTTGTCTCCACCAGTTGGTGCAGGAAGGGTTCTGCGTAACCAGAGACGAGATATTATGTATAACGTAACTAGGTTTATGTCAGAAGACGTAAAAGACAGGATAAAATCGCATAAAACAGTTGCCTTAATAAAGTTCAAGCTGCTACTGGCGTTTTACTTGGGACTATAAGAAGAGTAAAGAAAGTGGGAGAAAGAGTAGGAATAAAAAGAGAGGAATAAAAAGAGTTATTACATTTGTGGAGAGAGAACTTCCACATGACAATCAGCGTCCCACAATGAAGTCTCTTCTCTCGGAAGAACAGAAAATACGTCATTTAAGTGAAGTACCTTCTCCTATAGTTAGATTTCAGGTGTGTCAGATCATTTTTAATGCCCATCTATACACGCTGAAATCTTAGTATAAGTACCAATTTAGTTATTTACCAGATATGTTCAAAGGAATAAAAAACCGCACTGTGCTTGTAAAAGCCAAGTTACTTGCCACACCATACATGACACGTTTCGAGAAAATTTCTGGGTCTTTATAATAAGTGCGACAAAAATTCACTTAAAAAAATTCATTGCCTAGAAGAAAGGAACGAGTTTATTTGAAAAAGGGAGGTTCTGGTCTCTGGAGGCCTGCAATCATGTCTGTAAAATTTGGTGCTGATCGGTTGAACGGTTCGTTTTCAAAACAGGGAACACGTTACGGACAGACAGACAGACGTACATCCCAAAATCGCCGTTATTTTTGCAAATATCTTTCAAACGCTACGAGATACGAAAAAAAAAAAAAAAAAAAAAAACACACACAAGAGAGCAAAGTTGTAGAGAATTTTCTCCACTACAAATTCGGATATTCAATTTTCGTATCAGATGAATAGTTAAGCCGTTATTTACATTAAATTTTGAGCTTTGAAAAGACGATCGCAAAGGCCCACTTTTAGTGTTACTACCGCAACCTAAAGTGGGCCAAAAATAAATTAATTTCTGTGCCATGTTGCTAGGGGAGGAGCGCCGATCCGTACAGATAAAATGCATGAATATCTTTCATTGCATGCTCTGTAGCAATGCAAACACACTGCATGTCTGGTATTTCTATTTCTACAATATGGATTTCTCATAAAGGAACTATATTAATCATTACATTCGATTGTTTCGTAATTGTCCCCATGGCATGTGGGTCCTACATAATTATTCTAAATGAATCGCACATCATTGATGGTCTAATGAAATTTATGCAGAGGCAGTTGTATAGTGAAGCAGCTTGGCATCTGTACAACCATTACCAGAAATTACTGATTCGAGTTTTAAATTTAATGGAGACCCAAAAATTCTTAGCACATCCAAGACCTGGCGCAAACAAAGACACGAATTCTGCACGTAGCTGAGAGAGACTCTGATATCGAATTTGCTCAGAAACCAAGCAGACAGAATCAGTAATAGTAAAGCCAATGGTATGGAATACGTTGAGGCCAAAGATATTCGTAGCTACCGCACTATTAACGACCGCAAACGGCATAGCGTGGCTAACATTCTGATATGTGGCTTTTGCTACAAACTACCCCAAGCCGACCAAACCGCAAGGCGCCGGACGTAACGTGAGGGAGCCTAAAGATTTATGAGTAGCCGAGTTTAGAAGCAATGTCGTTGCGCCTGAGTCCACTTGAAGTGCGACAGTTTTCCACAGAATTAAGAGATCAATAAACAATTTTGGCGTCTGTACATCTACTAAAAGGACTTCATTATTCATTGGAAAATCGATTGATGGAGCAACACACTCGGGCGATGTGTGCGACTTTCCACAGAGATTACACATGGGTCGTCTGTGCAGGCACGATTCTCGAGAATGGGCTGCCCCACAAAAAAAAAAAAAAAAAAAAAAAAAAAAAAAAAAAAAAAAAAAAAAAAAAAAAAAAAAAAACACCTGCTCGTTCTTTGAAGTGGGTGATGCGTTTTACCGTTCCATCCAACTTGCCACCGAAGAAACATGCGCCACAGATAACCGGTCCGAATCGTCAACAGATGATACCTCCTCCCATTTGAAAAGCTGACTCTTGCCCTGTTACGTTTCCTTAGATGGAGGTATAGCTGTCTCCCATTCAGTATTTCAACAGGTCATTTTCCTCCGAGAATGTAGGAAACTTTCTCGATCCTAAGAGTCCGTCTTCAATAACAATAGTAGTGACCTGTTCCCCATTATTTGAAGGCTGTGTGCGGGTTACAAATGTAGACATACCCGGTACAGTATTTGTACGAGGCATATCTGAATGAGGTGAAACTGTCTCATGTTCCATGGGTATCCCTGGCATCGGCTGTGAATCAATGTTCTGCAACACTGGAGGTATTGTCTCGGGTCTTATAAATTGTACTGAATCTACACGTCCTGTTGTTAAAATCCGAACGTGCAGTATTCGCAGTTAATGTTGCAGATTTAGTCAGCAGATTTTCCTTTTTGATTTGATCAGTCACGGATTTCACTTCCTGCCTAATACCCCTTAGAATTTGCTCTCCTTTTTCGGTAACCCATCTTTCTACCACTTCCTTAAAATTTCGGTTTTCAGAACTACTGCTGTCACATTCGCCGACGTGAATTTGCCTCTTTATCTCCTGTAGTTCGAGGTTAGTACTCTTGGACTCAATTTTCAGGGTTCTTATTTCCCATGTCAATTGTTCGACTTTATCAATTAGGGGATTGTATCCTTCACCTACAAAATCTACTTTTTGTTCGATCAAATTGATGGATTGTTCAACTGATTGCTTAGCTGCTTTTAAACTTTCACACTCTTTAGCAATTCGGTCAACTTGTGCACCGAGGTGGTTTTGCCTAACGTTTAGCCTTTCGAATTTAGCAGTAATCTCTTGTAATTCCTGCCTAATGTCAGTCTGCATTTATGTTACTTGGGTCTGTAAGTTTACTACTGACTCTGTTGTTGCTAAACCCTGCATTTGCGATTGAAGATTAACGAACTGTTCTTGCATTTCCGTTCGCACGCTAGCAATAGAATCCCTCATGGTAGCAATTAACTCAGACAACATATTGATTTGATTTGTACCTTCCGGGGTAGATTTA
Organism: Locusta migratoria; assembly: GCA_026315105.1. Taxonomy (NCBI): domain Eukaryota; kingdom Metazoa; phylum Arthropoda; class Insecta; order Orthoptera; family Acrididae; genus Locusta; species Locusta migratoria. Next base: position 116,207,429 of record CM048753.1, on the reverse strand, counting down.
TTTTCCACTTTACTGCTCACATTAGGCGGAGCATGCATCTCGACTGTACGCACAATTTGTGCCTTGGGGTTGACCAATTGTTTAATTCTGTTACATTTGCATTTTGTGAAGTCGCGTCATCGGCTTCACATAAATGCTCTGAGATTCCAGAAGATTCCATCGTTAAAGAAATTGGTGAATTAATCATTGGATTCAGGAATGGGACATTGTTGGATGTCAAAGGCGTATTGTTTTCGCCATTTGATTCGTAATTTAGCGGTCGGTTCCCGAATTCGGGCTTTTGCATTACTGGTCGATCATTGAAACTAACTTCGTCATCGGTAGTTGATGACATTTTTGATTGCTTTTCCTGATCAGGCGTGTCGGACATCGTAATAAAATTTTATGTACGGGCTCGGCAACAATGACTGTTCCCTCTATTGCCACTATTGTTCACACTCACGCAAATAATCACAATTTGGTGTTGCAAAACTAATAATATGCCAAAGACTAAAAGTTTCACTTTTGAAATAAACTGACGAATACCTTTGAATAAAGATTTCTAACTACGTAATATTGTGCAATACTGGCAATACTGACGTTTAGACTATTGAGACATAAGGCCTTGAATAGAACAAAAAATTCACAAGATTGTTGAAGTGACTTTCTAAAACAAGTTTTTTTACGTAGCTGGAGTGCAGCAAAGGCTTATCCACCACCAAGAGATTCCATGCATGTATAATGCCCATAATAGACAAATTCATTGTCTTACCTTTCGACGTGTTCTACTCGTCGTAAATAAATTGTATGTCTTTCGTACCTTAAAATTTTATATTTTACTTTCCTTGTTCCATGCTCTTTTTCCCCTTTCTTCCAGTTTTAGTTTTCTCCGGTACATGTAACAAATAGAAACAATAACAATTAGTCCATTGTACAAAAAGTGGCCACCCCATTGGGCGCCATTATGAACAATTACATGAATACTAAATAATTAAAATAATGGTATTAAATAGATTGATATTTTCATTCTAACTAATCGCATTGGAAATAAATAAGTAAATAATTAAAATTTCTACAATATCATGATTTTTTGTCTATAAGTCAATTAATGAAAAATTTGGGTTATAGTTACGAAGTTCAGTCACTGTTGGGCTTCTTTTGTATAGTTTTTTCAGCTCCGGCTCACTCCTTTTGAAACGCTATGCAACAGAGTCATTAGTAATATGTTCATATTTTAAAGAAAACATTTTTTTTTCTTTCTTCTGACATTGTAGTATTGATGCTGCAGCAGATGTAGAAAATATCAGGTGTTAGTCCAGATTTAAGGCCAATTAAAACTTAGGGTAGTTCCTCTTCATTAGAAATACGTCAGCACAATTCCGTTTAAACTTCACGTATATTTTTAAAGAAAGAAACCTTCACATTTGGTACATTGCACTTCTTACATTCTCGAACGGCTACGAAAAGACATACTGATAATGGCGAGAGCAAAAACTAGTCTGTCTCTACATAAGCTTCCTTCGCTTGTTCCGTTCATCAACATCTGAAAATAATTCTTACACTGTTGACTTTACAAATGAAACCTCTTTGCAACACCTTTTTTTTATCACACATTAATTAATATGGAATATACAGAAAGTAAAAATGTACACTCGTTACCTCCATTGAGGAAAAAAAAATATTGTAAGAAGACATTGTTTCTTCTACCACTCTTAATGTATACTTTTTTCCTCCTACACCTATGGTAACGCTACAGAAAGAAATAATGTAACGTATAAGGCTGCTTATGGCTTCAACGACAGCAGGTAATACTGCCCACCCGAAAGAAATCTTATGAATATTTTCAGAACTTCGAGAAAGAAATATCATTGAGTAACAGCAATGGAAGAAGTTGTTCTGGAACTATGTAAGCCAGCACATAGAACACTTCCATGAAGGCGTGTTATAATCATGGGCTTAGACGACTTATGGCAGACAGATTTCGTAGATATGAGGATGTATCCTCGTGTCAATAAGGAATTCAGGAACATTCTAATGGTTACGGATACATATTCCAAATTTGCCTGGGACTCACCAGTGAAGGAACAAACAGGAGAGGAAGTTGCACGTGTGTTTGAGCAACTACTACAAATAGGTACTAATAGATGTCTGGACAATCTACAAACCGACAATGGTAGCGAGTTTTACGATACACATTTCGCGGCAGTAATGGAGCGATATGGAATTGATCATTATTCCACATACTCTCAGATGAAAACTAGTATTGTGGAGCGAATGAACACGACTATTAAACAATGTATGTGGGTTACATTTAACCTCCGTGGATTGATATTCTACCTAAAATAATTGATCAACATAATCGAACTAAGCATTGTATTATAAAAATGTGTCTCATTTATGTCAGAGACAACAGCCTTCTAAATACCGTTTAGAAACACATAAACATGATAACTCTTTTGTTTCTGGCTCTAGAGACCTTGTTGGCAGTTGGAGTAGATGGTTATAGGAATTATGAGTGCATCTCTGTTACATGGCGCCTTTTTACTCCATATATTAATATCACACTGAGCTTGTAGTGTAACATATTACACTACATATTTCTCTGTGGTGGCTCAAGAAAGATCAATAAGATCCCTTTATTTATTTCCCTTCATTTATATTCCTTTATGTATATTCTGAGTTAAGAACTTTCATTGGCTACAGAACCTTGTGTCTGTGAAGGTTCCTGAACGTCAGAAGAAACAGAGAATGTAATAAGACCACAGTGGGTGGAACAACTTCTCTTTGCTGCATAATAATAAGCAAGAAATGAAAAGAAGAAAAAACAAAATTATTGACATTGTTAATGTAAACTAGGAACAGTTCAGACATGTATTATGTCATACTTTCGTCAAATGTAATAAGTTTGGGGTTACAATAAACTTCATAATTACTGCAACTGTAAAAAAAGTTTTTGTTCAGTAGTTCAGAAACTGTCAAGTTATTTCACAAAAGTTAAGACAATGAAACAGAATCTGCAAACAAGATTAAGTCACCCTATTTGATATCCATTATAAGGGGTACTGAGTAGCAGGACCTCTTGTTCACCAAGGACTAGTAATTTATATTTCAATCTAACCTTGAAAATAAAGTGTGAACTTCAGGGAGGACATCTTGTTCACCAAGGACTAGTAATTTATATTTCAATCTAACCTTGAAAATAAAGTATGAACTTCAGGGAGCTTTCAAGGATTAAATATGGTCGGTGGCTGTTGAAAGAAACTGCACATTCCTGGAAACGTTCCAAGCTGTATAGCTTAACACATTCCCTATTACAAAGATGTCATCTGATAGTTATATCACCACACGCTCTTTTTTCTGACAACATTGAAATTATCATCAGTACATCTAATGTCCCCAAGGCGGCAGCAACTATTATCAGATCAAAATCGATGGTGTCTCTCCAGGTGTGGTTATTTTGATTCGGTAATTTTCTTTTTCAGGCACTGCCAGATCTAAATCAACTTCTCTTTTGGAACTGTTAAGGATTGTGATAATTTCAATTTCATATTTTATTATGGACATATAATTAATTATTCTGTGATGCTTATGTATATTCCATGAATTTAAGTTCTTAGGATTTAAATATTCTTGACATGGTAGCAGATGTGCGTGGTTTGTTAAAACATTGATTTGATGATTGAGACTTATAATTAAATAAAAGTGTTCTGTGAAATCAAGAATTCAAGCAAGTAGCTTGTGATGTTATACCATACTTTTGTGGACAGCTGAGGTTTTAATATAGCACATTTAAAAGTGTAGAAGAAGACATAGAAGAAGATAACGAACCCAAGAAGATAATTATGGCGGAAGAAAAACAACAATTGAAAAATTAGTTGGTGAAGAAAACTGGGCAACCTGGCGTATTCTAATGAAAGTTATTTTAGAATGTGATGCAGTTTATGATGTGGTAAGTGGTAATTTAATCAAACCAGAACAAAACGGTGATGGTTATATTGCAAAATTATCTACTTGGACTACAGCAAATTAAAGGTAAAGAAACGTCTTGTGTTGTCACTAGATACAAAGCCACTACTTAGAGCTTCCACTTGTGAAACTGCAAAAGATGTTTGGGAAAAGTTGCACCAGATTTATGATACTCAGTCAGCAGAAAATATTGACTTGTTATTACATACGTTTCGTAATATTGAATGGGAATGATCACATGGTGTGCAAGGGCATTTAGCAAAATTTCATGAAGTTCAAACAAAGATCTAAATGCTAAATAAACCAATAGATGAGGCTGATTTGTGTACGTTTACTTCAGACATTGCCAAAAGAATATGATCACATTTATGTGACATGGCATGATCTTGCACAAGAAGACAAAACATGGCATAAATTGCAGAAAAGATGTCCGAATTATGGGCTACGGATACAAGAAAGAGATGACACAAATGTAGCAACTGCAATGTTTTCAAAATCCAAAGGAAATACGTCAGCCCAGCAACGAGGCAAAAATAAAACTGACTGTGCACAAAAAGGACACAATTCAAGAAAATGTGATGTAAAAAAGTGTTTTTATTTTGTGTAAAAGTGGACATGTTTCTAAAGACTGAAAATCAGGTTTAGTGTATTTTAAATGCAAAGGTAAAGGTCATATTTCTAAGAATTGTCCTGACCATTGTGGCTCTGCTATGCTATCAGTTGTGAATACATTATTATTAGAAGAAAGACCAAGAATGATGATATCCAAGATATCTGATTTAGCTGCAAATATAGATATGTCAGAGTGTGATGAATGGTTCATTGATAGGGTGCTACACATCATGTGACAAACCACTGAGATTGGTTTGTTTCATACAATCCATTTGATACGCCGAAGATGATGGATAGTGCTAAGAATAATGTGCATATCTAGGCATTTGAAAGTGGTTGTATTAATGTTGAAACTTTTGATGGAAGAAGATGGACGAGGCTATACTTTGATGATGTGTGGTATTGTTCAGATGGTGCTTGTAATTTATTCTCAGTTAAAAAGGTTGGAGTAAAAGGTATTGATCAAAGTATCAAGAATGATGGGAAATTATGGTTATTTTACAGAAACAAGACACCAATTGCTGTTGCTCTATCTGTAAGCAAGAATGAACTGTATCGTTTGGCAGTGAAAGTGATTGAGCAAGAAATGTGGCATGAAAGATTTGGACACCAGAGTAAACGCCATGTACAATCATTCTTGACAGTCCATGATATTGTTGTAAATGCAGATGATGGATTTTGTGAAGTTCTGTATGCTAGGTAAACAACATCGGCTAGTTTTTGGTAACAGAGTCAATAAGGCAACTAATCCAGGAGAATTAGTCTTTGCTGATGTGTGTGGCCCAATGGAAGAAAAAGATTTATCTGGGTGTCGATATTTTTTTGTTTTTAACGGTGATTTTTCTAGTTTCAGATTGACATATCTTTTAAGGCAGAAAGATGAGGTTAAACAGAAGTTACGAATATTTATTGAGATGGTGAAAACACAAGCTAAGTTGACTATTAAAGAATTGCAAACTGATGGTGGCAAGGAATTTGATAACTCTGATGTAAAAATATATGCTGAGTCAATTGGCTTGAAACATTCTTTGACTGTGCCCTGTGCCACACACACCACAGGAAAATGGAGTTGCTGGACGTGAAAACAGAATTATTTGTGAGATGGCACGTTCTTGGCTTCAATCAGAAAGGCATATTCCAAAAGCATTATGAGAAGAGGCTGTACTTGCTGCAACTCATACTCTTTAACAGGACTAGACCAACAAGAGTTAAAGAGAAAACACCAGTTGAATTATTTTGAGAAAGAAAAGTCATTTTGAGCATCTGAAAGTATTTGGAACAGAATGTTTTGTCTGGATTGCAGCTCAGAAAAGAAAGAAGTTCGATGCAAAATCTTTGAAAGGTTATATAGTTGGCTATGATGACTGTGGCTATCGTGTTTACCTTCCAGACAGGCACATTGTTGTTGTCAGTCTTGATGTAACATTCAAGAATGAAACATTACAACAGCCAGTAAAGAGTGATAAGTTAGTGCATATCTCAACTATGGATGATTTAACATATGTAAATATCTAGCCTGGATGACAAGGAAACTGTACAAGGAAATACTACAGGACATATGAATGAATTTATGAATGTCACACCACCTAATCTAGAAGATAATGAAACTATAGACAGACATAATGTTGGGTCAGACCATCATGCTTATGTGGAAATGAGTGAAGATGAAAATGATATAACTTTGACTGGATCTGAAAATATTGATGGATCTAGAGTTTTGAGAGATAGAAAATTGCTCAGAAAGTCAAAACGTTATCAAGATGAACCTGAGTAGCCAAAGTTGCTGATGCTGAGGGAAGTTCCAAAAGACTACGATGAAGCAGTGAAGTATCCAGATGTAGAAAATTGGAAAGCTTCAATGGCTGAAGAAATGTGCTCGCATCACAAGTTTGGTACCTGGAAACTAGTTGATTTACCAGTCGGAAGGAAAGCTATTAGTAATAAGTGGGCATTTGCAACAAAAATGAATAACAACAATGACCATACGCTACAAGGCAAGATTAGTTGCAAAAGGGTTTAACCAGAGGCCAGGAGTTGATTTTTCTGAAACTTTTAGTCCTGTGCTTACGTTTGACTCTGTCAGAGCTCTTTTATGCGTTGTTGTTCAACGAAATTGGATCATCAAACAGTTTGCTGTGAAAAAAGCATTCCTTAATGGAACATTGGAAGAAGAAATTTACATACAAGAACCACAATGCTACGATTATGGTACAGGCAGTGTGTAGATTACTTCGAAGCTTATATGGACTGAAGCAAGCAGCAAAATGTTGGTATGAGTGTTTGAAAGAATATCTTAAGAAATCCAATATACAGGAGAGCGCTGCTGATCTGTGTGTTTATTTTAATGAAAATTTAATCATTCTATTTCATGTGGATGATGGATTAATAATAGGACCTGATGAAGTAGTTATTAATTCTGTAAAACAATTACAAGAACAGTTTGATATTGTAGTAAGTGAAGTATATTGCTATCTTGGCTTTCAGATCAAAATATCTGAAAACTATGTGAAGGTTAATCAAACAGCATATGCAAACAGAGTGTGGAAAAGATATGGAATGATGGATGCAAACCCAATTTCGTTACCAATTGAACCTGGATGGATACCTGGCGATTCACCATCTGCTTATGATACTGACATTTACAGGGAGATTATTGGTAGTCTCATGTATTTAACACTGGGGACACGCCCAGATCTAACGTATGCTGTGAATGTTGCTTCAAGAGCACAAGAATTGCCCACTGAAGCTCACCTTACATTGGTTAAAAGAATTCTTCATTATCTAAACGGTACAGTTGATCATGGACTGCAGTTTATAAAAACAACAAATAATGCAATAGAAGCTTATAGTGATGATGAGCATGCAGGTGAAAAACTAATCAGACGTTCTACAAGTGGAGTTTTAATGAATTATTGTTGTGGGCCAATAATGTGGAAAAGTGAACTTCAAAAATGTGTTGCACAGTCATCAATGGAAGCTAAATTTGTTGCTGAAAGTGAGGCAAGCAAATCATTAGTATGGCTAGATCGTTTATTAAAGAAAATTAAAGTTATTGAAGAAAGTTCAGTTCCAGTATTATACATTGACAATCAAAGTACTATAAAATACATAAAAGGTACTGGATTCTATGAACGCTCTAAACATATTGGAACACGTTACCAGTATGTACGACAGTTATTCAATCAAAAGAAGATCCAAGTAGAATATATTTCAGCACAAGATCAGGCAGCAGACATTTTTACTAAAGGCTTACCATTGAAGATGATGTCAAGAATGAAGACCCTCATTGATATGGCATTAAGAGAGAAGGAACAATAAAATATGAACATTGTGGGGTGAGTGTTAAGGATTGTGATGATTTCAATTTCATATTTTATTGTGGACATATAATTAATTAGTCTGTGATGCTTTACAAGTAATCTAGTTATCGGTCAAGTATTTATGTTTACCTACTTTGAAATTCTGTATGGCAAATTTACAACACCTTTAATATTTGTTTCTTCGAAGTGCTCAGTATTAATTTTTTAATCCAATTCTGTGTGTTTCAAATTTATAATCTACTTTACACAATATGCTGTTCGATATTTATTCATGAGGAACTGCTACAACATTAGATGACTTATCACATGTTAATGTGTTTTTTAGTTTGTACAGTTTCATTTTTATAACATTAGTTTCTGACACAGTTTTCTCCATTTTCCTACAGCACTATCGGCGTTGGCACAGAAGACAACTGGAACAACAGTTTGCCATCTGCCATTTCACAGGCCTCGGGAAAAATTCAGAGCTTTCAATGTACCACGAAGCGGAAAATATCTTCTAGGAGTAAAAGTGGTACAAGGTGTGTGGAACACAGATGCAAAATTTGCAAAAAGATATTTACGAACTTGAAAGGGCTGAAGGCGCACAAAAGAATGAATAGATGTGAACTTCGATATTTGTGCGAAGGATGTCACAAAACATTCACCTGTAATAGCAGTTTGCAGAAACATATTCGAATACACAACAGGCAACACCACAACTTCTGTGACATCTGCAATAAAACATTCATGTGTAGCAGGTCGCTGAAGGAACATTTATTGATGCACGCTGGTGAAAAACCGTTCAGTTGCAGTCTTTGCAGCAAGACATTTAAACGTAAAAGCGCACTGAATCAACATTCGCAGGTGCACTCTAGTGAACGCCGATACTCTTGCAGTGTTTGCAACAAGGCATACACACATAAAAGCACAATGCGACGGCATATGCTGGTGCACTCTGGTGGAAGCCTATACACTTGTAGTATCTGCAGCAAGACATTCACACAGAAAAGCACACTGCGACGGCATTTGCTGGTCCACTCGGGTGAACGACCATTCTGTTGTCATATTTGCAGCAAGACATACACACGAAAAGCCTCACTACAGCTGCATGCTTTGTGGCACTCGGGTGAAAGCCCATACTCTTGTAATGTTTGTGAGAAGACATTTAGACAGAACTGTAAACTGAATAATCATTTGCGATTGCACTCTGCTGAACGCCAATACAGTTTTAGTGCTTGCAGGAAGACATTCAGACAGAAAAGTGTACTTAATCAGCATCTGCCGCCACACTCTGTTGAACGCTCACACAGTTGTAGTGTATGCAGCAAGACATTCAGACAAATTAGTAGGTTACATTATCATTTGCGTGTGCACTCTGGTTAATTTCCATTGCATTTTGGTGTATGCAAGAAGACACTCAAATATGAAAGCACAGTGAAGCACATCTGAAGTTGCATTCTGCTTAATGCCTGTACAGTTGTAGTGTTTGCAACAAGTCACTTACAAATGGATCCACTCTAAAGTAACATTCTAGGTTTGATTATGGTGTTAGGACTAGAGATTCTAGAGAGCAGTTGGCACTGTCACTGAAGGTGCTATAGTATCAACAACTTCAGGTAGGACATACACCTGCAACTGGTAAAAAAGACATATGATTGAAAAATGTGTCAAAGGAAATCCGTCGTGGTAACCTTAAGAAATCAACTAGTTCTTAATGTTAGTCAGTAACCATATAAATGCATTGTTTTATAGATATTTCCAAGTAACTGAAAACTGATGTAGCAATCACATATACACACAGTCTACATGAGAAGTGCCTATAAATACAATTGTGATTGTATATTAGTGGTTACTGCTTGTGATGTGATTGTGCCACAAGAAGTAGAAGAGGAGAAACAGGTTAAAAATGCATTTGAACTTCTAGATTAAGTCTTTGTCAGCATTGATTCATTAGCCATGTTGCTTCAAATCATTGAACACATTATTTATGTTTGTGAGTATGTAGAGTTTCCCAGCGTATTAATTGTTTATATTCATGTCAGGTTTCCAGCCGGATCATACAGTCATCTTGACACAATATTTCTGCGGACCACCTGGCCGCCATCTTCAGGTGAGATGGATGCTGATGAGTCTCGTAGGAAACTGAAGTGTTGCCGTGATGGGCTGTCTTATAGACGCCGCGAAGTACTAACGTTGCGTGCGCCAGAGAGTCGTGGCTGCGTCCTCTGGCAGCGCCTCAGTGGAGAAAACTGGCAGGAACGATGTATCGCTTACATGCGCTAGTTGTCACAGGTGGAGAAAAGAGCGCGCTGTTTTTTAAGATTAGACAAAACGGGATTCCACATGTTACTTAGAGGGAAACCCTTATCTCGATTTATTAAATCGTCCGCCAACATAATCTCAATCGATTCCTTTACAATGCATTCCCAATCTTTCGTCATACTTCATTCTGTGTCCTTCGGTTAGACAATGCTCCGCTACTGCAGACTTGTCAGGTTGTAACAAACGTTTATGTCTGTGGTGGTCGGCGCATCGATCATTAACGGTGCGAATCGTTTGTCCTATATATGCTTTCCCACAGTGACAAGGAATGTTATAAACACTGTGCTTTCTCAGCCCCAAATCGTCTTTAACTGAGCCAAGAAGAGCCTCAGTCTTAACAGGTGGTCGAAACACACTTTTGATATTAAACTTTTCTAAGATCATTCCTATTTTTGAAGACACACTTCCAGCATAAGGAAGGAAAGCAATTGATCTGCATTGGCCCTCTTCTGGTTCTGGCGATGGCCCAATCTGCATGGCATGACGGATCTGCCTCTCTGTGTACCCGTTCTCCTTAAACACCAACTTCAGATGTTTTAGTTCCTGTGTTAACGTATCTGCATCCGATATGGGCATAAGCTCTTCTAACCAAACTTCCCAGGACTCCTGTGCGTTGGTTCGGTGGGTGGCAACTCATTGCATGTAGATATCGGTCCCTGTGCGAGGGTTTTCTGTACACACTATGTCCTACGGTTCCATCGTCCTTCCTGTACACTAATACATCCAAAAATGGAAGCTTCCCATCCCTCTCCACTTCCATCATAAATTTGATGTTGGGGTGGAGGCAATCAAAATGATCCAGGAACTGATTAAGGGCATCCGATGCATGAGGCCACACCATGAACGTGTCATCCACATATATCCAGGTTTCAGACAAGCTGTCCTCAGTGCCCTGCCTTCAAAGTCCTCCATAAATAAATTGGCGACTATGGGGTGATAATGGTCTTCCCATAACCACTCCGTCATTCTGCTCAAAGTATTGGTCATTAAATAAAAAATATGTAGAGGTCAGCACATGACGGCAAAGCTTAGTCATTTCTGCGTCCAGTTTGTCACTAATTTACTCCAAAGACTCTGCAAGAAGGACCTGTGTAAACAGAGATACAACGTCAAAGCTGACAAGCATATTAGGTGGACCAAGACACAAAGAATTCAGACGTTGAGTAAACACCAAAGAGTTTGGGAAATGGTGTTTGCAGTTTCCAACATGAGGACTAAGGACCGATGCTAAATACTTCGCCAAGTTATAAGTCGGTGCACCCAAGTTACTCACTATAGGACGTAATGGCACCCCATCTTTGTGGACCTTCGGTAGGCTGTATAGACTCGGAGGAACCGCAGCACTGGGGCGAAGTTTTTGACCACCTCCTCAGATAACAAACTATTTTTCAAGCGCGAAAACGTCTTTCGTTTTACTCGCTCTGTGGGGTCATTTTGCAATTTGCGGTACGCAGAGTCTTGAAGTAGACGATCCATTTTGTCTACATAGTCATGACGAGTAAGAAGAACTGTGGAATTGCCCTTGTCCGCTGGTAAGAATGCAACCTTCTGCCACATCACAAAATTTCGATACAAAGTATTCATGGAAACATAGTTTTGGTGTAGGACCAGTTTCAATGAGCTCTATTTCCAATTCCATAACAAAATTTACATACAGAAGGATTGGGTAGCAATTGGTAGTAACATAGCAGGAACAATAGCTGATATATTTTTAAACAATCTGGAAGAAAAATTTTTCAAGAATAATAATACATTGACACAAAAATCATATACTATTTTAGATATGTTGATGATACATTAATGCTTGTAGATGGTAACCAAGAAGACATACAAGAAATACACACAGCTCTGAACCAAAATAAAATTTACTGTTGAGCACGAAGTGAACAAATCAATTAACTACATAGATCTAACCATTACAAATATCCAGAACAAACACAAATTCGAAATTTGTAGAAAACCAACCACTACCGATATTATCATAAATTCACATTCCTGTCATCCAAAATCCCACAAAATGGCTTTCTTTCACACTATGCTTAACCGAATAATAAACTTACCACTAGAATTTGAAGCCACTGAGAAAGAAATACGCACCTTGGAATACATAGCCCAAAAAACAATTATGACTCTAAAATTATATCAAAATTATACCAGCAGAAAATACAGGCAAAAATATCAAATATACACAGAGAGAGAACTTTAGCAAAAGACACTCCAACAAAGAAAAAACTGACTACGTACCTACAACATACGTAGGAAACATATCGGATAAAATTAATAAAATATTCAAACATACGAACGTCAGATTTGTCTACCAGAACAAGCTCTGTTTGAACCAAAAATTTTTTTAAAGGAGACAAACACTAAAGTACAATAATCCAGGTTATACAAAATTACGTGTAACGTTTGTCAAAAATCACATATAGGCCAAACTGGCAGAAATTTCCAAGCTAGATATAAAGAACACACAAGAGAAAGTGACAATAATCCATCTAAATTCTATCAACATTTAATTACGGAAAAACACGACGTAAAACCTATAGAGATAGAGGAAGCCTTAAAAATTTTGCACATAATACAAAAAGGGCTAAAAATGAATATTCTAGAGGAAATCGAACTGTATTCTCATATACACAACAACCAGAACGATGTACTAAATGACCAAACAGAACGCAAACATAGAAATACATCGAAAATTTTATTCACGTTATAATCAGACAAGAGAATGGATAAACACCAAAGATTCCAAATCCATAATAAAACTCCAAAAGAAAACCAATAACTAAAACAAAGATATTAATGTATAAATTACTGGTAACCATGTAAACTTATAATATCGTTGTATGCTGCCACTACAGTCCATGCTAGGCTGCCACTAAAAAAACTGATAAAAATCGATTAATATAACCAGTGCTGCTGCAAATGTACAGATAAGCAGCAACAGATAAGCAAAACATCAGCTTTTAAAATCAATTGGGCAGCAAATAAAAGACAACAATATTATAAGTAATGTAAGTAAAACCTTGTAAAATTGTTATGTATTTATGTTATAAGAATATATGTAACAACTCCTCTATATTACTCATATTTACAGCTGATAATGGCCGAAGGCCGAAATAAGCTTATAGTGAGATGATAAAGTTCTAAAGCAGTGTAAAAATAATTTATAATTATTGTGGTATTGAACATGTCGTTCAAGTACATAAAATCTATATCAGGAGCTGTCCCAAGCACAATAGTCCTGAACAGAAGGCATCACAGACAGAAGTGTCATCCTGACCCCAACCCTGGCATTTGCAGTCCAGAGCTCCCCCATGTGATCTTTTGGATTCTCGTTTGCTGGGACAGAAGAGGCATGGTTCCATGTAGTGGGTCCCATAGAAGGTGTTGGAGGCCAACTCACTTAGAAGGTGCTACAATCGACGGAGAAGCCACAACAGTATTCGTTTTTTAAACATAAATTTTTTCAGTGTTCTTTAGGGAGGAGCCTAATTTAGTCAGCTGGGCATTAGGATTGATTCTTGAAATAACCAGCCAGCTTATGATTCGTTCATTGAGTGTCTGCCAAGCCTTGGTCAGAATAGACGAAATAATGTGTATATGACATATTAAAGTTTCTCTTTTTAAATGAAAACAGATATGTTAACACATTAATGTAATTCTTTTGATGAACTTTTGATGCTTAATCATATTTAATGTGAAAGGAAATAATAAATAAAAACACTTTCATTATTTTAATAAATAAAATTAATTCATATATTCTACAGCCACCTTGAAAGTTTTGTATATGAAATTAAGAAAGTATGTGGAAATATTCAACGGAGGTTCAGGATATTTAAAAAACCTGACCAGGTTTCTGCTAACTTTAAATTATAATCAACTGTCCTGTGAGTGTCTTTTGGTATGTCACCCAATGTGCACATATTTCATTTTGTGCCCTTCTGAATCTGAACACTGAGGAATTGTTTGGCGGGCATGTCAATGCAGTTATCTCAGAGTCCCCCCCCCCCTCCTCCAGATTTGGCTCAAGTCGCCCATGATCATGTGGACTTCTGGAGTTTAAGAAAGCAAAAGAAAGTGTGATGGGGAAAGTTTCACAAAAGTAGTTTAGATAACATAAAATTTTGAAGTTTATAGTATTGTAAGACTTGAAACTATATCATTATTAAAATCTAATGCTTATATTTGTTCTAAATTTATACTGGAACACCTGTGCAAACATTTCTTATTAGACGCATATTTCATGGAAAAAGTTAGCGTTTGTAGTATCCCCTCATATGTCCTCAGGGGATTGTTCAACTTCCTTGTATGGAGAACACAAATACAACATAGGTGTTGAAAGACGGCTGTCTGCCGTCTTCCCTAGGTTTTTAACTTTCTAATTTATCTAGAAGGCCTTTTTTGATAAACGAGAACCCCTTTCGTTGGAAGGCATGAGGAATAGCATTTCATTTCATGTTTTTAAAATGTTAGGTTCTGTAATACTGTGTTAATATTGCTGGGATTTTATTATGCTAATAATTTATCATTGTGTCTATGAATGTGGCAATATGAACGGTTTCTCCATAACGCCACAGTCCCTGTGAGGATGTGTACTTATTTTATTCTGTATGTGCGTGTATGAGCATCTTCTAGCATGGGAGTCTGATAGTATGTGTGAGAATTTTCGTCGTCGGCTGCTGGCTGCTCACTACTAGTGTTTCTCGATGCTACCAAAGAGGTTCCTCCACCCTTTGGTTACAAGTTGGATTGGCAATGCCCAGTAGTGAGCCTCGGTAGGACGTGCAAATCTAGCCTCTCCCCACCGCCTCGGTTTGCTGGGTTTTTACCGATTTCCGGTGGTAGTTGGGACTTGCTGGCCAACTACTCACTCTGTGGCTGCGCTTCGACCTGGTAAGACGTTCTGATTTTCTTTCCTCCCTTGAGATGGTAGCGATTCTTTGTCTGGTGTTCAAGTTAGACTTCAGAAATTAGGTTCATTTTTCGGAATAAGTTTCTCTGATCATGTATGGAAGTGTATTCAATTTCATTTCAGTGATTTGGCATAGGCAAACGTGGTGAATATGTAACTAATTCGGTTTGATAACAGCTGGGAATCGGTAACCTTTGTGAGACTAGCTGGTGGTGTACGAACTCAGTTTAATTTCTTTATAGCTTTGTGGGATGCGATTAATATGTGGGAATATTTTTATTTTGTGAAGTGCATGTGAAATATTCCTTTCCGTTTCCTCCTTCCACGAGTGATATGTACTCCACGTGGTGCGTTCTTAGAACAAAGCCTTCAGCTACCCCTGTGTCTTTTTCTATTCCATTCAGGCAAGAAATAATGCATGTATCTTTCTGATTTCCCTTAGTACACCGCGATCTACTCTCCGATATTTTAAATTGCTGTTTCGTTTCCAAACTTGTACTTTGCATTCAGACTCCATCAGTAAATTCCCTTCTAGTCTTGTACGACCCCCTTTATTAGCTTGCTTATGAAATACTACGTATTTCTAGGGGCTGCATGCGGTATTTCTTAGTTGATTTACTCCGACATTGAATTTATTCCATTTTTCTGTTTTTTGGCTTCGCTCATCCATGTAAACGCTTCCTATCGTGTCTGGCTGTATTTCTTTAGCTTCCTTATGGTATCCTACGCATTTCTAAGGGTTGCGTGCCCTAGCTATTTCTCTTTATTTTTCGGAAATTAAATTTTTGAATTTTTTTACTGGTTTTCGGAACCACGTTGTCCCGGTCTCCGATTTCCAGGGTTTACAGCTAGTCACTTGAGTTCTCGCCATTGCTCAAATACTATTGTGTATTCTTGCCTCGTAATCTATGATTCCATTGATTTTTATTGAAATGAATACGATCATTAAGCACTTCGCCTTCAGTGGGGTGCAAATATATAATGTGCAGACACGTACTGTGTGTCTCAGTAAGTCTGCATGCTCACGGTTTGATTTAAATGGAAATTAATCTCGCTGTTATCGCGTACCATCTCAAGTAAAGGAAGACAAAAAATCAAATGTTTGTATAGCTTATGGGACTTAACTACGGGGTCATCAGTCCCTAAATTTACAAACTACTTATGAACTAGCTAATCCTAAGGACGGCAAAAATATCCATGCCCGAGGGGGGATTCGAACCCCCGACCGTAGTGGCCATGCAGACCGTGACTGGAGCGCCTCAGTCTCCTCAGCCACCGCGGCCGGCTAAAGGAAAAAAGACCAGAGCCACCTACGAAGTTTATTTTCCTTGTGTTGTGTGGTACATCCTGGTTCGCTGAATTTCGCCTTCGATAGCGGCGCCTGCTTCTGCTTCATATCAGCACACTGAGTTGGGCGACTTTCACTTTGCTTCGCGCGTGTGAGTCGCTGAATTCTTGTTGATTGTAAATTCTTCCCCCGACGATGTTCAGTTCAGATTACTGTAGCTTAGTTTTCAATCTGAGATGCATTTTATTGTTTAACACAATTGGTTCCCCCAATTGTGCATGTTTGAACTGAATAAATAATTTATTTCAATGAAATTTTATCCTATTTACGTATATTAGTTTATGAATATCCTCCCTTTTTTATTTAATGTTGTTTCTCACGAGTGCTGAGAACAAATTCAGATGCAAATTATCATATTTTAATTCCGTTGCGCCATAAATGTTCTCTCAGCCACCTTAATGAAATTGTTTAGTTCACGGTGACTTGCATATTAATGATTGTGTGTAATTCTCGTGATCTACGACATGTGTCGGCCACCGACTCTTTGTCTTCCTGCTGCTAAAGTAAATTTTGAATCAGTTCTAAATTTTGGCTGGAGAACAAGATTATGTTGCAGGAAGTAGTCCGTAGCTCACACAAATCCTTTAATTGGTTTTTACGGCCAGAATTGGGTGTTTAAGTAAGCTTTTAACTGGCGCCTTTCAGCTAGAATTAATTTTACAAATAACCGTGGTCTTTCAGTGTTCATTCATTCACTGTTTGTTTCCACTTCACCAATACTGTGTCTGTTAATCAGGATACTCATTTTATGACTTGTTTGGTACCAGTGATTGTGTCATGTGGAGCATCAAATAGCGTTATTTGCTCATGAACTGCATGTAACTGCGTGTAATTTTTTTATCCACCAGTCTCCGTAGCTGACGAATTAGTACACACCGGAATCTGGTCATGGAGACAGTGTAGTTCAGGTCAGTAGCATGCATTGGTGATTAAACACTGATATAGTTTGTAAGACAGTCACTTCACTTACCAGCAATGGATGTCGTCTGACAGAGCGCCCTATTATACCACTAGTGTTATAATTTTTCTTTCATTTATTTGTTTTCAGTAATGTTTTCACTTTTATACTATTTCTGACCAGTAGGATTATATTAACAATAAATTCAAAACGAAAATATGTAATCCATCAGCTAAAATTTGCTCGACAATATATTTTGACAATTGTTTTGAAGAAACATACATTTATTTCTGTATGTTTTTATTAGTTACAGATATTTAGGACTCAAATGTTTCAAAGACTAATGATCAAACTGGATCAGCATAATATTAAAACATAGTTGTGGGAGTGGTTGTACGTGGTAGCTTGGTATGGAGCTACTGCATCAGAATACTCTGACAAGAACCTAACTGCTTATGATTCTGACATTTCCATTCAACTGAAAATAATTCGTGTTAGTGTTTTGCAACCATCACTTATTTATTGGTTGTTCTGTAATTTTCACATCTGTCTAACAATGACAGCAGTTCAGAGGGGGTATGGTCTACTGCAGAGGTCTTTTTTCGATTGAAATTTTTCAGTGTTCAGTCCCATTCGTCTTGCAATATAGTATCTTTTATCTTATCTTCATCTACTTCCTCTTCCCGTCACATAATATTGCCTTCAAGTTAATTTACCTTGTACAGGCTACCTATTTATTTCTTCAAACCATTCAACTTTCTCTTTTGTTTAGTAGGTCACTGGTTTTCCACCTCAGCTCTTGATATTCATGCAACAGATTTTTGTCTCTCGAAATGTCGCTTATTTTCCAGTAGGCGGTGTCTGTATTTTACCTAGTTGTACATTCTCCTATCTACTTGAATTCGCACTCTATCTGTTGCTGCTTATCCAGTCTGCACTTCCTGTCAAACTAATATTTTAGCCATCTGTACTTCCTTTTGCCTGCTTTGTCGCTACATTTCTATATATCCTCCTTTCACCATTAAGTTAGATTAGATAATACTTGTTCCATAGATCATGAATACGAGACTTTGCAATGATGTGGAACAGGTCAGTTAAATGAAATGTGTCTATACATAATATTACATGACACTCAATATTTGAATATTTCATTTATTTTTTTTTTCCTAAAGTACTAACTTTTATCTAGAAGTTTATCTAATGTGTAGAAGAAATTGCCATTCAGAATTTCTCTTAATTTATTTTTAAACACTAGTTGGCTATCTGTCAGAATTTTAAAACTACTTGGTAAGTGACCAAAGACTTTTGTGGCAGAATAACTAACCCCTTTCTGTGACACAGCTAAATGTAGCCTTGAATAGTTTGGGTCACCCTTTCTCCTAGTGTTGTAGCTATGCACACTGCTGTTACATTTGAATTCAGTTGGATTGTTAATAACAAATTTCATAAGTGAATATATATATTGTGAAGCTACTGTGAAGATTCCTAGTTCCTTAAATAATTGTCTGCAGGATGATCTTGGGTGGGCTCCAGCAATTATTCTGATGACCCGCTTTTGGGCAATGAATACTTTCTTATTAAATGATGAATTACCCCAGAATATGATGCCATAAGAAAGCAGAGAATGAAAATAGGCATAGTATGCTAGTTTACTGAGTTGTACATCACCAAAGTTTGCAATCACCCTAATAGCAAAAGTAGCTGAGCTCAGACGTTTCAGCAGATCTTCAATGTGCTTCTTCCAATTCAATCCCTCATCAATGCATAAACCTAAAACTTTTGAATATTCTACCTTAGCTATAGATTTCTGGTTGAAGTCAATATTAATTAATGGTGTGACGCCATTTATTGTGTGAAACTGAATATACTGTGTGTGTGTGTGTGTGTTTTTTTTTTTTTTTCAAAATTTAAAGAGAGTCCATTTACAGAGAACCACCTAATAATTCTCTGAAATACTTCATTGACAATTTCATCAGTTAATTACTGTGATTTTGGTGTGATAGCGATACTTGTATCATCAGCAAAGAGACCTAGCTTGGCATATTTAAGAATATAGAAAGACAAATCATTAATATATATTAAGAACAGCAAAGGTCCCAGTACCGAGCCCTGTGGCACCCCATGCTTGATAGTTCCCCAGTTTGAGGACTCGGCTGTTTTTTGTATATTATGTGAATTACTTATATCAACTTTCTGAACTCTTTCAGTTAGGTATGATTTAAACCATTTGTGCACTTTCCCACTCATACCACAATTCCATGGTTAACACAATCAAAGGCCTTTGATAGATCACAAAAAATAGCAACGGGTGATTTATAGTTATCCAGAGCATTTAATATTTCATTAGTGAATATATATATATATTGCAATTTCTGTTCATCCAGGGATTTGAAGTAGACTTTATCCTTTTATCAGAGGTGTAGCAGTGGCAGCTGTTGGTGGGTTAGCTATCACAGTGTGGGAGCATCAGAAACTTCATTATGAGCTGGTGCATGCAGCGTGCTGCTAGAGAGAAGCCTGGAACGCAAGGCCCCAGAAGTCAAAAGAGCCATCCACCAGCAGGCAGCATCTGTATTGTGAGATGGACGGTGTGGCGCTTTTTATGCACAACACTAAAGCCACATTTTTAATACGTCACCTGTTTTAGATGTTCAGTGGTCTCATAGATCTCGTAGCTCGCCTGCCATTAATACATCACAAAATTATATTAGGACGTCGGATTCTTAAGGCGTCTTATGGAAACCATAAATGTGACACGTATCATTTTAAATAAATTTATTTTTCATTCTTGAAGCACACAAAACAAAAGTAATACATTCAAAACTGATCCAAGACTGACTTCCATACTGACTGACAACTAACTCCCAACTAAACAACTAACTTACAACTGAGTTCGCGCCAATTCGCGCGTATTAATACATAAAGTTGTGTTCTAAAACATTCTAGAACACGGAAGTTACAATATTTATATTTGATAAATTTGTTCATGAAACATACATAAATTGTTCAGCAAGAAAAGATAAGAAAAATTATGAAAATTAGTTTTTTGTATCAAAACTAATAATACAAAAAATCGTAAGTAAATAGCAATTAGTGCAGTGTTAATATATGTTTACGTTATTTAAAATGGTTAAATTATTGTTATTATTTACTTTTACAGATATGAAAGATTCACATTATGGTCAATACATTACAGACAACCTCGGATATTGTTATTCAAGGATTTCATTAACAAACATTATTGTCTAACATTAAACTTATGACTTTCAATAAATAATTTATTTATTTAGTTCATTAGAAGACCCAAGTAATGAAAGTAATAATCAATGTGACTTGCCAAAAGCGCCATAAAATGCTTATATAATATAAATACAGAATATTAGGGCATATTATAACGACCAAATGTGGTATCGGGTACTTCATTAATCCAAACAAGAGAGATTTTCCAGGCTAAATACATTACAACGGGCACTGGCCAGTATCCCCTCTTGCATGGTGCAATAGCAAGCGCCACACAAGGGTGTCAGTGTCGATGAGGCTCCAGACCTCAGGATGCGTCCCGTCTGATGGCGTTCTGACTGCATAATAAAGCCGTGATCAGATCAGGTAACTGTGCTATCATCGGTACTGCAGAGGTGCTCTTATGAAATTTTAAGGCGATTGGATGAGTGGCTCAAAATAGATACTGTATATAAATTTGAACTATATAAATATGCTGCAAACTACGGCTGCTTGGGCTCTGCCTATTAACTTGAGTATCCCAGCCAAACTGTGGTTTTTCCGTAACAAAATTCCGAAAGTTTTTTCCTCAACGGTTCTGTATGTTTTTGGGGGCGCTGAATTCGAATTTCAAGTTTGCTGCCTTGTAGGTAGGCGGCTTCACAACGAAAAACTCAAAAAACCTCAAAATGTTCGCACTTTTTTCAGTTTCTTGCTTATATCTCGAAAACGATGCGTTTCTCGAATATGTTTATTCTGAGCAAAATTAAAGTAGACAAAATTTCCTACAAACTGCACTACTCATGTTTGATTTTCTGACTAGCGGTATAGGTGCTAAACTCAATGAAAAAGAGCAAATATTTGGCCCTCCTGCGAAAACATCAAAAACTCACAATTGAACGCCCTACAACTCGAGAAATATACATGTTATCAACAAAATCCCCACACCACGTGAAAGTTCATTAAATTTCCTACAAGGGACGTCTATAATATTCCATTTTCTTGTAATGGGGAGAAGCACCAAAAAGAATATTACGAGCAGTGCTTTCTGCGCCCTATAGCGTAACGCCCCCTCCCAACTGCCTCTCTCTCGCCGGCGCTATACTTTCCATGTGTTGCCCTGAAATGTGATGTTTTGAATGGATTAAAGAGAAAGTATGTTTGAAAAAAAATTATCAAATTATATTTAGAACATTTAAGTTAAATGACAGCAGAAAACTGTTGTGAAGCGGACCATCTACAAGGTAGCAAACTTGAAATTCGAATTCAGCGCCCCAAAAATCATACAGAACCGTTGAGAAAAAAACTTTCGGAATTTTGTTACGAAACAGGCTGCTTTGGGCACCAATTGACTGGACTATGAGCCCCAAATAGGAAAGAAAGGTTTTTTCTGTTGTCTCTGACAACAGACTGCGAGAGAGGTGTATTTATTACTATGGCGTGTCTTCTGTTCAGATTCGTTAGTTCATTCTGTCCATGAAAGACTCTGGCTCATTTGTTACAATGAAAAATTACTATTTCATTTATTACTGAAACTTCCTCTACACACACACACACCGTTGTAAATCATTAAAAAAGAATCATGTCTTCTACAATTTTATCCATAATCAGTTTAATATTTGTATAAATAAAGCGTTAATTCAGTTTACAAATTTGTAAGTTATTTGTTCATATGAAATAGTGATAACTTGAACACATTGTTTTCCTCTTGTAATTCAAGGACATTTGAGCTCAAATCACATATCTAAACTTCAAATTCGGAATCAGTGGTGGCTCAAATAGCCTGTAAAATACATTCATCTGGAAAGTAGCCTATATTAGTGTCTGGTGGTTACTAGGAAACCGTTTCATAATCTACTTTTTACAAGACGAGTTTGGTCTCATCAAATGCACGGAATCAACAATGCGGCGTGCAAACGGTCAGCTTCTAAAGATCAAAATATCTTTTAAAGACAATGTTTGGAAAATAAAAACTTTTCTCCGAAAGTTTTGGACATTTTGCATTCATTTCCACAAATTTTATCATAGAAACAGTGAAAAATTTGTATAATTTAGTATATATAGTTTCCAAACATTTCAGCAGAAAACGTATTAACAATGCTTTGTAAAATAATTTCTCTAATTTGCTTCATAATTTTGTCAACAACAAAAAATTACAATAGCATAAAACAAAGGCGTTCGTCTAGTACGAAAGGTCAGTTCTGCCCAAATAGAAGAAATGCTGACTAAAACACTGAGAAAAAGGATTGAGCTTATGTTACCGACGGAAAAAAAACTTTTTTACAACTAAGGTAAGAGAAGCGAACGTGGAAGAGCAAACTAGAATCTTCTCTGAAGTTAACGCTGGGCTCTTGTATGTCAATGGCATTCAGTCACTCGCATTTGTAGTCTATTCAGTGTTGTTTGATCACTTTCTGCTAGTTGTCATGTGTTGGTTCAGCGAATTATTAAATGATGTTCGTATCCTCTGCACTTCGGTACTAATAGTATAGAAAGATCTTGTCAGCTGTTATACCGTGACATGCCCAAATATTATAAAGTGAATTGCTGCAACTTTGCTGCTGCTTCAATTTTCTCGTCACTTTCAGTACAAGAGCGGGAACTTCTGGAAATAGTAAAAAGTTCGGTTTAAGATGTAACAAGTTTTGAAACTTCCTGGCAGATTAAAATTGTGTGCCGGAACCGGGACTCGAACATGGGACCTTTTCCTTTCGCGGGCAAGCGCACTACCGACTGTGCTATCCCGACACGACTCACTATGCCACCTCACAACTTTACTTCCTCCAGTACCTCGCCTCCTACTTTCCAAACTTCACAGAAGTTCTCCTGCGAAACTTGCAAGACTAGCACTCCTGGAAGAAAGGATATGGTGGAGACATGGCTTAGCCACAGCCTAAGGGATGTTTCCAGAATGAATCTTTCACTCTGGAAAGTAGGAGGCGAGGTACTGGGGGAAGTAAAGTTGAGAGGCGGCATCGTGAGTCGTCTCCGGATAGCACAGTCGGTAGTGCGCTTGCCCGCGAAAGGCGAAGGTTCCAGGTTCGAGTCCCGGTTCCGGCACACAATTTTAATCTGCCAGGAAGTTTCATATCAGCGCATTCTACGCTGCAGAGTGAAAGATTCATTCTGGTAACAAGTTTTGCTTATTAAAATATTGAAATAATGAATGCAAATAGCTTTCCAATGAACAAGGCATGTGGCATTACACAAGCGTTTGGCGAGAAATAGGAATACATTACGTTTAATTTACGGTAGTCTTAAGGAGGTGCATGTAGCATATTATTACTTTTCTTCAAATTCAAATGTTCAAGTGTTTGTTAAGCTTAAGGGACTTAAATGTGGGGTCATCAGTCCGTAAACTTACAAACTACTTATGAACTACCTTATACTAAAGACGACACAAACATCCATGCCCGAGGGGGGATTCGAACCTCCGACCGTGGCGGCCATGCAGACCGTGACTGGCGCGCCGCAGACCCTTCGGCCACTGCGGCCGGCTTACTTTTCTTCTCTGTAAAACAGAACACTCGCCGGATTAAAGAGGTAGATGTTTTCATTTCTGGAGAATGCACTGCACTCGATCACGCTGCAATAGGTAATATTAATATTACGTAATCAAACTTTGAGTGATATAAAGGAAAATGAAGATTCAGGAAAATGAATAGCGATTTTGTTGCATGTAGTAATAGCAGTGTAATTTTCGGGCGTTTTCGCCAATAAAACAGCTCTCCGTAATAACAGCATCTACACAAAATTAACAGCAACAAATGTAGGAAAATTAAGAAACAAAAATCAAATGTTTGTAAATCAATGGGATTAATATTGTGGTTATCAGTCCCTAGGTTTACAAACTACTTAAAGTAAATCAACTAATTAATTCCAAGAACAATACACACATCCATGCTTGAGGGAGGACTGAAACCGGTGCTGGGGATCGGCAGCTCAATTCATAGCAAGGTGCCTTACACTGCATGACCATGCCTGCGCTGCAGTTACCCACATCTACATACATATTCCGCAATCCACACAAGCGTGCGTGGCGGAGGTTACGTAGTGCCAATGTTAATCACTTGCTTTCCTGTTCCAGTCCCATACAGAACATCTACATCTACATATGTACTCTACAAATCACATTTAAGTGCCTGACAGAGGGTTCATTAACCAATTTGATAACTTTTCTCTACCGTTCCATTCTCTAATAACGCGCGGGAAGAAGGAACACCTAAATCGTTCCGTTTCCGATCTGATTTCTCTCATTTTATTGGGATGGTCATGTCTCCCGAAGTAGGTGGGTGCTAGCAAAATATTTTCACATTCAGAAGTAAAAGTCGGTGATGGAAACTTCGCAAACAGATCACGCCGCAATGAATAACGTCTTTCTTTTAATGATTTCCACCCCAATTCGTGCAACATTTCCGCGACGCTCCCCCCCCCCCCCCGTAACGTGATAAAACAAAACTAGCTGCCCTTCTCTGGACCTTTTCAATGTCTTCCGTCAGTCCCACCTGCTGAGGGTCCCACAAGGGGCAACAGTACTCCAGGAGAGGACGCACGAGTGTGATGTAGGCAGTCTCTTTGGTGGAGCTGGTGCATCTTCGAAGCGTTCTGCCAATGAAATGTAACCTTTGGTTGACTGATTTATCGCGTAATTGAAGTACAGCGGATTTCTTTTAGTGGTCATCTGTATTACTTCACACTTTTCTTTATTTAGCGTCACTTGCCAATTTTCGCACCATGTAGAAATTTTGTCTAAATCGCTTTGCAGTTGCCTTTGAGCCTCTGTTTACTTCACTGACCGATAAACGACAGCATCATCTCTGAACAGTCTAAGGGAGCTATTCAGATTGTTCCCTAAATCATGTATAAACACAAGGAAGAGTAGGGGACCTATAATGCTTTCCTGGGTAACGCCATATACCACTTCTGATTTACTCGATGACTTACCGTCAATTACAACGAACTGTCATTTCTGATAGGAAAACGTGAATCCAATCGCATAATTGGGGAGATATTCTATAAGCACGCAATTTCAGTAGAAGACGCTTGTGGGGTACAGTGTCAAAAGCCTTCCGGAAATCCAGAAATATGGAATCGATTTGAGATCCCTTGTTAATGGCACTTAACACTTCTGTGAATAAAGGGCAATCTGTGTTTCGCAAGAGCGATACTTTCTGAATCCGTTAATAGGTCGTTCTCTTCGAGGTAGCCGTGGTGGAGTAGCCGAGCGGTCTAAAGCGTTTCGCTGCGGAGCGCGCGGTTGCTCGCCGTGGAGGTTCGAGTCCTCCCTGGTGCATGGGTGTGTGTGTGTTTGTCCTTAGGTTAGTTTACCGAGGTTTAAGTAGTTTGTAAGCTACGGACTGATGACCACGCAGTTTGGTCCGATAGATTTACAGACATTTGAACATTTTTCTTCGAGGTAGTTATTAATATTCGAACAAAATATATGTTCCAAAATCCTACTGCAAATCGACGTCAATGAGATTTGCCTGTAATTTTGGGGATCACTCCTATCGCCTTTTTTGAATATTGGTGTAACTTTCTAGTCTTTGGCTACGGACGACGGAAAATTGAATGCTTTTATGTATCTGTACGAGCCCTAATCTATCTAATCTTACGCGAAATGTAACTTGGCGGCAGTAAAATCTTTCTGCAGTTCATCTCAAATACTGGCCCTCTAAATTTTTTCATTTGTATTACCCGGAAATAACTTCGCATTCTCACCAGCGACTCCCATTTGAGTTCCTGAAGCATTTCAGTGACAGTCACGCATTGATCGAATTTACGTTAGAAACCTAGCAGCCTACCTCTGAACTAACTCTATGTCCTCCTTTAAACCGATAATACTCAATATGGGGTCTTACAAGCATTTTATACGAGGTCTCCCTTACAGACAAATCACACCTTCCCAAAATCGTCCCAATAAACGAAAGGCAACCATTCGCCTTCCCCACGACTGTCCTCATATGCTCGTTCCATTTCATATCACTGAGTAGCATTATGAGCAGATATTTAATTGATGCGACTCTGTCAAGCGGCACACTACTAATTCTGTATTTTAGCATTACGGGATTGGTTCCTCTGCTCAATCTGCATCACCCTACATTTTTCTACATTTAGCGACAGTTGCCATTTCTCACAGCACCTAGAAATTTGGCCCACGTCATCCTACATCCTACTGCAGTCATTCAGGGACGACACCTTTCTGTACACCACATCTTTTACGTCCTGCGATCTGCAGGAACACAACAACTCATTAAAATGATAACTGTTTATTAAACAAAAAGCCTTCTGGGCATACAATAACAAACGCAAAGAAAAAGATGGCCAGTGACTTAGGGACAAACAACAAGTACAATAGCGAAGACAGCTGAACCTGCAAGACGCGCTAGGATATTATATATACAGGGTGTTTCACTAAGTGTGTTTGCCTCTGTAACTTGTAAAATAATAGGTGACGGGAAATTTTAATGCGGTAGGTCAACACTAGAAATGTTACAATTTCTGAGGAGCTATGAACGTAGTTTATTGTATCATTTTCCAAAGAGTTACAGCACAAAGATATAATTTTTTTAATTGAGCAATAGTTTTTTCTATCATGCACTGGATTCGTTGAAACCAGCTGCGTCCAAATCAATTTAAACTACATTCCTATCACTGTTAGTTTGGGAGCTACAACCCTTCAAAGTTTCAGGGGCAGATACCACAAACGCTGCGCATAATGCAAAAAAATGCGCCTTCTAAATGTGGTGCGGCCGAGTTGTAACGTCGCCGGTGTCACGGAGCGAGAAGCTTCCTCGATGCGCTGTTAGACTGCCGACTGTCGCCGCACCCGGCCGTATACCCGACAGTTGGAGCCACAAAAACAACCGGGCTCAATATATCACAGTTATGACGATGGCATACACGAACAACAGCGTATCGAGGAAGCTTCTCGCTCCGTGACACCGGCGACGTTACAACTCGGCCGCACCACATTTAGAAGGCGCATTGCATTATGCGCAGCGCTTGTGGTATCTGCCCCTGAAACTTTGAAGGGTTGTAGCTCCCGAACTAACAGTGATAGAAATGTAGTTTAAATTGATTTGGACGCAGCTGGTTTCAACGAATCCAATGTACGATAGAAAAAAAACTATTGTTCCATTTCAAAAATTATATCTTTGTGGTGTAACTCTTTGGAAAATGATACAATAAACTATGTTCATAGCTCCGCAGAAAGTGTAACATTTCTTATGTTGACCTGCCGCATTAAAATTTCCCGTCAGCTATTATTTTATAAGTTACAGAGGTAAACACAGTGAAACACCCTGATATCAAACTACTTATGAATTACCTTATACGAAAAACAGCACAAACATCCATGCCCCAGTGGGATTCGAACTCCCAACGGAGAATATCCTCGCGCATCGTAGCATAGCGCCTCAATGCACTCGGCCGCTCCGTCACGGCAGGATATTATCAATGGACGGTACAGGATACACATCAGCGACTGACTGCAAGTTAATGGCGACCTTAAAATCGCCATAGATGCGTAAGGCACCATTCGGCTTCTCCACTAACAAGGGGAACACGAAGTATGGTACCAACGAATTTTGATGAGCCACAGGTATATTGTGCGGGAACTCCTCCAGACCACCATGCTAAAAGGATGCGCCTTAGTTTCCACGAAGATCGCGATCAAAGTCCAGCGCGTAAGAGCTATACCTGTACTGTGTCATCAGGAGCACGTGAGCCAGCGTGGTGTAATTAGCAAGGTGTTCGACTGACACGCATACGACCCGAGTTCAAATCCTGCTCGGGTATATATATATACAGGGTGTTATAAAAAGGTACGGCCAAACTTTCAGGAAACATTTCTCACACACAAAGAAAGAAAATATGTTATGTGAACATGTGTCTGGAAACGCTTAATTTCCATGTTAGAGCTCATTTTAGTACGGATGAGGCTTCAATCCAACGTGATCAAATTGTAAATTTTCACTATCATCATGTGTGGGCTGAAAAGAATCCGCATGCAATTGTGCAATCACGTCATCAACACAGATTTTCTGTGAACGTTTGGGCAGGAATTGTTGGTGATGTCTTGCTTGGGCCTCATGTTCTTCCACCTACGCTCACTGGAGCACGTTATCATGATTTCATACGGGATACTCTACCTGTGCTGCTAGAACATGTGCCTTTAGAAATACGACACAACATGTGGTTCATGCACGATGAAGCTCCTGCACATTTCAGTCGACGTGTTCGTACGCTTCTCAACAACAGATTCGGTGACCGATGGATTGGTAGAGGCGGACCAATTCCATGGCCTCCACGCTCTCCTGACCTCAACCCTCTTGACTTTCATTTAGGGGGCATTTGAAAGCTCTTGTCTACGCAACCCCGGTACCAAATGTAGAGACTCTTTGTGCTCTTATGGTGGACGGCTGTGATACAATACACCATTTTCCAGGGCTGCATCAGCGCATCAAGGATTCCATACGACAGAGGGTGGATGCATGTATCCTCACTCAAGGAGGACATTTTGAACATTTCCTGTAACAAAGTGTTTGAAGTCACGCTGGTACGTTCTGTTACTGTGTGTTTCCATTCCATGGTTAATGTGATTTGAAGAGAAGTAATAAAATGAGCTCTAACATGGAAATTAAGCTTTTCTGGACACATCTTCACATAACATATTTTCTTTCTTTGTGTGTGAGGAATATTTCCTGAAAGTTTGGCCGTACCTTTTTGTAACACCTTGTACATATATAATTGTCTGTGTATAATTATATTCCATATTTCTTACTGCAAAGATAAGCTTATATCAGGTAATTACAGTTACATGTGAACGATACGCTACGCAATGACTAGCCGCCTGGCCACAGCATAATAATCCACTGGGACGCGTCAAGTGGGCACACACTGCATCCGACGGTGTAACAACACGGGGGCCGGGGACTGTAAACGCAGCTGTTTTAGCAAATGCTGCACAAATGTTACACCTGGTAACTACAGGCGGTTTACTCATCTGTCAGTCGCCGTAAAAGTATGCTTCCAAATAAGGAATAAAATAAAATAATCGTGCGCAATACATAACATATTGAGCAATTAATATAAGCTGTTATCACGACCAATTACTCAAGCATTAACATAAGAGTGGCTATTAATTATGCACAATCAATCGTCGTACAAGCGAAAAAAAAAAACTGGTTCCAAGCAGGATTTGAGCTCGAGTCGTATGCACGACAGGCTAGCGCCTTGCTAATTACACCACGCAGGCTCACGTGCTTCTGATGACTCAGTACAGATGTAGATGTTACGCGTTGGACTTTGTAGCGTGGTACTGGGACCCAATTTTACAAGGATTGGACAGCTGATTGAGTCATAACCACTGATACACATATACACATATATTTACCATTAAATACCTTAATCTGAGCAAAAAATGAACAATGGCTCACAATCGAAAACCTTCATCAACCTTGTCCACCAATAACTTGTACCACGCTCTCTTCATTACATAATCTATAAACCAAGGAAAACAATGTACGCGATTTTTCATGCAGCAAAATATGCATATAATACTCCCAGTTCATTGAGTTTGTCAAACCAATGCTACTAATCTACTTCATTCAGACAATAACAAATTACTATATAGAAAGATATGAATAACGTATCTTCATCAGAACGGTCTCTTCCCTATTTTTTATTTTATTATTATTATTATTTTTTTTTTACTACTGCCGGATGTGCTCAGTGCCGTCCTTGTATAATCAACACCCTTGTTATGGGCCTTCACGTTCCTTTTCATTCATTAAGAAATGCCAATTGCGTTGAAGGCCCATCACATCACACCAAGGCCCAAGATTTAACACACATACAATGCACATAAATATCATAGATATATCAGTGAATACACAGAATAATCACAACTAGTGTTCACCAAGAACTAGGTACCCGAGCAGGCATCTATTTACGGTCGAAACCAGTATGAAAATTGTAACTAGTGTCTGCCCACTACGGCTTATGTAATATAACCTGGCCGGCCGCGGTGACCGAGGGGACTGAGGCGCGCCAGTCACGACCTGCACGGCCACTACGGTTGGGGGTTCGAATCCCCCCTCGGGCATGGATATTTGTGCCGTCCTTAGTATAAGGTAGCTGATAAGTAGTTTGTAAGTTTAGGGACTGATGACACTGTAGTTAAGTCCCATAAGCTTAACAAACATTTGAACATTTCATAAGTAGTTTGTAAGTTTAGGGACTGATAACCCCGTAGTTAAGTCCCATAAGCTATACAAACATTTGAACATTTTTGAATATAACCCATACCTCAAGGTTCCACAATGAACACCACACAGAACGTAGTGCAGCACTGATTACGCTTTACAGGAACAACGTATCCCACGTATGCACAACCACGTTCCACGTGTACAGCGGCTTCCTCTCTCTCGTCCAGGTCTCTGTCTGCGGCCAACCAGCTTCGCTCCCACTCAGCGATCGCTATTGACAACAAGTGACTACTCGCCGCTCCGCAAGTCTCGACACTTCCCCTGTCACACCACGTGGTTTCCTTCGCATCCGCAGTCCGACTGCACAGACCAAACCGCTTCTCTGTCAGAGAGGTTACCCACAGCACTTCCGACAAGTTACCAACATAGTTGGAGAGTCTTAATTAAGTTCATCGTGTCGATCACGGCACAACTTTGATCGCGATTTTCGTGGAAACTAAGGCGCAGTGGAACAAATCCCTTTAGCTTGGTCGTCTGGAGGAGTTCCCGCACAATATACCTGCGACTCATCAAAATTAGTGTTCCCCTTGTAAGACTATAGGCGTCGCCGAGCGACTGTGTGCGACGTGCGAAAGGACGCCTTCTGCTTGACCCAAGGTCAACACGGATTTAGAAAATATCGTTCATGCGAAACACAACTAGCTCTTTATTCACACGAAGTGATGGGTGCTATCGACAAAGGTTCGCAAATCGATTCCGTATTTCTTGATTTCCAGAAAGCTTTTGACACCGTACCTCAAAAACGGCTTTTAATCAAATTGCGTGGTTATGGTATATCGCCCCAAATTTGCAATTGGATAGGGGATTTCTTGTCAGAGAGGACACAGTTCGTAGTAATCGATGGTAAGGCATCGACTAAAACAGAGGTGATATCGGGCGTTCCACAAGGTAGTGTTATTGGTCCTCTGCTATTCCTTATTTACATAAACGATTTAGGGGAAAATCTAAGTAGCTCTCTTAGGTTGTTTGCAGATGACGCCGTCATTTACCGTCTAGTAAAATCATCTGAAGATCAAAACCAACTGCAGAACGATCTGAATAAGATATCAGTATGGTGTAAAAATTGGCAATTGACTCTAAATAATGAGAAGTGTGAAGTCGTCCACATGAGTACGAAAAGAAATCCGTTAAACTTTGTTTACAACATAAATCAATCAAATGCGAACGCCGTAAACTCCACAAAATACCTAGGAATCACTATTACTTCAAACTTAAACTGGAAAGAACACGTAGATAATATCGTGGGAAAGGCGAACCAGAGACTGCGTTTTATTGGCAGAATCCTTAAAAGATGCAACAGAACTACTAAAGAAACTGCATACACTGCGCTTGTCCGTCCATTTTTGGAGTATTGCAGCCCAGTGTGGGATCCTTATCAGGTGGGTTTGACGGAGGACATCGAAAGTGTCCAAAAAAGGGCAGCTCGTTTCGTATTGTCACGATACAGGGGAGACAGCGTTACGGAAATGTTACAGGATCTGAGATGGGAATCATTACAACAACGGCGCTTATCGCTGAGGCGTGGGTTACTTGCGAAACTCCAATCGCCAACATTCTCCTCCGAATGCGAAAATATATTGTTGAGTCCCACTTACATAGGTAGAAATGATCATCAGAATAAAATAAGAGAAATCAGAGCTCGAACAGAGAGATTCAGGTGTTGTTTCTTCCCGCGCGCTATTCGAGAATGGAATGGGAGATAAATAGTATAATTGTGGCTCGATGAACCCTCTGCCAGGCACTTAAATGTGATTGGAGAGTATCCCATGTAGATGTAGATGTAGATGTGTCAGCTCTCCTGGAGACGGTCACGTAAAGCAAACGGGACCAGGGGGACCTTGAAAAACGAGGAACAGCAGTGGGAAGCAGCTCAATATGGGCTTTGAATCCTATCAGTCTGGGAGTGGAAGATGAGAACAGCGTGTCGTACGAGGGTTGTTTTTTAAGTAAGGGCCATTCGCGCGTATAGTCCCGTAGTTCGCGCGGACACCGCAACAAGCCACCGCGCCACTTGCCGGCATCCTTCCCATTCCACTGA
The DNA here is from genome assembly GCA_026315105.1 of Locusta migratoria. Taxonomy (NCBI): domain Eukaryota; kingdom Metazoa; phylum Arthropoda; class Insecta; order Orthoptera; family Acrididae; genus Locusta; species Locusta migratoria. The sequence goes on along the minus strand of CM048753.1, from coordinate 116,174,559 downwards.
TGCCAGTTGCAGCTCTGCAGCTGACGTCTACGCATCGCCGTGCTACCTTATAATGTTTACGATTATTGAATCGCCCGCCGCGTGTGACATACGGTCAGTGATACGTTTTTTAACTGCGAGAAGCCTATCAGCTGCAGAAATTTTTTTGTCAGTTAACAAAAGTTTATGGCTTGAATCCAATGAGTGAAGGTAAAGTGCGTCAATGGGTTAGAGAGTTTAAAAATGGCCGTCAAAACGTCCATGACAAAGAATGCTCATGCCGGCCCTCTGTGATCACTGATGATTCGGTGGCTGCAGTCGAAACAAAGGTTCGTGAGGACAGAAGATTCACAATTTCCACTCTTTCTTTGGAATTTCCACAAGTTTCAAGAAATTGTATCAGCGGCATGCTGACAAAAGGAGTTTTGCTCCTGCGCGATGAAGCTAGGCCGCACACCCCTCAAAAGACTCGGGATTTGATTGATTCTTTTGGCTGGGAAGTTTTGGACCATGCACCATACAGCCCCGACCTCGCTCCTAGCGATTTTCACCTTTTCCGGTACCTGAAACACCATCTTGGCGGGCAGCGCTTCAATGACGACGATGAAGTGAAAGCGGCCGTGAACTCTTGGCTGACGGAGCAGGCGGCCGAATTCTTTGAAGAGAGAATTAAAAACTTAGTTGTACGGTATGACAAGTGCTTAAATAAACAAGGCAACTATGTAGAAAAATAGGTAAAAGTGTGTGGAACACGAAAATAAAAGTTTTGCTTTTAAAAAAGTATTTGTATCTTTTTTTAAAAATAAAAACGGCCCTTACTTAAAAAACAACCCTCGTATTTTTTGATCAACGGTGCGAGTAGGACCTCAGAGTCGGGTGTCGAGACTGCTCGCACTTCGTCCTGTACTGGCAAACGCAGACGACCAAAAATATCTAAATTCAAGTGATTTGAAGCGCCGGCCGGACGCACCACCAGAAACTGAGCGGTGAAAGCGCGGACGTTGTACGTGACTCGCGTCGAGAAAACGCCGTCGACTTCTATATGGTGATTGCTGAACCTGCGCAAGTTTTGAGTGTAGGGAGACAACGCTGGAGAGCCCAATTGTTCGTATGTAGCACCATCCACGTTAGATCCATACTTTTGATACAAAAATGCTGCTACTCCGACTTGCATTGCCGACAAGAAAGATTTCTACTTCTACATCTACATGGGATACTCTGCAAATCACATTTAAGTGCCTGTCAGAGGGTTCATCGAACCACAATTATACTATTTATCTCCCATTTCATTCTAGAATAGCGCGTGGGAAGAAAGAACACCTGAATCTCTCTGTTCGAGCTCTGATTTCTCGTATTTTATTCTGATGATCATTGCTACCTATGTAAGTGGGAGTCAACAATATGTTTTCGCATTCGGAGGAGAATGTTGGCGATTGGAGTTTCGCAAGTAGCCCACGCCGCAGCGATAAGCGCCGTTGTTGTAATGATTCCCATCCCAGATCCTGTTTCATTTCCGTAACGCTGTCTCCCCTGTATTGTAACAATACGAAACGAGCTGCCCATCTTTGGACTCTTTCGATGTCCTCCGTTAAACCCACCTGATAAGGATCCCACACTGGGCTGCAATACTCCAAAAATGGACGGACAAGCGTAGTGTATGCAGTTTCTTTTGTAGTTCTGTTGCATGTTTTAAGGGTTCTGCCAATAAAACGCAGTCTCCAGTTCGCCTTTCCCACGATATTATCTACGTGTTCTTTCCAATTTAAGTCAGAAGTAATCGTAATTCCTAGGTATTTTGTGGAGTTTATGGCCTTCACATTCGATTGATTTATCTTGTAAACAAAGTTTAAGGGATTTATTTTCGTACTCATGTGGAAGACTTCACACTTCTCATTATTTTCAGTCAATTGCCAATTTTTACACCATACTGATATCTTATCCAGATCGTTCTGCAGTTGGTTTTGATCTACAGATGATTTTACTAGACGGTAAATGACGGCGTCATAGAGAGCTACTTAGATTTTGCCTTAAATCGTTTATGTAAATAAGGAACACCAGAGGACCAATAACACTACCCTGTTGCTGCGGTAATTATCCAGTGAGCAAGAAAAATACTTTTTTTCTTCCATTTCTCAAGAGACGCACGTTTGCTTCTCAATATCCAGGAAAACCCCTAAAGTCTCAGGTATATCGGACTCTACTGTTTGAAAAAAATTATCTGATCGAGGATAATATGTTGTTCCATATATCTTGGAGCGAATATCCTCTAGAACGATTGCTGCAGCTGTCTTTACAATTCGTCGACGTTCTTCGGCCTTGTTTGCAGTTTTTTCGTTGTACCAGGCTGCCGTCAGTAACTTATACCCTGTGTTTCGGAAGCAAACCACAGGAGCCTTATTGCCAGTGTAGGCAATCAAAATATCGTCACCGTATTTTTTGAGGAGCTGTGCTTTCAAATGTTCCAATGTTTGTATAGATTATGGGACTTAACGAAGGGGTCATCAGTCCCTAAACTTACAAACAATTATAAAGTACCTTATACTAAAGACGGCACAAATATCCATGCCCGAGGGGGGATTCGACCCCCGAACATAGTGGCCGTGCAGACCGCGACTGGAGCGCCTCAGTCCCCTCGGCCACCGCGTCCAGCAGCTGTGCTTTCACAGTTTTTATGTGTGGGTGGTAATCGCATTCAATTTTGGTCATAAGTTCATCTAGAGAGAACTGACACTCTTCAGAATTCTGTTCGAGATAAGAGTAAATATACTGCATTGCAGTATCTATTTCGTTTGCACACGGACCTCTTTTTTTATGTCTTCATTCGTTGGGCTTTGGTACAATTTTTTGATGCACGAGTTGTGATATAGTGCATTGGCTGCAACCAAATCATTTACTTTTTTTATGTCTTCATTCGTTGGGCTTTGGTACAATTTTTTGATGCACGAGTTGTGATATAGTGCATTGGCTGCAACCAAATCATTTACTTGCTCGAGACGCTCAACAATTGCTTGACCCCAATCATTACGATGTGTCGAAAGCATCACTGGCAGTGTCGATTTGCAAAACCACAGAAGTATTTTTGAACTCCAATGTGAGGAGGAGCATAGCTGCAGACTGAAAAATGACAGAAAATACTTGTCTGTCATCGTGAAGCTGATCTCCCGATCCTGTGTGAATGATTCATCGGCCGCCTGTCCATCCTCCGGGATTGCGGTGTCAATGCGGTGTTTCTGTGAAGCCTGGGAAACAACGACAACGTGTCCAGTTCGGCGACAAACCGTGCACTAGACTGCCGGTGAATGCATTCTGCTCGTTGGTGTTTACGGAAGCAGTCCGGACAAGAGGGAAGGCGTTTTAGGAGTCAAGGTAAAAAAGAAAAAAAGTTGGTCAGAATTGGGAAACGAAGCACTGCCGACGCTTAGCAGTTTCTCAACGAGATGCGTTTATCCTCTATGCTACCAGGAGGACGTGTTTTCAAGATCACTGTTTTACATTGCCATTAATATCAAGGGTTACTCGCCAATATGGCATTTATTGACTGTAATTTACAAGTAACTGTACTAAGAACGACATGATTTGGTACTTCTTAAGTGTGCCGTATCTTTGAAATAGCAACACACGAGTTATAAGGAGAGGAGCATGAAAATACGTAATGGAAAATGGCGTCTCTGCAGGAAATAGCTTGCGACTGTAGAGACATCTATCGGTTACGCACTACTATTCCCAGACGCGTGTTGAAAGTGCGGTCGTTGTAAGTGACTCGTGTCGAATAAACGCCGTCGACTTCTATATGGTGATTCCTGAAACTGCGCAAGTTTTGAGTGTAGGTTGACAACGCTGGAGAGCCCAATTGATCGTAGGTGGCGCCGTCCATGATACACACGGAGGACGCAGTGTCGAATTGGAAAACCACAGAAGTACTATCGAGCTCTAGTGTGAGGAGGAACCGAGCCCCAGACTGAGGAATGACAGAAAATACTTGCCTGCCACCGTAATGCGGGTCTCCCGATCCTGTGTGAATGATTCATCAGCCGCCTGTCCATCCTCCGGAATTGTGGTGTCAACGCGGTGTTTCTGTGAAGCCTGGCAAACAACGACGCTGTGTCCCGTTCGTCGGCCAGTGAGGGCCAGTGAGGGCAGTCGGCTCGTTGGTGCTTACGGAAGAAGTCAGAACAAGAGGCGTGAGGAAGACCGTCGGTCGCGGCCTGTGTCCATGGTCGGACAAGACGGCCACCCGGTTCTACAGAGGACTGGCGAGCCGCAAACAGGGCGGGATCAGAGCGCGGTGATGGTGGCCGGTGAGCCTGTTCAAAGACACGGATGATCGGCAGACAGGTGTCGAGCCACAGGTCCTGTAACTTCAGGATCTCAGTTCGAAGACCCTCGTCTGGAGCATGAAGTACCACCATATCAGGAATCAATGAAGGTGGTAGGACTACTTGCAGGTGACATTGGTGCACCTGTATTTGGAATCACGAGAGCCCCTGCAGCATTGTACTCCACTCCCTATGTGTCTGATCTGGGGACTTTCGACACGAAAAGAAAACCTGCCGAGCGGAGGTGACATGTTTTCCCCCTCAAAGTAGTGGTTTATGTGGGCGTACGAGAGACCTTGAGGCGACTGCTCCGGGTTCAATTGTTGAATCAAGCGATACACCCGAGGACCGATTGTTGCTAAGACGAAAGCCTGAGGCCGGTTGTCCTCCAGGACTCCGTGGGCCAGGAAGTGTTGTTCCAGCCACTCTAAGTAATTCGGCCATGCTTCCAAAACTCTAACGAAAGCGGGAAACGTTGGCGGTGACATATGCAGCTTGCTCAATTTTCCGGCAATGGAATCTGCTCTGTGAGCTACGTCATGCAACCCTGGGGTGTGTGGGTGCTGCGTCATCCCTGTGATCGCTGCCTGTATCTGGAGTAGAGTTTCCGTCAAGGAGTGAAGAAATTCGTCTTAGGGAGGCATTACTACTAACAAGGAAAGTACTTGGGCTCGAACAAACACGTATACACCGAAATCGTATGAGAGATAACGTAAAGATCCCTTATTGCACTAGTGACACTCCCGCACCTGCAAAACTCTGCAGTCGTCCGTTAGAGGCCTCTGCGTGTGCCTTGCCACATTGCACTTTGACCTGTCGGTTCGCCAGTAGGGACGGTATTGCGATTAGTTGAGATGAAGTTCCGAAGAACCCTTCTTCGTGAAGATGGTATTAGTGTAGAAGATGAATCATTTGCATGCTTTCTAGTATCTGTTATGGTACAGAAATATGAGCATAAGTTAGATACTGTTGTTACAAACTCATAATAATGATAATAAGAATGATAATGACGAACGACTCATTGCAAGCGGTAGTGCTACGGTAAGTGCGAGAAGAGGCGATGGAAGCAGTGGCAGTGAATACCAACAGTCTTTCGGAAAGAAGGTTAAAGTTGTAACTATCATCACGGCTTTTGATGACAATTCGCTAGAGAACATGTACGACGATTATTACATAATTTATAGTTAAGATTTCTGCGTTACGTATGGCGTCTACAATTACATCTACAGTGCTATCTAGAGCATGGTTGCAGAGCTTTGCAGAAAAACGACACCCACCAGCACATTGAGGTGTACGTAGAGATCCTGTAACCAAACGTTCATACACATATGTTTGTTGGAGCCCATGTACTTTCCTTGTAAGACAAAGTTTTATCCTTGTCGCCAATTCTGTTACGTCCTGCGATTTGCAGGAAAGACAACAACTCATGAAAGTGATAATTGTTTATTAAACAAAAAGCTTTCTGGGCGTGCAATGACAAACGTAAAGAAAAACATGGCCAGTCACTTAGGGACAAACAACAAGTACAATAGCGAAAGCATCAGAATAAACAACTACTAACGCAAGTGGTGCTAGGCCCAAAACAGCTAGCTGTTTACTCACACGAAGTGATGGGTGCTATCGACAAGTGTTCGCAAATTGATTCCGTATTCCTTGATTTCCAGAAGTCTTTTGACACCGTACCTCACAAACGGCTTTTAATCAAATTGCGTGGTTACGGTATATCGCCCCAAATTTGCGACTGGATAGGGGATTTCCTCTCAGAGAGGATACAGTTCGTAGTAATCGATGGTAAGGCATCGACTAAAACAGAGGTGATATCGGGCGTTCCACAGGATAGTGTTATTGGTCCCTGCTGTTCCTTATTTACATAAACTATTTAGGGGAAGATCTTAGTAGCACTCTTAGGTTGTTTGCAGATGACGCCGTCATTTAACGTCGAGTAAAATCATCTGAAGATCAAAATCAACTGAAGAACGATTTGAATAAAATATCAATATGGTGCAAAAATTGGCAGTTGACTCTAAATAATAAATAATAATAAATAAATAAATAAATAAAGTCAGTGCCACTCTATCTGGAAGATCATTTATAGCGATAGAAAATATTGGCCGTCTTATCACACTTCCCTAGGGCACTCCTGATGATACCCTAGTCTCTGATTAACACTCCACATCGAGGACAATGCACTGGATTTTACTACTTAAGTTGTCATCTAGCGACTTGCATATTTGGGTACATATCTATATCTATAAATGTGAATGTCTGTTCGGTGTACGTTTATCACGTCTCAAACACGAGACATAAAAGAGCAAAAAATTTGTACAGTCACTAATGTCTACCTGGGGAAGGCTTTAGGCACGGTTTTATGGCGATCGGCTATCTATTTATCTATATATATTAATGTGCATGTCTGTTTGGTGTACACTTATCACGCCCGAACGACAAGACGCAGAGACTTAAATATTTGTACAGTTGCTGCGGTGGAGTAGCCGAGCGGTCTAAAGCACTTCGCTGCGGAGCGCGCGGTTGGTCGCCGTGGAGGTTCGAGTCCTCCCTGGGGCATGGGTGTGTGTGTTCGTCCATAGGTTAGTTTACCTACGTTTAAATAGTTTGTAACCTACGGACTGATGACCACGCAGTTTGGTCCGATAGATTTACATACATTTGAACATTTGATTTGTACAGTTACTAATTTATACCTGAGGAAGGTTTTAGGCGCCGTTTTATAGTGATCTGATAGATATTTAGTAATTTGACGAATATAACGCGAAATGCGGAACAGTAATTACTCTTTGAAAATTATATTTACTCTTTGAAAATGGTTTTATTGTAGCTTGAGGGCTGATAATGATCAAAGGATGGAGTATATTGGGATGGAGAGTTATCGGTGTATATGAAATTCTACGCGTGTGTGTGTTTGCGAAAACTACAGAACGCGAACGAATGGTCTGTGTGTAATTGTTGTCGGAAGTCGTCCATTGTACACCATAGCAGTTCCATGCCGATAGCTATGAGGGGGTGGAAGATATGGTAGTTGAAAGTCGTCAAATTATAAAAAAATTCGGACTGAAGGCCAGCAATGACGTTTGCGACTCTATAGCAAGGAGGTTACATACAGCGAAACGTGATGCCACAGACCATATCTTTGATCTATGCGTGCTACGATGTCTTCAGACCTTTCTCTGTAAGGATAAGCATACGAATAAGGAGATATAAGAATAAATAAATAAAGCAGTAAAAAAGAAATTTCTTTTAATACATCACTTTAAAATTAATCGATATGACGTTTCGCGCATTACATCAAGTAATCGATCTGTGATATTATTACAATCATTATTTAATATTCACAGAATATATGACATCAACTGCGATTGGGCAAAGCTGAAAATGTGTGCCCAGCCGGGATTCGAATCCGGGTCTCCTGTTTTCTAGGCAGTTGCGCTGACCTCTACACCACTGGGGACACAGTGATCACCGCACCTGCAAGGACTACCTAAGCACGCCTCCCGTCAGATACAAAATTCCCAGTTTCGCCCTGCCCACAGTACTCAAACTCGTAGTTATGAAACTAATACCCTTAAGAGTAAGGGCTTCAAACTTTGCCCACCCCTCCCCACTAACGATAGGATCATTGCCCGTCACTGGCATATTATATATATACATGTGGCGTCTGTTCCCAAAGAACAGACCTCACTTCTGATCCTGCAGTTGTTATTATTTAATATTCACAGAATATATGACATCAACTGCGATTGGGCAAAGCTGAATTACTCTTACGGGCATTAGTTTAATAACTTCAAGTTTGAGTACTGTGGGCAGGGCGAAGCTGGGAATTTGTATCTGACGGGAGGCGTGCTTAGGTAGTCCTTGCAGGTGCGGTGATCACTGTGTCCCCAGTGGTGTAGGGGTCAGCGCAACTGCGTAGAAAGCGGGAGACCCGGGTTCGAATCCCGGCTGGGTACACATTTTCAGCTTTGCCCAATCGCAGTTGATTTCATATATTCTGTAAATATTAAATAATTACAACTGCAGGATCAGAAGTGACGTCTGTTCTATCGGAACAGACGCCACATATATACATACAATCGTTATTGTTGAATTTCGTGATTGGATTCTTCGAAACGAGTGCATTTTTACGTGTGATTTGATCTACCAACACGCGAGCGGAGCCGCGGATTTAAGCTAGTTCCATAAACTTTCATTAGCAGCCTGTAGTGCGATAGTGTCAAACCCGTCTCGAAAATTGACAAATAGGCAGTCTGCCTGTTGCCCTTCATACAGAGCATGCAAGATTTCATGAGAGAAATGGCGAAAGCTGGGTTTCGCACGATCGATGATTCGTAAAGCCGTGCTGGTGGACGGATAGAAGCTTTACCGTCAGGAGGAAATTTACTATAATATAACTGAGAATATCTTCAAGAATTCTACAGAAAACTGAAGTTAATAACATAGGTCTGTAATTTAGCGTGTCCTTTCTTTTTTCTTTCTTACATCTACATACATACTCCGCAATTCACCGTAAGGTGCGTGGCGGAGGGTACACTGTAACACTGCTAGGCATTTCCTTTCCTATTCTACTCCCAAATAGAATGAGGAAAAAAAGAATGCCTATATGCCTCCGTACGAGCCCTAATTTCTCTTATCTTGTCTTTGTGATCACTACGCGAAATGTAAGTAGGCGGCAGCAAGATCGTACTACACTCAGCTTCAAATTCCGGCCCTCTAAATTTACTTAACAGAAATTCACGAAAAGAACGTCGTCTTTCTTCCAGCGATCCCCAATGGAGTTGCCGGAGCATTTCCGTGACACTAGCGCATTGGTCGAACCTACCGGTAACAAATCTAGCTGCTCGCCTCTGAACTGTCTCTATGTCTTCCTTTAAACTGATCTGCTGCGAGTCCCATACAGTTGAGCAATACGCAAGATGTGGTCGTACAAGAGTTTTATACGCGGTCTCCTTTACAGGTGAAGTACATCTTCCCAAAATTCTCCCATTAAACCGAAGTCGGCTGTCCGCCTTACTCACAACTGTCCTTACATGTATGTTCCATTTCATATCGCTCTGCAATGTTACGCCTAGATATTTGAACGACGCGACAGCATCAAGAAGTTCACTACTAACGCTGTATTCGAACATTATAGGATTGTTTTTTCTACATTGAGAGCTAGCTGCCATTCTTCGCACCAACTAGAAATTTTATCTAAGTCATCCTGTATGCTATTTCAGTCAGTTAAAGACGACACCCTCCCATACACTACAGCATCATCAGGAAACAGCCGCAAATCACAAGTTACTCTGTCCATCAGATCATTTATATAGATAGAAATACTAGCGGTCCTATCCCACTCCCCTGGGGCACGCCTGACGATACACTCTTCTCTGATGAACACTCGCCGTCGAGAACAACGTACTGCGTTCTATTACTTAGGAAGTCTTCCAGCCACTCACAAATCTGTGGACCTATTCCATGGGAGTTACCTGAACGTTTCTCCGGTGGCTTGGAACATTGCATTAAGTAAAGGGTCAGTGGTGCAAACTCGTTGCAGATACAAGTGTGTGAATAAATAAATTCTCTGGGCATATGTGCCATCACCACTACTCACCACACACACACACACACACACACATACACACACACACACACACACACACACACACACACACACACACATCAGTTGTGGCGGTCAGAAATGGCTTCAGTGGACAGTCTCTCACAGCCATACTCTACCAGCCCATGTTCTCTACGTAGATATGTAAAAAATGGCTAAGACAATACAGCAGAAGAGACGAATGTTTTATATCTCACATATATCCCCTAAACACCTATTCAACATCTACATCATCTACGTCTACATAGATACTCTGCAAATCACATTTAAGTGCCTGGCAGAGGGTTCATTAACCACTTTCATAACTTTTCTCTACTGTTCTATTCTCTAATAGCGCGCGAGAAGAAAGAACAGCTAAGTCGTTCCGTTTTCGATCTGATTCCTATAATTTAATTTGGATGTTCATGTTGCCGGCCGCGGTGGCCGAGGAAACTAAGGCGCTCCAGTCACGGTCTGCACGGCCACTACGGTCGGGGGTTCGAATCCCCCCTCGGGCATGGACATTTGTGCCGTTCTAGTTCGTAAGTAGTTCATAAATAGTTTGTAAGTTTAGGGACTGATAACCCCGTAGTTAAGTCTCATAGACTATACAAACATTTGATTTTGATTTTGATGGTCATGTCTCCCTAAGTAGGTGGGTGTTAGCAAAATATTTTCACATTCAGAAGTAAAAGTCGGTGATTGAAACTTCGCAAATAGATCACGCCGCAATGAATAACGTATTATTGTACTTATTTCCACCCAAATTCGTGCAACATTTCCGTGACGCTTTCCCCCAGGTAACGTGATAAAACAACCTGAACCTTCTCAATATTTTCCCGTCAGTCCCACCTGGTGAGGGTCACACAAGGGGCAACAGTACTCCAGGAGAGGACGCACAAGTGTGATGTAGGCAGTCTCTTTGGTGGAGCTGGTGCATCTTCGAAGCATTCTGTCAATGAAACGTAACCTTTGGTTCGCCTTCCCCACAATATTTTCTATGTGTTCTCTCCAGTCAAAGTTGTTCGTAATTGTAACTCCTAGGTATTTGGTAGAATTTACGACCTTAAGGTTTGACTGATTTATCGCGTAATTGAAGTTCAGCGGATTTCTTTTAGTGGTCATGTGTATTACTTCACACTTTTCTTTATTTAGTGTCAATTGCCAATTTTTGCACCATGTAGAAATAATGTCCAAATCGCTTTGCAGTTGCTTTTGATCCTCTGTTGACTTCACTAACCGATAAACGACAGCATCATCCGCGAACAGTCTAAGGGAGCTACTCAGATTGTCTCCTAAATCGTTTATAAACACAAGCTAGAGTAGGGGACCTTCCCTGTGGAACGCTAGATATTACTTCTGTTTTACTCGATGACTTACCGTCAATTACAACGAACTGTGTCCTTTCTGATAGGAAATCGTGAATCCAATCGCACAATTGGGGAGATATTCCATAAGCACGCAATTTCATTAGAAGTCGCAGATTTTGCAGAGAAATAATCGTCTTTGAACAGTTTAGAATTGACAACGTATTTATTCTTTGGAAGAGGAACACAGAACGCTACTTCAACACGTTGGTAGTTTTCCCCTTTTTATGTCTTATACGCCGAATTAATATTACCACAAATAAATACTCGAAAGTTCACGGTAAATTCTCAATTCTTTGTACTGTTCGAGTTGAGCATCGACATCAAACAATAACTATCAAAGGCTATATCTACACACATCGGAAGTTAACTTATTTTCGTCACGCGATTTTCATGTTGCAGTCGACGATCACACAGTTTATATGCAACTAGCTGAACCCCGCTGCTTCGCGTGCGTAGGCTGGTTGGTCTGCACAAGTTGTTTCTTTTTAATCCTGATCAACAGTCCATATCATACGTCCCGCAGTTATAGCTTGAAATTTGAGTTAACAGCAACAAATTTTTGAAAACCAATTTTTTGCGTCCCCTATTTTACCCCCTTATTGGTTGAATTTCAAAAAATGCTGGAACACGTGTCTTTTAAATTCGAACCCTGAATTAAAATCCGAAATTTCGTAATTCTAGCTTCAAAGTTGCCTAAATAGCTACGTATTTTCGAAAAACACCCTCTATCCAATTTAACCCCGTTGATGGTTGAATATCCAAAAATACCCAAACATGTATTTTTTAACGCCCAACCAACTATACAATTATCAATTTTTGCAGCTCTAGCTTCAAAATTGTATCAATAGCAACGTGTTTTCAAAAAGAATTTTTGCTCCTCTATTTAACCCTCTTTTTTTCTTCATTTGTGTCACTATCGGCGGTACAGCATAAAGGTAAGTACTGGCCAGCCAATCTATCTGTTTTGAAAAATAATTTAAATATCCACACTTTAATATAATTCAGCAGCTGTGGGAAAAACAGGACAAAAGGAAACTAACAATGTTCATACAGTGGGTTTACTTGTAATCAGTTTTTTTTTTCAAATTATTTATAAAGGAGGGGAAGATTAGGAAGAAAAGGATTGGTATTGGCTGCATTAGGGCATTGAAATTAAATAATGGACATGTCTGAAAGAACAGACACCACACCAATATAATAATAAATATTTACACGCAAAGACAGCATTTGCTTTGTGAAACTTTTCCCGGCGTAATGAATGTTCAAACAACTTACGGGTATGCTGCCGGGTGACGTCGACAACCGCCGATATTTCGGCAGGAGGACACCCTGCCATTCTCAAGGCACAACTGCACTTAAGGAAGCAATGTGCAAGCGTATTTAATACCTCGGTTTGCAAAGGGTAAACAAGGAAGATAACGCACACAGTACAAATCCCTGCAGAGTCAACACAACCAAAGATGGCCAAACATAAAAATATCGATAGTGACTGTTAATAAACGGATGAGGTAGCATTAATTATGTCTCTTTTTTTTACGAGTGACAATGCCGGATTCCAAGCAGAATTTAAACAAAAACCACCATCTCTGTTTATAAGGTTGCTTGCTAGTTTAATTTCAACAGCTTCCTTAATAACACTATCCCAATAGGTGGAGGTGCATGCCAGGATCTCCGTGTTGTTGTATTCCATAGGATGACCGGTGCCAAGACAGTGGTCTGCAACAGCGGATTTGTTTGGCTGTTGTAAGCGCGTGTAACGTTTATGTTCAATACACCGGTCTTCCACAGTCCTGATTGTCTGACCAATATATGAAATGCCACAACTGCAAGGAATACGATATACACCTGCTTTACGCAAACCAAGATCATCCTTCACGGACCTCAACAGGGCCTTTATCTTAGAAGGTGGTCGAAAAACACATTTCACATCATATTTCCGCAAAATACGACGAATCTTGTTGGAAATGCTTCCTGCGAAAGGCAAAAAGGCCATGGATTTAGTTGCCACTTCATTACTATCGTCACTCACCCGTTGCACAGTAGGCTGATAGCGCAACGCACGTTTTATCTGTCTGTCACTATAACCATTCTGACGAAAGGTCACCTCGAGATGGGACAACTCAGCTGACAAACATTCAGGGTCTGAAATGACATCTGTATCTGCTAGCTGATAGTTGTCACCATCCAGCTCAGCGTGAAGGAGTACTTCGTACCTTGGTTCACAGGACACATGTCATTTCAGACCCTGTCAAAAAACAGAGGGACAAAATTAATGGTGCCTCACCTGTTGATTAACAGTCACTATCGACATTTTTGATGTTTGGTCATCTTTGGTTGTGTTGACTCTGCAGTGACTTGTACTGTGTGTGTTATCTTCCTTGTTCACCCTTTCCAAACCGAGGTATTATATACGCTTGCACGTTGCTTCCTTGAGTGCAGTTGTGCCTTGAGAATGGCAGGGTGTCCTCCTGCCGAAATATCGGCGTTTTTCGACGACGTCACCCGGCAGCATACCCGTAAGTTGTCTGAGCATTTGCTTTATCTACTTCACCGCAGATGCAGTCATTTCTTCAACCTCGGACGGGAATCAGCAACGCGAGTGCCAGAGGGCATGGACGACAGAGGCGCTGCAGCCATGGCGTGCGACTTATGGGAGTTTGAGACGGACGGGAGGCGGGCACGGGTGTCGGGTAGCCAAGTGGTTAAGGCGAGCGCTGGCCCAATGCAGGAGTCCCGGGTTCATTTCCTCCCCGTCTCACATTTTCACTTGTTACCATTGTTTAATTTCAATGCCCTAATCCAACCAATGTTAATCCTTTACTTCCTAATCCTTCTTCTTTCTCCTCTTCCATAAATAATTTGCAAATGCAATAAGACTGAGAAGCAGGTGTGTGTAGGGGGCTGTGCCAATATCGGTGGTGAAGCTATAGAATTTTACTTAAAGCTTCAGTCAATAACCTTCGACAAATATCAATAACCTGCCTCCACAAAATATCTCTGGTTTGCACACATATATGAGAGAAATTTATCTTGGGCTTGAGATGAATAACCTTTAACACTGAATAGCAAGCTCAGAACAAACTTCAACATGTGTATCACCACCTGAATTATACTTTCAGTAATGGTCCCACACCTGTACAAAAGTATTATTTCTGATACCACTACTAAATAAGCCCTGGGATCGCCACTCTCATATAATGATGTATGCAAAGACCAGGATGGTAATACAACGGTATGTAAAAGGTTAATATTGTTTGTTATTTCGGTAATCTGACTGTGATATTATTGAGGACGAAGATCCTCATTCGATAATACCATTGAATGTCCAGGATTTATAATTAACACAAAGTCATAAATAAGGTAATTAATCTTCATCCACAACAAGGATTTGAATAAATCAGCTGTTCCTTGCCTCTGTCAAAAATATCTCGTAGTAGTCGCCATCGGTTCTTAAAAGAATCGATTGCGTCGACTATCAAAACACAAAATGAATGTTTCAGACACGATTGCTATCATGCAAACGTAGGCTTCCGCGGCTGTTGTCATTATCAATAAAACTCTTCTGGGTATGAAACCGCGTCGTTATTTTATAAATTCCACCGACACAGACCCTGATGAAGGCCGCCTGCAACAGTGGCCGAAACGTCGGTGGAATTTATAAAATTACGACGCGGTTTTATACCCAGAAGAATTTTATTGATAACGATTGCTATCGATAACTGTCTTATCGGTAACAACCGTTAAGTATTATTTACCAGTATCTACAGACAGAACCCGTAGAAACTTAGGATTAATCTTTTTTTTATACCTTGATTTTTTAAAAGTTTTTTTATACACAGTCTCAATGATTCTACAATCTGTTTAAGTGGATGAACTCTTCCTACAGATTAATTAAATTACACCCCTCTAACTAACTTTTGACACCGTCAAAAAGAATAAAAACTAAATTCTACATTGTTTCCACCACTTGGCAGTCGCCTCTTCATATTGGAATAATCAATTAAAAATAAAACAGCAATTAATGAGGCCGTATTCAGGTGTAAACTTCGACACTAAAAATAAATATCTTTCACTCGTACCCCCTTGTTCGTCTAAGAGTCTCGCCACTTATTTTAACTTCCAGTAGCCTCGGGAAAGTTTGAAAAGAGGCCCAAATTTTCCATAGTTTTACAATGTGTCACTCTCAGTACTTTAAAAAATGTTTCATAACTAAAGTTTTGCTTTTTAGCTAAGCACACAGTATTGTAATAATTTTTCTTTACAATGTAATCTGTCATGAAGGTTTATTAATAATTCTCTATAATGTTGGATTCAACAGTCCATTAATATAACATAGGCCAGTCACCATAAAATAAGGAGCAGAATCCAGTCTCACTCCCAGATACATCAGATCCCACGCGTGGTCCGACTGTATCCATAAACCATTTACTAAAATAGACCTTCTGTTACAACATCAAATACCCAGATCCTTTACGCTTTCATAAATAAATTACGTAACAACGTAATTCCCCAGAATGAACTATGAATCCACAGTTACGATTCTAAAATGTGACAACTTTAGTGTCCACAAAATTGCCTGAAACAGCGAATGGAGAATCGTCTTCTGCAGACAGGGGATATTGTTATTTCTGAATGTGCAGAAGTGTTGGACTCATCGACTTGGCCTGAAAACCCTGCAATAACATATGGTGAATCAAGTGTAAAAACCTTACGTTGTCGTTTTGGTCTTCCAGAGAGAGTGACACTTAGGGGATTCCGAGATTATTTAATGGAGAAGAAAATGGCAGCATCGCTCCTTCCTCTTCTCAATGCAGTGAAATGTGTTCCCATATCTACTAGTGAGTGTGAACGTGGGTTTTCGCAAATGAACCTCATTATCACACCTACAAGAGCTTCACTCCATCTCTCTACTGTCAGCAATCTGATGTTTGTTAAATTGGTTGGTCCTCCACTGCAGTTGTTTCAACCCATGGGCTATGTACGCTCGTGGTATATGAAAGGCAGGCATCTGGCTACTGATACCAAGAGCAAAGGAAGAAGGTCTGCTGACTACAGCAGCCATGAACTGATGTCCATTTGGAAACTATTGTAATGCTAGGTGATGTTAATTACAATGTACCACTAGTTTTATAGTTAAGGTACCAAAATCACTCCACAGATGGCATGTGCCCCTTTTCCACTGAGCCCCTAATTTTTCAACAGTCAATAGGTAATAAAAATAGAAGTATAAATAGAAACAAATTAAAAATTGATTGTTGATCATATGAACAGTAGTTTTACCTTCTATTTAAATCTTAATATCAGTAGTTTACAAAGTGAGCTGTTAATAGTCTAATTTGTCATTGGTGGGACAGAAAATTGACATAGCATTGAATGTCCACCAACATTTTACAAGAATTTTGTGATTTTTGCATTTTTTGTTTTGAAAACATTGAGTTCCCACAAATAAAACAATTTTCTACATGATGAAACACCAATAAACGTTACATCATTCAAACTTACATATAAAAATTGTAATTGTGGTGTGTCATGGGTGAGACAAGGAATTGGCACAGGTGGGTCATATGTGAAGTACAATCTGTTTTTTAAGTTAAAATTTATGTTATTTTATCAATTTCAGATAAATAAGTAATTAACATATTTAGACCTTACTTTCTATTTAAACACGTTTGTAGGAAAGTTTTGTTACCAATAAAAAAATTTCAATACAGTATTACTTTAAAGTCCTGAGTACCTTATTATTTCACTTTAAATAATCCACCACTATTAAATAAGTTGCACTTTAGTCTATTAATTAAATTTTCAGTTGTATTAAAAATTGATTGATTTGAATCACGGGACACCACCCATCTTCCTTACCATTTCGAGAGCCAAACAAGGTTAAAAAAGACTTTTATAGTGTAGTTTTTACTGCTGTTGATAGGTGTGGATGGTTTTTGTTGTATTGTGTCTTTTAGTGGTGTTGGGTAATATTTCCTTGTATTGTTTTGTATGTCAGGGGATTGATTTCAATCACCTGTTTCCTTTGAGGTATATTGTAGTTCAACTGAGCTGTACGATACCATTTTCTTTTATTAGTCAGGGGCTGATGGGAACTGCATGCTTCATTTGAGACGATAAACTAAAGTGTCCGATACCACATTATCTTGTATGCTTGGGTGTTTCTTGGTATCACCTGCTGTATTTGAGCTGTATTAAATTCAATTGAAGAGTCCGATACCTTTTTTTAAAATATTAGTTAGACATATTGATGAGATCATGGGTAAAGGTCGACGGGTGGTATCGCATGATTCAGTTACGAGTAATTTTCGCTGAATTATATCTAATATCTGAGTACCCCCAAACTTTTTTTTAGAAAAAGACCACTGCCTGAATCTATCAATTTTACCACAACTATTGTGGGATGAACAATTTCCTTTACTTCATATGGTCCTGAATACAAAGGAAAAAATTTCTTTACCTTTTTCCCTTTTTTACTACTCTTAAAATGATTTCTCAGTAACACCTTATC
Source organism: Locusta migratoria (assembly GCA_026315105.1). NCBI lineage: Eukaryota > Metazoa > Arthropoda > Insecta > Orthoptera > Acrididae > Locusta > Locusta migratoria. Next base: position 116,156,790 of record CM048753.1, on the reverse strand, counting down.
TCCCACTTGAAACTGCAAATTATTTTTACTTGGCAAATATCTCCTTACCCTTTCCTGTGCTTTCATCTTTAAATTCCTATCAACAAACCGGAATAAGTTATTTTCATGTTCAATACCTCTAGGAGGAAAGTCAATTAATTGTACTAGTTTGTCACACTCTGACTTCTTCTGAACTATCTCCTTAGGTGACACTAAAGTACTTCCATGGGGTACTTCATTCATTATCTCTTCAAACTTCGTTTTATAGTTTCACCACAAAGTATGACGTTTGCAATAGTAAGTCCTAGCTAACCTTCCTATTTCTCGCATTACTCTCTCTGAGGGATTTGCTTGAGGATTATAAAAAGCAATTAATAAATGTTGTATGCCGGCTGCGGTGGCCGAGGAGACTGAGGCGCTCCAGTCACGGTCTGCACGGCCACTACGGTCGGGGGTTCGAATCCCCCCTCGGGCATGGATATTTGTGCCGTCCTTAGGATTAGCTAGTTCATTAGTAGTTTGTAAGTTTAGGGGCTGATGACCCCGTAGTTAAGTCCCATAAGCTTAATATATATATATATAATCCCCCTTGTATCTGATTCTGCACCAAAAATCTTCGGCTTTCTACTTTAGGAAAATAATCCAGATGCAAAATTTTTACAATCGTCCTACTGTTGGCAACCTTGGTTGGATATAACTTAATCAGCTTTGACCATAATTCTAAAATTACAAAAATAAACTTAACTCCACCCACACGTCGTGGTAGTGGTCCCATTATGTCCATAGAACAGATATCCCATATACCTCTAGGTATTATCGGGGATAATGGAGGTTTCACTCCATAATTAATATGCTTAGTTTGTTGACAAGCTAAACAGCCTCTCAATTCGTTTTTGACTAATCTACACGTGCCCTTGCAATAATAATATTTACGAATGTGCATTAAACATTTATTTGCTCCATAATGACCAAACAGATTATGTACATACTCCGCTAACGGTCTAATATATTTACAAGGTATAGACACTCTCCACCTAGTGACACCTTGTTCTGATCTATTGAACAAGACTCCATTATATAAAATCCACTGTCTTTTCCACCCATTCCTTACTAAATTTGGATTAGTTAATCTATCCAAAACCTTTCTGATCTAGGGGTCCCCTTTTTGTTCTTCTTTTATGTCTCTAAGCATTCGTTTCAATTGTCCATCCACAGTCTTTAGTGTGACTGAATAAACCTTAAAATTCTGATCCAAGTCAATCCATTCTCCTCGTTCTTATAAACCTCTCGGCAACCTCGATAAAACATCTGGTATTTTATTTTCAGATCCCTTCATGTATTTAATTTCGATGTCATACTCTTACAGAGTTAATGCCCATCGCACCAATCTTTGGTCTACTAATTTACTTGTCATCAAAAACGATATTGCCCTATGATCAGTATATATGGCAATCTTTCTTCCATACAGTAAGTATCTAAACTTTTTTACTGCCCACACAATGGCTAGTCTCCTTTGCCGTTGTTGCCTAGTTTCTTTCGCACAGACTGAGCATGCGACTTGCAAACCCTAAAGTAACTACTTCCTTAGTTTCTCCCTTCACGTACTCATGGAAAATATGACATTCTATCCCGTATCCCGATGCATCCACAGCTAAACAAAATTCTTTATTCATACTCGGGTGACCTAAGATCTGTGGATTACATAATGATAGCTTTATCGCTTCCCATTTTTCTTGACATTTCTCAGTCCAAGCCCAAACTGATTTAATTTTTAATAAATTATTTAAATTTACGCAGTTCATGATATTTGCTGGAACATACTTCCTGTAGAATCCCACGAGCCCTAATGCTGATTTTAATTGCTTTTTATTCCGTGGTGTTGGACATCCACTAATTGCTTTTAAATTTTTCATATTCGGTCGAATTCCCTCTTAACTGATGATATGACCCAAAAATTACATTTCCCTACAACCAAACTGTGCCTTTTCAAACTTCAATGTAACTCCCTTTGCTGCTAGTCTACTAAAAAAGTCTTCTAGTAATTTCAAATGCTCGGTCCATGTCTCCGTAACTTTCATGATATCATCTACATAAACAAATGTCTTTTCCAACAACTCTGGTCCTATTGCTGAGTCTAGCGCCCTAATAAATTCCGATACGGAAATGTTTAAACCGAAAGGTAATACCTTAAAATGGTAACATTTACCTTCAAATAAGAACGCAGTATATGGTCTTGATTCCCTGGCTAATCTGATCTGCCAGTATCCTGACGTTAAATCCACTGAACTCATGTATTTGGCATTTGTGAACCGAATCAAAATCTCTTCCATGGGTAATGGCCTATCCCTTTCTATTTCAATTATTTTATTCACTGTTCTAGCATCTAACACCAGACGGATATCCCCATTTGGTTTTTTGATAGCTACAATGGGATTCACATAAGCGCTATTTGATCTTTCTATTATTCCCCAATCCAGCATTCGGTTAATTTCTTTCTTAACATCTTCCCTCATACTTAAGGCAATTGGATATGGCTGTCTGAAGAGTGGTATATGATCCTTTATCTTTAACCTACACTTATAATCTTGTATTATTCCTGATTTATTGTTAAACACACCCTCATGTTTTATTAACAGTTCCTCCAAAGTTATCTTCTCTTCTTCATTCAAACTATTGGCCTCCTCACATTTTTTCCCCACTATAAGTCTCCAGTTATCTTCCTTAGGTAAAAAATCGCTACTGACCTCTGAATTACAAACAAAAAAATTACTTTGATCTATTTCTACCTTCCAACTTTGGATTCTATTTCTGTCAAATTTACAATTATTACTTTCATCAAAGTTAATCCACACAAACCTGTTATCTACCATCATCCTCATTCTATCTGAAGCAAAATCTAACATTACATTCTTGTTAACAAACCAATATAATCCTAACAAAATAGGTAAATTAATCCCAGACACTACTAACATAGACTGTTGTAATGTCACACCTCCCATATCAAATGTTAACAATACTTCCTCCTCTACCTTTCTTCCTTTAGCTCCTGTTAACCCAATCACATGTACATTCATAACAGGGAATGTAGGAAATTTCCACATATTCTTATTCTTTTCCCAGAACTCTTTGGATAATAAACTAACCTGACTTCCTGTGTCTAATAAAAATTCTATGGGTTGTCATTTAATTTTTTTCATTACTACTAGAGTCGAAATATGATTATGATTTACCACCCTCACTAACATAAGCTCTTCCTCTATTGGTTGATCACCTTGATATCTCAGGAAAGCAGTTTTATACCCATGACTACTATTTGAAGTACTTTGTAAAGGTATAGGGTTCTTTGGATCTGTTATATCCTGTACAACTACACCTTCCTGACAACTCTGTTTAAGCTCTGAATGTACATTACTCTTTTGAGCACCCTGCTCTCCTGCAGTTTCCTCATGTTTAGTCTCATTACTTCTATATTCATTATTCCTGCCTCTGTTACCATTAGCATATCCTTTACTATTACAATGGCAACAACTATCTCTCTGACCTCCTCGGTTACCTGAGTTATTGCTATTCAATCTATTCCCGTTACCATTAATATTCATTTTCACCCGATTATTAAATTTGGGCATAATACTGTTACCATTACAATGGTTATTTCCATTAATTCAATTTCCACTATTATTCACTTCCACCCAGTGAGAAGATTTCACTTCTGTTTTCTCCGCTGCATCCTCCCCACTTATCACTATAAGCTACTAGACTAAATATATATATTCTCAACTTCCTCTGTTCCTCTTCCGACCAAAACTTAGCTTTGAAAGCAATTGTGAACATTTCTACTGTTTTAAATCTGTGTCTATTCAACATAGCCCACTGTCTAGCGTCTCCTTCCAAATACCCTATCATCAATCTTATTTTTCTATCTTCCTCCCAATTATTTGGTAAAACATCCTCAAAGGCTTTCAAAAAAATCACTGGATAAACATCACCTTTGGGTTTAAACTTAGGGAATTGTTGCCCCCCATCCTTGACAGCTATCTTAATTTCCTCAGCTAAATCAAACTTGCTGACCTCTCCACAACATCTTATTCGTTTACCGTGTGCATGAGTCTCAAGCTGTTTTAATCCTTCCCGTCCTTTGCATAACCGTCTTAAGACCAACCTCATTCTTTGTATTAAATGGTGTACTTTCTTCCAAACTCTCTTGTGAACTTAGTATTTCAAAATCTTCAAGAATAGTGTTCACTGAAGAGTGAATCATCTCCTTAATGCCCCTAGATTTTACCTCTTTAACCTTTTCCAGTACCCACCTTTGGGTGTTCATGAACATCTTTATTTAAGCTTTGCATTTGAAATTGAAGTACTACGTTGCTCTCTTTAACTTTATCTGACACATCCTTCGATACCGTTTCACAAAGTAATTCCTTTTCTTCATTAATTTTTCCAGTAATATCCTTCAACAATCTATCATAATCCACCTCCTTTTCCTCTTTTGTGTTGTTGTTTTTTTTTTTTTTTTTTTTTTTTTTTTTTTTTTTTTTTTTTTTTTTGGGGTAAAACTCCCAACTCTCCTAACTTAGTTTCAAACTGATCAAATCTTGAATCCATAGTAACATACTTTTCGGTTACCTCATCCTGCCCCCTCCTCAACTCTTCTTGTCCTTGTTTTATTTCTTCTATTACCCTATCTGTGTTTCCCAAACGCATTCTCATCTCATTACGGGTACTCTTTAGTTCTTCAGTGAATTTAAATCTGATCTCTTCTAAACGTTTATGAATTTTATCTGACAATTGAGCACTATCTGCCCTGCATGCCTCCTTCGATGTATATAAAACACTTCAATACACCTAGGTCACTAAGTACACTCTAACACTCTTCACAAAATTACAAATACACACACAAATCAAATCAATGTTTAAACCTATAGGCATACCTTATTCCACATTATACCCATTTACTCTTTATACCAAGTACCAGAATCTTTACTACTACCTCCACCTTGTGTTAACAAGTCGCCCTCAACAAATGTTTTCAAATGTTTGTATAGTCTATGGGACTTAACTACGGGGTCATCAGTCCCTAAACTTACAAACTACTTATCAACAACTTACGAACTAGGACGGCACAAATATCCATGCCCGAGGGGAGATTCGAACCCCCGACCGTAGTGGCCGTGCAGACCGTGACTGGAGCGCCTCAGTCTCCTCGACCACCGCGTCCGGCCGCCCTCAACAGCAGCAGTACACCGTCTCAATTAGGAACAGATCCACTATCACAGCACAAACCCTTCTCCAGGCTGGTTGTTAATTACACCCTTGGGATACTGTACACACTAATAGAACATATATAAATATCTGATGTAATACTCAACTTTCAATTATACCACAATTCCTTAACCATTTTTCTTGTGTTTGTGTCCATAACCAAATCCTGGCAGGGTCGCCATAAATTTTTTTAGGGGGCTGTGCCAATATCGGTGGTGAAGCTATAGAATTTTACTTAAAGCTTCAGTCAATAACCTTCGACAAATATCAATAACCTGCCTCCACAAAATATCTCTGGTTTGCACACATATATGAGAGAAATTTATCTTGGGCTTGAGATGAATAACCTTTAACACTGAATAGCAAGCTCAGAACAAACTTCAACATGTGTGTCACCACCTGAATTATACTTTCAGTAATGGTCCCACACCTGTACAAAAGTATTATTTCTGATACCACTACTAAATAAGCCCTGGGATCGCCACTCTCATATAATGATGTATGCAAAGACCAGGATGGTAATACAACGGTATGTAAAAGGTTAATATTGTTTGTTATTTCGGTAATCTGACTGTGATATTATTGAGAACGAAGATCCTCATTCGATAATACCGTTGAATGTCCAGGATTTATAATTAACACAAAGTCATAAATAAGGTAATTAATCTTCATCCACAACAAGGATTTGAATAAATCAGCTGTTCCTTGCCTCTGTCAAAAATATCTCGTAGTAGTCGCCATCGGTTCTTAAAAGAATCGATTGCGTCGACTATCAAAACACAAAATGAATGTTTCAGACACGATTGCTATCATGCAAACGTAGGCTTCCGCGGCTGTTGTCATTATCAATAAAATTCTTCTGGGTATGAAACCGCGTCGTTATTTTATAAATTCCACCGACACAGACCCTGATGAAGGCCGCCTGCAACAGTGGCCGAAACGTCGGTGGAATTTATAAAATTACGACGCGGTTTTATACCCAGAAGAATTTTATTGATAACGATTGCTATCGATAACTGTCTTATCGGTAACAACCGTTAAGTATTATTTACCAGTATCTACAGACAGAACCCGTAGAAACTTAGGATTAATCTTTTTTTTATACCTTGATTTTTTAAAAGTTTTTTTATACACAGTCTCAATGATTCTACAATCTGTTTAAGTGGATGAACTCTTCCTACAGATTAATTAAATTACACCCCTCTAACTAACTTTTGACACCGTCAAAAAGAATAAAAACTAAATTCTACATTGTTTCCACCACTTGGCAGTCGCCTCTTCATATTGGAATAATCAATTAAAAATAAAACAGCAATTAATGAGGCCGTATTCAGGTGTAAACTTCGACACTAAAAATAAATATCTTTCACTCGTACCCCCTTGTTCGTCTAAGAGTCTCGCCACTTATTTTAACTTCCAGTAGCCTCGGGAAAGTTTGAAAAGAGGCCCAAATTTTCCATAGTTTTACAATGTGTTACTCTCAGTACTTTCAAAAATGTTTCATAACTAAAGTTTTGCTTTTTAGCTAAGCACACAGTATTGTAATAATTTTTCTTTACAATGTAATCTGTCATGAAGGTTTATTAATAATTCTCTATAATGTTGGATTCAACAGTCCATTAATATAACATAGGCCAGTCACCATAAAATAAGGAGCAGAATCCAGTCTCACTCCCAGATACATCAGATCCCACGCGTGGTCCGACTGTATCCATAAACCATTTACTAAAATAGACCTTCTGTTACAACATCAAATACCCAGATCCTTTACGCTTTCATAAATAAATTACGTAACAACGTAATTCCCCAGAATGAACTATGAATCCACAGTTACGATTCTAAAATGCGACAACTTTAGTGTCCACAAAATTCCCTTCATGAACAGACTACCACTACTTCAATTACATCACGAGAAATATCTCGTAAACTCATAATTAGCAAAGTAGTTAATTCTTCAATAAAAATCCAATTAATCTTTACTGTGTGTCGCTATAAGCCAAATACTCACTAATTGCAGTATTTACCGCTCGATTTTCACCTTTTTTTGTCGTAATATTTGACGAGTAGTTCATATATCGAAAGCAAACCAGGAGAAGCCACGATAAGTAAGTATGCAAAACTTTAGTGTCCACAAAATTCCCTTCATGAACAGACTACCACTACTTCAATTCGTAAACTCATAATTAACAAAGTAGTTAATTCTTCAATAAAATTCCAATTAATCTTTACTGTGTGTCGCTATAAGCCAAATACTCACTAATTACAGTATTTACCGCTCGACATTTCACCTCTTTTTCTCGTAATATTTGACGAGTAGTTCATATATCGAAAGCAAACCAGGAGAAGCCACGATAAGTAAGTATGCAAAACCCAGAAAATTTGTTCTCCTTTTAAAGAAAAAACCCGTAACAATTAATCAAATTATTTCTTCTTTGGCGTGTGTGGTGCAGGCAACATATACTGATATACTGACGAAGAACTTAAATGCCATCTGGTGACGACCAGCGGTAACTTCACCGATATCACCGTCGCAAGGATTACCATGAAATACAAACACACGCGTCTAAGACAAAGGCATCCAAAAACATATTTATTCTATTGTCCTTTTACTATTCAAATGCTTATAAATTGAATTAATTTTTTTTAAAAATCATTTTCTCCCAAAATTAAATATAAATGTTTCAATCAAGATTTTGCGATACTCTATAAGCGGAACCAAACCTTATGGTGTTGCTTCACGACTTCATGTGGTGTCTGTTCTTTCGGACATGTCCAAAAGAACAGGCACCACATGAATATAATAATAAACGAAAAGTATATTTGCTCAGGAAAGCAGATAGAATTAAAATACATTGCTTCTTGAAAGACAGATTCCACTAAACGTAAGTGTAGACCAGATGTGGCTCAAATTCAACGAAGTGGTATCGACAGCAATTGACAGTTTTATACCAAATAAATTAATAAAAGAAGGAGTCGATCCCCCTTGGTACACAAAACTGATCAGGACACTGATGCAAAAGCATAGAAAAAACTATGCTACATTTAAACGAACAGTAAATCCCCAGGATTGGCGATCCTACACAGAAGCTCGAAATTTAGCGAGGATTTCAACACGAGATGCCTTCAATACTTATCACAACGAAACTCTTTCTAGAAATTTCACTGAAAACCCAAAGAGATTTTGGTCATATGTTAAATATACTAGGGGCAAAACACAAACAATACCTTCACTACGTGATAGTAATGGCGATTCTGACGATGACAGCGATACTAAAGCAGAGTTACTAAACATAGCTTTTAGAAACTCATTCACCAAAGAAGATGAAACCAATATTCCAGATTTCGAATTACGAACAGAGGCCGTAATGAGTAACGTAGAAGTAGATATCCTCGGAGTAGTGCAGCAACTAAAATTACTTAAAAAGAACAAGTCTTCTGGTTCGGATTGTATACCCATTAGATTTCTATCTGATTATGCTGAAGCGATAGCTCCTTACTTAACAGCCATATATAACCGCTCTCTCAAAGAAGGATCTGTAACAAAAGATAGGAAAGTTGCACAGGTCACACCTATATTCAAGAAAGGCAGTAGGAGTAACCCACTAAACTACAGGCCTATTTCATTGACGTCAATTTGCAGCAGGGTTTTGGAACATATCCTGTATTCAAATATTATGAATTATATCGAACAGAATGATCTATTGACCCAAGGTCAACACGGATTTAGACAATATCGTTCATGCGAAACACAACTAGCTCTTTATTCACACGAAGTGATGGGTGCTATCGACAAGGGTTCGGAAATCGATTCCGTATTTCTTGATTTCCAGAAGGCTTTTGACACCGTATCTCACAAACGGCTTTTAATCAAATCGCGTGGTTATGGTATATCGCCCCAAATTTGCGACTGGATAGGGGATTTCCTGTCAGAGAGGACACAGTTCGTAGTAATCGATGGTAAGGCATCGACTAAAACAGAAGTGATATCGGGCGTAGTGTTATTGGTCCTATGCTGTTCCTTATCTACATGAACGATTTAGGGGAAAATCTAAGTAGCTGTCTTAGGTTGTTTGCAGATGACGTCGTCATTTAACGTCTAGTAAAATCATCTGAAGATTAAAACCAATTGCAGAACGATCTGAATAAGCTTTCACTATGGTGTAAAAATTGGCAATTGACTCTAAATAATTAGAACTGTGAAGTCGTCCACATGAGTACGAAAAGAAATCCGTTAAACTTTGTTTACAAGATAAATCAATCAAAAGTGAAGGCCGTAAACTTCGCAAAATATCTAGGAATTACTATTACTTCAGACTTAAACTGGAAAGAACACGTTGATAATGTCGTGGGAAAGGCGAACCATAACCTGCGTTTTATTGGCAGAAACCTTACAAGATGCAACAGAACTACTAAAGAAGCTGCATACACTAATCTCGTCCGTCCTCATTTGGAGTATTGCTGCCCAGTGTGGGATCCTTATCAGGTGGGTATGATGAGTTCAGAGAAGGGCAGCTCGTTTCGTATTGTCACGATACAGGGGGACAGCGTCACGGAAATCTCCAACATTCTCCTCCGAATGCAAAAATATATTGTTGACTCCCACTTACATAGGTAGAAAGGACCATCAGAATAAAATACGAGAAATCAGAGCTCGAACGGAGAGATTCAGGTGTTCTTTCTTCCCTCGTGCTATTCGAGAATGGAATGGGAGATAAATAGTATAATGCTGGTTCGATGAACCCTCTGCCAGGCACTTAAATGTTATTTAAATTGTTCAAATGTTTGTATAGTTTATGGGACTTAACTACGGGGTCATCAGTCGCTAAACTTACAAACTACTTATGAACTAGCTAGTCCTAAGAACGGCACAAATATCCATGCCCGAGGGTTAAATGTTATTTGCAGAGTATCCCATGTAGATGTAGATGTAGAATAATTAATCAGTTAATTGTTTGCTATTAGGTAAATGACACTGACGATCTTTGGGTGCATTTTTAACTTACATACAGACTTGGACCCAGAACCATGCTCAAGCAGATTGGCGAAAGAAGAAGGCCATGTACATATCCTCTACCAACTCATATGTTAGGTAGATAATTACTAGTATGGTTATTGTTTATGTACAAGGTTAATAAAATGAGAGAAAGTATGTGTTTATAACTTTTAATGATCACTCAAAACATTGCAGACAAGAAACAAGAACAGAAAACTAATTAAAAACATTTGAAGTAATAAACATTTGAATGAAGTTCAGAGATATAATTTACATAGCTTAACACTCGGGTCCGTCACACACTCCCTCCGCAGTGACAGCGACCATGTATTTTCGAGGGAAGCTGACCTGTCGACCTGATCTGGTGACCCGTGGTGAAGGTGCACCGGGTTGAGTGCTGTCTGTTGTCTTCTGAAGGTTGATAGTCTTTGGGACGGAATGTGACGGAAAGTCCGGAGTGATTTCTCTTGATGTGTCTTCCATGTTATTCGATGAATAGTCTGTCAGAAGAAAGGCAGCTTTCAATCTGTCAATGCTAATAGTTTTTTTTTTTTTTTTTCCTGTTGGCATCTCCACCTCAAAGTGCTTGTCACTGCGAGACAAGACTGGATATGGCCCATCATATGTTGGTTGAAGCGGTGTTCGGATAGAATCATGTCGCACAAAAACAAACTTGCTTGTCATCAGTTTGAGGGTGAATAAAGATCTTTTTGTGAGCGTGATGTTCTGCTGGAACTGGTCTTAGGCTTCTCATCTGTTCCTTCAATTTGAAGACAAAGGTTGGGATGTCAGTTACTAATTTCTGTTCATTGAGAAATGCTCCTGGTAACCTAATTGCTGAACCATAAGTCATTTCCACTGGTGAGGTATTGACTTGCGGAATTATGTAGGAGCGAAGTCCTAAGAACACCAAAGGAAGCTTCGATACCCAGTCATCAGACATTTGTGATTTTAAAGCAGATTTTAACTGACGGTGCCAGCGTTCAATTATTCCATTTGCTGCAGGATGATATGCGGTAGTTTTAATGTGGACAATGCCCAGTGTGCTTGTGAGACATCTGAAAAGTTGACACTCAAACTGCCTTCCGCGATCAGTAGTTATGATTTGAGGCACACCAAAACGAGATATCCATGTTGAGATGATGGCAAATGAAACTGTTTCTGCTATGATGTCAGCCAATGGAACTGCTTCTGTCCATCGAGAGAAACGATCAGTGACTGTTAGTAAATAGCGATATCCCTGTGATGGAGGTAGGGGTCCAACAATATCTATGTTAATGTGACTGAATCTTGCTGTCGTTGGTGGATAATGTCCCACTGCACTATTGGTGTGTCGCCAGACTTTACTTCTTTGGCAAGGAATACATGTTGAAGTCCAGGTCTTCACATCCTTTTTTAGTGATGGCCAAATGAAGTGTTTTCTCACTAAATTAATGCTTGCTTGGACACCAGGATGAGCTAGACTGTGTAGTAATTTGAAAATTGCCTGTCGTAGTTGTTGGGGTACGTATGGGCGAATCGTATCTTCAGACATGTCACAAACAAGTTCTCTACCATTTGGCAACATTATTGTTTGAAGTGCAAGGGATGTCGTATTCTTAATGTATGGAAGCTCTTCGTCACATTGTTGGCTTTCTGCAATTTGTTCCAAGGTAACAGTTGGAGGTATAGTGATTGAAGCAATTCGTGAACAGGCGTCAGCTGCGATGTTCTCCTTCCCCGTAGTGTAACGTATGTCTGTGGTGAACTGTCCAATGAAACTAATGTGTCGGATCTGACGTGGAGAAGCTTTGTCTGAGCGTTGCTTGAACATGAAGGTGAGTGGCTTGTGGTCGGTGTAAATCGGAAAATCTCGTCCTTCAAGCATGTACTGAAAGTGCTTCACGGCTGAGTAGGCAGTGAGGAGTTCTCTGTCATATGTTGAGTAATTCCTTTCTGCTTTTGATAGTTTCTTGGAGAAGAATGCTAATGGTTGCAGATTATTGTCACTAATTTGTTGTAAAGATGCACCAATAGCATAATCAAAGGCTTCAACCATTAAAATTAAAGGTAAACTTGAAGATGGATGAGCCAGAAGTGCTGGATCAACCAAGATATTTTTCAGGTCATTAAAGGCTTGTCGAAGATTTTCTGTCTAATTAATTTTCCTCTTATCATTTTTCTTCGTCCCATGGAGGAGGTTCAAAAGATCTGCTTGTTTACCAACTGAATTTGGTAGTGCTCTTCGGTAAAAATTAATGAGGCCAAGAAATCGGCGCAGTTCCTTTATTGTTGTAGGTAGCGGATAGTCAATAATTGTTTGTACTCGCTCTGGTAGTGGTCTGATTCCTTCTGCAGTTACCATATATCCCAGAAAAGGTACTTCTGTTGAACTGAAAATGCATTTATTCAGATTGATTCTGATGTTGAACTTACTGAGGCGTTCGAAAAGCAATTGAAGATGCTTTTTGTGCTCTTCTTCATCTTGTGATGCTACTAGAATGTCATCTATATAACAGTTCACAAAATCGAGGTCTCTCAGTATATTGTCGATATATCTTTGAAAAGTTTGAGCCGCGTTTCGGAGTCCAAATGGAAATCGTAAAAATTCAAACAAATCAAATGGAGTTATCACTGCTGTCTTAGGTACATCGTCTGGATGTACAGGGATGTGATGGTAAGCTCTGACCAGATCTATCTTTGAAAATATTTGTTTTCCATGCAGTTGACTGTTAAAATCTGAAGGTTAGGAATAGGATATCTGTCAGGTTTGGTGATGTTGTTGAGAGCACGGTAATCTCCGCAAGGCCTCCAGGATCCGTCTTTCTTGGGAACTAAATGGAGGGGACTTGACCAGGCGCTCTGTGACGGCTGGCAGATTTTCATATTAATCATTTGTTGGAACTCTGCTTTAGCTGCCTTGAGTTTATGTGGTGGTAGTCGTCGTGCCTTTGCTGCTACAGGATGTCCTTCTGTGACAATCGTATGAAAAAAGTGGTATCTGGAATGTCAAAATGGATGTTTTCGTGAAGCAAGCTGGGAAATTTCTTGAGAATGTCAGCATGTTTTTGATCTGGAGGCATTACATGAACTGTTTCTATGCCCGAGACTTTAATCAGTGTGCCAGTTGTTGCTGCTGACGTTAATGGGTCGATTAGACGTCTGTTCTTGAGATCTACTAAAAGATTGTAATGATGAATGAAGTCGGCTCCGATAATCGGCGATTGCACATCTCCAATTACGAAATTCCACGTGAAATTGCGCCGTAAACCCAAATTGAGTACTAATAGACGTTCTCCGTAAATATTAATACAAGTGCCGTTTGCCGCATAAAGTTTACGATCTGTTTTTCTTTGGCGGTCACTATCCGAAGGCGGAATCACAGAAATGTCAGCTCCGGTGTCGACTAGGTAACGTCTTCCGCTGCTTCTGTTGTGAGAAATAGACGGCGTGAAAAATTGCTCCGATCACTTGCCGCCGCTAATGTGGAGCGTTTGAGCTTGACTGCTTGTTGGAATTTTGAGCGGGAGGTGGTTGATACGAGCATGGGCTCTGACATTTCTTTGCTCTGTGGCGATATTTAAAGTGATACCAACATAGCGCGCCATTAGGATTAAAACGCTGGACCTGTCTCGTGATCTACTCCGTGAGGAACGAGATGAACGTGAGCTGCTTCTTGAACGTGACTGTGTTTTCAATTCATTGACAGTCACCGTTAATTCGGCGATTTGCTGTTCTAGTGTTGAGATACTGTCGTTATTTGCATCATTTACTTTACTGGCTGAAATACTGGATGATGCCTGCAATGTTTGAGCACAAATATTTGATCCTGGGTGTGAAAATTCAACAATCTTGTCAGCCATTGTGGCTATGGTATCAAGATCATCTCTACTTGTAGCTAGTATAGAACGTGCGGTAACAGGAAGCCGCTGCATAAATATGGTTTTCAAAAAATCGTCCTTGACCTGTATACCAGCTTAAGTTCGCATCTCACGTAACAGCTGAGTTGGCTTCTTATCACCTAATTCCAGTTCTGTTAATAATTTTGTTACTCTTCTATTTTCTGACTCTTCAAATTCCTGAAGTAATCTTGTTTTAAGCTCTGTGAATGGAGTGGTAGATAATGGTCGAGTTAAAAAGTCGGAAATTAATTCCATAACAACCGCGACTAATGATTCCACAACATGATTAAATTTCGTGGTTTCGTTAGTGATACCCAACGTGGTAAACTGAGCTTCAATTTGAAGAAACCATACCTTTATGTTTTTCTTCCAGATGGGCGGAATCTTGACTGAAACACGAGCAATACCCGCTTCGTCCCATGCTGATGTAGGCCGTGACTTTGCGTCGTTGCCGTTGTCGGTCATTTTTGCACTTCACAAATTAAAAATGCGTTCCGCTCCGTATTAATCACGTCGGGGTCACCAATATGGTTATTGTTTATGTACAAGGTTCATAAAATGAGAGAAAGTATGTGTTTATAACTTTTAATGATCACTCAAAACATTGCAGACAAGAAACAAGAACAGAAAACGAATTAAAAACAGTTGAAGTAATAAAAATTGAATGAAGTTCAGAGATATAATTTACATAGCTTTACACTCAGGTCCGCCACACTAGCTACAAAGTTACAGAAGATGGCTTCTGTAACAAACTCTGCTTTCAATACAGAAAAACTGAAAAGTTATGTTCCTTTGCTTGCCTCATGAGAATCTTTTTATTTATTTATTTATTTATTATTTACTAGCTTAAACCCGCGGCTCCGTTCGCGTGTTGGTTGAATTACGATAGATAATGTTCGAAACATCAAATCTATTTTTTTAAAGAGATGTATTATAAAATTTGTTTTTACTGCTTTATTTATTTATTCTTCTATTTCTTTATTCGGAAGCTTATCCTTACAAGGAAAGAACTGTAGCACGCATAGACCAAAAATATGGTCTGTGGCATCACGTTTCGCTGTATGTAACCTCCTTGCTATAGAGTCGCTAACGTCATCGCTGCCCTTCAGTCCGAATGTTTTTTATAATTTGACGACTTTCAACCACCATATCTTCCACCTCTAATAGCTATCGGCATGGAACTGCTATGGTGTACAACGGGAGACTTCAGAGAACAATTACACACAGACCATTCGTTTGTGTTCTGTAGTTTTCGCTGCAGAGCGAAATATTAACACACACACACACGTAAAATTTTATATACACCGATAACTTTCCTTCCCAATATACTCCACCCTTTTATCATTATCAACCCTCAAGCAACAATGCAACCAATAAAACCATTTTCAAAGAGTAAGTATAATTTTCAAAGAGTAATTATTGTTCCGCATTTCTAGTTATATTTTTCAAACTACTAAATATCTATCAGATCGCTATAAAACCGTGCCTAAAACCTTCCTCGGGTATAAATTAGTAGCTGTACAAATATTTAAGTCTGTGAGTCTTGTCGTTTGGACGTGATAAGTGTACACCGAAGAGACATTAACTGTACAAATTTTTAGCTCTTTATATCTTGTGGTTCAGACGTGATAAACGTACACCGAACAGACATTGACATTTATAGATATAGAATACTTTTTCTTATTGTATTTTTTATTTCATTGCTTTGATGTGCCTTATCTCGAACTCATTTCTCTTCTGTCGGATATTTATAAATTAAAAATATTTCCATTTTTAATGTGCAGTCAGTTGCATCTATACATGGTGGGCCACGACATCACAAGTTTATACCTACAGCAATTTAGTACTATATTTTTCTTGTATGTATAGGGCAAATGGTATCTCTGGCAAAATATGGGTTTTCTTCCTACCTCTCCTCCAATTCCACTCCCTCCCTGTGCACTGATATACCAAAGTTGCAATGGCGTCAATCAAAATGTCTGCTTGGGGAAATTAAAATATTATGCCACTCTCCTACTTGTGATTACGCTTCTGTCCATTCGCCGCACCCTAATTTTGGCGGTAAATTAAAAAATATCTGAACTTTTCACTCTCTGCTCCACCATATACGTCGCACCCTGCCATCATTGTGGCAGGAGATTCCATTTTTCCTCAAAACTGAAGTTGTATGCCCCATCACTACACCTTCCAAGCAGTACATCTTTGTCATTTCCCATCATCCTCTTCCCTCACACACTACCCTCCGTGTTATGTGGAGTGAGTTTGAGCAGAGTGAAAGTAAGTTCAGTGTAATAAACTAATTGTCGGAATATTACAAACTATCAAAATGTTTCAACAAAAAAGTAAGCCCTAAAATATGATCCAATCATTTAGGTAAACTGGTATTGCCTGTGGTCGAAAATCGACTAATTGTGTTTACAATGGTCACGGGGGGTAAAATTTTATGTATCATGTCGGCGGCCTGCGTGATTATGTTGGCAACATTAACAACACGATAGAAAATCTTTGCCCGTTTCTTCGAACCACATAGAATGAGTCGATTAGTGTATTGTACAGACCATGAAGTAAACAAATAATGCTGTTCCTGCTTTATGGTTGACAGGTTCTTGTATGTACCCTCGTCCGCTCAGTAAAAATAATTGCCCTCGTAAAGCGAAGATTCCGTGAGAAAACATCAACGTTGTCAAGCGATTGGCTAAAATGAAGACTCACAGGATTCTCACTATTCAGCATCCATTGCCAACATTATCATAGGAGTCCGCTGGGATATTTGGTAAAATTTAACCGGCATTGGGAGGTATGAAACGGTATCTTTTACGTGTTAAGGAAAATGCCTGACACAATAACAACAAATAAAAACGGAAGTATATACTTCTCATGCCATTTTCGGATTATATAACTTTCATTATCCGAGTATTTGAAATGGAACTACAATTTCGGTGTTCGTATATTTATACAACGCCAAGAAATAATGTTATTTCGATACTGTGATATTCAGAATTCCAGAGCTGACAACATGTCGACTTGGTAGTTCCACCCGTGCACCGCTACATGCCTCTCCCGGCGCATCATCATTTATATCGGCATTCTCGACTTCGTAGTTCCACCCGAGCACCGCTAGATGCCTCTCCCGGCGCATCATCCTTTATATCGGCATTCATATGAAAACATCCATTTGCTTTAACCACTCTTAATCACTGCGAAAATGAAGCATTTGAACGGCACAAGAAAGTGAGTTGGGACCAATCCATGTTTCGATATTCACTTATTTTAATACTGCAGATGCGCTGCATTACAGCGTCTTTAGTCGAGGCGAATAGCCAATCAGTGAGCTGATTGTTGGAGAATGTAGAACTTGATGCAAGCTGTAGATAGGAAAATTTCTACTTCCTTTTACCACTTTTAATGGCTAAATGCACACATAATATTTATATTCGTGAAATCTACGACAATCAATCTTTCGAATTATGTAACTTTCATTGGCTTTCTTGTACGAATAAATTAGTAATCTGTACCACAATTTTCGTGTTAGCGTATTTAGATAATGATTCTCAGGGTGTACGTGACAGCACCACTACACACACACATATTCTTGGCTTTGAAGGAGAAACTGAAAGCACACATTCGCATACAAGGACCACTTATACTGGCAGCGTGTTCGGTGTCGGCTGCCAGTGTGTAAGAAAATTGCCTGTTGGAGGTCGTCGAAAATCTCAAAATTCAGAAATGCGTGATGATATGTGTTGTGATAATCAATTAAAAAATGTTTATTATTATTATTTTAAAGTACTGTGCTACTGTCTGTTATGTTTTGTCCACTTTGCAGTTGTCTATGCTTTGGCATAATAGTTCTTTGCAAAGAGTAAATGCATATACAGACTTTTTTTGTAGATTTACTGCTCTTTGTCTCTTGCCTAATGGTTGTGTGCCTCTTGAGTTAAAGATAACTGTAGCAGTTTTTCTTGTTAATAAAACTTGTCATTATCCTTTTGTGAGAATCAGTGGTATTATATTTAGCCTTTCAACAGGTTATGGGTCCAGTAATCACTGAGTGACAAGTTTTGAACTGACAAAAGTAAAACTGAATAGTGGGTGCATTATTGTAGTATTAAACTTGTGTGAGCAAAAGTTTTAAGGTTATTTCTGCTGTGTTAAAATGATGGAAAACGAAATTTCTAGAATTACAAAACTCAAAGGCATTGAAAATTGGTCTGCCTGGAAATTTCAAGTTCGTGTTACTTTAAGTGCTATGGGAGCTTGGGACATTGTCACAGGTGAAGTAATTAAACCAGAGTGTAATGACAACATGAATACTGAAGCAAGGCTGAAGTATGAAAAAGATCTTGTAAGATGGAATAAGTTGGACAATGCAGCTCAGAAAGTTATTGGAACATCAATTGAAGACAAGCCATTGCTACATATCATTAACTGTGAATCTTCAGCTGCTATGTGGATCAAATTACTTTCAGTTTATGAACAGAAAAACAGTGTAAGCATACATTTACTCCAGCAGCAATGGTATAACCTAAAAAAGGATATTTCAAATGATATGGCTACATATATTTCACAATTAGAAGACCTGGTACATCGGTTAAGGAATCAAGGTGAAAATATTTCAGATTCTATGGTGATCACAAAACTGTTAATGACACTACCAAAAAGTTATAACCATTTTCTGAGTGCATGGGAATCAACACATGCGGATCAACAGACATTAGCAAATTTGACATCAAGATTATTGATGGAGGAAAAACGCCTTAATCTTCAGGAAGACGTGAAGGGGGAAGCATTTGCAGCAGGTACACAAGGAAGAAGTAATCATTTTAAGAATAATCCCTGTCCTACAAATAAAAATTCAAGAAAACAAGGTAAGTGCTTCAAATGTAATAAACCTGGTCATTGGGCTAAAGATTGCAAAACCATTTGTTTCAAGTGTAATAAACCCGGTCATTGTGCAAAAGAATGCAGAAGTACTGTATCAAAGCATCAAGGTCAGAATCAGTGTGAACTAAGAGGGGATGCTTTGATAAGCAAAATTTTAGCAGCCAATCATGTAAATAAAAATGCATGGTTTTTAGATTCTGGTGCTACTGATCACATGTGTAATGAAATTGAATGGTTTGTAAATTACAGTCCATTTGAGAGTGAAGTCCAAATCTGTATTGGTGATGGTAGTTATATTACTTCACATGGGAAAGGCGACATAAACATTCTAGCCTTTGATGGTAAAAGGTGGAATGAAAAGTATTTGTCAAATGTTTTATATGTGCCAGATATTCGGTTTAATTTATTTTCACTTGGAGCAGCATTAGACAAGGGCATACAATTTAAATCTGACAAGGCAACATGCAGACTTTTCAAGGGAGAGAATGTTGTTGCAGTGGGAGTTCGTGAAGAAAGGTTGTATAGGATGAAATTTAAGATTTCACTTAGTGAAAATGACAGTGTTCAAGCAAATGTGGCTACCAAGGAAGATCTTAAAATTTGGCACAAAAGACTTGCTCATCAAAATTTTCCCCATGTGAAAAAGTTTCTGAAAGATAGGCAGATTCAATTTAAGGAAGAAGATAAAAGTTTGTGTGAAGATTGTGTCGTTGGGAAAATTCATAAATTACCTTTCCACAAAAGTGATTCAAAGTCAAAAAGGGCAGGTGAACTGATTCACTGTGATTTGTGTGGCCCTATGCAAGTTGATTCTATTGGTGGTTCAAGGTACTTTCTTTTGTTAAAAGATGATTATTCACATTGGAGAACTGTGTATTTTCTAAGACATAAATCTGAAGTTGCGGAACACTTGGAATCTTTCATAAAAACTACTGAAAAACAAATTGAAAATGGCATTAAAGTGATCCGAACTGATAATGGACTAGAATTCATTAACCATGAAGTGCGAAAAATAATGCAGAATTATGGGATAACACATCAAAAATCAGTAACTTATTGTCCTCAACAGAATGGTGCAGCCGAACGTGAGAACAGAACTGTGGTGGAGACTGCAAGAACAATGATTCATGCAAGTGGGCTGCCAATACGACTGTGGGCTGAAGCCATTAATACAGCAACTTATATTTTGAATAGAACAGGTACAAGCAGTGTCAATGGCAAATCACCTCACAAAATGTGGAATGGATTGGATTATGATGTGACCAAACTCAGGATATTTGGAGAGATGGTTTATACACACATTCCAAAGGAGAGACGGCAGAAATGGGATTCCAAAGGTGAAAAAGGTTTTCTAGTTGGCTACGATACAGAAGTAAAGGGGTATCGTGTTTGGTTTTCTCATAAAGATCAAGTTAAAATATATCGTGACATTGTTTTCATGGGCAAATTATATAAGGACTGTCAATCAGAGAAAACTTTCAATACTGAATGTGTACCTTTCCTGATATCTGAGACAACTGATGACAAGCAGACTACTCAAGAGGAAATCCTGAATCAAACAGGAGAAGAAATTAGAATCTTTGAAGAAGAATCAAATACTGAAGCCAACTGTAGATCTTCTATGCAAAATGACAATCAAGAGGTCATCAAATCTGAGAATAAAATTAGAAGCAGCCTACGAGACAGGTCAAAAATCAAAAAGCCTGTCAGATACGCCAACTATACTACTGTAAATTCTACCTGCATAACGAAGTGCTATGAACCCATCTCATATCAAGATGCAATGGAATGTGACAATGCAGAAAATTGGAAACAGGCTATGCAAGAAGAAATGTATTCTCTTAATCTTAATGAAACTTGGATCTTGACTGAGCCCCCAGAAAACCAAGAAATACTTGACAATAGGTGGGTGTTCAAAGTGAAGAGGAGAACTGATGGAACTGTGGATAGATTTAAAGCTCGACTTGTTGCTAGAGGATTTAGACAGAAATTAGGCATGAACTATACTGAAACCTTTAGTCCAGTGGTTAGATTTGATTCCATAAGAATAATCTTGTCTATTGCAGCATCCAAAGCAATGCATATGAGGCAGTTTGATGTGAAAACTGCATTTTTATACAGTGAAATAGATACTGAAATATATATGAAACAGCCAGAAGGGTTTGAGGATGGTACCAAAAAGGTATGCAAGCTGAAGAAAAGTATCTATGGGCTTAAACAAGCTTCTAGACTATGGAATAAACAATTCACCAGTGTGTTGAACAAATTTGGACTGACAGAAACAAGTGCAGACCCCTGTGTTTTTGTCAATAATAAGGGTGAATTCTTGACCATTCTAGCCATTCACGTTGATGACGGACTAATCATATCAGAATCTATGGAAGTAATTAATTTACTAATGAGTGATTTGGAACAAGAATTTGAGATAACAACCAGCAGTGTTAATCATTATCTCGGTTTGCAGATAGAGCAGTTCAAGGATGGCTCCATCTTCTTAAACCAAGAGGCATATGCAAGAGCTGTACTGGAACGGTACAACATGGAAAATACCAATGCTGTAGCTATTCCTGCTGATCGTGGACAAATGTACTCTGAGATGGGGAATGACTCAAAAATTATCAATGCTCCATACCGTCAGGCTGTTGGAAGTTTACTATATTTGTCTGTGGCAACCAGACCTGACATCACTTTTTCAGTACATAATGCTAGTCAGCATCTTGAAAAACCAGAAAAGATGCACTGGAATGCTGTGAAGAGAATCTTAAAGTACCTGTTGTTGTTTGTTGTTGTTGGTCTTCAGTCCGGAGACTGGTTTGATGCAGCTCTCCACAATACCCTATCCTGAGCAAGCGTCTTCATCTCCACATAAGAACGACAACCTACATCTGTCTGAATCTGCTTACTGTATCCATCTCTTGGTCTTCCCCTGCGATTTTTTCCCCACACACTTCCCTCCAACGCTAAATTAACAATTCCTTGATGTCTAAGAATGTGTCCTACCAATCTATCCCTTCTTTTAGTCAAGGTATGCCAGAAATTCCTTTTCTCCCCAATTCTGTTCAGTACCTCCTCATTAGTTACGCGATCCACCCACCTAATCTTCAGCATTCTTCTGTAGCACCATATTTCAAAAGCCTCAATCCTCTTCCTGTCCGCACTGTTTATCGTCCATGTCTCACTCCCATACAAGGCAACACTCCATACAAATGCCCTCAGAAAGGACTTCCTTAGGCCTAAATCAATATTCGATGTTAACAAATTTCTCTTTTTCAAAAACGCTTTTCTACCCATTGCCATTCTGCATTTTATATCCTCTGTACTGCGCCCATCATTTGTTATTTTACTGCCCAAGTAACAAAACTCATCTACCTCCTTTATTGCTTCGTTTCCCAATCTAATTCCTTCAGCATCACCTGATTTTCTTACACTGCACTCCATTACCCTAGTTTTGCTCTTGTTAATGTTCATCTTATATGCACCTTTCAGCACACTGTCCATTCCATTCAATTGCTCTTCCAGGTCCTTTGCTGTATCTGACAGAATTACTATGTCATCGGCAAAACGCAATGTTTTTAATTCTTCCCCCTGAACTTTTATTCCTTCACCAAATTTCTCCTTGCTTTCCTTTATAGCTTGTTCAATGTACAAATTGAATAACATTGGAGAAAGGCTACAACCCTGTCTCACTCCCTTCCCAACCACTGCATCCCTTTCATGCCCTTCAACTCTGACAACCGCTGTCTGGTTTTTGTACAAGTTGTAAATAACCTTACGCTCCCTATAATTTACTCCTGCTTTTTTCAGAACTTTAAAGAGTTTATTCCAATCAACATTGTCAAAAGCCTTCTCCAAATCTACAAAAGCTAGAAATGTAGATTTGCCTTTTCTTAATCTATCTTCTAGGATAAGTCGTAAAGTGAGTATTGCCTCCCGTGTTCCTACATTTCTCCTGAACCCAAACTGATCTTCCCCGAGGTCGGCTTCTACCAGCTTTTCCATCCTTCTGTATATAATTCGCGTTAATATTTTGCAACCATGACTTATTAAACTGATGGTTCTGTAGTTTTCACACCTGTCTGCACCTGCTTTCTTAGGGATGGGGATTATAACATTTTTCTTAAAGTCTGAGGGTACTTCACCTGTCTCATACATCTTACACACCAGGTGAAACAATTTTGTCATGGCTGGTTCTCCCAGAGACTTCAGTAGCTCTGAGGGAATATCATCTATTCCAGGGGCCTTGTTTCGACTTAGGTCTTTCAGGGCTCTGTCAAATTCTTCTCTCAGTACAGTATCTCCTATTTCATCTTCATCTACATCCTCTTCCCTTCCTACAATATTGTCTCGAAGTACCTAAAGGGAACTATTTCTTATGGCTTGTATTATCCAAGGAATGAGGATATTCGTTTGTCTGTTTTTTGTGATTCAGATTATGCAGGAGATGTTCTTACTCGAAGATCGACCACAGGTTTTGTTGTTAAGTTTGGTGAAGCTACTATAGCTTGGAGCTCTCAGAGGCAAAAAGTGGTGGCATTATCAACAACTGAAGCAGAATATTTAGCTTCTTGTCAGGCTGTAAAAGAAATTGTATGGATACAGTCAATTTTACAAAATATTATTAATCAGAAAGAAATTACTACCACCTTGTATATGGACAGTCAAAGTGCCATCCGGTTGATCAAGAACCCTGAGTATCACAAACGAACAAAACACGTAGACGTGAAGTATCATTTCATACGAGAAAAATTTAAGTTGGGAATCTTCAACCTTGAACATGTAAGCTCTACAGATCAGCAAGCAGATATTCTTACCAAACCACTCACTAGAAGCAATTTTGAAAAAATAAGACAGCTACTTTATGTTGGTGATGCTAACGTTCTTGCTGACAGAAGACTACAGAAGTGTTAAACATTTGTTAATTGAAGTGGGAGTGTTGTGATAATCAATTAAAAAATGTTTATTATTATTATTTTAAAGTACTGTGCTACTGTCTGTTATGTTTTGTCCACTTTGCAGTTGTCTATGCTTTGGCATAATAGTTCTTTGCAAAGAGTAAATGCATATACAGACTTTTTTTGTAGATTTACTGCTCTTTGTCTCTTGCCTAATGGTTGTGTGCCTCTTGAGTTAAAGATAACTGTAGCAGTTTTTCTTGTTAATAAAACTTGTCATTATCCTTTTGTGAGAATCAGTGGTATTATATTTAGCCTTTCAACAATATGCTCTAGTAATAATAATTTTGTTATTGAATGTTGTAGCAAATCACAACTAATGGGTCGCAACAACACTTTCGCAGTGTAAGTTAAAATTTTGAATAAAAAAAGATATTAATTAATTTGAAACAGTCACTGTGGTAATTAATTAAGCTTGGCCCTATCTGACTTAGCATTGACTACAGCCTCCAACTAGCACCTCTTACGATTCACGAACAGCATAACTTCACTAACAAATGTGTCAGAATTCATGTAATGGTGATGGCGTGTTCGTGTTATAATCAAAATTGTAATAGCAGATAGACTCTAATTGCAATGATAATAGCTCAGTACAGTGAAACTCCGTGGTGCAATAAGCTTCACAAATACTACAGTTAAACTTCTCAATAATTTTGATAATATTCTTTAATGCAGTCAACTTCCGTATAAAACTTTACGTGAACTAATTTTGATTAATTGGTTCCAGGGCCTGGGTAGCGTACGCCTGTAACTGGCTAAGCAGAGTCTGGCATTTTACGTATTTCATAAAAATTACTTTCGTCAAGTCTGGTAAAACTACTATAATACCTTGAATACTGTTAGCCTGGTTACTTTCTATACAAATGAAACCAACTTTACTTTACTTGCAAACTCTCTTGCACTTTAATTACTAGTCTCTGTGGTTGTAACACATTTAGCAATTCTTTAACTCGTCTAGCAATTTCTTTAAAACTGATCGTAATTACTTTGAAAATGATCGAACTTGTTAGTCAATGTACAGGCTTGCCAAATCAACATAATCTAATAATGATGATAATGGGGTGACTACAACTACTTACAAAATTAAGACTGGTTTCAAAATAAGTCATGTATAATTGAACCAAATTTCTGATTGGGTTGACACTACATTTACATGCATACAAATTTAATTGTTACAAAAGTACTCATCTGTTTTCGTCGTCTTCGTCATGAAGTCCAAACAAGACAGATATGATTACAATAGGTACTCTTACTACAACAACGATCACACTCGGTGACAATAGACTTGATACCAAACAATTACTTTTCTTGCACACATGAAAAAAGATTACACTGATCGAGTATAAATAAACTTATTTCGCACTTCCTTCAATACATTAAACAGTACGCCTCTCAGGCTTATTGCAATTGCATAAAACTCGCGCCACACTGCGCCTACCGTGCCTCTGCACCATCAACAAAACATTTATGTGTTTACTATAGCGAGTCCGCTCCGCGACTGCATTTATGTCTTTACTTTGGCGAGTCCGCACCGCGACTGCTTCAGCAGCGCGACACTCACAGCTACTACTTCTGTGCCAAAGACAGTCTTTACAACAGGTTCAACATTTTCTCTGACGCATTGCTAACTTACAGCATAAGAATGTCCTTGCATTCATGAGGGTTTACACATATAGTACATGTTTACACTAAATGATTCAATATAGCAAATGACGTTACATAAGAAATATATCTAGCATACAAGAAAAGAAAAAATACTTGAAATAAACAAATTTAAGACAATATATACATTACGTTAAATCAAACTGTAAGATACACCGACAGGTGTACTCTTACAAGTGAACATCTCTTAGCCAGCCACTAACGACCCTCATTCTCTAAACCTCTGTGGAAAACACAGCGAAATTCTTTTTGACAACTAATTTCTTAGGAAAACTGAGACACACACACACACACACACACACACACACACACACACACACACATACACACAGAGCTTGTTACTGCTCAAGCTTAAAATTATCCAAAGCAAGTTTCATACAGCTACTGAGGTCTGTTGAAAGGAAAGGAACTCGTGAACAGATTCTCAACGTGAGAATCATCTGCATCCTTGACTATAGGAAAGCCTTTGTGTTGTGTGGGAAAAGTTGTGGCAGGTGCTTGCAGAGATCGGCGTCCCTCCCCACTTGACAGCATCGATCAAAAATCTGTACAATGATCACTCCGCAGTTGTAAAGACAAGTGCTGGCACGTCTGATTCCTTCAGAGTTTCAAAAGGTGTGAGGCAGGGTTGTGTCCTATCCCCACAACTATACAACATCTACACAGAACACGTCATTAGGAAAGCTCTTGATGGTTGGACCAAAGGCATCTCAATTGGCGGAATAACTGTCAACAACCTCCGCTTTGTGCTGACACTGTACTTTTAGCCAACAGCGAAGATGAACTTGCTGAGCTTCTAACTAGAATAAAAGACATTAGTCTAGCATATGGACTAGACATCAATCTCACTAAGTCCAAACTCACGTTAATTGATCGAGAACAACAGATCCAGCTCACAGGTCAATTAAAGGAACTGGAAGTCGTGCAGTCCTTCACCTATCTTGGGTCAACCATCTGCAGCACAGGTAGTTGTGAAGAGGAGATAAGAAGACGGATCACGCTAGGACGAGTGGCTATGAAGAAGCTCACGAAGATCTGGCATAGCAGAGCAATAACAAATAGCACAAAGATCCGGCTAGTTGAAACGCTCGTGTTGTCTGTCTTCTTTTATGGCTGTGAATCATGGACACTCAAGGCCAGAGACGAACAACGCATTGATGCGTTTGAGCTTTGGTGCTGGCGTAGGATGCTACGCATAAAATGGACCGAAAGATGAATAAATGTGTCCATTATTGAACAACTGAATATCTCCAGACGCATTTCTACTCGAGCCGACGAAAAAATTCTCCAGTTATTCGGCCATATTGTGATAAGAGACGGAGAAAACCTAGAAAAAATAATCTTTCAAGGAAAGATCGAGGGCACAAGACCAAGAGGAAGAGCAGCGAGCAAATGGATAGACCAGATCAAGAATATCTCCCGTCTGCCTCTTCAGCAGGCACTGAGAGAAGCTGACAACCGTCCGGGATGGAGACGCTTGGTTCATGGGGTCACGACGCTCAGCAATGAGCACGACGACTTATGATGATGATGATGACTGAGGTCTGATTGGCCATTACTTCAACCTAGCCAATCTCAGCCCCTATACTGCCTAATGCAGAGACAGATTCGTGGGCTGCTGGATATGCCGCACTCACTGAGCTGTATCTCAAGCAGTTCACAACTTCGAACGTCTTGTGTGCTGACTCCATGAGTGCACTTCGCTAGATGTCCTCACAGCTATACTTCCAGCTTAACATTAGCCTTCACAAATACGTGTCACCGTCTTATGACCTGCAGGCATTACTGTGGCTAGATATGTCACAACACGCACACAGACTGGAATACTATGGTAAGCTTCCCTTTGAAAGTCACTACCATGAGAAGTAATGTGCGTAAACTCATTCTCATCCACCGCCTCTCACCATCTCTTCAGTAATTTCAGAAAATCTTATGCTTATGTGAGAAATTTCGGCTTCCAAAAAATTTATGATATTTATCTTCCCATTACATCTTCCCGCCCCCCACACCGCGAAAAAGGTAAGTAGATGTTTGCAAATGATTGTTAAAGGAAGGGAAGGAAGAAGGACAGGAAAGAAAGGATTGACAGTGGCCGCATTTGGGCATTGATATTAAGCAATGGCGACAAGTGAAAACGTGAGCCGGACCGGGAATCGAACCCGGGTCTCCCGCTTCGGGCCAGCGCTCGCCTTAACCACTTGGCCACCCGTGCTCGCCTCCCGTCCGTCTCGAATTCCCACAAGTCGCACGCTATGTTTGTAGCGCCCCTATAGACCATGCCTCCTGACACTCGCCATTACGGATTCCCGTGCGAGGTCGGACGTATGACCGCATCTGCGGTGAAATAACTGAAGCTAACGCCGTAGTCGCGTTTAAATACTTATTGTATTGGTGTGGCGTCTGTTCTTTAGGACGTCAGAAAGACCAGACACCACACCAATACAATAAGTATAT
Organism: Locusta migratoria; assembly: GCA_026315105.1. Lineage (NCBI taxonomy): Eukaryota > Metazoa > Arthropoda > Insecta > Orthoptera > Acrididae > Locusta > Locusta migratoria. Next base: position 116,128,723 of record CM048753.1, on the reverse strand, counting down.
AGATATATTTTGTGTGCAGAACAAGTATGCTATTAGTCTCATACCCTTCTTTCTATAAGAATCATTTCATTTTACACTTAATCTGATCAAATTTAACCCCCCCTCCTCTCTCTCTCTCTCTCTCTCTCTCTCTCTCTCTCTCTCTCTCTCTCTCACACACACACACACACACAGACACACACACACACACAATCTAAATTTAATAATATGTGAAAGCTACAAAATGCTGTATTTCTTGCCTTGCGCGAAGGGATTAGACATAGTTCTACATGATCGCCTGATGACAAAATGCGAGCATATTGAATCTCATACTACCTAATGGATTGAAGAGTTTCTACTTTATAGAATGTGACATGTCATTTTCAACAGAGAGAAATCGTCAGATGAGAAAGTGATTTCTGCGATGCTGCAGGGCAGCTTTATACGAATGTTGCATTATGAAACATCTTTAAATATATATAGGTGAACCATGAACAACAGATATTGCTGAGCTGGGTTGGCTTGCACGTCTCAACGATGCAGATAGCTGGACAATAGGTGCACCACAATGGACGTGTATCTGTGCAAATGCAAGACAAACGTGTAATTCACGTAGAGAGGCAGCAGCCTTTCAAGTAATTGCAGGGGCAACAGTCTGGATGATTGACTGATCTGACAAAAGCTAACATGGCTTCGCAGCATTGTTACATCTACATGGGATACTCTGCAAATCACATTTAAGAGCCTGGCAGAGGGTTCATCGAACCACCATTATACTATTTATGCCCCATTCCATTCTCGAATAGCGCGCGGGAAGAAAGAATACCTGAATCTCTCCGTTCGATCTCTGATTTCTCGTATTTTATTCTGATGATCATTTCTACCTACGTAAGTGGGAGTCAACAATATATTTTCTCATTCGGAGGAGAATGTTGGCGATTGGAGTTTCGTAAGTTGCCCACGCCGCAGCGATAAGCGTCGTTGTTGTAATGATTCCCATACGAGATCCTGTATTAATTCCGTAACGCTGTCTCCCCTGTATCGTGACAATACGAAACGAGCTGCCCTTCTTTGGACTATCTCGATGTCCGCGGTCAAACCCACCTGATAAGGATCCCAAACTGGACAGCAATACTCCCAAAATGGAAGGACAAGCGTAGAGTATGCAGTGTATTTTGTAATTTTGTTGCATCTTTTAAGGGTTCTGCCAATAAAACGCAGTCTCTGGTTCGCCTTTCCTACGACATTATCTACGTGTACTTTCCAGTTTATGTTTGAAGTAATAGTAATTCGTAGGTATTTTGTGGAGTTTACGGCCTTCACTTTTGATTGATTTATCTTGTAAACAAAGTTTAACGGATTTCTTTTCGTAATCATGTGGACGACTTCAGACTTCTCATTATTTAGAGAAAACCACCCCCATGAACCACAGACATTGCTGAGGTGGGGTGGCTTGCGTGCCTCAACGATGCAGATAGCCGTACCGTAGGTGCAACCACAGCGGAGGGGTATCTCTGGAGAGGCCAGACAAACGTGTGGTTCCTGAAGAGGGGCAGCAGCGTTTTCAGTAGTTACAGGGGCAACAGTCTGGATGATTGACTGAGCTGGCCTTGTTACATCAGCTAATGTGGCTTTGCCACACAGCTACTGCGAACGGCTGAAAGCAAGGGGAAACTACAGCCGTTACTTTTCCCGAGGACATGCAGCTCTACTGTATGAACATACGATGATGGCATCCTCTCGGGAAAAATATTCCGGAGGTAAAATAGTCCCCCATTCGGATCTCCGGGCGGGGACTACTCAGGAGGATGTTGTCATCAGGAAAGACAATACTGGCATTCTACGGATCGGAGCGTGGAATGTTAGATCCCTTAATCGGGTAGGAAAATTAGAAAATTTAAAAAGGGAAATGGATAGGTTGAAGTTAGATATAGTGGGGATTAGTGAAGTTCGGTGGCAGGATGAACAGGATTTCTGGTCAGGTGAGTACAGGATTATAAATACAAAATCAGTTGGGGGTATCACAGGAGTAGGACTGATAATGAATAAGAAAATAGGAATGCGGGTAAACTACTATGAGCAGCACAGTGATCGCGTTATCATCGTCAAGATAGATACGAAGCCAACACCGACAACAGTTGTACAGGTTTATATGCCAACTAGCTCTGCCGATGATGAGGAGATCGAAGAAATATATGAGGAGCTAGAGGAAATTATTCAGACAGTTAAGGGAGAGGAAAACTTAATTGTGATGGGAGACTGGAATTCAGTAGTAGGAAAAGGAAGAGAAGGAAAAATAGTAGGAGAAAATGGACTGGGCAAGAGGAATGAAAGAGGAAGTCGCCTGGTAGAATTTTGCACAGAACATGATTTAATCGTAACAAACACGTGGTTTAAGAATCACAAAAGAAGGTTGTATACGTGGAAGAGACCAGGAGACACCGGAAGGTATCAGATAGATTTTATAATGGTAAGACATAGATTCCGTAACCAGGTTATAAACTGCAAGACATACCCAGGGGCAGATATAGACTCTGACCATAACTTGTTAGTCATGAACTGTAGGCTGAAACTGAAAAAACTGCAGAAAGGTAGGAACATAAGGAGATGGGACTTAGATAAATTGAAGGAAAGTGAAGTTCTGGAGAATTTCAGAGGTAGATTTAGGCAACAAATGACCGAAACAGGGGAAAATAAAACAGTAGAAGAGGAATGGGTAGCATTGAGAGATGAAATAGTGAAGGCAGCAGAGGACAAAATAGGTAGAAAGGCAAGACCAACAAAAAATCCTTGGATATCACAGGAAATACTAAATTTAATTGATGAAAGGAGAAAATATAAAAATACAGTAAATGAAACAGGCAAAATGGAGTACAGACGACTAAAAAATGAGATTGACAGGAAGTGCAAAATGGCTAAGCAGGAGTGGCTAGAAGCCAAATGCAAATCTGTAGAAGAATGTATAAGAAGGGGAAAAGTAGATACCGCCTACAGGAAAATAAAAGAGACATTTGGGGACAAAAAAAGCAACTCTACGAATATCAAGAACTCGGATGGGAAACCTGTTCTCAGCAAAGAAGGGAAAGCTGAAAGGTGGAAAGAGTACATAGAGCAGCTCTACAAAGGAAATGAACTTAGGGACAATGTTGTAGGAAGGGAAGAGGAAGTAGATCAAGATGAAATAGGAGATACTATACTGAGAGATGAATTTGACAGAGCCTTGAAAGACCTAGGTCGGAACAAGGCCCCAGGAGTAGATGACATACCCGCAGAGCTATTAAAGTCTCTGGGAGAGCCAGCCATGACAATATTTGAACTTGTGTGTAGGATGTATGAGACAGGCGAAATACCCTCAGACTTTAAGAAAAATGTAATAATCCCCATTCCAAAGAAATCAGGCGCAGACAGGTGTGAAAATTACAGAACCATCAGTATGATAAGTCATGGTTGCAAAATTTTAACACGAATTATCTACAGGAGAATGGAAAAGCTGGTAGAAGCTGACCTCGGGGAAGATCAGTTTGGATTCAGGAGGAACGTAGGAACCCGGAAGGCAATGCTCACTTTACGTCTTATCTTAGAAGATAGATTAAGGAAAGGCAAACCTACATTTTTAGCTTTTGTAGATTTGGAGAAAGCTTTTGACAATGTTGACTGGAGTACACTGAAGTATTCTGAAGTCAGCAGGGGTAAAATACTGGGAAAGGAGAGTTATTTACAACTTGTACAAAAGCCAGACCGCAGTTATTAGACTCGAAGGGCATGAAAGGGAAGCATCAGTTGGGAAGGGAGTAAGACAGGGTTGTAGCCTTTCTCCGATGTTATTTAATTTGTACATCGAGCAGGCGGTGAAGGAAAGCAAGGAAAAATTTGGAATAGGGATTAAAGTCCAGGGGGAAGAAATAAAAACATTGCGTTTCGCTGATGACATTGTAATTCTATCAGAGACAGCAAAGGACCTGGAAGAGCAGTTGAATGGAATGGACAGTGTGTTGAAGAGAGCGTATAAAATGAACTTTAACAAGAACAAAACAAAAATAATGGAAGGCGGTCTTAGAAAATCAGGCGATGCTGAAGGAATTAGATTAGGTAACGAAACAATGAATGTGGTAGATGAGTTTTGTTACTTGGGTAGTAAAATAACATGCGATGGTCGCAGTACAGAGGATACAAAATGCAGAATGGCAATGGTAAGGAAAACATTTTTGAAAAAGAGAAATTTGCTAACATCGAATATTAATTTAAGTGTAAGGAAGTCTTTTCTGAAGGCATTTGTGTGGAGTGTTGCCTTGTACGGGAGTGAAACATGGACGATAAGCAGTGCGGACAGGAAGAGAATAGAGGCTCTTAAAATGTGGTGCTATAGAAGAATGCTGAAGATTAGGTGGGTAGATCGCATAACTAATGAAGAGGTACTGAACAGAATTGGTGAGATAAGGAATTTTTGGCGTACCCTGACTAAAAGAAGGAATCGCTTGGTAGGACACATTCTTAGACATCGCGGAATCGTAAATTTAGCATTGGAGGGAAGTGTGTGGGGTAAAAATCGCAGAGGGAGACCAAGAGACGCGTATAGTAAGCAGATTCAAATAGATGTGGGTTGTCGTTCTTATGAGGAGGTGAAAAGGCTTGCTCAGGATAGAGTAGGATGGAGAGCTGCATCAAACCAGTCTCCGTACTGAAGACCATAACAACAACAACAGTGATATATTATTCAGATCGTTCTGCAGTTGGTTCTGATATTCAGGTGATTTTGCTAGACGAAAATGACGGCGTCATCTGCAAACAACCTAAGAGGGCTACTTAGATTTTCCCCTAAATCGCTTATGTAAAATAAGGAACAGCAGAGGACCAATAACACTACCTTGCGGAACGCCCGATATCACCTCTGTTTTAGTCGATGCCTTACCATCGATTACTATGAACTGTGTCTTCTCTGAGAGGAAATCCCCTATCCACTCGCAAATTTGGGGCGATATACCATAACCACGCAATTTGATTAAAAGCCGTTTGTGAGGTACGGTGTCAAAAGCCTTCTGGAAATCAAGAAATACGGAATCAATTTGCTGTGAATGTCTCAGAGCAATGGGAAACTACAATCGTTACTATTCTCAAGGACAAGCAGTAATAGTGTTTGAATGCAGGAAGATGGCATTGTGTCAGGTAATATATTCCGGAGGTAAAATAGTACCCCATTCAGACTGCAGAGTACTCAGGAGGAGGATGTGATCAGGAAAGACGTTACTGGCATTCTAAGCGTCGAAGTGTGTAATGTTAGATCACTTAATTGCGTAGGGAGGTTAGAAGATTTAGTAAGGGAAATGGCTAGTTTGAAGTTAGAAGTGGGGAATCTGGTCTACACTGTTGCTGCTGTTCGTATTTTATGGTATGACTATCTGTCTACGGCAGATACGTTATTTATTTTTAATTCACTGAGTCGACGTGTAATTTTTAACCCTTTTATCTCGTATTGCCTGAAGATGGTGTCCTTTGTGACATTGACACCTAGGTTACATTCAATTGTAACTTGCGACTGAGGGCTGTAGTTGTTTTAAAAAGTCTAACATAGTACAGTCACATTTTATAAACCTCTGTGGAAAACACAGCGAATATCCGTTTGACAACTAATTTCTTGGGAAAGCTGAGACACACACACAAACAGAGCTTGTTACTGCTCAAGCTTAAAATTATCAAAAGCAAGTTTCATGCAGCTACTGAGGTCTGATTGGCCATTGCTTCAACCTAGTCAGTCCCTGCCTCAACACTGCGTAATGCAGATACAGATTCGTGGGATGCTGGATATGCCGCACTGACTGAGCCGTATCTCAAGCAGTTCACAACCTCGAATGTCTAGTGTTGTTACTCCATGAGTGCACCTTGTAAGGTGGCTACCGAATGGAAATTTTCTACATTAAGTTTTAGGATTATATATGTTGGCAACAACATATATATATATAAACATCTTTGTTGGGTCCGCAAGGATTATCTTTGGTGGCCGGTAGGCGGGTGTTTGCTCGGTGTTGCCGCCCGGGGAGTAGTTTATGTTTGTAGAGCATATGGGACTTAACTACGGGGTTATCAGTCGCTAAACTTACAAACTACTTACGAACTAGCTAACACTAAGGACGGCACAAATATCCATGCCCGAGGGGGGATTCGAACCCCCGACCGTAGTGGCCGTGCAGACCGTGACTGGCGTGCCTCAGTCCCCTCGGCCACCGCGGCCGGTTCGGAGAGCCGTGGCGGAGCGTGACGGCTGCACTGGAGCTCGCGGTGGACACAGCCCAGAGTTATTCATGATGCTGATAATTTTTTTGGTAATTTACCTTAAATGTTTTTCGCACTGCGCAAGGTTGCTTTCATTTTATCTTATTTTATATCACTTTCTATTCAGTAGGAACCTATGCACAACCTTGTTTAATTCGTCGCTCGTTACTGTAATTGTTGTAATAACGTGGATAGGGCATTAACAAAACGTAATAATAAAAAAGCAGTTCCTTTCACTTTTTGACATTTAGAATTATTTTTATAATTAATCCTTCTTTGAGGGCAGGGCTGCATCCCTGTTTAGAAACTGCGTCATTACACGACTTCGCAATAATATGCACCATAACTTGTTGGTTATGAACTGCAGGCTGAAACTGAAGAAACTACAAAAAGGTAGGAAAATAAGGAGATGGGACCTGGATAAATTGAAGGAACCTGAAGTTCTTAAGGATTTCAGAGGGAGCTTAAGCAACAATTGACAGAAACTGGGCAAAATAAAACAGTAGAGGAGGAATGAATAGCATTGAGAGATGAAATAGTGAAGGCAGCACAGGACAAAATAGGTAGGAAGGCAAGACCTGCAAAAAATCCTTGGATTTACAGCAGATACTAAATTTAATCGATGAAAGGAGAAAATATAAAAATGCAGTAAATGAAACACGCACAATGGAGTACAGACGACTAAGAAATGAGATTGCCAGAAAGTGCAAAATGGCTAAGCAGGAGTGGCTAGAAGGAAAATGCAAGGATGTAGAAGAATGTATAAATAGGGGAAAAAATAGATACAGCCTACACGAAAATAAAAGAGACATTTGGAGATAAGAAAAACAGCTCTATGAATATCAAGGATACTGATGGAAAACCAGTTCTCAGCAAAGAAAGCTGAAAGGTGGAAAGAGTATATAGAGAGGCTCTATGAAGGAAATGAACTTAATGGCAATATTTTAGGAAGAGGAGAAGAAGTAGATGAGGATGAAATAGGAGATACTATACTGAGAGATGAATTTGACAGAGCACTGAAAGACCTAAGTCGAAACAAGGCCCCTGGAGTAGATGATATTCCCTCAGAGCTACTGAAGTCTCTGGGAGAACCAGCCATGACAAAATTGTTTCACCCGGTGTGTAAGATGTATGAGAAAGGTGAAGTACCCTCAGACTTTGAGAAAAATGTTATAATCCCCATTCCAAAGAAAGCAGGTGCAGACAGGTGTGAAAACAACAGAACCATCAGTTTGGTTACAAAATATTAACACGAATTATTTACAGAAGGATGGAAAGGCTGGTAGAAGCCGATCAGTTTGGGTTAAGGAGAAATGTAGGAACACGGGATGCAATACTCACTTTACGGCTTATCCTAGAAGATAGATTAAGAAAAGTCAAACCTACATTTCTAGCTTTTGTAGATTTGGAGAAGGCTTTTGACAATGTTGATTGGAATAAACTCTTTCAAGTTCTGAAGCAAGCAGGAGTAAAATATAGGGAGCGTAAGGTTATTTACAACTTGTACAAAAGCCAGACAGCGGTTGTCAGAGTTGAAGGGCATGAAAGGGATGCAGTGGTTGGAAAGGGAGTAAGACAGGGTTGTAGCCTTTCCCCAATGTTATTCAATTTGTACATTGAGCAAGCTATAAAGGAAAGCAAGGAGAAATTTGGAGAAGGAATTAAAGTTCAGGGTGAAGAAATAAAAACATTGCGATTTGCCGACGACATAGTAATTCTGTCAGATACAGCAAAGAATCTGGAAGAGCAATTGAACGGAATGGACAGTGTGCTGAAAGGTGCATATAAGATGAACATTAACAAGAGCAAAACTAGGGTAATGGAGTGCAGTGTAAGAAAATCAGGTGGTGCTGAAGGAATTAGATTGGGTGACGAAGCAATAAAGGAGGTAGATAAGTTTTGTTACTTGGGCAGTAAAATAACAAATGATGGTCGCACTACAGAGGATATAAAATGCAGAATGGCAATGGGTAGAAAAGCGTTTTTGAAAAAGAGAAATTTGTTAACGTCGAATATTGATTTAAACCTAAGGAAGTCCTTTATGAAGGCATTTGTATGGAGTGTTGCCTTGTATGGGAGTGAGAAATGGACGATAAACAGTGCGGACAGTGTCGAATTTGCTGATTGCTAATTTTCTAATTTTCTTTAATATAGACTTATTCAGTTTGATTGGGCCAACAAGTACAACACAGTCCTACATTCTTTTATTGTTCTCGTAAAGTGAGTATCAGCATCTTTTTAATTGTTCTAATATTGCAGTCAGATAGCGTATGTTTCCACGTGCCCAAACTTGCCTTACGTAGGTCAGCATTACGTTGCGCACTAATTGTCAAGTTACTCTCCTAGTAGTATTGCAGTCAGATCCATAATTTTAGTAGCCCGATACGATCTTTCATTTTTGTAGATCGCTGTTAGTACTGAAGGCAACACACACACGCGCACACACACACATTAAGTAGCCCCTTTACTCACACATCAACCAGTCCCGTTGCAACCTTGCTAGATGTGCTCATGGCTGTTCTTCCAGCTTAACATTAATCTTCACAAATACTTGTCACCGTCTTGTGACCTGAAGACATTAATCACTGCTGCTAGATATGTCACAACACGCACACAGACTAGAATACTATGGTAAGCTTCCCTTTGAAAGTCACTACCATGAGAAGTAATGTGCGTAAACTCATTCTCATCCACCGCCTCTCACCATCTCTTCAGTAATTTCAGAAAATCTTATGCTTATGTTAGAAATTTCGGCTTTAAAAAAATTTATGACATTTATCTTCCCATTACATCTTCCCGCCCTACACCGCAAAAAATGTATATAGATATATTTTGTGTGTAGGACAAGTATGTTATTAGTCTCATACCCTTCTTTCTATGAGAATGATTGCATTTTACACTTAATCTGATCAAATGTAGCCCCTCCCCCCCTCTCTCTCTCTCACTCACACACACACACACACACACACACACACACACACACACACACACACACACAAACACATAATCTAAATGTAATAATATGTGAAAGCTAAAAAACGGTGTCTTTCTTGGCTTCCGCAAAGGGATTAGACATGGTTCTATATGATCGCCTGATGACAAAGTGCGAGCGTATTGAATCTCATGCTACCTAATGGAGTGAAGAGTTACTAGTTTATAGAATGTAGCATGTGATTCTCAACAGAGAGAAGTCATCAGATGAAAAAGTGATTTCTGCGATGCTGCAGGGCAGCCTTATTCGACTGTTGCATTTTGCAACATCTTTAAATATATATAGATGAACCATGAACAACAGATATTGTTGAGCTAGGTTGGCTTGCACGTCTCAACGATGCAGATAGCTGGACAAAGGTGCAACCACAATGGACGTGTATCTGTGCAAATGAAAGACAAACGTGTAATTCACGTAGAGGGGCAGCAGCCTTGCCAGTAATTGCAGTGGCAACAGTCTGGATGATCGACTGAGCTGACATCAGCTAACATGGCTTCGCAGCACAGTTACATCTACATCTACATGGGATACTCTGCAAATCACATTTAAGTGCCTGGCAGAGGGTTAAAGTTTAACGGATTTCTTTTCGTACTCTTGTGGACGACTTCAGATTTCTCATTATTTAGAGAAAACTGCCAATTTTTACACCATAGTGATATATTATTCAGATCGTTCTGCAGTTCGTTCTGATCTTCAGATGATTTTACTAGACGGTAAATGACGGCGTCATCTGCAAACAATCTAAGAGAGCTACTTAGATTTCCCCCTAAATCGTTTATGTAAATAAGGAACAGCAGAGGACCAATAACACTACCCTGCGGAATGCCCGATATCACCTCTGTTTTAGTCGATGCCTTACCATCGATTACTACGAACTGTGTCCTCTCAAATCCAATCAAAAATTTGGGGCGATATACCATAACCACGCAATTTGATTAAAAGCCGTTTGTGAAGTACGGTGTCAAAAGCTCTCTGGAAATCAAGAAATACGGAATCGATTTGCTGTGAATGTCTGAAAGCAATGGGAAACTACAATCGTTATTATTCTTAAGGCCATGCAGCAATAGTGTTTGAATGTAGGAAGATGGCATTGTGTCAGGTAATATATTCCGGAAGTAAAATAGTACCCCATTCAGATTGCAGCGTACTCAGAAGGATGAAGTGATTAGAAAAGACGTTACTGCCGTTCTACGAATCGAAGTGTGTAATGTTAGATCACTTAATTGGGTAGGGATGTTAGAAGATTTAATAAGGGAAATGGCTAGGTTGAAGTTAGATATAGTAGGGAATTGGTAAGGTGAGTAGAGTGTTATAAACACATAATCAGTTTTGGGTATTACAGAAGTAGGTGTTATAATGAATACGAAAAAGGAATGCAGGCAGACTACTATGAACAGCATGGTAATTGCATTATGGTGGCCAAGATAGATATGAAGCCAGCACCAACCACAGTAGTACATATGTATATGCCAACCAGCTCTGCCAATGACGAGGAGATTGAAGAACTGTATGAGAAGGCAAGGGAAATAATTCAGACAGTTATGGGGAGAGCAAAACGGGATTGTGCTGGGGGACTGTAAATCGGTCGGTTTTAGAAAAAGGAAGGAAAGGAAATAATAGTCGGTGAATATCGACTGGCGAAAAGGAATTACAGAAGAAGCTACTTCGTAGATGTTTATAATTTAATCATAATAAACACTTGGTTTAAGAATCATGAAAGACACACTTGTACACATGGAAGAGATCGGGACACAGCAGAAGGTATCAGATGAATTTTACAGTGGTAAGGCATAGATTTCGCTTCCTAGTTTTAAACTGTAAGACATTTGCAGAGGCATACAAACTCTGACCATGTCTAAATGGTTTATTAACTGTAGAGTTCGCCTCCGTAGCTCAGTGGAAGTGTCACTGACTACTACGCAGGGGGCCCGGGTTCGATTCCCGGCGCGGCGTCAAATAAAAAGACACTAAGGCGGCCGGACAATCCCGCAAGGGATCTCCCGGCCAAGAAAGCCATACGCTCATTTCCATTAACTGTAGAGTAAAACTCTATAAACTTAGGAAAGTAAGGAGATGGGACCAGGATAAATTGAAAGAACCTGAGGTTATTGAGAGTCTCAGAGGAAGCTGTAGGCAGAAATGAACCTAAACGGGGCAAATAACACAGAATTGCTTCTATTTTTCTAAAGCAACGGCTTAATACCTTTAAAGAAACTTTTGCCACGCAGCTGTAATTGTTCATTAACAAGAAGTCCGTTATTTAAAAAGAAATGTTTAAATGTTTATAAAATCGAAAGCATCTGGGACGGACAAATTCTTGCAGATTTTGATATATATTTATTCCTTGATATCACTTGTGTTTTGCTGGTGTAGGTACTAAGTTTGTGTGATGGGCCTGACCAAAAAGATTGTTTTGTAATTTATCAATTTTACTGCATATGTTGTGTCTTCACCAGTTGTCCAGTCTTATGTAAAATATTAGGTGTAGGCTTTAGACAGCTACCTTTCTGGTACGTAAGTTAGCTGCTATATTGATTATTAATTTGGCCACAAGATGGTATGACTATCTGTCTACGGCGGATACGTTATATATTTTTAATTCATTGAGTTGACATACAATGTTTAACCCTTTTATCTCGTATTATCTGAAGATGGTGTCCTTTGTGACATTGAAACCTGGGTTACATTCAATTGTAACTTGCGACTGAGGGCTGTAGTTGTTTTAAAAAGTCTAACATATACAGTCACTGATCAACAGCCATGCATAAAAATGGCTAAGCAGAAGTGAAGTTTTTGGAAAAGCCAGCCATAAACAAAAAACAAAACAAAACAAAAACCCTGGTATATCTCTGGTGTATGAGATGTATCAGACAGATGAGTTACTTTCAGAGTTGAAGAAAAGTATAATAACCCCAATTCCAAAAATACCGATTCAGACAGGTGTGATAATTATAGAACCATCTGTTTAATTAGTAATGGTAAATTAAGGAAACGCAAATAGATATTTCCATGTTTCATAGATTTAGAAAAAGCTTTTGACAATTCTGATTTGAATACACTCTTCCAAATACGGAAATCAGCAGGAGTAAAATGCATGGAGTGGAAGATGATTTACAACTTGTACAAAATTCATATAGCAGTTAAAAGACTCGAAGCACATGAAAAGGAAGAATTCGTTGTGAGTGGAGGAAGATAGGGTTAAAGCCATTCCCCAATGTTACTCAGTCTGTACATTGAGCAAGCTGTGAAGAAAAGCACGGAAATATTTTGAGACGAAATTGAAGTTTAGGATGAAGATTAAAAACTTTGTGGTTCGCCACTGGCTTTGTAAATCGGTGAGAGATGGCAAACGACCTGTAGAGCAACTGAATGGAATTGACAGTGTTTTGAAAGGAGGATATAAGATGAAAATTAACTGGAGCAAAACAAAGCTAATGGAAAGTTGTCTGAGAAAATACGATGATTCTGAAGGAATTAAGTTTGGCATCCAAACAATATAGGCCGTAAATGAAATTTGTTACATGTGCAGTAAAGTAACAATGTCGCAGTACAGGCGATATAAAATACAAATTGGCAATGGGAAGAAAATTGTTTCTAAAAAGAGAAATTTGTCAACATCAAATATTGAGGGTTTAAAATTCTTTTCTGAAGGCATTTGTGTGGAGTGTTTCCTTGTATGGTAGTGAAACATTGACAGTAAATAATTCAGACAGGAAGAGTACATAAGCTTTTGAAATCAGGTGCCATAGGCGAATGCTGAAAATTAGGTGCGTATATCGCATAAATAACGACGACGTTGTGAATAGAATTGGGGAGAAGAGGTATTTCTGTCATATCTTGACGAAAAGAAGGGGCCGATTGGTAGGACACGTTCTTGGATATCAAGGAATTATCAGTTTACTACTGGAGGTAAGTGTGCGGGGTAAAATTCTCAGAGGGATTCACGAATATAAGAAGTAGTTTTAAATTGATGTGCGTCGCCATGGAGATGAAAAGGCTTTCTCGAAATAGAGCAGGGTGCAGATGTGCTTAAATCAGTCCTCAGACTGAAGACTACAACAACAACAGAAAACATATATAGGTATTATATATAACAACTTCGGATTTTAAATGCGAGTTTTTGCGGATGATGTATATCGAGAAGTCAGAATAGTCGAAAAGGTAGCGAAAGGCATACACAGGGTGGTTCATTGGTAGAGACTGGAACAAATATCTCAAGAAATAAGCATCCAACGAAAAAAGTACAAAGAAAAAAACTTTTCTAGCTTGAAGGAGGAAAACAGATGGCGCCATGGTTGCTCCACTAATGGCGCTGCCATAGGTCAAACGGATATAAACTGCATTTTATTAGGTACCCCATTTTTATTACATATTCGTCTAGTACGTAAATAAATATGAATGTTTTTCGCTTTGTGATAGATGGCGCTGTAATAGTCACAAACGTACAAGTACGTGGTATCGCGTAACATTTCGCCAGTGCAGACGGTATTTGCTTCGTGATACATTACTCGTGTTAAAATGGAGCGTTTACCAATTGCAGAAAAGGTCGATATGGTATTTATTTATGGCTATTGTGATCAAAATGTCCAACGGGCCTGTGCTATGCTTGTTGATCGTTATCCTGGAAGACATCATCCAAGTGTCCGGACCTTTCGTCGGATAGTTACGTTATTTAAAGAGACAGGGAGTGTTCAGCCACAAGTGAAACCACGACCTGCAACAAATGATGATGCCCAAGTAAGTTCTTTAGCTGCAGTTATGGCTAATCCGTACATCAGTAGCAGACAATCGGGAATCTCAAAAAAGTCGGTGTTGAGAAATCTACATCATCATAAATTTCACCCGTACCATATTTCTATGCACCAGTATTTGCATAGCGGAGACTTTAAACGTCGTGTACAGTTTTGCAACTGGGCACCAAATAAATTACGGGACGATAACAGATTTTTTCACGCGTTCTGTTTAGTGACGAACCGTCATTCAGAAACAAAGGTAACGTAAACCGGCATAATATGCACTATTGGGCAACGTAAAATCCACGATGACAAGTGGAACATCAGCGACCTTGGCGGGTTTATGTATGGTGCGGTATTATGGAAGGAAGGGTAATTGGGCTGTATTTTATCGATGGCAATCTAAATGGTGCAATGTATGCTGATTCCTTACGTAATGTTCTACCGATTTTACTACAAGATGTTTCACTACATGACAGAATGGCGATGTACTTTCAACATGATGGATGTCCGGCGCATGGCTCGCGTGCAGTTGAAGCGGTCTTAAATGGAATATTTAATGACAGGTGGATTGGTCGTAGAAGCACCATACTATAGCCCGCACGTTCACCGGATCTTACGTCAACGGATTTTTTCCGTGGGGAAAACTGAAGGGTATTTGTTATCTTGATTCACCGACAACGCCCGGAAACATGCGTCAGTGCATTGTCAATGCATGTGAGAACATTACTGAAGGCGAACTACTCGCTGTTGAAAGGAATTTCGTTACGCGTATTGCCCAATGCATTGAAAGACATCATTTTGAGCATTTATTGAAGTCATGAGGTAATTAAAGGCAATCACGCAGTAACAGCATGCGTTCACATAATATATGATAATTTCACGAAAGTACATGTTGTTGTTGTGGTCTTCAGTCCGCAGACTGGTTTGATGCAGCTCTCCACGCTACCCTGTCCTGTGCAAGTCTCTACATCTGACAATACGTTCGGCAACCTACATCATTTTGAATCTGCTTACTGTATTCGTCCCTCGGTCTCCCTCTACGATTTTTATCCCACACGCTTCCTTCTAATGGTAAGTTGACAATTCCTTGACGTCTCAGAATGTGTCCAACTAGTCTATACCTTCTCTTAGGATATACAAGAAACTCCTTTTCTCCCCATTTCGGTTAAGCACCTCCTCATTAGTTACGTGATTTACCCATCTAATTTACATCATTCGTCTGTAGCACCACATTTCAAAAGTTTCTATGATCTTTTTATCTGAACTCCTTAAAGTCCATGTCTACCTCCTGTACAAGACAACTCCACACAAATGCTTTCTGAAACGACTTCCTTAACACCTAGATTAATATCCGATGTTAACAAATTTCTCTTTTTTTAAAAAAAAGCTTTTCTTCCCTTTGCCATTCTGCATTTTATATCTTCTTTACTTCGGCCATCAGATGTTATCTTGCTACCCAAATAACAAAATTGATCTACTACTATTATTGTCTCACTACCTAATCTAATTCCTTCAGCATCGCCTGATTTTCTGACATTGCATTCCATTACCTTCGTTTTACTGTTGTTAATGATCATCTTATATCTTTCTTTTCAAGACACTGTCCATTCCATTCAATTGCTCTTCCAGATCTTTTGCGGTCTCTGACAGAATAACTATGTCATCGGCATACCGCAATGTTTTTATTCCTTCTCCCTGCACTTTAATGTCCTATCCAAATATCTCCTTCCATTCCTTCACTGCTTGCTCAATGTACAGATTGAACAACATTGGGGAAAGGCTACAACCCTGTCTTACTCCCTTCCCAACCTCTGCGTCCCTTTCCTGCCCTTCGACTCTAATAACCGCTGTCTGGTTTTTGTATAGGTTGAATATAACTCTTCGCTCCCTATATTTTACCCCTGCTACTATCAGAGATTGAAGGAGTGTATTCCAGTCGACATTTTCAAAAGCTTTCTCCAAATCGACAAACGCTATAAACGTAGGTTTCCCTTTCCTTTGCCTATCTTCTAAGATAAGTAGTAATGTGAGTATTGCCTCCTGTGTTCCTACATTTGTCCTAAATCTTCCCCGAGGTCGGATTCCACAAGTTTTTCCATTCGTCTGTAAATAATTCTTGTAAGTGTTTTGCAACCATGACTTTTTAGACTGATAGTTCTGTAATTTTCACACTTGTCTGCACTTGCTTTCTTTGGAACTGGAATTACGATATTCTTCTTGAAGTCGGAGGGTATTTCCCCTGTCTCATACATCTTACACACCAGGTGACAATTTTTTCACAACTGGCTCTACTAACGATATCAGCAGTTCAGACGGAATATCATCTGCTACAGGGGCCGTATTTCGACTGAAGTCCTTCAGCGCTCTGTCATTCTTTTCGCAGTATCATAACTCCTATTTCATCTTCCTTCACTTCGTCTTCCATTTCTATAATACTGCCTTCATTTCCTTTCTATAGGCCCCCTATATGTTCCTTCCACAGTTCAGCTTTCCCCTCCTTGCTTAGTACTGGTTTTCCGTCTGAGTTCTTGATATTCATACAGCTGTTTTTCTTGTCTCCAAATATCTCTCTTATTTTCCTGTAGGCGGTATCTATCTTTCCCCTAGTTATGCATTCTTCTACGGTTCTGCATTTGTCCTCTAGCCACTCCTGCTTAGCCAGTCTGCACTTCCTGTCAATCTCATTTTTCAGACGATTGTACTCCCTTTCTTTCCTGTTTCACTTGCTGAATTTTTATATTTTCTCCTGTCATCAATTAAGTTAAGTATATCCTGTGTTATCCAGGGATTTCTATTAGGCCTTGTCCTTCTGCCTATATGGTCCTCTGCAGCCTTCTCTACCCTATCTCTTAGAGCTACACAGTCTTTTTCTACTGTATTACTTTCCCCCGTTTCAGCCAATCCTTGCCTAATGCTCCCTCTGAAACTCTCAACCACCTCTGGTTCCTTCAATTTGTCCAGGTTCCATCTCCTAATCTTTCTACCTTCCTGCAGTCTCTTAAGTTTTAATCTGCAGTTCATAATCAATAAGTTATGGTCAGAGTGTATATCTGCCCTTGGCTATGTCTTACAGTTTATCACATTGGAACAATCGAAATAAAGTTTAAACATACCTACGTTCTGAGTTTTAATTTAAAAAACTTATCTGTTACCCACTGTTCATCTAAATTTATGAGCAATATGTTTCTGACTATTACGGCGTCATCTATAACAAAGCGAAAAAAGTGTTCCAAATAAAAGATTCATATTTATTTACGTACTAGACGAATGTGTTGTGATCTTCAGTCCGGAGACTGGT
This sequence comes from Locusta migratoria, assembly GCA_026315105.1. Lineage (NCBI taxonomy): Eukaryota > Metazoa > Arthropoda > Insecta > Orthoptera > Acrididae > Locusta > Locusta migratoria. The sequence continues at coordinate 116,111,451 of CM048753.1, read as the reverse complement.
TTGATGCAGCTCTCCACCCTACTCTACCCTGAGCAAGCCTCTTCATCTCCACATAAGAACGGCAACCTACATCCATTTGAATTTGCTTACTATATTCATCTCTTGGTTTCCCTCTGCGATTTACCTTACACACTTATCTCTAATACTAAATTGACAATTCCTTGATGTCTAAGAATATGTCCTACCAATCAATCCCTTCTTTTAGTCAAGGTACGCCAGAAGTTCCTTTTCTCCCCTATTCTGTTCAGTACCGCCTCATTAATTACGCGATCCACCACCTAATCTTCAGTATTCTTCTGTAGCAACACATTTCAAAAGCCTCTATACTCTTCCTGTCTGCACTGTTTATCGTCCATGTCTACCTCCAGTACAAGACAACACTCCTCACAAATGCTTTCTGAAATGACTTCCTTAACACTTAAATTAATATCCGATGTTAACAAATTTCTCTTTAAAAAAAAAAAGCTTTTCTTCCCTTTGCCATTCTGCATTTTAAATCCTCTGTGCTGCGACCATCATTTGTTATTTTACTGCCCAAGTAACAAAATTCATCTACCCCCTTTATTGTTTCGTTACCTAATTTAATTCCTTCAGCATGGCCTCATTTTCTAAGACTGCATTCCATTACCCTTATTTTGCTCTTGTTAATGTTCATCTTATATGCTCCTTTCAACACACTGTCCATTTCATTCAATTGATTCACCAGGTCCTTTCCTGTCTCTGACAGAATTACAGTGTCATCGGCAAAACGGAATGTTTTTATTTCTTCACCCTGAACTTTAATTCCTTCTCCAAATTTCTCCTTACTTTCCTTTATAGATTCTCTACAAATTGAATAACATCGGAGAAAGGCTACAACCAAATCTTATACTCTTCCCAGCCTCTGAACCCCTTTCATGCCCTTCACCTCAGATAACTGCTGTCTGGTTTTTGTACACGTTGCAAATAATCTTCCATTCACTGTATTTTACTCCTGCTATCTTCAGAATCTGAAAGAGTGTATTCCAATCAACATTGTCAAAAGCTTTCTCCAAATCTACAAAAGCTATAAATGTAGGTTTGCCTTTTTAAAACTATATTCTATGACAAGCCGCAAAGTGAGGATTGCCTCCCGTGTTCCTGCATTTCTCCTGGATCCAAACTTCTACCAGCTTCTCCATCTTTCTGTAAATAATTCATGTTAAAATTTTGCAAGCATGACTTATTAAACTGATGGTTGTGTAATTTTTACAACTGTCTGCACCAGTTTTCTTTGGGACGGGGATTATTACATTTTCATTAAAGTCTGAGGGTATTTCGCATGTCTCATACATCTTACACACCAGGTGAAATAGTTTTGTCATGGCTGGTTCTCCCAGAGACTTCAGTAGCTCTGAGGGAATGTCGTCAACTCCAGGGGCCTTGATTCGACTTACGTCTTTCAGTGCTCTGTCAAATTCTTATAGTATCTCCTATTTCATCTTTATCTACACACTCTTACCTTCCTATAATATTGTCTCTAAGTTCATTTCCTTTGTAGATCCCATTTATATACTCTTTCCACCTTTCATCTTTCCCTTCTTTGCTGACGACCGGATTTCCATCTGAGTTCTTTATATTTATACAGTTGCTTTTCTTGTCTCCAAATGTTTCTTTTATTTTCCTGTAGGCGGTATCTATTTTTCCCTTATTTATACATTCTTCTATAGACTTGCATTTGTTTTCTAGCCACTCCTGCTTAGCTACTTTACAGTTCCTGTCAATCTTATTTTTTAGTCATCAGCACTTCATTTTGCCTTTTTCATGTGCTACATTTTTAAATTTTCTGCTATCATCAATTAAATTTACTGTTTCCTGTGACACCCAAGGGTTTTTGTATGTCTTGCCTTTCTACCTATTTTGTCCTCTGCTACCTTCACTATTTCATCTCTCAGTGCTACCCATCCATCTTCTACTGTTTTATTGCCTCCCGTTTCTGTCAATTGTTGCCTAAAGCTCCCTGTGAAATTTCCTTCAATTTAACCAAGTCCCACTTTTTTATTTTCCTTCCTTTGTGCAGTTTTTTTTCAGTTTTAGTCTACAGTTCATGAGCAGTAAGTTATGGTCTGAGTCTATATCTGCCCCTGGTACGTCTTACAGTTTAAAGCCTGGTTCCGAAAACTATGTCTTACCATTATAAAATCTATCTGGTACCTTCTACTGTCTCCTGGTCTCTTCCACGTATACAACATTCTTTTGTGATTCTTAAACCACGTGTTTGTTACGATTAAATCATGTTCCGTGCAAAATTCTACCAGGCGACTTCCTCTTTCATTCATTCTGCCCAGTCCATATTCATCTACTATTTTTCTTCCCTTCCTTTTCCTACTACCGAATTCCAGTCTCCCAGCAGAATTAAGTTTTCCACTCCCTTAATTGTCTGAATAATTTCCTTTACCCCCTCATATATTTCTTCTATCTCCTCATCATCGGCAGAGCTAGTTGGCATATAAACCTGTGGTCGGTGTTGGCTTCGTATCTATGTTGACTACGATAATGCGATAACTGCGCTGCTCATAGTAATTTACCCGCATTCCTATTTTCGTATTTATTATCAAACCTGCTCCTATAATACCCCCAACTGATTTTGTGTTTATAATCCTGTACTCGCCTGACCGAAAATCCTGTTCCTCTTTCCACCGAACTTCACGAATCCCCACTATACCTAACTTCAGCCTATTCATTCTACTTTTTAAATTTTCTAACCTCCCTACCCGATTAAGGAATCTAGCATTCCACGCTCCGATCCGTAGAATGCCAGTGTTGTCTTTCCTGATGACAACGCCCTCCTGAGTAGTCCTCGCCCAGAGATCCGAATGGGGGACTATTTTACCTCCGGAATATTTTACCCGAGATGATGCCATCATCATATTTTCATACAGTAGAGCTGCATGTCCTCGGGAAAGGTAACGGCTGTAGTTTCCCCTTGCTTTCAGCCGTTCGCAGTAGCTGTGTGGCAAAGCCACATTAGCTGATGTAACAAGGCCAGCTCAGTCAATCATCCAGACTGTTGCCCCTGTAACTACTGAAAAGGCTGCTGCCCCTCTTCAGGAACCACACGTTTGTCTGGCCTCTCCACAGATACCCCTCCGCTGTGGTTGCACCTACGGTACGGCTATCTGCATCGTTGAGGCACGCAAGCCACCCTGCCTGGGCAATGTCTGTGGTTCATAGGGGTGGACTAGACGAATATGTAATAAAAACAAAGGATTTTTCAGTCTATGTAAATGCAGCTCTGAAACTTTTATTTGAACTACAAATCAATTTCAGTCAGTGTCTGGCCATCTTCAGTGCTAGAGTCGAAACCCTGTCGGCCCACAAATACTAGCGGTGTGCATGCTCAAATGCCAGCTCCAACACCGTGCATTGATAGTGACCGCGCCAAATCTCACGAAATAAGCATCAAACGAAAAAACTACAAAGAACAACACTTTTCTAGATTGAAGGGGGAAACAGATAGCGCTTTGGTTGGCCCACTAGATGGCGCTGCCATAGGTCAAACGGATATCAACTGCATTATTTTGAATAGGTACCCACACTAGACGATATGTATTTAAAATTGGGATAGCTATTTAAAAATGCAGTTGATATCCGTTTGACCTATGGCAGCGCCATCTAGTGGGCCAACCAAAGCGCTATCTGTTTCCCCCTTCAATCTAGAAAAGTGTTGTTCTTTGTAGTTTTTTCGTTTGATGCTTATTTCGTGAGATTTGGCGCGGTCACTACCAATGCACGGTGTTGGAGCTGGCATTTGAGCATGCACACCGCTAGTATTTGTGGGCCGACAGGGTTTCGACTCTAGCACTGAAGATGGTCAGACACTGACTGAAATTTATTTGTAGTTCAAATAAAGGTTTTAGTGGAGCAAAGCTCTTTGCCGGCCGCGGTGGCCGAGCGGACTGCGGCGCTCCAGTCACGGTCTGCACAGCCGCTGTGATGGGGGGTTTGGATCCCCCTCGGGCATGGAAGTTTGTGCCGTCCTTAGTATTAGCTAGTTCATAAGTAGTTTGTAAGTTTAGGGACTGATGACCCCGTAGTTAAGTCCCATAAGCTGTACAAACATTTGAACATTTGAACCAAAGCTGTGTCTTCCTGTTTTAATAAATGTAAAATGCTGAATTTACATAGACTATAAAATCCTCTGTTAGATAACTATACAATAACAGGACAAACATTGGAAGTAGTTACTTCCATAAAATATCTGGGAGTAGACATAAGGAGCGATTTGAAATGGTATGACCCTATAAAATTAATCGTTGTGATAACAGATGCCACACTGAGATTCATTGGAAAAATCCTCAGGAAGTGCAGTCTGTCAATAAGGGAAGTAAAATATTAACATTTGTTTGGCCACCACATGATTAGTGCCTATCAGTGTAGGCTCTGTACCAGGTAGAATAGACAGAAGACGCAGAGAAGATGCAAGATTCCTTTTGGGCTCATTTAATAAGTGCGAAAGCGTCGCAGAGATGATCCGGGGCAGCGCGGGAGTGGCCGAGTGCTCTAAGGCGCCTTCTAGTGGAGATTAGATTAGATTAATACTTGTTCCATATATCATATATACGACATTTCGTAATGATGTGGAACGTGTCAGGTTACTAAATGTTGTCTATACTTGACAATCAATATTTTAAGGATTTTTTTGTTTGTTTCTTTCTTTCTTTATTTTTTTAAGTTATATCTAAAATTCATCTACATTGTAGAAGGAGTTGCCATTCAAAAATTCCTTTAATTTCTTTTTAAATACTAGTTGGCTATCTGTCAGGCTGTTTCCTGTTGGAGTTTCGAGTCGTCCATTGGGAATGGATCTGTGTGTGTTATCTTAGCATAAGTTAGTTCAAGTAGTTTTTAAGTCTAGGTACTGCAGTTTGGTCTTATAGTTTTGCAAACATTTAAACATTTTTATCATTAGATAACTCTAGTGGCAAACACTGGAAGAGAGACGTTTTGCATCACGGTACAGGCTTATGTCATAGTTTCAAGCGAAAATGTTTCCCGAGTAGTCGACCAATATATTGCTTCCTTCTAAGGATGTTCTGAGATAAAATGAGAGAGATTAACGCTGAAAAGGAGGCAGACTAGCAATCGTTTTCCAGGCGAACCATACACGAGAGGAATAGGAGGAAGAAGCGACCGCCACACAACAAAATGTGGCATGCGGAGTATGGATGAACATGAAGAACAACTCGAATGTAGCTGCATCACGTTTGTATGAATGTGTCAGTGAGAAAATAGCTAATCCAGATCAGGAAAGCAATGCTATTAACACTTCCAAGTCGTTTATGACCCACACTACGATGCCGAACTTCAAGTGCAATGTAAGGGCTATCAGACATAGGTGAAAGACACACAGAAGAGTTTACTGGAAACTACCATTCCTATGCAGATAACTAGGTAGGAACTCATTGCCTGCCAGTCATTTGTACTTCTGTCATTTTGTTGCGACCTGCAAGGCAAAATAATCTATTACCAATTTATCATCCTGTCACTTCCTGTGAGATTTCTGAATCTCTGGTTTCACACCTAACTCAGAAAACGAAACATTGAATACTATTCTTTAGAAAGGAATGGAAGGAGAAATTTGGGGAGGGCATTAAAGTGCAGGGAGAAGAAATAAAAACATTGCGGTTTGCCGATGACATAGTAATTCTGTCAGAGATCGCAAAAGATCTGAAAGAGCAACTGAATGGGATGGACAGTGTCTTGAAAGGAAGATATAAGATGAACATTAACAAGAGTAAAACGAAGGTAATGGAATGCAATGTCAGAAATTCAGGCGATGCTGAAGGAATTAGATTAGGTAATGAAACAATAATAGTAGATGAATTTTGTCATTTGGGTAGCAAAGATAACATCTGATGGTCGAAGTAAAGAAGATATAAAATGCAGAATGGCTATGGGAAGAAAAGAGTTTCTAAAGAAGTGAAACTTGTTAACATCCAATATTAATTTAAATGTTAGAAAGTCCTTTCTGAAAGCATTTGTCTGGAGTGTAGCATTGTATGGGATTGAAACTTGGACGATAAGGGGTTCAGATAAAAAGACGATAGAAGCTTTCGAAATGTGGTGCTACAGACGAATGATGAAAATTAAATGGGTAGATCACGTAACTAATGAGGAGGTGCTTAACCGAATCGGGGAGAAAAGTAGTTTCTGACATATCCTGACTGAGAGAAGGGATAGATGGGTGGGACACATTCTGAGACATGAAGGAGTTGAAAACTTAGCATTAGAAGGAAGCGTGTGGGGTAAACATGATAGAGGAAGACCGAGGGAAGAATATAGTAAGCAGATTCAGAAGGATGTAGGTTTCCGAACGTATTGTCAGATGAAGAGACTTGCACAGGACAGGGTAGAGTGGAGAGTTGCATCAAACCAGTCTGCGGACTGAAGACCACAACAACAACAACAACTGACGATTTGTAAATGTCGCCGTCTACACTACTTTGACCCACCCATGTTCTCCACGAACCGCGCGGTATGGTCGCGTGGTCTAAGGCGACGTGCTAAGCACGTGCTGGGCGTCCATTCCCATCAGAGGCTCGTGTCCTCCGTCAGACGTGTGGTGTGTCTATGTGTGTAGTCCTTAGCATAAGTTAGTTTAAGAAGTTTTCAAGTCTAGGGACTGATGACCATAGCAGTTTGGTCCAATAGGTTTAAGACACTTTGTTCTCCATGTATTTGTAACCACCAGTTTTATACTTGAATACACTGTGTCTATCCCTTTCGAATCCTCCTGTTGCAAAGACGTCATTGTCCTTAGTTAAATGGCTACTAGCTGCTTTCCACATCTGCATCTTCGGGGATATGGTATGTCACCCCACTGAGACAGCTTTTTATTACATCCTTTGAAAAGTGTACTACAGATTCATTGAAGAGTTCTTAAATGTCAGCACGTTAATATATCCCAGATATTACCGATTTCTTGTATTGTAATCACAGTTTTTTACTGTTAGCTGCCATCTACGCGAATATAATTGGACCTTTGGGGGCAAATTACCAAGCATTTCACATTTCAAAATGTTCATATGTGTGTACAAGTTGTGGGACTTAATTACAGGGGCATCAGTCCCTAAACTTACAAACTACTTATGAACTACCTAATACTAAGGACGGCACAAATATCCATGCCGATGTTGATGAAAAATTGTATGTGGTTGCTCCAGAGTGGGCAAAGACGAAAATGTTTTTGTACATACTCCAAATGGAACTGCCAAAAATGTTGTTTATCACATTGCTTTAACATCTTTTATTACATGCAAAAAACGGTTTTGTACGCTTCTACAGAAAACCTTATTTTAAACCTGGGCAAAGCCGGGTACTTTCAGGTAGTAAGTAATATAGCGACTGCAGGGCATAAGTACTTTGATTAAATGTCGTCATTTAAAAAAATGGTACAGTGTCTTGAGAGGAGGTTGTAAGATGAACATTAACAGGAGCATAACAAGCGTAATGGAATGAAGTCTAGCACTCCTGGAAGAAAGGGTATGGTGGAGACATGGCTTAGCCACAGTCTAAGGGATGTTTCCAGAAAGAAATTTTCACTCTGCAGCAGTGTGTGTACTGATATGTAACTTCCTGGCAAATTGAAATTGTGTGCCGGAACTGGGTCCCAGGTTAGAATCCTGTTTCCAGCACATAATTTAAATCTACCAGAAAGTTTCATATCGGTGCACACTCCACTGAAGAGTGAAAATATCATTCTGGAAATTGAATTATGTTTAATTAAATCTGATTTGTTGAGGTGCTAAGAGTGAGTCAGTCTTAGTATTGTTCAGAATGTTTTGCTTTCTAAGGTAGGGCATACTGATGACTTAATAGTTTGGCTCCTTTAATCATTAAACCAAGCAAACAAATGAACAAGTGAAGATCTACGTAGTTCTAAGGCCTTTGGAATGCATAGGCTGTACGGCAATGATCATTGGACCGGCCGAGCGCATTGAGGCGCTATGATCTGATGTGCGAGACCGTTCCTCGTCGGGGGGTTCGAATCCCCCACTCCGGCATGGAAGTTTGTGTTGTCTTCAGTATAAGTTAGTTCATAAGTAGTTTGTAAGTTTAGTGACTGATGATCTCGCATTTAAGTCCCATGAGTACGAAAAGAAATCCGTTAAACTTTGTTTACAAGATAAATCAATTAAAAGTAAAGGCCGTAAACTCCACAAAATACCTAGGAATTACTATTACTTCAGACTTAAACTGGAAAGAACACGTAGATAATGTCGTGGGAAAGGTGAACCAGAGACTGCGTTTTATTGGCATAACCCTTAAAAGATGCAACAGAACTACTAAAGAAACTGCATACACTACGCATGTCCGTCCATTTTTGGAGTATTGCTGCCCAGTGTGGGATCCTTATCTGGTAGGTTTGACGGAGGACATCGAAAGAGTCCAAAGAAGGGCAGCTCGTTTCGTATTGTCACGATACAGGGAGACAGCGTTATGGAAATGATACAGGATCTGGGATGGGAATCATTACAACAACGGCGCTTATCGCTGCGGCGTGGGCTACTTGCGAAACACCAATCGCCAACATTCTCCTCCGAATACCAAGATATATTGTTGACTCCCACTTACATAGGTAGAAATGATCATCAGAATAAAATACGAGAAATCAGAGGTATTCTTTCTTTCCGTGTGCTATTCGAGAATGGAATGGGAGATAAATAGTGTAACGGTGCTTCGATGAACCCTCTGCCAGGCACTTAAATGTGATTTGCAGAGTATCCTATGTAGATGTAGCTGTAACTGTGCTACGAAGCCATGTTAGTTGATGTCAGCTCAGTCGATCATCCAGACTGTTGCCACTGCAATTATTGGAAAGGCTGCTGCCCTCTTTGTGAACTAGATCTTGAAATGCTCATTGTTTTCGTGGTCAGCACTGGCAAGTCAAGGATGCGGTCGCGTCGTACCTATCAGCAGTTAACACCATAGTAATATAGTCAAGGACAGTTTACAACTCAACGCAAAGACGTGGCGACTAGCTGTGATAGGCACATAAAAAGGACACACATACACATACAACACTTTCAGCTATCGGCCATGGCCTTCTTCAGATAATAGAACATTCAAGCAATCACACAGGCACACAACAGTCAAAAAACCATCACCGGCTACCGCACTTCGAATAAAGTTTTTATACCGTTACAACACGCGGAAGTAATGACTCGCGAAAGTGCACTGTAGAGATGAAACAGTAGTCATTTCCCAGTTGACTCACTCAGCATTTCGTAACACTTCGAAAGAACCAGTACTGATGGAGCACTTGTCAGCTATAGAAACCAGAGGAAAGTTAGTACCAAGTGTTTCGATTTGGCCTGTTTTCTTTGTTTTTGCGTTATACCTACTGGGAAGTGTTCGTGTGTATTTCCATTTGGTTTAAAGTAAATCGGTTTTCATTATATGCTCTCGCAGTGAAACTTAAGATTAAAGACAGTTTTTTGTACCACAGAAAAATTATTGAACAGCAGCTTATCCATAAACGGAAAAATGCGTCAGAGATAATTTAATTAACTTCTAGCATTGTTTAAATAGTTACATCCAAGTATATCCAATAGGTTTTGGCATACTGTTCTTGAATTTACTCCAGAAATGAGTCTTATTAACGCCATTGCTTTCTTAAAAACTCATTCTCACGTTAAAGAGCTACCCAAAATTACGATAAATGATTGAAAATAAGCTAAGTATGTCTGATTTTTTAATGTTTACATCCTCATTGTCATCTATTCCAAGGAAATATGTAGTTGTCAAAAAATGTTCAAATGTTTGTAAAGTCTATGGGACTTAACTACGGGGTCATCAGTCCCTAAACTTACAAACTACTTATGAACTACTTACGAACTAGGACGGCACAAATATCCATGCCCGAGGGGGGATTCGAACCCCCGACCGTAGTGGCCGTGGAGACCGTGACTGGAGCGCCTTAGTCTCCTCGGCCACCGCGGCCGGCTGTAGTTGTCAGTTGAAATGTACTGCGACTAAATCTCCCTTCTTCTTCCTCATAATCATGATCAGATTTTGGTCACCTCCATTAAACTAGTGATCAGAAGTTGGTCACCCTACCACGAAATTTGGTAAGTTAGTGTCATTTGGCGAATCTTCCTCTGGTGCTTTTCAACTTCTTTACTTCTGGAACTACCTACACTTGACGTTCAGTCATAGTCAAGAGTGAAAATGATAATATAGCACTTTTGGACTAGAAAATTTGCACTGTACATAGTACTATCTGGAAACCCCGTGTTGCTCGGGTATTTAATCTCTATATAAAAGCGAAAGGACACTCATTCACTCTCACTGACTAAACACGAAATCTCGAAAACCACCTACGAAGTTGAAACCTGGCTGGAACGTAGTTTATAGGTAGAAGACATCAGCTAAGAAAGGATTTTGCGACAGGTTCGATAGTTCAGGAGATATGAAGTCAAAAACAATGAAAAATTCTCCGTCTTGCGGCACGTGATAGTGTGACTTTACCAGTCCACTATTTGAGAAGGAGACCACTTAGCACCTTGCAAAAAACTTTAAACATGATTTAAAATCTTTATGAAACGTTTCTCGCTGCCAACCCCAGCAAAATTATGAAACGGAAAAAATGTGTCGCTTACTACTTTTTCGGCGTTTATGCAGTAAAATTACGACATTTGGCCTGACGTTAGAATTTATTACTCGTACACTATTAATTGTATTCGCAGTAGATGTTACAGCCAGTATACACACATACCATTGAACGTAATCATAGTACGAGTCACAGTTCACGAGATATGACGTCATAAACAATGAGATGCGAGAAAAACTGCTATATGACGCGACAATATTGCATATTTTCTCTTTAATCACTGGACCGATTTCAACCAAACTTGATGCACATATTCCTTACCGTGAGTTAACAGTTTCTTAAGGATTAAGAATCACATACGACACATGGTTCAGGAGATATGACGTCATAAAAATCGCAAACAACTGCCACACAATGCGACTTTATTCATACGCTGTTTATGAATGAGAGTACTTAGCGACTTGCAACAAACTTTACAGATAATTTCAAGCCTTTATTATATTTTTTCTCGCTGACAACCACAGTAAAATGTTTCTTGCTTACTACTTTTTCGCTGTTCATGGACTAAATCTACGGCATTCGGTATGATGTTACAATTTATAATTTCTATACTACAAATTGTAGCCGCAGGAAATTTTACAGACAGTACACAAACATATAACTGAACGAACCTTCGAAATTGTATCACAGTGCGACACGTAGTTCATGAGATATGAGCACATAAACAGTAACGTTAATAGGAAACCGCCCCATCACGCACCAGGATTTAATCTATTACTTCTTTACTACTAATAGTATTCGCAACAGATTTTGCGGACATAGGCTATAGCACTTATACAAATGAATATATGCCTTGAAATTTATACACCTGTACAAAATATAACTGAATAAATATGAGATAGTACGAATTTTATATGTCATTTGTATTTTCATTGCCATCTTTCTTTGTTTGCATACTGCACTTATAATTTTGTACATTATGCAATACAGACTTATATCTTAATATATTCTCCCTTAATGTAACATGTTTTTAGGCGACAAAAATAGATTAACAGAGAGAGAGAAGGGATAGGAGGAGTACTTAACTCACGGCTGGAATATCCCTATACTTATAAGACGCATTTGTTGTCTGTCTGTCATTTCTCTTATAACTCAAGATTCAGACAAGCAAATAACGTGAAATTTGGTACACGTACAAAAAATTACCTGGGGAAGGTTCTTAAACAGGTTTCGTTCCAGTTTCTGGAAAACCAACCGGAAAATTTGAGAAAAAGTGAAAATGCGTTTTCAATGTGTTCGTGTAAATCTGTATCTTCGCACAGATCTTGATGAAATTTTGCACAATTGACCTTTAGAACAGAAGGAAGGGCATTGTCTACATAAAACTTCGTTTAGTGCGTGGTGGAGGGTACCTATGGATTTCGCCAAAATCCACAGTTTTGCTCCGATTTTGATGAAATTTTGTACACTTGACCTTGAAAATAAGATGAAGATTACTGTCTACATAAAATTTCGTTCGGAGCATGGGGGAGAGTACTTTACTTACAGAATTCGATTGCAATCTCTATACATATAAGACGCACTTTTGTACGCTGGCATAGCCGAGTACGTGCAGCTAGTAAATAAATAAATACCCGGACAACTCCAGGTTTTCAGCTAGTTATTTATCTATTTAAGTCTTCATTTAGTATTTCTCCTATCTCTTCTCTCTCTGTCCATCTCTTTTTTTCTAAAAACATGTTATATTTGCGGGATAGTACATACGAAATAAGGATTTCTTACGTAATGTAGGAAACTGTATGTGCAGTATCCAAACAAAGAAAGATAGTAATCAAAGTACAAATGATATGGAACATTCATACAATCGTTTAATTCAGAACTTGACTATAAACAACATTTCATGTTACTTGTCGAGGATCTAATAGGAATAAATTCTTTGGTGAATCCACTCCCGAGCAAGCGAAATAAAGTTGTCTGTGTGATAAACATGCAGGTTCGAATGTTTGTATAGCTTATGGGACTTAACTACGGGGTCATCAGTCCCTAAACTTACAAACTACTTATGAACTAACTAAGGACGGCACAAATATCCATGCCCGAGGGGGGATTTGAACCCGCGACAGTAGTGGCCGTGCAGACCGTGACTGGAGCGCCTCAGTCCCCTCGGCCACCGCGGCCGGCAAACATGCAGGCGTCTAAACCACTTCACAGTATTTAATAGGATGACCTATGATTTATTAATCACAATAGATAATCTACGTCCCGCTGGAAACTGCAGCCTCGTTAAGTTAGAAGGTAGATCTGTCGGAAATAATGGCTCTTCGTTGGATGTACACTGTTTCATTCTCTTCCTTTCCTAGTAGCTGTTTAGAAGTCTATTGCTTTCGCTGCAGTCGTGTGTGCTTCACAGTTCACAGTTGTCAACTGCAGTCTCAGCTTTAATGTATTTCTTTGAGTTCCTGGGATACAGGAGTGTCTTAGCAGTAAATAAGAAATGGATTAAAAAGTGGTGCATGATGTAACAGGTTTTTACCCATCGAAGTATATATTATATACTATTTATTGAATCATATGTTTTACAATTGTATAATTTTGCAAGTAAATATTCATTTGTATAAGTGCTGCATGTAGGTAAAATCTGTTGCGAATACTGTTAGTAGTAAAGAAGTAAGAGATTAAAACCGGATGTGTGATGGTGCGGTTTTCTATGAACGTCACTGTTTTGTCCTCATATCTCATGAACTACATGTCATATTGTAATTTGGTACATTCAGGTGTACGCGTGTATACTGGCTGAGAAATCTCCTACGAATACAATTTTTAGTATAGAAATTATAAATTGTAACTTCATAACGGATGTCCTAGGTTTACTCATAACAGCGCAAAAGTAGTAAGCGAGAAACTTTTATCCTTTCATCGTTTTTATGTGGTTGTAGTGAGAAAACGTATAATAAACGTTTGAAATTAAAGTTTGTTGCAAGTCGTTGACTACTCTTATACAGTGTATGAATAAAGTCTCGTCGCATTATGGGACAGTTTTTTCCTACTCCTATTGTTTATGGCGTTATATCTCCTGATACGTGTATCGTATGTGAGTCTTACCCCTACAGTTTGAAATCGGACCAGTAGTTTAGTAGCAAATGTGCAAAATGTTCGTGTAATGCAGCAGTTTTTTCGCGCGTGTCATTGTTTATAACGTCATATATCCTGAACTATATGTTGTACACGATCCTTACACTTGCGGCGACCGTTCTCTCGGTTTGAAGGTCATATGTGCTACATTTCGTACAGATTGGAAGAAAACTGTATATTTGTATGCAATACGTAGACACGAAAACACGGACAGTTAAGACGAAACACTTTGATGAGGGCTTCGGTAATAGTTTGACACACAGTTAAGTTTGGATTTGTCTATACCGGAATGACTGCGTTTGATGCATTCAGTCGTGAATTTTAGTACAGGCTTTCGTGTCGTTCTGCCCCCTCTGGTGGAAAAAAAGAATGAACTTTTTGTAATAAGGATATCGAAGGAATTGAAATAATAGTCGCTACAAATTCACTAATGATGGAGCAGGTGTCATATTGGTAACTGCCCAGTTTTTAAATATATCCACGTATCCAATAATATTATTCGAATTATTAAACAATGTAAAATGCGAATTTAAATTTGTACACTTAAAAATAGGAATGAATTTCTGAAATTTGGGCGCTGTGGACGAAAAAATAAATAAATAAACAAATAAAATAAAAGAACTAGTAGTTTAATTTGTAATTTAAAAAAAAAACAAAAAAAAAAAAAAAACAAAAAAAAAAAAAAAAACAAAAAAAAAACGAAATGTTTTACATTCAGTAACAGTTGTGACTTCCCGTTGCTAATATCCGAGACTGTGATCTAATAACATCTTACTTTTTAAACATTTTGTTCCGGAGTTCTCGTGCAACATTACGTAAGAAGTCGAAAAATATACGCACGAGACGACCCGATTTATCTCGTCACGATTGTGGCTACTGCTGACTAAGGAGAGATACTCTGAGAAGTGACTCAACACCGAGAACAGATACGTTTAATGTCTACGTGACACACATCCTCGGATATCGAATGACGTGAACACTATGAAATCGAAATAGGGGTTGAAGGGAAAGGGTGGCTATTGGGGAGGGGGAAGGGGACGACGGCGCGCAGCTGAATATTTAAAGACGCGTTGCAGCGTTGTCCCTTTTCCGGCGTCTGTCCCTGAAGCACTTTCCTCCTGTGGGCGTCGGCCGCGCGCTTGGCAACAGTGCCTGTTCGTGCGTTGCACTCTGGCCAACTTGGCGTCTGCCCCCGCCATGACACTCCCCGCTTCCTGCGCTGGCCACCACGTAGTTCGCCGCAGTCGATCACAGATGGCGACACAGGTGCTGCCGCCAGCCTTTCGCTCGAGCCCTTCGCCGCTATTTTGTTTGGCGCTTTCACCGCTAGATGGCGCGGAGGTATCTAACCGGCGCTTCCGCGGATGTTACGGCAACATTC
The DNA here is from genome assembly GCA_026315105.1 of Locusta migratoria. Lineage (NCBI taxonomy): Eukaryota > Metazoa > Arthropoda > Insecta > Orthoptera > Acrididae > Locusta > Locusta migratoria. Next base: position 116,096,365 of record CM048753.1, on the reverse strand, counting down.
CTGCCAGATACGCACCGCTGACGACGAACGGATTTACGATTCGCCCGTCAGGCTTTCTTTCCTGCCGCAAAGCGCGAACACTCTCTTTGACACAGTTAACAACTATTGCAAACGTGGAAGACGCGAAATTAATGTTCTCAGTGTGGGACACTGCCTTTATTATGAGCGCATGAAGTTTATATCACGTATATACAGATCCTTACCTGCCACAGAAATCTAACAATTTATCATTAAATATTTAAAAAATGAACTGTAGGTTGTCAGTTTTACTGACTATAATACCGCTCAGAATTATATGCGAATAAATAAACCGTGAACATCGGAGTCTGGTACTGAATTCTCTTTCAAGATAACAGAAGACAAAATTAGATACTAAGGTCAAATGTTGCTTTGTCAGATGGACAGCATTGCTATGTTGAATATGTCGCGTAGCACTCACAAGACAAATACAACAGACAGAAAAACTCATGAATAATGCATGTCAACCATCTAGCCGTCGTGTCGTAATGACAAAGCAATATCTGCTGAAAAACAAAGAGCGTCTCACTTATGGCTACCAATTTCGGAACTAAACTTTTCTGTCTCAAATTTCTCGTTTCTAATCTGTCATTTAGGAAAAACTCCATTGGTAGTAGGGGCGAAATAAGATGAGTGCCGAGTACATCACAGGAAGTTTCATTTAATAACTGCGCATAATTGCTTCGGAATGCTGGATTGAATGGAATCGTGTTCAGAATTCGTATTTCCTGTGGAACATTACCGGCTTCGTAGCGGCATTTAACACCATGCCAGTGAAGGTCACAGCCGTGTCGAAGGTTTAGAGTGTAAAGAAAGGAATTGATGTATCGATTTATGTGTTGTCGCGGTGTTTTCTCGTGCGAACAGTGGCGATGACGACATCATTATAGCTCGTTGCAGGCGGAATCTGTCTCATAGTCACTTCACGCGGCGTATGACGAATGAGTACCGCAACATCAACCTTGTATCGCTACGTATTATGTTTGGAATAATCTACGTACTGTAGTGCATAAAATGTCTTTGAATTTGCACCAAGTGGTGTTTCAGACAAATGTTTATGATGGGATTGATTACAATACAGCCTCATTTAAACACAAAAGATACGGTACCGATAACGTGTTAGCCCTAAACAAAACAGACAAATGGGACAACGTAATAAAGAGAGTGGTTATGCAACCCTGTGAAACCATGAGACGCACTCTGCAATGAAGTTTCTTCAAGATGGACGTGGCTGACTTTTCGTATCAAAATGATACTAGTTGTCGTTGAGATAAATGTAACCACACAACTAATTCGTATGTACGAAAAATGTTCAAATGTTTGTATAGCTTATGGGACTTAACTACGGGGTCATCAGTCCCTAAACTTACAAACTACTTATGAACTACCTACAACTAAGGACGGCACAAATATCCATGCCCAAGGGGGGATTCGAACACCCGACCGTAGTGGCCGTGCAGACCGTGATTGAAGCGCCTCAGTCCCCTCGGCCACCGGCCGACCGTATGTACGAGAAAACTACCATTAAAAATTATAATTCGTTCTGTTTTTCAGATGGAGAGAAAGATGCATGATCATTATAATCTCGACGGATATGTAATCCGTTTTAATAGCAATAAATGTGCATGGAATCATTCGTGTCAAATGCATATATATACGTAAAATAACGCATTTTCATTCCAGTTGAAAATCGCACTATATACTAGCAGAATGCATTACGTATACACTGTCTTTTGTCAGCATTTCGCTATCCACGCAGAAGAGTGGAAAGGTTAATAGACGAAATTTTAGCATCCAATAGGACGAACACAGATCTAAATACCATTGGTCTGTTGTAAATTGTCGTAGCTGAGTGGGGAAAGTAGCAGAGCTCCAGGCACTAATACAAAGTACTGAAACTCAAATCATTATACATACCGGCTAAAACCGGAGATAAGCTCAAAAAATGTTCAGATGTTTGTGAAGCTTATGGGAAACTGGAAAGAACACGTAGACAATGTCGTGGGAAACGCGAACCAGAGATTGCGTATTATTGGCAGCACCCTTAAAAGATGCAACAGAACTACAAAAGAAACTGGATACACTACGCTTATCCGTCCATTTTTGGGTTATTGCTGCCCAGTGTGGGATCCTTATCAGGTGGGTTTGATGGAGGACATCGAAAGAGTCCAGAGAAGGGCATCTCGTTTCATATTGTCACGATACAGGGGAGACAGCGTTACCTAAATGATACAGGATCTGCGATGGCAATCATTGCAACAACGACGCTTATCGCTGCGGTGTGGGCTACTTACGAAACTCCAATCGCCAACATTCTCCTCCGAATGCAAAAATTTATTGTTGACTCCCACTTACATAGCTAGAAATGACCAACAGACTAAAATACGAGAAATCAGAGCTCGAACTGAGAGATTCATGTGTTCATTCTTCCCGCGCGCTATTCGAGAATGCAATGGGAGATAAATAGTATAATGGTGGTTTGATGAACCCTCTGCCAGGCACTTAAATGTGTTTTGCAGAGTATCCCATGTAGATGTAGAGTTAACTGCGAGGTCATCAGTCCCTAAACTTACAAACTACTTATGAACTAACTTATATTGAAGACAGCAAAAACGATTCATGCCCGAGGGAGGATTCGAACCCCCGATGGGGAACGGCCTCGCGCATCGCAGCATAGCGCCTCAATGATCTCGGCCACTCCTCCGCGGTGAGATAAGCTCAGCTGACATTTTCACAAAGGGGCAATTGGTGTTCAGAAAAGGTAGATTGAATAAAATAAGTGGTGACGTATTTATTGCTTTCGCAGACGCTCCATACACCGAGCGAGGTGGCGCAGTGGTAACACACTGGATTCTCATTCGGAAAGTTGGTGGTTCAAATCCACCTCCGGCCATCCAGATTTAGGTTTTCCGTGATTTCCCTAAATCACTCTAAGCAAATGCCGGGATGGTTCCTTTGAAAGGGCACGGCCGATTTCATTCCATGTCCTTACCCAAACACTCCGAGAATAAGCTCCGTCTCTAATGACCACGCTGTCGACGGGACGTTAAACTCCAAGCTTCCTTCCTCCACGATCCATACTGTACCAAAATTGAAGTAGATTACTCCTGCGAATTGGTATGGGTAGAAGTTGGAGCTGACAACCAAAATATGTTAATAATTGATTCTTTTTATCGACCCCCTGACTCAGATGATTCGATTGCAGAAATGTTCAAAGCTTGGATCAAATTTCAAAAACGTACCCAAAGCATATAATTTTAAGTGGTGGCGACTTTAACTTACCCTCGATATGTTGTCAAAAAGACATGTTCAAAATCAGAGGCAAGCATAAAACATCGTCAGAAATTGTACTGAACGCATTCTCCGAAAATGATCTCGAGCATTTAGTTCATGAACCCGCTACAGTAGTAAATGATTGTGAGAACATACCTGACCTCTTGGCAACAAATAATCCGAAGCTAATAGAGAGCATCAAAACAGACACAGGGATTAGTGAACACAGAGTTGTCGTAGCGAAACTGAATATCGGAATTCCCAAATCCACCAAAATTAAAAGAATAGTATATGTATTAAAAAGAAACAGATAAAAAGTCGATTAAAGTTTTTCTGAGTGAGAATTTTCAGTCTTTCGAAACTAACAATGTGAGTGTAGATTAAATGTGGCTTACATTCAAAGAAATAATATCGACATCTATTGACCGATACATACAAAACAAATTAACAATAGAGGGGGCTGAACCCGCCGTGGTACACAAAACAGGTTAGATCACTGTTATAAAAGCAAAGGAAAAAGCACGCCAAATTTCAACGCACAAAAAAATCTCCAAGACTGGCAGTCTGTTACAGAAGCTAGAAATTTAGCTAGAAACTTCAGTGTGAGAAGCTTACAGTAGTTACCACAACGAAACCCTGTCACAGAATTTTTCAGAGAATTCTAAGAAATTCTGGCTGTATTTAAAGTGTATAAGCGGCAAAACACAATCAATACCTTCATTACACGATAGAAATGATGATCTAGTGAAGACAGTTCTGCTGAAGCAGAATTTCTTAACACAGCTTTCCGAAATTCCTTCACTAGAGAAGACGAAGCATTTCCCCAGAATTCGTATCAAGAACGGCTGCCAGCATGCGCAATTTAGACGTAGATGCCCCTGGTGTATTAAAGCAACTGAAATCACTTAACAACTGTGTACCAACGACTATGTACCAATTAGGTTCCTTTCAGAGTATGCTTATGCAATAGCCCTATACCTAGCTATCATATACAACCGCTCCCACACTGAAAGATCCGTACCCAAAGACAAGTAAATTGCATAGGTTATTCCAATATTTGAGAAAGGCAACATGGGTGATTCACAAAATTACAGGCCTATATTATTAACGTCAGCTTGCAGCAGGATTTTAGAACATATACTTTCCTCAAATATTACGAACTACCTCGAAGAGAACGACCTATTAATACGGATTCAGAAAGTGAAAGACAGCTAGCCCTTTACTCACATGCTGTGATGAGTGCCATCGACAAAGGATGTCAAATAGATTCCTTATTTCTAGATTTCCGGAAGGCTTTTGACAGTGTACCTGAAAAGCGTCTTGTAATCAAATTGCGTCCATATGGAATATGCCACAGTTGTGCTATGGTATTCGTCATTTCCTGTCTGAAAGGACACTAAATAAAGGAAAATGTGAAGTAATACACATGACCAAGAAATCCGCTGAATTTCAATTACGCGATAAATCAGTGAAACCTTAAGGTCTACAAAATACCTAGGAGTTACAATTACGAACAACTTAGACTGGAGAGAACACATAAAAAATATTGTGGGGGAGGCGAACCAAAGATTACGTTTCATCGGCAGAACGCTTCGTAGATGCACCAGCTCCACCAAAGAGACTGGCTACATCACACTTGTGCGTCCTCTCCTGGAGTACTATTGCCCACTGTGGGATCCTCACCAGGTGGGACTGACGGAAGACATTGAGAAGGTTCAGAGAAGGGCAGCTCGTTTTGTTTTATCACATTACGGGGGGAAAGCGTCACGGAAATGTTGCACGAATTGGGGTGGAAATCATTAAAAGAAAGACGTTATTCATTGCGGCGTGATCTGTTTGCGAAGTTTCAATCACCGACTTTTACTTCTGAATGTGAAAATATTTTGCTAGCACCCACCTACTTGAGAAGACATGACCATTCTAATAAAATAAGAGAAATCAGATCGAAAACGGAACGATTTAGATGTTCTTTCTTCCCGCGCGCTATTAGAGAATGGAACGGTAGAGAAAAGTTATGAAAGTAGTTAATGAACCCTCTGCCAGGCACTTAAATGTGATTTGCAAAGTATCTGTGTAGATGTAGATCTATGTAGCTGTAGATGTTGTAATTGACGGTAAGTCATCAAGTAGAACAGAAGTGTTTATTTTTGTAAACGATTTAGGAGACAATCTGAGTAGCTGTTGTTGTTGTTTGGATGTTTTAGGGGGACAAAACTGCGGAGTCCATCAGTCCCCAATCTGAGTAGCTCTCTTAAACTGTTCGCGGATGATGCTGTCATTTATCGGTTGGTAAAGTCACCAGAAGATCAAAAGCAACTGCACAATGATTTAGATTAGATATCTGCATGAATAAGCAGTTGACCCTTAATAATGAAAAGTGTGAAGTCATCCATATGACCACTAAAAGAAATCCGTTAAACTTCATTTAATGCGTCACACCTACAGACCCTCAATTCTGCTAAATACCTAGGAGTAACAATTATGAACAACTTACATTTGAAATATAAAACACAGAAAATATTGTAGGGAAGGCGAACTAAAGGCTACATTTCATTGGCAGAACTCATAGAAGATGTAACAGTTCTGCTAAATAAACTGCCTATACTACACTTGTGCGTCCTATTCTGGAGTATTGCTGCACATTGTGGGACCCACACCAGGTGGGACTTGTAACTTCGCTTGAATTGATGTTGCATTTGGCTTCAGTTTGTGACGACTTGTTTCCACGTTCTAGGCCAGTTAGTGACTTGTAAAACTTGCTTGTGGCTTACGTTGTCTAAGGCGACTATAAGTCGTAGATTTCGGCTTGGCTTTTACAGTTCGTAAAGAATGGAGGGTTTTTAAATTTTATTTGTTATCCCAGTATGAAATTTAGGTTGGTACGCCTGGTAATTTTTTCGTAGTGAATAAGATTTATATTTTTCTTGGTTTTTTACACCGTAAATATTGATTATGTGCATCTATTGAAACTTAAAGCCTTTCTGCAATGTTTGAAAATGAAATTCTGTCACTCAGGGGCTGATATTTGATAAACTGAAATTTTGAATAATTAAGTCCCGGTAGTTCAGACAGTTTTAAGCCAGTCACAAAAGATATTATATATGTTTAATAAGAGGTTTTCAGCCAAGATCGCTTTCTTCTTTTAATTATATGACCGGTTTCGGCGTGCTAGACGCCATCTTCAGACCTGTCGTAATTTTTTACATCACTGCTGTAACAAGAATTTCTAACATAGCACATTGGTATACATTCATATTGATGTGTCACGCACAGCAGAGATGTAAAAAATTACGTCAGGTCTGAAGAAGGCGTTTAGCATGCCGAAACCGGTCATGTAATTAAATAAAGAAAGCGATTTTGGCTGCAAACCTGTTATTAAACAATTATAGAGCGCCCCAACAATGTGTTCCTTATATAATATTATATATGCCTAATCTTTTCCTCTCAAATAGTCCCTTGAATTATTCTTTAGTAAGATTTGAATAGTCTCTGCTAACCGAAACTCTTAAAATATTTTCACACACACATTAAATGATTTCTTACGAAAGTCAAAGATATTATCAAAGGTTCACTTTTATATTAATCATGGACTATATCAAGGATCTAAATACTTGAATAACTGTTCGAGACACTTTTTAAAGTTTCATGATGCTATCCACCCCCATGAACCAAAGACATTGCCGAGGTGGGGTGGCTTGCGTGCATCAACGATGCAGATAGCCGTACCGTAGGTGCAACCACAGCGGAGGGGTATCTGTGGAGAGGCCAGACAAACGTGTGGTTCCTGAAGAGGGGCAGCAGCCTTTTCAGTAGTTACAGGGGCAACAGTCTGGATGATTGACTGAGCTGGCCTTGTAACGTCAGCCAATGTGGCTTTGCCATGCAGTTACTACGAACGACTGAAAGCAAGGGGAAACTACAGCCGTTATTTCTCCCGAGGACATGCAGCTCTACTGTATGAACATGATGATGGCATCCTCTCGGGTAAAATATTCCGGAGGTAAAATAGTCCCCCATTCGGATCTCCGGGCGAGAACTACTCAGGAGGATGTTGTCATCAGGAAACACAATACTGGCATTTTACGGATCGCAGCGTGGAATGTTAGATCTCTCAATCGGGTAGGAAAAATAGAAAATTTAAAAAGGGAAATGGATAGGTTGAAGTTAGATATAGTGGGGATTAGTGAAGTTCGGTGGCAGGATGAACAGGATTTCTGGTCAGGTGAGTACAGGATTATAAATACAAAATCAGTTGGGGGTATCACAGGAGTAGGACTGATAATGAATAAGAAGATAGAAATGCGGGTAAACTACTATGAGCAACACAGTGATCGCATTATCATTGTCAAGATAGATACGAAGCCAACACCGACAACAGTAGTACAGGTTTATATGCCAACTAGCTCTGCCGATGATAAGGAGATCGAAGAAATATATGAGGAGCTAAAGGAAATTATTCAGACAGTTAAGGGAGAGGAAAACTTGGGAGACTGGAATTCGGTAGTAGGAAAAGGAAGAGAAGGAAAAATAGTAGGTGAATATGGACTGGGCAGAAGGAATGAAAGACGAAGTCGCCTGGTAGAATTTTGCACGGAACATGATTTAATCGTAACAAACACGTGGTTTAAGAATCACAGAAGAAGGTTGTATACGTGAAAGAGACCAGGAGGTATCAGATAGATTTTATAATGGTTAAACATAGATTCCGGAACCAGGTGATAAACTGTAAGACATACCCAGGGGCAGATATAGACTCAGACCATAACTTGTTAGTCATGAACTGTAGGCTGAAACTGAAAAAAACTCCAGAAAGGTAGGAAAATAAGGAGATGGGACTTAGATAAATTGAAGGAACGTGAAGTTTTGGAGAAATTCAGAGGGAGATTTAGGCATCAATTGACAGAAACAGGGAGAAATAAAATAGTAGAAGAGGAATGGGTAGCATTGAGAGATGAAATAGTGAAAGCAGCAGAGGACAAAATAGGTAGAAAGGCAAGAGCTACAAAAAATCCTTGGATATCACAGGAAAAACTAAATGTAATTGATGAAAGGAGAAAATACAAAAATGCAGTAAATGAAACAGGCAAAATGGAGTACAGACGACTAAGAAATAAGATTGACGGGAAGTGCAAAATGGCTAAGCAGAAGTGGGTAGAAGCCAAATGCAAATCTGTAGAAGAATGTTTAAGAAGGGAAATAAAAGAGACATTTGGGGACAAGAAAAGCAACTCCACGAATATCAAGAACTCAGATGGGCTTCTGGGACAGCGTAATAAACGAGGCAGTAGAGATCAAAATTTCAGAAAACACCCTCATCAAAGACGGCGGCTTGCAGCTCGGTACTGCTTGGGATGCCGTAATTGCGGAGTTGAAGCGGGCGACCAAAACATCGCCATATATGGTCGAAGAACTGAGCACCAGTGACGTCACTGGCAGCGGCGCGGCTATATAAGTACGGCAGCGGCCGCGAAATGACAGTCATTCAAATGTTCAAATGTTTGTATAGATTATGGGACTTAACTACGGGGTCATCAATTCCTAAACTTACAAACTACTTGTGAACTACCTTACACTAAAGACGACACAAACATCCATGCCCGAGGGGGAATTCGAAACTCCGACTGTAGTGAAATGGCATTCACCCACTTGTCAATGGTAGAGGAGTTCTCTGTGGAAAGCTCGTGGGCAGTAAACCACATGACGCGACTTTTAACCCGAGAAGATTTCATTAATGGATATCGCAGCGAAAACATGCACTCATATATAGCTTTCATACTATTTCCCCCTCTCCATGGTATTTCATATGTGTTACTTCGAATTAAAGATATTGCAATTTCTATGTATTTAGTCCAAAAAATTTATCGTGAAAATGTTAACGGACTTCAGTTAGTGTACGTATGGATTACTTCATTTTTTTATTGAGAATCAATTGTTAATCATTGCAGCATGCAAATTTAGGATGAACTTTGCTTATCGATAATTGTCAGTATCATCGGCGAACAGCCTGAGAGAGTCGCTCACATTGTTCCAAAATTCTTCATAAAGACAAGTAACAGTAGGAGCCCTATAACACATGTTTGAGGAACGGCAGAAATCACTTTAAAACAGTTTAACTTTATTTTGTTAAGATGTCGGCTTTTTGTTTGTCTGTTCAGTACGCATTTATCAATCGATTTGAAGCTCAACCGAAGTAGATCAGTGGTCTGTAATATTAACTGTCGATTTGTTTTGTCTGATAGCCTGTTCGGTGCAAATTTTTGAACTGATTTTGAACTGCATTTTCGAATAAGTACAGACCTGAATATTCCAATAAGGCTCATAACCGGATAACAACGCAAGTTTAACAGCTTTTTTTCTCAGACGTGATGGAGAAACTCTTCATTACTCTGCTCCCGATGAGTTGCAGACTCAACACGGCCCAGAACTGGTAATGGCTCGTATTTACTCACTTCTTTAACTGGCGTATGACGCAAATGAGGGTATTGCTATTTGCCTCTTTTTCTCCTGTTGCAAGCACGAATGTTTTGCGGAAGGAACTATTTCTAGTAAACCTTCAAGTGAACTTGACTCTCTCTAGTTCTTATCTCTTTCGTGAAATAGTCGTATAACAAAGTGATACACTAGTTGACTTAGATATAGAATTAGAATCAAGAATAATTTCAAGCCTCCGTAATTTAGAAGTAAATACCCTTGGAGTAGTACAGCAACTTAATCACTTAACAAACGCAAGTCTTCCGGAACAGATTGTGTACGAATTAGGTTCCCTTCAGAGTATGCTAATGCAATAGATCCATACCATGCAGTCGCTCACTCAGCGAAAGTTCCGTACGCCAAAACTGGAAAGTTGCACAGGTCACACCAATATACAACAAAGGCAATAGGAGTGATCCGCAGAACTACAGGCCTATATCAGTGCCGTCAATATTGCAGTAGGATTTTGGAACATATACTATCACCAAATATTAACTACCTCGATGAGAACGACCTATTGACCCATAGTCAACTCGAATTCAGGAAGTATCGATCTTGTGAAAAACTGCTAGCCCTTTATTGTTCAGTGATATCGACAAGGGATCTCAAATCGATTCTATATTTGTAGATTTCCGGAAGGCTTTTGACACTGTACCTCACAAGCTTACTTATGTAATATCGCCACAGTTCTGCGATTCGATTCGCAATTTCCTGTCAGAATGGACACATTACGTAGTCATCAAGGAGGTTAGAATAAGGTTGGTGACTTTCCCTATGCTGAGAACAAGCATTGGTTGAAGCTTTTGTGCCCAAAACAAGAAGTTTTCGCTTGCTCTCTTTATGTAATGCCACAAAATTGATAGTCACATAGGAGTATTTACTTGGATATAACGTACATTTCAGCAACTACATCTACTTTACCACATAGTACGATCAATGTTTTGGGCACAAACAAATGCCGGAATGCACAATTTGCTGGCTTCACTTTTTCAGTGTTTTAGCGCATCTCCAGAGATTCTAACCTCCTCGGTAGTAATTGATGGAAAGACATCGAGAAGAACAGAAGTGATATCTGGTGGGGCTGATTCTTGGCGTTCCCCATGGAGCTGTTATAGGGTCTATACTGTTCTTTATACTTATAAGTGATTTAGGAGACAATCTGAGCAGCTCTCTCAGACTGTTCCCCAATGGTGCTGTCGTCTATCGGTTAGAAAAGTCACTATAAGATCAGCAGCAGCTGCAAAAGGGATTTTTGTAAGATATCTGCATGGTGCAAAAATGGGCAAATGACCCTAAACAAAGAATAGTGTGATGTCATAAATGTGAACACTAAAAGAAATCCGTTAAACTTAATTTACACGAAAATTCGGTTAAATCTATAGGCCGTCAATTCATCTAAATACCTAGAAGTAAAAATTACGAACAACTTAAATTGGAAAGAACACACAGAAAATACTTTAGGGTAGGCGAACCAAACACTACTTTTCATTGGTAGAATACTTAGAAGATGCAGCAGTTCTGCTAAAGAAACTGCTATAATAGTACTGTTCTAATTGTAATTTTGTGTAATGTGTTGTCGTAATGTACACAGACACATTAATACAACCAGTTTGTTTTTTGCCAGCAGGATGACTTGTAAACAAATTTTTGAAAGATATTCGTTGCCGTGTATAATGCAGGTTCGTGGATCTCTTCGTTCAGCGCCTAACGAGATCTTCTGTAATTTGCTTCAATCTGATTAGTAAATAAGAGTATCCAGAACACTGGATTATATCTCACCTTCATCAAATTCTTGAAGTGGTCGTTTGAAGTTGTTTGTACACTTATATATATATATATATATATATATATATATATATATATATATATATATATATATATATATATATATATAATGACTTCGCAGACTCATTAATTTCAGGTTAATGTTCTTTTATTGTTGCTTCGTAAATAACAATAATAGTTTTTGCTTAACCAAATGTACATTCAGTTTAAGAACATGTCACAACATATCTTTTTTATTGTTATTATTACTTCGTAAACCACAACAAGAGAACAAACATAAAAACTCTCTGACAAAGAGTCTTAAGCACCACAGTTCACAGCACTACAGAAATATATTAAGGAATATCTCTGCCACTATATATTCGAAATATCACTGTCACATGAATTACTAAATGTACTACTACACTGCCTACACTACAGCTGGGCGTCCTATAATGGAGTATTGCTGTGCATTGTGGGATCCACACCAGGTGGGACTGACGGATGATACAGAGAAAGTTCAGAGAAGGGCAGCTCGTTTTGTATTATCGCGATATAGGGGTGAGAGAGTAACGGAAATGTTGGGGTGGAAGTCATTAAAAGAAAGGCGTTGTGGCGAGATCTATTTGCGATATTTCTTTGACCAACTTTCTACCTGAATGCGAACATTTTTTGTTAGCACCCACCTACATAGGGAGGCATGAATTTTATAATAAAATAAGAGAAATCAGAACGAAAACAGAAAGATTTAGGTGTTCGTTTTTACCGCGAGCTATTAGAGAATGGAACTGTAGTGGAATATCATAAAATGGTTCGATGAACCCTCTACCATTCTCTTCATTGTGACTTGCAGAGTGTTTATGTAGATGTAGGTGTCAACTGATATAATATTTTTCTTTACGTCACAAATTTAACAGCAAAGAAGCATGTGCCAATATCATAATGTACGAGGGCTGAAGCCTTCATCTGCTGTTTTACAACGTTTTCACTTTTTCGCTTGACGTTCAGTTAGAAAAATTCCATTATATCTAGTGTAATTCCGAACATTTTTTTTCGGTGGGGGTTGGGGGGTCGGGTCCCCTTGGGCCCCTAACTGCTTGACCCCTTTGAGACTGAAACCCTTCCTCTGAGTTCCCTCTAACGTAAAAAACCGTTCAGTCCACGCCACACAGCCCCCGCTACCCGCATAGACGCTTCCTGCGTGTCGTTGACTCCTGACCTGTTCAGCGGAACCCGGAAACCCACCACCCGATGGCGCAAGTCAAGGAATCTGCAGCCTACATGGTCGGAGAACCGTCTGAGCCTCTGGTTCAGACCCTCCACTCGCTCTGTACAAGAGGCCCACAGTCGGTCCTGTGTAGTGGGACACAGAAATAAGGAACCACTACTGCTCTGTGTCAGCTCCGTTATTGCAGGATATCCTTTATATATATACAGGGTGTTTCACTAAGTGTGTTTGCCTCTGTAACTCATAAAATAATAGGTGACGGGAAATTTCAATGCGGTAGGTCAACACAAGAAATGTTACACTTTCTGCGGAGCTTTGAACATAGTTTATTGTATCATTCTCCAAAGAGTTACAGCACAAATATATATATTTTTTTAAATGGGACAATAGTTTTTCCTATCGTGCATTGGATTCGTTTAAACCAGCTTCGTCCAAATCAATTTAAACTACATTCCTCTCACTGTTAGGTTGGGAGCTACAACCCTTCAAAGTTTAGGGGGCGGAGGCTACGATAGCGTAGCTGACTGGCTGGTGGTCATGAGAGAGTGGGCCGTGCCCCAGGGGATAGCCACTCGGCCAGTCAGCTACGCTATCGCAGCCTCCGCTCCCGGAACTTTGAAGGGTTGTAGCTCCCAAACTAACGGTGATAGGAATGTAGTTTAAATTGATTTGGACGCAGCTGGTTTAAACGAATCCAATACACGATTGAAAAAACTATTGTTCCATTTAAAAAATTATATCTTTGTGCTGTAACTGTTTGGAAAATGATACAATAAAATATGTTCATAGCTCCGCAGAAAGTGTAACATTTCTTGTGTTGACCTACCGCAATAAAATTTCCCGTCACCTATTATTTTATAAGTTACAGAGGCAAACACACTTAGTGAAACACCCTGTATAACGGATGTTACAATAAATCGATAATGTGTTTAATTATCTGTGACGACTTCTTGTACGTATGACAGAGTATATGTGGAACTGTATTATTATTTAATGAAAGACAGAATTTTTAGTTTGGAAGCCTAAAGAAGAGCAATTTTCGTTTACAAAGATACATTCTTAGTTGAAGATACAGTCTTCCAAACGGAGTAATCTAACAGGAAAGTTAACGGAAGATTTTTACTTATGGTTTCCAATGTAATATTTATCGATCCTGTTGCTAACGAGCGATAGCATTCTGAACTGAATTTAGCTAGATTTGGATACGAAGGACTACAACCAATAAGTAAGTCAGATGATTATGTCTGTGCTCTGTACAAGGACCTGAACTTATAATTTGTGGATTTTACTTGAAGTGTGGTCGTGTACGAAGCGGGTTTAGTGGAATTATTGTCTGATTACGGCCAATTCAAAAAGTTACGGACTGCACCTAAGAATAACTTTGGCCAGTATCACTAGGCAACAAAAACAAGCTTTTAGGAACTGTCAAACTTATACTAGTTTAGAAAATGGTTAGTTTTGAGAATTTGTTATCAAATATGACATCTAATAATGAACTTTTATCGATAGCCCGTGTCACATGACATCTGTTAACCATGCTGCTGATGGTGAACTCTGCCTTCATATTGCAAGGAACATTGGCTGTCTATACCCCTTCGGTTGACCGTGCAAAACGGGAGACGAGCTCTTTCTATCCAAGGCGACACACACGCTGCTAGCGACATGAGCCATCAAGAACTGACTGCACCCTTTGCTCTTCTTGGGATCTGAAAGTACACGCTTAGCATGTTACAGTTGTTCCTGTCGGGACTTTTCTCTGTATCCATTTCAGCACATTTATCACTGCTACGATTAAAGCAAGTGGACTATACACTGTAAAAAGCTGCGTATTGGGCTACGTACTGTTCTAAATTAGAAATCTGGCTTGGTGTTATCTTAGGGCCGAACCGTATGACGGTGATTTGTTAAGACTGGTAAATTTGTAGGAAAGAGCGGGAAATTTTCGGAATCTGCACTGTTCTTCGTAAGCGTGATATTTCCACGGATATTTCAACAAGTTTCGAACGGCAACTGTTATTAGTTGCTTGTTGGTTGGATGTAGAAAAACTAATTTCGTGCGGTCATTAAACATTTTCATTTGAAATTTTTATTGAGATGCGGTTCAACAGCCGTACTGTAAACCATCAGCTGTTTATTATTTTTCAAACTTCTACCGGTTTCAGTTATAAACCATTTTCATGGAAGACTATTAAATAAAAATACAGAAACAGAATGGTACACAAGCTGAAGTAAAATACATAATATAACCCAGTAGTTTCATATAGTAAGTACTTACGAACTAGACGGACTGATTAAACAGGTGCATTATATGCCTCCTTATGCATACTGGCACGCATGTCACACAATAAAAATAAATAAGACGTCACTAGGCATCAAGTCTTGGTTAAAAACATAAAAGCAATGCCAGACTTGATGCCTAGTGACGTCTTATTTATTTTTATTGTGTGACATGCGTGCCAGTAATGCATAAGGAGGCATATAATGCACCTGTTTAATCAGTCCGTCTAGTTCGTAAGTACTTACTATATGAAACTACTGAGTTATATTATGTATTTTACTTCAGCTTGTGTACCATTCTGTTTCTGTATTTTTATTTAATAGTCTTCCATGAAAATGGTTTATAACTGAAACCGGTAGAAGTTTGAAAAATAATAAACAGCTGATGGTTTACAGTATGTATTTCCTCATATTTTCATTTGAAGGGTTGGACAGCTGCACAGATCAAATGCGAGTTGCTTGAGGCCCATGTGGGTTCTGCACCACCATTAAAGACCGTTTACTTTTGGATATTCCAAATGTTTGTAAATCTATGGGACTTAACTGCTTGGTTATTAGTCCGTAGCTTACAAACTACTTAAACCAAGTTATACTAACATAAGAACAACGCACACACCCATTCCAGAGGGAGGACTCGAACCTCCGAAGGCGAACAGCCGCGCACGGCGCCTC
Source organism: Locusta migratoria (assembly GCA_026315105.1). NCBI lineage: Eukaryota > Metazoa > Arthropoda > Insecta > Orthoptera > Acrididae > Locusta > Locusta migratoria. The sequence goes on along the minus strand of CM048753.1, from coordinate 116,080,662 downwards.
AGTACTCACGGCTATTCCTCCGCGGCTTACTTTTGGATCAATGAGTTTAAACGTGGTCGGGGAAGCACGGAACATGGAGAACACTCCGGTCGGTCCGTTGACGTCACCACACAGGAAACTATCGATAAGGGCATGATATGGCAATGGAAGATCGAAGATTAAAAGTTCGCGAGGTAACTAACATTGTAAGCATCTCATCTGAACGAGTGCATTACGTCCTCCATGAAAAAACTGGCCGTGAAGAAGCTCTGTGCGTGATGGGTGCCGCGCCTGCTGACTTTGGACCAAAAACGGAGACGAAACAACATTTCTGCTCAGAATCTCATACTGCTCAGCGCAATACACAGGACTTGTTGCGCAGATTCGTAACTGTGTGAGAAACGTGGATCCACCATTACACTCCAGAGTCCAAACAGCAGTCCAAACAATGGACGAAGAGTGGGAAGAGAGCACCTCACAAACGGCTTTTAATCAAATTGCGTGGTTATGGTATATCGCCCCAAATTTACGACTGGATAGGGGATTTCCTGTCAGAGAGGACACAGTTCGTACATCTACATCTACATACATACTCCGCAGTTCACCGTAAGGTGCGTGGCGGAGAGTACACTGTACCACTACTAGGCATTTCCTTTCCTATTCCACTCCCAAATAGAACGAGGAAAAAAAGAATGCCTATATGCCTCCGTACGAGCCATAATTTCTCTTATCTTGTCTTTGTGATCTTTACGCGAAATGTAAGTAGGCGGCAGCAAGATCGTACTACACTCAGTTTCAGATTCCGGCCCTCTAAATTTCCTCAACAGAAATTCACGAAAAGAACGTCGTCTTTCTTCCAGCGATCCCCAATTGAGTTGCCGGAGCATTTCCGTGACACTCGCGCATTGGTCGAACCAACCAGGAACAAATCTAGCTGCTCGCCTTTGAACTGCCTCGATGTCTTCCTTTAAACTGATCTGCTGCGGGTCCCAAACACTTGAGCAATACTTAAGACGTGGTCATACAAGCGTTTTATACGCGGTGTCCTTTACAGGTCCTTTCCTCTCAGAGAGGACACAGTTCGTCGTAATCGATGGTAATACATCGACTAAAACAGAGGTGATATCGGGCGTTCCACAGGGTAGTGTTATTGGTCCTCTGCTGTTCCTTATTTACATAAACGATTTAGGGGAAAATCTAAGTAGCTCTCTTAGGTTGTTTGCAGATGACGCCGTCATTTACCGTCTAGTAAAATTATCTGAAGATCAAAACTAACTGCAGAACGATCTGAATAAGATATCACTATGGTGTAAAAATTGGCAATTGACTCTAAATAATGAGAAGTGTGAAGTCGTCCACATCAGTACGAAAAGATATCCGTTAAATTTTGTTTACAATTGAATCAAAAGTGAAGGCCGTAAACTCCACAAAATACCTAGGAATTACAATTACTTCAGACTTAAACTGGAAAGAACACGTAGATAATGTCGTGGGATAGGCGAAGCAGAGACTGCGTTTTATTGGCAGAACCCTTAAAAGATCGAACAGAACTACAAAAGAAACTGCATACACTACGATTGTCCGTCCATTTTTGGAGTATTGCAGCCCAGTGTGGGATCCTCATCAGGTGGGTTAGACGGAGGACATCGAATGAGTCTAGAGAAGGGCAGCTCGTTTCGTACTATCACGATAAGGGGAGACAGCGTTACGGAAATGATACAGGCTCTGGGTTGGGAACCATTACAACGGCGCTTATCGCTGCGGCGTGGGTTACTTACGAAACTCCAATTGCCAACATTTTCCTCCGAATGCGAAAATATATTTTTGACTACCAGTTACACAGGTAGAAATGACCATCAGAATAAAATACGAGAAATCAGAGCTCGAACGGAGAGATTGAGATGTTCTTTCTTCCTGCTGCTATTCGAGAATGGAATGGGAGATAAATAGTATAAACGTGGTTAAATGAACCCTCTGCCAGGCACTTAAATGTAATTTGCAAGTATCCCATGTAGATGTAGATGTAGAAGACTGTCAGGTGAAAAGGTGACGGCCACTGTCTTTTGGGGTTCCCGGAATATAATCCTGATAGATTATTATTGAAAAGGCAGATCCATAACTGGGCTCTATTATGGTGCTCTGCTGGAACTTTTGAAACAGGAACTAATTGAAAAACGTCCAAGGTTGGCACGGAAGAAACTGCTGTTTCATCAGGACAATGCTTAACCTACACAGCAGCCATCGCGATGGCAAAATTTGCATGACTTGGGATTCGAATTGGTTCCTCACCGACCCTATTCACTAGATTTTGGCTCCGAGTGACTTCTTCTTTTTCCCAAAGTGTAAAATTTGGCTTGGTGGAAAGAAATTTTCATAGAATGAGGAAGTGAGAGACTGTTTTACAAGTTTGACAAAGGCAAATGATTGTTAAAGGAAGGGAAGAAAGTAGGATAGAAAAGAAAGGATTGACAGAGGCCACATTTGGGCATTGATATTAAGCAATGGCGACAAGTGAAAATGTGAGCCAGACCGGGAATCGAACCCGGGTCTCCCGCTTCGGGCCAGCGGTCGCCTTAACCACTTGGCCACCCGTGCTCGCCTCCCGTCCGTCTCAAATTCCCACACGTCGCAGGCTATGTTTGTAGCGTCCCTATCGTCCATGCCCTCTTACACTCGCCATTACGGATCCACGTGCGAGGTCGGACGTATGATCGCATCTGCGGTGAAATAACTGAAGCTAACGCCGTCGTCGCGTTTAAATACTTAATGCATTGGTGGCCCGAAGTGGGAGACCTGGGTTCGATTACCGGTGCGGCTCACATTTTCACTTGTCGCCATAGCTTAATATCAATGCCCAAATGTGGCCTCTGTCAATCCTTTCTTTCCTATCCTTGTTCCTTCCCTTACTTTAACAATTATTTGCAAATGCTATATGGCTACGAAGCAATGTGGTGTCTGTTCTTTCGGACGTCCGAAAGAAGAGACACCACACCAATACAATAATAGTTTGACAAAGACTACTTTGGAAACTCGCTGTACCAAGTGTAAGGAGTCTATGTCAAGAAATAAAGTGAGTTTTCGCCTTTAAAACAATTTTTATTCTATTTTTACCAGACTTATCAATCCGTTCGTACAATTCTGCTTTCATGTTCCAGCAACTACCTTAGTTGCAGAAATTGTCTTTTACCTTGACCCTGTATTTAGAAACACTCTGTGCATAGCCTGTAATTTGCGAAACAAATAAGAAATATTACATTAAATAACTGGCTCATTATTGAAAAGGGTTTTATTGTAACGTTTGCAAATGACGTACGCAAAGTCTTAGCTTCAGATGAATAAGGTTAATTCAGTGAAATTGCTTCCTTACTAGAAGTGGTGCGATGAATTATTAATCATAAATAGAATAAAGCGGGTAAACAGTTGCAGTATCTGCGATAATAAATTGGTACCACTGTTACCCAACTGACTAATTACAACTTTATGAAACACAGAAACAATGTATTTTTCGTGAGCACTGAACATTAAATTGTCAACAGTTCAAAGTAGTTTCAAGTTTCCCGAACAGCATTTGTACACTCGTAAGTTCTTGAATAAAAACGTAAACACGTATCAGTTGCAGTGGCGTACACTTGTACCAAAATTTAGAGTCCCGATATGTTCGCTACGCAAATCTCAACACCCTCGCCGATCGAATCACTCATATTATCCAGGAGGCTTCTACTTCTGCCAAGACTAGACATGGAGTTCTCTGTTTCGCACACCCTTCGCTTATCTCCCTCTCAAACACACACTCCCCACTAGTTCTCTCCCTTATCAGCTTCCTTTTTATTTATTTACGTCCTTAAATCTTTGAGGTACATATATTATACCATAGATGTTTCACATGCATACAAACACAGTACTATAAACTTGTTACAATATGGTACTTTAACACAGTTATAATTTTTACATGCTTAGCTTACAATACAATAGACACACAACACAATAAACTTGATGCAATTTCACACACTTAACAAAACGCTTGTAGAGTCTATGGGACTTAACTACGGGGTCATCAGTCCCTAAACTTACAAACTACTTATTAACTAGCTAATCCTAAGGACGGCATAAATATCCATGCCCGAGGGGGATTCGAACCCCCGACCGTAGTGGCCGTGCAGACCGTGACTGGAGCGCCTCAGTCCCCTCGGCCACCGCGGCCGGCCATACTTAAAATACAATGTATACTCAATACAATAAACTTGGTACAATCTGGAACTTTTAAACTCGCTGTTACATGCTTTACATACAATAAATACACTTAATAGGATCAGCTATTTATCACTCTCATTTTAACAGTTTTTATTTATTTATTTGTTTATTTATTTTTTTACTTATTATTCGGGAAATGTTCTGAATATTTGCAACACTTAGTTTTCGAGATACTGTTGTAAAGCCAGTTTTCCAAAAGATATGAGGTACTGAGTAAAGCCAGTTTTCCAAAAGATATGAGGTTACAGATTTTTTAAATATGTGTACTTTGTTTATATCTTTTAAGTGACTGAGCAACTTATTAAATAGTTGTGACCCTGAATGGTATGCACTTGTTTTGCACAGGGTGGTATGACAATAGTGTCTGTGTACGTCACTACTTGACCTCGTATGGTGTTCATGTACTGTTTTATTTTGAATAAATACATCTTCTTTTTATATAGATACATGGAAGGGTAGAATCCTAAGTTCTTTAAAAAGCGGTTTGCATGATTTATTACTGTTCACATTGTTCATTATTCCCACTAACTTTTTTTGCTTTCTGAAAGTTGTAATACTGTGAGGGGAATTTCCCCAAAATATGATGCCATATCTCAAATGCTAGTGTACGCGAGCAGAATAAAGTCCTCTAACTGTTTGAGCACTTGTGTTGTTCCATATGATTCTCATTGCATATGTCATTTTTGATAGTTTGGCATTTAAGAAGGTGATGTGGGAATTCCATTTCAGATTTTCTTGTACGTAAATGCCAAGAATTTTTTTTTTTTTTTTTTTTTTTTTTTCAGAGACAATGTTCATATTTTGGTTTTCCATAAACATATTTGGTTTTAATGCGTTTCTATTTTTGGCTGATCGCCATCCCTACCAAGATCGTAAAAATCTTAACATGAGATATTTCTTCAAGTAAAAACTGACCATCTGAAACCACTTCCTTACTAATATAATAAAATGTAAATACACAAAAACTCTGTTAATTAGTATTACATAAAGTCTGAAATAAATAAAATAGGCAAACCAGCTGGGCTGCTCATGCTACACATTATTTATGTAAATTATTGGCGAATTGTACGGTAGAACGACACACTAAATATACGATAGGTAAATCATGCTTACATTTTCAGTGTTACTATGGAGAATATGATGATCTGTTTACATTTAGATTATAAATTTATAGCAGTTAAAATTATTCATTAAATAAATATGTACGTGAAGCTTTCAAGATGATAGCTAGAGACAATAAGCTATCATCTAAGGCAGAATTTGTTGAAATAGCATGACGCATCCAAAATTTGAATATTTTAAGCTTGATTTTTCTATATTTTGATTTAGTAGTCATAAGTATTTATAACTTTTGAGATATTGAAATTATTTTTAGAATCATGAGATGTGCGTAATTATTCCAACGTTGTAGATGTCTTAAATGTTGACGGTAAACAATTTTATAGATTATTTCATTTCATTCTGAATTGGCTGCTAAACCCTGTATTACCCAGGTATATATGCATTTTTTCAGTCTTGTATTGGAAATGAAAATAAAAATTAGGAAAATATTTCATCGTTATGTATTCATGAAAACAGTTTAGTAATTATGAAACAGTAAAATAAAGAAATATGAATAATGTACAAAATTATCAGTGCAGTATCCAAACAAAGCAAAATAATATTAAATACAGATGATGCATAACAATAATTTCATCCAAAACTTGACTTCATACAATATTTGCTCCATGTCATTCTTCATATTCTGTCCATCGGCTTCTTCCTTACTATCTGTCCATTTAAGTTTCGTTTTCATGCAGCTCAATACTTATTATATATCATATATATATCCTTGACTAAGTGTCCTACAATAATATAATTTTCCAGATTTGTAGAGTGTAATTTAACATACTGTCTGCGATGAATAAGTATTGGATGAATGCAGTTTCAGAAATGACACGTCTCGTGATGGGAATTTTTGTGAATCATTGTTTACACCATGAATAGTATGAACAACAGTGGTGACAGGTTACAGCCTTGTCTTACCCCAGAAACTACCTTGAACCATGAGCTTAATTTGCCATCTACTCTAACTGCTGCCTGACAGTCTATGTAAAGCCCTTTGATTGCCTGCAGAAGTTTGCCTCCTATACCATAATCTTTAAGAACTGACAGTAGCTTCCTCCTAGGGACACGGTCATAAGCCTTTTCTAGATCTATGAAACATAGATAAAATTCCCTGTTCCACTCATAGCACTTTTCCATTATCTGCCGTAAGCTAAAGATCTGGTCCTGATAGCCTCTGAAACCTAAACCCACACTGATTTTCATCTAAATTGTCCTCAGTTAATACTCGCACTCTCCTTTCAACAATACCTGAGAATATTTTGCCTAACGCTAATTAAAGAGATACCTCCATAGTTGTTGCAATCTTTTCTGTTTCCATGTTTGAAAATTGGCGTGATTACCGCTTTCGTCCAGTCAGACGGAACCTGTCCCGATTCCCACGCCTTTTCAATTATCCTGTGTAACCATTAGAGAAGTCGAGGTAGACCTAGAAGAAAGTACTTAGATTCGGTGCAGAATGATTTTGAAGTAAAAGGCATAACATCAGACGAGGCATCAATGTTAGCATTGAATAGGGGATCAAGGAGGAATTTTATTAGAGGTACTATGCTCCAGACTGAACGCTGAAAGGCATAATCAGTCTCTAATGATGATGATGATGATGATGATGATGATGATGATGATGATTGTTTACTCCGTCGTATCTTCTGAACTATGTGTCGCTGGTAGTTTTTAACGCCACAGCAATATTGTAACAAGTTTAGTTGAAATCGGTCCTTATTTTTAGAAAGAGATGTGGAAAAATAGCGTGTAATGTAGCAGTTATTCGGAAATTATGTTGTTTGTAATTCATAGTTCCTGAAATTTGCTTCGTACTATGATGTAAATTTTGAGGTACATTCAGTCGTATATGTGCTTAACGTCTGCAAAATATGTCGTGAATGGTGTTTGCAGTAAAGACGTAATAAATCGAAAACTCATGCGTGATGATGAGGTTTTCCATTAACCAAATTGTTTATGACTTCATATCTCATGAACTATATGTCGAACTGTGATACAATATCGAATGAACATTCAGTGGTGTGTACGTGTACTGTTTGTGAATTGTCTCGCGAATGAATTGACAGTGTAGAAGTAATGTGTTGTAACGTCATGCCAAATGCCTTAGATATACACCATGAAGATGTACATCCACATCTACATGGGATACTCTGCAAATCACATTTATGTGCCTGGCAGAGAGTTCATCGAACCATCGTTATACTATTTATCTCCCATTCCATTCTCGAATAGCGCGCGGGAAGAAAGAACATTTGAATTTCTCCGTTCGAGCTCTGATTTCTCGTATTTTATTTTGATGGTCATTTCTACCTATGTAAATGGGAGTCAACAATATATTTTCGCATTCGGAGGAGAATGTTGGCGATTGGAGTTTCGTAAGTAGCCCACTCCGCAGCGATAAGCGCCGTTGTTGTAATGATTCCCATCCCAGATCCTGTATCATTTCCGTAACGCTTCTCCCCTGTATCGTGACAATACAAAACGAGCTGCCCTTCTCTGGACTCTTTCGATGTCCTCCGTCAAACCCACCTGATAAGGATCCCACACTGGCCAGCAGTACTCCAAAAATGGACGGACAAGCGTAGTGTATGCAGTTTCTTTAGTAGTTCTGTTGCATCTTTTAAGGGTTCTGCCAATAAAACACAGTCTCTGGTTCGCCTTTCCCACGACATTATCTACGTGTTCTTTCCAGTTTAAGTCTGAAGTAATAGTAATTCCTAGGTATTTTGTGGAATATACCGGAAAAGTGGTAATCGATGAACTTTTTTCCTTTTCTCATTTTGTTGGGGTTGACAGCGAGAAAACGTTTCGTAAAGTCGCTAAGTGGCCTCATTCTCAAATAGTTGACGAATAAAGTAACGCTAACATGCGCCGTAAGATGGGACACATATCACTGTTTATGACGTGATATCGTATGAACTATGTATCTGAGGTGATTTTTGCAACCATTGCAAATGATTTCTGGTGTTAAAGATTATGTGTACCAAAATTTGTTGAAATCGGTCCATTAGTTTAGGAGCAAATGTGGAATAATATCGCATGATGAGGCCGTTTTTCACGACTGTCATTGCTTACGTATGTGTCGTTCTAATGTTTAAATGTTTGTAATTCTTTCGGATTTACTGGTGGGTTATTAGTCCGTAGCATACATAGTACGTAAACTAAGGTAAACTAACCTAAGAACAACATAAACACCCATTCACAGAATGGGCAACTACGAATGGGCAAAGCTGAAAATGTGTACCCCACTGGGGACACAGTGATCACCGCACCTGCAAGGACTATCTAAGCACGCCTTCCATAAGACACAAATTTCCAGCTTTACCCTGCCCACAGCACTCAAACTCGTAGTGACTATGTAAGATATATAGACGTCACTTCTGATCCTGCAGTTGTTTTGTTTTCATATTAACAGAATAGGTAGTCCTTGCAGGTGCGGTGATCACTGTGTCCCCAGTGGTGTAGGGGTCAGCGCAACTGCCTAGAAAGCAGGAGAGCCGGGTTCGAATCCCGGCTGGCAACACATTTTCAGCTTTGCTAATTCGTAGTTGAAGTCATATATTCTCTGAATATGAAAACAATAACAACTGCAGGATCAGAAGTGACGTCTGTTTCTTTCGGAATAGACGCCACATGTATATATATAAACACCCATGCCCGGGAGGGGGCTCGAACCTCCGCCAGCGAACGGCCGCGCGCACCGTAGCACAGCGCCCCAATACGCACGGCTAATCCGCCGCAGCGTATGTGTCGCATGTGATTTACCCCGACAGCTATTTTTGCGTGATAGTAAGGAACATGTGTTCCAAGTTTGGTTGAAATCGGTCCATTAGTTTAGGATATGTGGAACACAGATACCCACATACCCACATACAGCCTATCTTATAAGATGTATAGATATAGATTACTGGAGTGTGGAACTACAAGATGTCCTTCAGACACACTGGAAACGCTCGGCTAACAACCCTCATTGGTTTTGAGTACAAAGCCTGGGTGTTTAGTTTAACCCTGTAGTATGTAGCCTTGTAGTGGGACAAGATAGTCATACTACATTTTCCTATGTCAGCCCTGTTTTGAAGTTGTAAACAGAAAAACGGAACTTTTCATTTAAAATGTATACATACTTGATGTTCATGTAAATATTATCATTTTATAATATGATTCTTAAAATGTTTTATTTTCTGTATGTTTCATGTACTATCGAGACGCCACAATCAACAAGGGCAGCGTCGTCGCCGCCGCAGCCAACCTTTAAGTGTGTGACCGTTATGCTAGCAGAATTTAACCGACGCGACGGCTACGGGGCTACGAATGCAGCTGCGCCTTCTTTATTGCCGTCGTTTCAAAGAAGAAAAGAAAAGAACATCAAATTATTACTTATTAATGTTTGAGATTCAGTCCGAGCTGCTTGTACAGGTTCAGGTCTCTTGCTAAACTGACTTTGTATTAGCACGAAGAAGTACAAATATTTGTTAATATTGAAAAGTATCTTGCATTTATGAAGAGTTATTTATAATCAAGATTATATTACGGCAAGAGTAATTTGATTTTTGTGAAGAACTTCTACTTATTTCAGAAAACAGTTTAAATTCTGATTGCATTGATTACTGATTAGCTTCGAATGTGATATTATATTGGTATCGGGCGTGAATAAGGAAAAAACAGTGTTTAGCAGGCGGTGGAATATTAATTTGTTTTAGTACAAGTTAGCGACAGCAAACAGCACTGCCTGTGTTTGACTTCGATAAAATTTTAGTAACCTGCCACAGACTATTTTCTTTGTCCCGCTCGTACAAGAACCTTTTTTTTTTTTTTTTTTTTTGAACTATTTAAAGTAGTTTATCCTATGTTTTCTGATTTATATTGTGGTGCGGGACACTTCGGACGAAGTCTTGAAATTTTGCACGGCTAGATTGTGACAGTTGGTGTTGCTCGGGGACTGTAAGTAACTAATCAACAACGTCCTAGCAACTGATAAAACCTTCCTAGTATCAAAATACTCTCATGACTAGCGACTAAAGATGAACATGACTAACTGTATTAACCATCGCAGTTATCCCCTTCCTGTTCCACCACAACCTGTCTGCGAGCTGCCCCAACCGCTTGCCGCTAGGGATGCAACATCGATGATAAAAACATCGATGTTCAGACACCGATGTTCCTGCGGAAAAATATCGATGTTAAAAAAACATCGCTCTTAAAAATGATACATCGATGTTTTTCCGATGTTTGCATACATTTAAGAAATATTAGGAAAAACACTCTGAAATGAAGCTGCCTTATTTATGTTCTTTCACCAGGCTACGAATACACAGCGAAATGGCAGATTAGAATTAAAAAGAAGTTGGGAATAAGGTTTCGCTACCTACTGCGCTGATTTTACTTGGGATTTACATCGATTGGTTCATTACATGCGAAATAACTTGTGTTTTGTTAACGTATTGCATTTTTTTTTTAGCTGTCGACGTGGATAAAATTAAACATTATGCATATTTCAGTTATTGCTTAATAATGTATTTTTAAAATCAATATTCATCAATGACGTTTCGCTGAAATGAAAATCTATGTTATACTTGGCTTGTTGGCTTTGGTCTCGGATTTTTCGTCGATGTTTTAACTGACGTTTTGACAGTACGATATCAGTCTGACTGGGTAACACTGTCAAAGATTCGATTCCACTGATGTTGGAGGGTGAAATTTCAGCAATGCCAGCAGCCCGTGCTGGACAAACATCAGATTGATCATCAGATTGTTTCATATTTCACTTATCTACTATTTCAAAAGTATGAAAACAGCGACGAGGGACGACAGCAGGAGCACCGCACTTGAGCTGACGCTGGCTGAGCAACTAATAAAGTAATAATGGGGTTGACAATTATTGTTCAACGATGTCGATAGTTTTGGACTTATGTCGTGATGCATCGGCGATATATCGCTGTTCAAAACATCGATGTTTATGGACGCCACATCGATGTTTTCAAAACATCGATGTATCGTTTGCATCCCTACTTGCCGCAGTCCAGACAATACCATTACTTACAGTTTTTGTTGCGAAATAAACTCGTAGTTACAATATTTTCTTTCGTAACACCAGAGTACACTAATATCCAGTAAGCGCGTCGTAGTGTCGCTCCGGACTCGCTGCCAACTTTGCCGACTGTGACTTTCTCTCGGTTATAAATTTAGCTCGATGGGCTCCACGCCCTCACTCTTTGTAAACGGATATATTTGAAAGTAGTGGAAGCGAATGTTCGGTCGGTCGGCGCCAGTCGCCTCGGTGTGGTTTGCGCCGTTCTGCTGATAAGCGTGGCTGGCCGCTGACCTTGGACACGCGAAAGTGTGGCCCGATTTGACGCTCTGTCCTAGATTACCGTCTGCGCTGTCCTAGAAACCTGCTCGTGACGGACACTTGTTAGACATATGCTCTGACTGGTTGAAGCCGCCCCACCCCTACCAAACGCACGAAACCATGTCCTACAACTCCCTCTTCATTCCACAACAGAACTTGCCCCTTACGTCCTCAATAATTTTTAGATACATACTCCGCAGTCCACCGTCAGGTACACTGTACACTGTACCTCTACTAGGCTTTTCCTTTCCTATTCCACTCCCCAATAGAACGTGCAAAAAAAAAAAAAAAAATGCTCATATGCCTCCGTACGAGCCCTTATCTCGTCTTTGTGATCTTTACGCGAAATGTAAGTTGGCGGCAGCAAGATCGTACTACACTCAGCTTCAAATTCCGGCCCTCTAAATTTACTTAACAGAAATTCACGAAAAGAACGTCGTCTTTCCTCCAGCGATCCCCAATTGAGTTGCCGGAGCATTTCCGTGACACTCGCGCATTGGTCGAACCTACCAGTAACAAATCTAGCTGCTCGCCTCTGAACCGCATCTATGTCTTCCTTTAAACTGATCTGCTGCGGGTCCCAAACACTTGAGCAATACTCAAGACGTGGTCGTACAAGCGTTTTCAAAAAAAAAAAAAAAAAAAAAAAAAAAAAAAAAAAAAAAAAAAAAAAAATGTTCATATGTTTGTTAAGCTTATGGGACTTAACTACGGGGTCATCAGTCCCTAAACTTACAAACTACTTATGAACTACTTACGAACTAGGACAGCACAAATATCCATGCCCGAGGGGGGATTCGAACCCCCGACCGTAGTGGCCGTGCAGACCGTGACTGAAGCGCCTCAGTCACCTCGGCCACCGCGGCCGGCTCAAGCGTTTTATACGCGGTCTCCTTCACAGATGAAGTACATCTTCCCAAAATTCTCCCAATAAACCGAAGTCGGCTGTCCGCCTTACTCACAACTGTCCTTACATGTTCGTTCCATTTCATATCGCTCTGCAATGTTACTCCTAGATATTTGAACGACGCGACAGCATCAAGAAGCTCACTACTAATGCTGTATTAGAACTTTATGGGATTCTTCCTATTCATGCGCATCATCTTACATTTTTCTACATTGAGAGCTAGCTGCCATTCTTCGCAACATCTAGACATTTTGTCCAAGTCATCGTGTATGCTATTGCAGTCAGTTACAGACGACACCCTCCCATACACCACAGCATCATCAGCAAACAGCCGCAAATTACAACTTACTCTGTCCATCAGATCATATATATAGATAGAAAATAATAACGGTCCTATCACATTCCTCTGGGGCACGCCTGACGATACACTCGTCTCTGATGAACACTTGCCGTCGAGAACAACGTACTGCGTTTAATTACTTAGGAAGTCTTCCAGCCAGTCACAAATCTGTGAACCTGTTCCATATGCTTGTATCTTCGTTAGCAGTCTTCATTGTGGCACCGCGTCAAACGCCTGTTTGAAATCGAGAGAAACACAATCTGCAAGATGTCATGTGAGAAAAGGGCAAGCTGATTTTCACATGAAAGATGTTTCCTAAACCCGTGCTGATTCATGGAAAGAAGCTTTTCCGTTTCAAGGAAATTTACTATATTCGAACTGAGAATATCCTCCAAAATTCTACATGAAATTGATGTCAACGATATTGGCTTGTAATTGTGTGGGTCAGTTCTCTTTCCTTTCTTATAAACGGGAGTCACCTCCGCTTTTTTCCAATCACTAGGATCTTTGCTCTGAATTAAAGATTCGCGATAAATGCAAGCTAAGCAAGGGGCCAATGCCGCAGAATACTCTTTGTAAAACCGAACTGGTATTCCATCCGGACCAGCAGACTTTTTTGTGTTTAGCTCTCTCAGTTGCTTCTCTACACCGGAAATACATATTACTATGTCCTCCATTTCGGAGTTAGTACGTTAATCAAATGACGGAACATTGTGCGGTGAAAGATTTCTTAAGTGTCAAATTTAGAACTTCAGTTTTCCGTTTGCTTTCTTCTATTACAGCTCCGGAATGATCAATGAGTGACTGGATAGTGGGCTTTGACCCGCTTACCGATTTTACATAGGACCAGAATTTTTCGGGTTCTCGGAAAGATCTTTTGCGAAGATATCGCTGTGGTAATTATTGTATGCTTCGCGCATCGATCTTTTTATACACGCACGGATCTCTACTAACTTTTGCCTGTCATCATTTGCGTGTTCCTTTTTGAACCTAGATTGCATTTGCTTTCTCAGTAGCTACCTGGCAATTGAGTCAAACAGAGCTTGGATGGCGTGTACAGGTACAGATGCCCATGCAGCTTCAACACGAAACCACAGTTCATCAAGAGTAGTGGCTGGCGTATTGTGACGAGCCAGTTGCTCGGCCACCATTGACCAGACGTTTTCAATCGGTGAGAGATCTGGAGAATGTGCTGGCCAGGGCAGCAGTCGAACATATTCCGTATCCAGAAAGGCCCGTACAGGATCTGCAACATGCGTTCGTGCATTATCCTGCTGAAACGTAGGGTTTCGTAGGGATCGAATGAAGGGTAGAGCCACGGGTCGTAACACATCTGAAATGTAGCGGCCACTGTTCAAAGTGCCGTCGATGCGAACAAGAGGTGACCGAGACGTGTAACCAATGGCACCTCAAACCATCACGCTTGGTGATAAGCCAGTATGGCGATGACGAATACACGCTTCCCATGTACATTCATCCCGATGCCACCAAGCACCGTATGCGACCATCATCATGCTGCAAACATAACCTAGATTCATCCGAAAAAATGATGTTTTGCCATTCGTGCACCCAGGTTCGTCGTTGCGTACAGCATCGCAGGTACTCCTGTCTGAGATGCAGCGTCAAGGGTAACGGCAGCCATGGTCTCCGAGCTGATAGTCCATGCTGCTGCAAAAGTCGTCGAATCGTTCGTGCAGGTGGTTGTGGTCTTGCAAACGTCCCCATCTGTTGACTTAGGAATCGAGACGTTACAGCCATGCGGGTAAGATGCCTTCATCTCGACTGCTAGTCATACGAGGCCGTTGGGATCCACCACGGCGTTCCGTATTGCCCTCCTTTACCCACTGATTCCATATTCTGCTATCAGTCATAGGATCGCGACCAACGCGATAGGCTACAATCCGACCTTTATCAAAGTCGGAAATGTGATGGTACGCATTTTTTCTCCTTACACGAGGCATCACAACAACGTTTCACCAAGCAACGCCGGTCAACTACTGCTGTTTTTGTGTGAGAAATCAGTTGGAAACTTTCCTCATGTCAGCACGTTGTAGCTTTCGCAACCGGCGCCAATCTTGTGTGAATGCTCTGAAAAGCTAATTATTTCTACCTGTCGGTTAAATTTTGCGTCTGCAGCACGTCATCTTCGTGGTGTAGCAATTTTAATGCTCAGGAGTGTATATCTTGCGCCCACAGTGTTACAGATGTCATAGATTGATATAATTTTAATAGGTTGCTCCAAAACATTGTAATATATTATCTTATTTACTTATTCACTATAAATGTTTCGGCGTAGCTTCTGTCGTCAGGTGTCCTTTCTGCGAAAATATTTTGATATCAGTGTGTATGCGAATACTAGATAAATAAATTTACATAAATAAAATTTACAAATTTCAGTTATGTAGTGCAGTAAGTACGGTATTTAGAGGCCTGAACTGCTATAACTGACTATTTATTAGGTGTTCTTTTAGATTTCTTTCGCGAATTTTAGTCAGTTATCTGTCAATGCCACAGAATACTATACGTTTACAATTTTTTTTTAAAGAGAAAACATAGAAGGTAAATAGATATGGCATAATTTTTATGTAGGGAGTTGGTTAAAGATTTTACTAGAAATTTTAGGAGGACATTGTAGATGATACATTGATGTTTGTCATGGTATTTCTGATATGCGATATGAAATGAGTATTCTGGAGGAAATTGGAGAGTGTATCCACACAAATAGCAACAAAAAATTTAATAATCTTAATAAGATCAAACTGATTTTAAAGACAAAAACTACGTAGATAATTTTATGGATAATTTAACGTTGGACGAAGGATAAAACAGCAACAGACACACATTACTAGACTGGCGAACTTGCCTCTGAAACTGAATCCTGATGCCGCATCTTACCTCACCTCACGTCAGAAAGTTTCCATGCGGTATTACTATGAAGTTCTGACACGATATGACGTTGTAAGCTTTACTAGTTGGTTTGAACATACTTCACATTTGAGCTAGTACTTCCGCAATAATGGAATTTAACACATAGGCCTACATTGTCGAATTGTGCTATGAGATGAAAGTGTTATGTATGGTTAAATTTTATTTATCGTCCTGGAGACCTCGTTTGATTATGTTGTCAATAATGTGTCGCTGGTATTAGCCAATCGCGAGACAACGCAAATGTTTTGTCTAGATATTTTCGTTTTACAAGGGCAGTTCCTCTTACTCAGTGAATGAGGATACACACAAGAACCTGTCAACGATAGAGCAGGAAGAGCATTATTTAGTTACTCCATCGTCTGTACGAAATACTAATCAGGTATTTGTGGATTTCTAAGGATATTGACATTTTGGCGAGGGCTTTCTACCGTTTTGTAGATGTTGTCAACATAATCATCCGAGACCGCCGAGTTGTAGGTAAAATTGTACCGTTACGTACAGTTAAAGCAGAAGTAGTTATCTGAAAAACACTTAGGAGAATAAATATATGTGTCATCCACGAAAAATAGCGCATTTATAGCAGTCATACCATTAAGAGAAAAGCCGAAGTTGATCGAAACTGGTACCCGATTAGTAAAAACAAGAAACGCGACTCATTAGTGTATGTGTCAAAGCAGAACTCTCAAAAGAATAAGGATACGTGTTATCTACGATAAACAACAAAAATGTTCAAATGTATGGGACTTAACTACGGGGTCATCAGTCTCTAAACTTACAAACTACTTATGAACTACTTACGAACTAGGACGGCACAAATATCCATGCCCGAGGGGGATTCGAACCCCCGACCGTAGTGGCCGTGCAGACCGTGACTGGAGCTCCTCAGTCTCCTCGGCCAACGCGGCCGGCGATGAACAACACATCTAAAATACTACTGAAAGAAAATCTGAAGTTGAATGAAATCGGTAACAGATTAACAATCACGACAAATCCATGCAAACTCATTACTGTTTGTGTCAAAGCTTACTCCAGCTGAAAAAATTACAGCCATATACAGCCCGTGGATTTCCCATATGTCAAAACTCTAGACAGCGTAGTTACGTAAGCTCATCCGTATTTTTACGACTGTTTTCTGTAATAACACACAAGACTGCTTACTCGTTTATAGTATAGAAATGGACTAGAATTCGCGGACACTAATGATACAGTATACGGCATTGTCAGTCTAGTAAAAAATGTAATATTTCTGTAGGTGATGGCAGCGATATTATGTCTGTGAAAACAACTTACCGTTGATCAGAGATCGTACTATAAAGCTAAAGTCAACCAAAGACTAAATACGCAAGCCATGTCAAACATAAATGTACCATCTACAATGTCCTCCTAAAATTTATAATAAAATGTTTATCCATACTCCCTACATAATAACATATAGAGAAATAATAATTAAAGTTATGTCATACCTGTTAACTTATATATTTTCTCTTTGAAAGAAAAAACTGTAAACGTATTGAGGCATTGGCAGATAACTGACTAAAATTCATGAGTGAAATATAAAAGAACACTTCATAAATAGTCAGAAGAAGCAGTTAAAGTCTCTAAATACCGCAAGTCTGCCTACATCACACTTGTGCGTCCTCTCCTGGAGTACTGTTGCGCATTGTGGAACCCTCACTAGGTGGGACTGACGGAAGACATTGAGAAGGTTCAGAGAAGGGCAGCTCGTTTTGTTCTATCACGTTACAGGGGGGAGTGCGTCACGAAAATGTTGCAAGATTTGAGGTGGAAATCATTAAAAGGAAGACGTTATTCGTTGCGGCGAGATCATTTGCGAAATTTCAATCACCGACTTTTACTTCGGATTGTGAAACTATTTTGCTAGTGCCCACGTACATAGAGAAACATGACCGTCCCAATAAAATAAGAGAAATCAGATCGATAACGGAACGATTTAGGTGTTCTTTCTTCCCATGCACTATTAGAGACTGGAACGGTAGAGAAAGGTTATGAAAGTGGTTAATGAACCCTCTGCCAGGCAGTTAAATGCGATTTGCAGAGTATCTGTGTAGAAATAGATGTAGATATAATTTAAATTTGTAAATTCTATTTGTGAAAATTTATGTATCTAGTACTTGGATACATATGATAACAGAAAATGGTTTTGCAGAAAGACACCTGACAACGGCATTTACGCCGAAAGATATCTCATGAATCAGAAAATAAAATATTACAGTGGTTTGGACCAATCCTTTACAATTGAAGAGGTGAGAATGTTATAATGCAAAGCCACAAAATGTAAATTTTTCAGGAGAGCGTTTCAAAACTTTGAATAAATCCATAAATCTTATTTCAACTTTTCTGGGTATCGAACAAAAGTAGTTTATTTCTCTAATGTGTTAATATACATGTTTGCATAGTTCTATTGTGAACAAAGTTGAACATTATTAATAAAAAAAAATATTTTTATTTTATCGCTGATTGACATAACATTGGGCTTTGGTCTGTCTCATACCAAATGAACACAAGGTTTACAAAAATTTAAACATCAATACTCTACGTAATTACAATGAGTGTGACTACAATATTTCAAACAATATAGCTAATAGATAATATTCTTCTCGGGTTTCCTGCCATTTCGGCGGTCCACCTGGCCGCCATCCTCAGGTGACAGTGCTGGTACACCGACTGAGTACAAGCCGCGAGCGGAGGCCCCTATATACGCCGCGGAAGGCCGAGGGCGCGTGCGCAAGAATGGACAGTTGTGCCCTCTACGTTTCAGCGCCGCCAGTGGTGGAAGCCGGCGTAAACGGTAGATCGCTATTCTGCAGGTCCAAAGTTACGTGTTTTGGTTTCACATTTTATGTATCGTAGTAAGCTTGAAAGGTTATTTATTAAGCTGAAATCGTGCCCAGTGTATGCGCAGCATATAAATGTACTAATCGCGGTAACAAGACTGTTGGAATATCGTATTTTCAGTTAGTTTTTGTATGTTTTCGTTTCTAATATTTCGTGTACTCGTCTTTTGTCATACTACATTTCCGCATGCAGTAGTCCTACTGTAACTAAAGTAAGCTGTAATTATATTTTTAAGTTTTCCTTTGAATCGATGGTTAGCCAATATGAGGCGAGATAAGTGGGAACTTACTGCATACAGTTGCATTTGTTCGTCGCATTTTGGGGAGAAATACATGTCTGCAACAAATGATACAAAGCGGCTTCTGGCTAATGCGAGTCCGACGATATTTTAGTTCCCTGGACATCTTCAAACAGCAAAAACGCCAGCAAGAAGATCTCCAAAATAAGTCAGATAGCTGAATCAGCTTCCTTTGAAGATATGTCATGTAGCCAAGCAGGAGAGATGGAAGCCCTTTTATTATCTATTGCAAATCATGATTTAAGTCATTCAGAGAGCAGTAGATCTATTCATTGTGACCATGACTATGTGGCAGAATACGAAATGCTGACACTGTATTCCAAAAAAGTAGTTGAATGTATATCTGGAAGCATCATTAGGCAAGTGAGTAGAAAACTTAAGTGTTTAGATTGCTTGGAAGTTCTCCTTGCTCCTAAAAATGAGAATCAAGCAGGGTTAATCGGATTATAAGGAATAAAAAAACAGCCTGTTCAATCCCTCTAAAGATCTTGTAGAAAAAATTTTCTTGTGCTAATGTATGTAGATGTATTTAGAATTTTGGGAAATAGACCAACTTGATTTACCAACTACGAGCATATAATGTTATCCTCGGAATTTTGGGAGGAATCTCATTAATCCAGCCTAATAGAGCTGTTATGAAAACATTACTTCAGTTGTAGAATACATCATTTATGTAAAGCCAAATCTGCACAGGAAAGAGGTAAGCAGATTAGGCAAATGTACACGAAATTAATATTGTTTAAAGGACAGTGAAAAGGCGTGTTTTTTTTGTCCTAATGAGATGATGTTTAGCCGATGTAGTGTATGTGTTATTTGTAATTAAACTTTCCGATTTGCCTGCCACACATTTGTTTTCTATCATTTATCCTTTATCCATATTTGCTTGGCTATAAAATTAAGCAGGTAGAGAATGTCTTGTTAAGTCATTGCACAAAATGAAAGTGACATAATTCAGTGCTACTGCAGTCGACTGGTTACGCCTACGTGACGTTGTAAAACATGGCGGCCGAGCTTTCAATTTGCTTCGATTATGGCAGCACCTTAGCCAGTCTATGTTGTTTATATGGGTCGTTGTTGTTGACAGTTGCCCGGAGCCCCGGACACAGCAGGCAGTGGACAGGGTGTTCCACAAGTAGCGTACACCGGCAGGTAGCCTTGGGCTCGCGCTGTGACAGCTCGCGGTACAATGGAACGGTCCGACGTCGTTACGTAGCACAGCGCGGCCGAGTGCAAACAATGTGCCGCCCTCAGGCAAATCATCATAATTAGGTTCGCCGTATGCTTATATTCAGTACTAGCTGTAAACTCGGCGTCGCTCGGGTATTTATTTATTCAAGTTTTAAGTTACTCCATCTTCCCTTCCATTCTCTCTCTCTCTCTCTCTCTCTCTCTCTCTCTCTCAATCTCCGCCTTCTCCTTCATTCTCTCTCTGTCCATCGCTACCTGTCATTACCCCTCTCTTCCTCTTTGCTCATCTCCTCAACTCGTCTCTCTGCTCATTTCCTCCTACCCTTCTCTCTGCCTTCTCTCCTCATCTCTCTATCGAACTGCTCCTATTCCTCAGTCCACCCTGAAAATTATATAATTATTTTAACTTTCATGGTGACCTGTGAAGTAGTGTCTAAGTTTATTGCAAGTTACCCTCTGATATGCACTGTATGACATTTTAGGTAGACGGTGATGATGCGCTTGTTTTGAAGGTTAAGGTACCCTCTGTCATACAAAGTCCTGTGGCTTACGAAAGATAGCCCATGTATTAATGCAGGATATAAGTTACCTGTTCCAAATTTCATTCATATCACTCCAGCCATTTCAGTGTGAAGGAGTAAGAAACCAATTAACTAATTGTAAAGCACCAAAAATTGTTCATATGTTCGTGAAGCTTAAGGGACTTAACTGCGGAGTCATCACTCCCTAAACTTACAAACTACTTATGAACTAACTTATACTAAAGACGACACGAACATCTATGCGCAAGGGGGGATTCAAACCCCTGACTGGAAACGGCCTCGCGCATCGCAGCACAGCGCCTCAATGCGCTCGGCCGCTCCGCCACGGCTCTAAAGCACCGCCGCGGTGGAGTAGCCGAGCGGTCTATAAGGCGCCTCGCTGCGGAGCGCGCGGTTGCTTGCCATCGGAGGTTCGTGTCCTCCCTGGGGCATGGGTGGGTGTGCTGTCCTTAGTTTACCTAGTTTTAAGTAGTTTGTAAGCTACGGACTGATGACCACGCAGATTGGTCCAATAGATTTACAAACATTTGAACATTTGTAAAGCACCCTCAGCCATGCACCATACGAAGTTAATTTTAGTGTACCTATAACCTTCGTGCGAGTGCAAGCAATGAGGACAAAGTTTTATCGCAATCCCATGTACTGTATGACCGTGCATAAAATACCAACAGAAAGACAAACAAACATTAATTTTTTATATTACATTTATGGTTTATTTTAAAATTCGCATTAAAACCATACGTTGGTAACAACAAATTCCTTCTGCTGGTGGTTTTCACCCCAATGATTCGATAAGCTTGGTAGGCATCAAACCTGACAGCCAAAAAACCGTCTTTTAAAAATCCTAATGAAGTATGATTTCCACTCAAGCATATTTAAAAAATGCTTATGTTTTAAATGTTTCTTTGCTGATTATCACCCTGAAAAATGTAACGTAACTTCCAGTGAGATTTGCTAGAATTTTCAGAATTTTTATTTCATTCGAAACTTCGCCGAAATCTGAAAATTAACTATTTAGTCACATTAATAATTGAAATGATTGTAGGTGATATGAATATATTAATACTGCACTGATAAACTGAATTGTACAATCATATCTATGAAATATACATCTTGTAGTAATCTAGCTTAGTGATTCTAGTTTCTGCTGCCCCACTGGCTGGTCACCTCAGACTCTGTACCCGCACACGCGTGCATCCTATTTCCCTGTGTCGGTCTCTCTCTCTCTCTACTCGGCCACCGACACCAAAGACAACCGGCGGAAACGAGACACAAAACTACTTATCAACTATCTTATACTAAAGACGACACAAACATCCATGCCCGAGGGGGGATTCGAACCCTCGACCGTAGCGGTCGTGCAGACCGTGACTGGCGCGCCGCAGAACGCTCGGCCACTGCGAGCGGCCACTTCTTTTGAAAGTCAAGTGTCCAAAATGAGGATGAACACAGTGTCCTTATTCGCATGTCGCACGATGCCACAGATATAATTGTTTATGACGTCATATCTCCTGAGATATATGTCTTAAGCCGTTCTTACCCCTACGTCAGTTGTTACCTCATGGAAGGAATATGTGTACCAAATTTCGTTTGAAACCGGTGCAGTGGTTTAGAAGCAGGCGTAGCTTGATGCGGCACTTTTCCGCGCATTTCATTGCTTACTACGTCACATCTCCTGAACTATTTGTCGTACAGTCATTTAATGGTGCCTATGATCCTCTCGAAAGTGCAAGCAATATGTTGACAAAGTTTCATCACAATCTGTTGAATGTTACGGCCGCGCATAAAATACGAACACACAAACATTCATTTTTATATATTAGATTACAGCCTTAAGTTAGTCTGATTGATTGATTTTTTGAAATCAAATGTTTGTAAAGCTGTGTGACCAAACGCAGTAGTCGTCACTCCCTAGACTGACAAAGTATTTAAACTATCTTATGCTAAGGGCATAGCAGCCGCGGCGGAGTAGCAGAGCGCATTGAGGCGCTATGCTCCGATGCGCGCGGCCTTTCCCCGTCGGAGGTTCGAATCCTCCGCCGGGCATGGATGTTTGTGTTTTCTTTTGTATAAGTTAGTTTATAAGTAGTTAGCAAGTTTAGGGACTGATGACCCCACAGCTAAGTCACATAAGCCTGGCAAATATTTGTTTGTTTGACAAGACACACAGCCCTGCCCGAGCCTTGAGTTACTACTTTTCTTATCCCTTCACTCTTTGTCCATCCCCATTTTTTTTTTTTTCTAAAAACATGTTATGTTTATGATAGAATATATAAGAAATAAGGCTGTCCTGCATAATGTA
The DNA here is from genome assembly GCA_026315105.1 of Locusta migratoria. NCBI lineage: Eukaryota > Metazoa > Arthropoda > Insecta > Orthoptera > Acrididae > Locusta > Locusta migratoria. The sequence goes on along the minus strand of CM048753.1, from coordinate 116,057,615 downwards.
TAAAATTATGAGCAAAGAAAGGTAGTAATCAAAATACAATGAATGATATGTAACATTCATACATTCATGTAATTCAAAATTTGACTATAAACAATATTTACTGTTGTAAATACACTTCGTGGGTTTGCCGCCGGATGACATTGTGAATCTCCCACAATATTTCGCCGCCACAACTGTTCGACATCTTCAGGTGGTGGTAGCTGTCAGGACTTCAAGGCGCGACTGACAGCTACCACCACCTGAAGATGTCGAACAGTTGTGTCGGCGAAATATTGTGGGAGATTCACAATGTCATCCGGCGGCACACCCGCGAAGTGTATTTACAACAGATCCGCCGTGAAAGCTTGAAAAGTCACAATATTTACTGTTACTTGTTCAGGATCTAGCATCAATAAATTCTTTGTCAATTCTCACCCCCGAGCAAGCGACATCAAATTGTCCGTGTGAGGGTATATCAAATCCACTCCGCAGTATTTAATATAATGCCCTGTGATTTATTAATCATAACAGAAAGTGCAAGTCTCACTGTAAACTGCAGTCTCCTGAAGTTAAAAGGTAGATTTGCCGGAAATATTGGCTACTCGTTGGATGTACACTACTTCATTCTCTTCCTTTCCTTGTAGCTCTATAAGTTAGAACTCCATTGCTTTCGCCTGTAGCCATGTGCGCTTGTCAACAGCACAGTCAACTTTCAAACATTTTCTTAGTTTGATAGGAATACAGGAGTGTCTTAGCACTAAATAAGAAATGGATTAAAACGTGATGCATGATGAGACATGCCATGTCTCCACCATATCCTTTCTTCGAGGAGTGCTAGTCTTGCATGGTTCGCAGGAGAGCTTCTGTGAAGTTTGGAAAGTAGGAGGCGAGGTACTGGCGGAAGTAAAGTTGTGAGGCGGCATCGTGAGTCGTCTCGGGATAGCACAGTCGGTAGTGCGCTTGCCCGCGAAAGGCAAAGGTCCCAGGTTCGAGTCCCGGTTCCGGCACACAATTTTAATCTGCCAGGAAGTTTCATATCTGCGCACACTCCGCTGCAGAGTGAAAGTTTCATTCATGATGAGACATAGTTATTGAATTATGTGTTGTACAACTCTATAATTATTGATCAGGTAGATATTCATTTGTAAAAGTGCTGTACGTTTGTAAAATCTGTTGCGAGTATGGTTAGGAGGTTGAGAAGTAAGATATTGAAACATGATGCGTGATAGGGTGGTTTTCCATGAAAGTTACTTCAAATGTTCAAATGTTTGTTAAGCTTATGGGACATAACTACGGGGTCATCAGTCCCTAAACTTACAAACTACTTATGAACTACTTACGAACTAGGACGGCACAAATATCCATGCCCGAGGGGGGATTCGAACCCCCGACCGTAGTGGCCGTGCAGACCGTGACTGAAGCGCCTCAGTCCCCTCGGCCACCGCGGCCGGCTGAACTTTACTTTTTATGTCTTCATATCTCATGATCTATGTGTCGTACTGTAATACAATTTCGAACGTACAATCAGTTGAATGCGTGTATAGTGTCCCAAGTACGATATTTACTGTAGAAATTATAAGGTGTAACGTCATACTGATTCCGTAGTTTTACTCCATGAATAGTGGAAAAGTTGTAAGCGAGGAAAAGTTTAATAAAGCTTGAACTTATGTTAACAGTTTGTTGCAAGTCGCTAATACTCTCCTTCTCATATAGTGTATTTTGAAAGTATCGTCGCATTATCTCGGAGTTTCTTGGAACTTCTATTGTTTATGACGTCATATCTCCTCAATCATGTCTCGTATGTGGTTCTTACCCATACGTCACTTGTTACATTATGGTAAGGAATATGTGTGAAAAATTTCATTAACATTGGAACAGAACTGTAGATTTGTATGCAGTACGTACACATAAACAAACACACGGCACACTGCTTCACATATAAAAAGAAGAAGATTTGAATACAGACAAATCGTTTTCAGATCTAAGATAAAACACTCAAAATATGTGAAACAGTCTATTTTCTTTTTAAATTGAAGCTTTAGGATGGAGTCCCGTTAAAATGAAAAGTAGCTGTTTTAAAGAGTTGAAAATAGCATGATGGTTGCGGAACTACAAAGTGTTCATCGACTTAACGTTTCTGTTCCGTACTTAAGAGCTTGTATTCGAATTAGCATTTCTGGAATAGTGATATCAGGCATTGATCCTTTAGTGAAAAGGAAAACAATATGAATTGATATTCTGTGTCTGTTTTAAGTTTAATATTTAAATAAAATTACAATGAAATAGAAAAATTGTCAATTTAAATTTCGTACTAAAACGGCAGTTTTGCTAAGGCTGTAACAGTCGTAAGAAATACGATGTTACGTACTTGGCTGCTCCCCTGTCTGTGCGTGATCAAAATGTCTACTCCGGGCAACTGTTCCATTTACATCCAGGACCAACAGTTTGTCCTGTTTTATCAGATACGTACTCGCTGCCAGAATTTCTACGAGCCGGCCGCGGTGGCCGAGGTGACTGAGGCGCTCCAGTCACGGTCAGCACGGCCACTACGGTCGGGGGTTCGAATCCCCCCTGGGGCATGGATATTTGTGCCGTCCTAGTTTGTAAGTAGTTCATAAGTAGTTTGTAAGTTTAGGGACTAATGACCCCGTAGTTAAGTCCCATAAGCTTAACAAACATTTGAACATTTGAAAAATTTCTACGACCTTTACATTTTTCCCTTTTCCAGTTGCACATATTTCTCCTCCTTTTTCTGCTTTCAGGTTCTTTAGCAGATGAAGCTTTGGGAAAACTTTTACATTTGTCAGCATCCTAAACCAAACAAAGTATTCAGAATGAGAAAGACCAAAGCCACTTGAACACATTTAACATATCGTAATATATTATACAAATAGCCTTATAATATTAAAATTATTACCAATAATGCAATAATTAATAGCAGAAGTATAATTTGTTCATGAATCACATACCGTATAATGTTTCAAATGTTCAAATGTTTGTATAGTCTATGGGACTTAACTACGGGGTCATCAGTCCCTAAACTTACAGACTAGTTATGAACTATTTACGAACTAGGACGGCACAAATATCCATGCCCGAGGGGGGGATTCGAACGCCCGACCGTAGTGGCTTTTGTGTCCCAGCCTCGTCGCCGCTTTTGTGTCCCAGCCTCGTCGCCGCTTTTGTGTCTCGTTTCCGAGTAGAAAGAGTCCGACACAGGAATAAGGATGCACGCTTGTGCAGGTACGGAGGTGAGCAGCCAGTGAGACAGCAGAAACTAGAAACACTAGAGTAAATTAGAATGAGATACATATTGAACAGAATTTATACAATACTTAACTTTTACAGAGATCAGTACTGCAGAATGCTGATACATAGTTGTTAGAGGCCCGCCTAGTGCCTGTACGATAGCCAAGTCTTCACTGGTGCCTAACTGATTCCGAAGGTCCTAACTGGTTGCTATCTCAGTCCCAAGTGAACGATGTCGTTCAACGGTGGCCACGAGCGGAGTTGCAGCAGAGGGCGCTCGTGGCTGTCGTCGTAAGAACGCCGCGCCGTGCGTGCATGGCGGCGCGCGGCGAAAGTAGGTGGCGCGCACTTTGGACTTGTGCGACACCACACCCCTCCCCCCCAAACCGCCGCGCCGTCGTGGCGTAGGGCTGAGGGCCACGGCGACGGCACTGGGAGGAGGGCCTGGGCGGGGGCGTTACTGGTGGGACGGGCGTCGTAGCTGAGGCCGGGATCGAGACGCCGTCCGCGCCCCGGCATCCGCCTTCCGATCCTCCAGGAAACCCGCCGAAACCTGGGGAAGGGCGCACACCCCCGCCCAGAGGGAGCAGGTCATCTTCTTCTGAGGTGTGTGGCCCAAGCTGAAGGGGCCCGCACGGTCCCGGAGTCCCTCTTGGTGACGCTGTCATCTGCGGCGGCGACAGCGGCGGCGACGACTGCGTCGGAGGTGCGTCGACGTCCATAGGGATCTCGTAGTCTGGGGACGAACGATGTGGCTGTGCTCTCTGGCGGTGAACTGGGTCTGGAATCAAGAAACCGGAGACAGGATCGCGCGGCCTGTGCAAGCGCAATTGGTTTGCGTGGCGCCGCAGCTCCGATCCTGTGGAAGAACGTACAACATACATATTGCGACCGAGCACGCGCTGAATGAAACCTGGCAACCATGTCTTCTTGTTGCCAGCAAACACCCTGTACGGCACCGGCGTTGAAACCTGAAAACGCGTAGCGCCATACGAACCGACTCGGTGCGTGGGAGGCTGCAGCAGGTGAAGGAGAGTGCGGTGACGGCGGCCGTGTAGCAGCTCGGCAGGAGACGGGCCGTCACGTGGCATGCACCGATAGTAGACAGGAAAATTTGAAGAGCTTACTGCCTGGAGTGCTGACCTTTCATTTTTTCCATGTGTGACTTGAATGTTCGAACGAAAAGTTCTGCTTCATCATTGGACTGAGGTAAAAGGTGCGGTGGCGATATGCTGAATGCCATTCACACGACAAAACTATTGAAATTCCGCACTAACAAACTGAGGTCCATTGTCACTGACAATTGTTTCAGGCAAACCTTCGATGTAAAACACTGAAGTTAAGGCACTTATTGCACTAGACGCTGTCGTTGAGTTCATGGCAATCACGAAAGGAAACTTGCTGAAAGCGTCTACAACAATTAATCATCGCGTATTCCAGAAAGGTCCGGCAAAGTCAATGTGTAATCGTTGCCATGGTCCCTTGGGGCGTGGCCAGTCTGAGAAACGTTGCGGAGGAGCCGCCTGATGCTCCGCACAAACCGTACACTGTGACGTCATGTTCTCTATCTGAGCGTCCATACCAACCCAGGTACAATGACGTCTGGCCAAGTGCTTTGTCCTAACAATACCCCAATGTCCTTGATGCAGGAGGCGTAACACTTCTCGTTGCAGGGATCGAGGAACAATCACTATTGTTTGGTCGTTGTCGATATGCAACAACAGAACACCCTGACATTGCATGACGTTGTGCAAAATAACGTCGAACCAGAGGCCGCTCAATGTCTTTGGCTCTGGCAGGCCAACCAAAGCGAACAAAACGTGCTACCACACTTAGGTCTGCATCCGAAGCTGTTTCCTGTGCAACCCGACGAGAGTTTAAAGGAAAGTCTGCGACAGCGGAAGCATCTCTGGAGTCTATCTGACAACATGCAATTTCTAAAGAATCAAACGACACATCCTGGCCAACCGGAAGTCGGGAAAGTGTGTCCGCGTTGGCGTGTTTAGTGGTAGGGCGGTACAAAATCTCATACTGATAATTTGACAATATCAAGGACCATCTCTGAAGCTTCTGTGCCGTTCGTGGCGGGATTGGCTTTGTGGGTGAGAACAACGACGTGAGAGGCTTATGGTCTGTCAACAAATAGAATTTTCTGCCATAGAGATAATGATGAAACTTTGTGACGCCGTAAATGATTGCTAAGGCCACCTTTTCTATCTGACTGTAATTCTGTTGCGTTGGCGTCAGTAGCTTGGATGCAAAGGCAATAGGACGATCGTGAGATCCAATACGATGTGACAAAACTGCACCCACATCGTACGAGGCATCAACTGCTAACACTACAGGCTTCTGTGGGTCAAAGGGAATCAAAAATGCATCATTGAGTAGTGCAGACTTTAATTTCTCAAAGGCAACCTGACAATCTTGAGACCATACAAAAGGAACATTCTTCTTACGTAAGTGATGCAGTGGAGCTGCAATCTGAGAGGCATTGGGAATAAATCTGAAATAATAGTTAAGCTTTCCCATTACTGCTTGCAATTCATGCACATTCTTAGGAGGAGGCAAGTCTTTGATTGCTCGAAGATGTGACTGTAAGGGATGTATTCCTTGGGGATTAATCACATGGCCTAGGTACTCTATTTCAGTTTGGAAAAAACGAACACTTTGCTTTATTGCAACGTAGACCTGCTGCAGTCAAAACTTTGAAAAGGCACTCCAGGTTTGATAAATGTTCTTCAACTGTATGTCCGGATACCACAATATCATCTAAGTAGTTCGAGCAACACGGTACAGAAACTGTCAGCTGTTCCAAGAAACGCTGAAAAATAGCGGGGGCGGAAGAACTGCCAAAGGGTAGGCGTTGAAATTGAAAAAGACCCATGTGAGTATTAATGACGAAAAACTTTTTTGACTCGTCATCTAGCGGAATTTGTAAGTATGCCTCTGCTAAATCAATCTTAGAAAAGAAGCGAGACTGTCCTAATTTGTTCATCAGTTCCTCTGGTCTGGGCAGGGGATAAGTGTCTAAAATTGTTTGACTGTTCACTGTTGATTTGAAGTCCACACAGAGACGAAGTTTTCCTGACGGCTTGGGTATAATTACTATAGGCGAGGCCCACTGACTCGCAGAAACAGGAGAAATCACCCCACTATCTTGCCAACGTTTAAGTTCTTCGGCAACTGTATCACGCAATGCGATAGGCACTGGTCTAGCTTTACGAAATTTTGGAACTGCAGATTCTTTTAAAGTTACATGTGCCACGAAGTCTTTTGCACAACCTAGTTCCGGCGAAAACAAGTCACTATATTTGTCACACAATGCATTGATTTTATCCTGAGGCACTATTGACGAAATTTGAAGCACATCTCTTTGAATTGATAAACCAAACAAGTCGAATGCATCTAGTCCAAAAATGTTCTGTGTAGATTTGGCCTGAAGAACTACAAAAGCAACTGTTTTTGTTACACCTTGAAAAGAGGCAGGCAGGCTACACGTTCCTAGCACTGGAATATTTTGACCTGTGTACGCTGTTAGCACTTGTTGACACGGCGACAATTTTGGTGCACCCAGAAGTTCATAAGTGTCTTTATTAATTAATGTGACAGCGGAACCAGTATCAAGCTGAAATTGCACAGTCTTATTTTCTATAGAGAGAGTAACAAAGAGTTTGTGCTTCTGGCACATGACCGGTGCGCAAATGTGGGCAACGTCTAATACAGCTTGTGTGCTGCGCGTGCGCGGGCCGCGTAGTGAAGGAAGCGGCGCAGACTCGGCACGCAGTGGATTAACAACACTGTCACTAGATGGCACTACCGCCGGATTGGCGTCCGCGCAATGCGAGGCTACTGCACTAAAATTACTTTGAGTAGCTACACCAATTCTGCTGTCACTAGCTACACAGTACTGGGCACTATTACAAGGAGAAGTTGCAGAAGGCACTAGGTTCACTACAGGATTGCACTGTACATAGTCATTTTGCTTGTCCCGAACCCTTTTCCGTTGCACTGTTTTACGCGCTCGTCGGCGCTTGCTACGTGGTGCACTATATAGTTTTGCCATAGGCGCAGAACTACTTTCTTGCAATTGAGATCCAAGGAAAGCACTGTTCAATTCCTCAGCGTGTATAACATTGACTGTATGCACTGCTCTCGCACTTTGCGAAGCACTGTTTCTAACGTTACTGTTCTTTGAGTTTTTAATTTGCATACACACAGACTGCACATGTCCCGATTTGCCACATTGATAACAGGTTGCGTTGCGACTAGGGCAATGCGCACGCTTATGGTGAGACACGCACTGAGGGCAAGACTTACGAACATTTTTCGGAAATGAGCGTTGGCGGCCGTTATTCAAATCACTGTATCTAACACGACGGGGCGACCTTTGTGTCACACTTTTACACTGGCTACTGTTCACTGTCTGTTCAGCACGGCCAGTAGAAAAATAAGAATCACTAGTGCTATACTGAGAACTACGGCTAGGAAAGCGTCCGTTACAGCGCACTGAATTAACACTGTGGCTTTGCATTTATACATCTGCTAAGTCAAAAGTATCATGCGCTTCTATAAGCTGCTGTACACTGTCTAATGAGGGGTCAGACTGTTTCAAAATTGCTGCTCTAATTCTGGGGTCCTGAATGTTCTGCGTAATTGCATCACGCAACATGTCACTATAAGAAAGTCCACAAGAGCAAGTAAATTTACATTGGCGGATTAAGCCCTTCAATTCCGTAACCCATTGCGTGTGGGTCTGTTCCGGTGATTTTTTCAGTCTGAAAAATCGGTACCGCGCAGCGGCTACGAGAACTTTTCTCTTGTAATGAGCATTCAGTGCATCTACAATTTGTTCAAAGTCTACATCACGAGGAGATGCGTGAGGGAAAAGTTTTTGCAATAATACGAAGGTCTGGGGGCCCACAATCGATATGAAAAGGTTCTTCACTCTCTGACCTGTAATTTGATGAGCCGCGACGTGTTGTTGAAAATGTGCGAAATAGTCGCTCCATTCTTCCTCACGTTCGTTGTACTGGCGAAATGTAGGAAGCGGTGCAACGGCAGGTGTGGGCTGCTGATGTTGTTGTTGTTGTTGTTGTTGTTGTTGGTGAGCAGCCTGTGCCGTTAACTGTGACACCGCCTGCAGGAGTTGAATGATTTGCGCCGCCTGTAACTGAATAATTTCCATTAAGTTTGGGTTCGGGGTAGTGGCCATGCTGACCGATTAGGCGCCGCGCATACAAGTAGATTATAACGAAACACAAATGCAATATGAAAGAGGACGCTCTGCAACAAAAAAGTTCACAAAACACGGAACAAAATTCTTATAATAAGGGTGGGTGGGCGGGAGCAATTTCTGTGTGCTCCGACTACTGCTGTCTGGCTGCTGCAAGCGGGCTGGTCCAAGGTTCGTCTATCACTCCTCGTCGCCACTTTTGTATCCCATCCTCGTCGCCACTTTTGTGTCCCAGCCTCGTCGCCGCTTTTGTGTCTCGTTTCCGTCGTAGGTGTCGGTGGCCGAGTGGAATGAGACCGACACAGGAATAAAGGTAGCACGCTGGTGCAGGTACGGAGGGGAGCAGCCAGAAACTAGAAACACTAGAGTAAATTAGAACGAGATATATATTGAACAGAATTTATACAATACTTAACTTTTACAGAGATCAGTACTGCAGAATGCTGATACATAGTTGTTAGAGGCCTGCCTAGTGCCTATACGATAGCCAAGTCTTCACTGGTGCCTATCTGATTCCGAAGGTCCTAACTGGTTGCTATCTCAGTCCCAAGTGAACGATGTCGTTCAGTGGTGGCCACGAGCGGAGTTGCAGCAGAGGGCGCTCGTGGCTGTCGTCGTAAGTACGCCACACCGTGCGTGCATGGCGGCGCGCGGTGAAAGTAGGTGGCGCGCACTTTGGACTTGTGCGACACCACAGTGATCGTGAAGACCGTGACTGGAACGCCTCAGTCCCCTCGGCCACCGCGGCCGGCCATACCGTATATTTCCGCAGATAAGACAACCTTCAGATAAGACGAGGTGCAAATTTTCATCAATATTTAATAGTTTAAGCAGATTTCTGGCCTATAAGACGACCCCCAAGTTGCCGTATTTACCCGAATGCATGCCGCACTTTTTTTCGTTTTCGGGCTCTAAAAATACTCCTGCGACTTTAGTTAAATTGGGAAGCAAAGCTTCAGGAAGTTCCGGAAACTGCTGTTAGAAGCCGCCATAAGTAGTTTTCTTGATTGGTACACCTGGATTTCACCCTTTGTTGCAGTGTTTGCGGTCAGCTTTTGAACTTTCGTGCATGTAGTGCTGCGTTGTATCCAATCGTGAAGAAGCATGATATCTTTCACACCGCAAAAAAAAAAAAAAAAAAAAAAAAAAAAAACGACGTTTAATTGCGCCAATGCACATATTATGCGGGTGAAAACACACGAAATTGCCCTAGAAAAGAAGATAAAGGATTTCGAAGGAAGCCACAATTGTTGCGTATATCTCCGAAATATTGTAACCCATTCACTGCTCCGTACGTAAATAAACTCTAATCGTTTCAGTGCGACTCTGGATACCTATACTGACAAGCGACATTTGTAAAATCAAGCTGCATTGTAAATAATTCCTCTTCCTGCTCTGTGACATATAGGTTGTCAGTAAAATAATAAAGCTCGAAAAGCGAATATTAAAAAAAAAAAAAGAAAAAAAAAAAATGCGAAAACTATGTTTTCGTAAATCTTTCCTCCACGATGTAAATTTCATCAGAGTAATATCGTAGATGCGCTACATAGCGCGCCTTTAGGGAGACTTCGAATCGACACGTTTCGAAAGGATTGGTATGGAATAAGCGAATGTTTCTGAACTAGAGATTCGCGCGATTCGCGCCCTCATGTGCTAAATAAAAAAAATATTGTTTGTCCTATAGCTAACCTAACTCACTTTAAAAAACGTTATCTGTAGTGTAGCATTAAGAATATTAGGTATACGTTAAACAATACTTTTTCTTTTATTTTTTATTACGAATCTGCGATTCAGAAACACTAAATCGATTTACAGAAGCACGTTCGATATAAATCATTTCAAGCCGAGCAGAAAGCTGCATTCTTCGGTTCCTGCCTAACCACTACCTTTAAAATCACGACCTATCCATAAAAATCATAACATTCACCTGTTCGGTACGTATCTTTTTGATACTTAACCGATTCGATACATTTATCGTTTGGTGGTCGAAGCCGCGCTATGCATCACATCTGCGAAATTACCAATTTTAGACTCAATTTCAATCTCTTTTTGATACCGTCGTATAAGACGACCTCGGATTTTTGGGCCTTTTTTATGATTCAGCCATCGTCTTATCCGCGGAAATATACGGTACATGTATTTTAATGAGCGAGTATAAAATAGTTATAATTACGTAATAATATTTTACTCTGATACAGACCTAAGCGTCATTGGCATAAATGGTTAAAAAATAAATATTTTCGACTTACCATGTCATTTTACGATGAATATTCATTAGATGGACAATAACTGCTTCCACTGGAGACGAATAACCTTCTTCAGAACTGGCCATTTCTGTCTGAGAATCATATTTTTCGGTTACACATGGAAATAACATCTTCTTTGCAAGAGCCACTGTACTGTGGCTTTAGGTTGTTTCACACACGAGAAACACTACTTCCTCTCCGTATGACAACAACAAGTGTGAACTATTAAAATATTTTTACAGTAGCTCATTCTGTTGAATAGAAGATGAACTATCCCAAAAAGTGTAATTTGAGAAAAGCGTGGTTTCGGTCTGTATCATTCTCACCCCTTCAATTATATCAATCTACGAAAATTTACGATATACAAATGCAAGAGATTCTAGAAAATCGCTTGTTTTTCGATACAGATACAGTTTAAGTGTATTTTGATTGATAATACATTATGTCCAGTGTGTGTGTGTATGTGCCGTGTTCTGTTGTAGAATTTGTAGTAATGGAACAGTTGGAATGTCGTACGTTAGCTCTGTTCTAGCACGTTTTCATTCCTGACGGTCCTTTTACATACCAATCATACTTATACAGAGTATTTGCTTGCTCATTGAGGTAATTTGGAATGTTCAGACGGTCGATTTTCTTGAAGTACAAGTTTGTACTACGTGTAGTGGGTCTTCTTGGGTATGTCCAGAGGAATATCACCTGTCAACAATAACTACACGAAAAACAAATGTTTGTAAACCAGTTGGACCAAACTGCTATGGCCCTCACTCCTTAGACATACAAACTACTTCCTGTGAGTTGGTCTGGGTAGAGGTTATACCTGGCAACCGGAATAAATTAATAATTGGATCTTTTTATCGGCCCCCTGACTCAGACGATGCGGTTGCCGAAATGTTCAAACAAAGCTTGAATCACATTTCAAATAAGTATCCGAAGCATACTGTTATAATCGGTTACCTATCAGAAAGAATACAGTTTGCTGTAATTGATGGTAAGTCATCGAGTAAAACAGAAGTGATATTTGGCGTTCTCCAGGGAAGCGTTATAGGTCTCCTACTCTTCCTTGTGTTTATATACGATTTAGGAGACAATCTGAATAGCTCCCTTAGACTGTTCGCGGATGATGCTGTCGTTTATCGGCAAGTGAAGTCAACAGAGGATCAAAAGCAATTGCAAAGCGATTTAGACAAAATTTCTGTTTGGTGCGAAAATTGGCAATTGATACTTAATAAAGAAAAGTGTGAAGTAATATACATGACCACTAAAAGAAATCCTCTGAACTTCAATTACGTGATAAATCAGTCAAACCTTAAGGTCGTAGATTCTACCAAATACCCAGGAGTTAATATTACGAACAACTTTGACTGGAGAGAACACATAGAAAATATTGTGGGGAAGACGAACCAAAGGTTACGTTTCATCGGCAGAACGCTTCGAAGATGCACCAGCTCCACCAAAGAGACTGCCTACATCACACTTGTGCGTCCTCTCCTGGAGTACTGTTGCCCCTTGTGGGACCCTCACCAGGTGGGACTGACGGAAGACATTGAGAAGGTTCAGAGAAGGGCAGCTCGTTTTGTTCTAACACGTTACGGGGGGAAAGCGTCAAGGAAATGTTGTAAGAATTGGGGTGGAAATCATTAAAAGAAAGACGTTATTCATTGCGCCGTGATCTGTTTGCGAAGTTTCAATCACCGACTTTCACTTCTGAATGTGAAAATATTTTGCTAGCGCCCACCTACTTAGGGAGACATGACCATCCCAATAAAATAAGAGAAATCAGATCTAAAACGGAACGATTTAGGTGTTCTTTCTTCCCGCGCGCTATTAGCGAATGGAACGGTAGAGAAAAGTTATAAAAGTGGTTAATGAACCCTCTGCCAGGCACTTGAATGTGATTTGCAGAGTATCTATGTAGATGTAGAAACTAACTTACACTGACGACAACACACACACAAACATGTCACAGGGAGGACTTGAACCTCCTCAGCAAGGCGCCACTCTATCGCGGCTAACAGCAAGAGACGTATGGGCCATGCATATATATATATATATATATATATATATATATATATATATATATATATATATATAACTGTAATTAAGCTAGTCTATTTTTTCTTTTCTACAGATTCCCTTTGAAAAGCACCAATATGGCAACAGTTAATCAATGTGAGACTGAAACAAGAGATAGTGTACACAGAGTGGTTATGTATGCTGTTCTCGTCTTAGAGAAATGCTTTTCTGCTGACAAACATAAATACTAACGTGAAATGATGTGAAGCATGACTGTACTACTTTGCATTAGAACTGCTGAAATCCACATAAAAGTCATGTTAAAAAAAATGTTCAAATGTTTGTTAAGCTTATGGGACTTAACTACGGGGTTATCAGTCCCTAAACTTACAAACTACTTATGAACTACCTACAACTAAGGACGGCCCAAATATCCATGCCCGAAGGGGGATTCGAAACCCCGACCGTAGTGGCCGTGCAGACCGTGACTGAAGCGCCTCAGTCCCTTCGGCCACCGCGGCCGGCTAAAAGTCATGATTTGTGTAGACCAAGTAATACGAGGAATTTTCTCTACTAGAATTTATTTACATTCGAATTAAGATTTGAAGAGTTTGTCTACGACTGTTATCTCCTGCTGCCTCTATAATTACAGTATACTTCTTTGAGAGATACGTAAGAAATAACTCAGTAGAGTGAAACTCACTAAAGTCGTCCTACTGAAAGGTGTATTAACTGCAATTAGGTTTCATACAGAAATTCATCAGTGTCTACAGGGTAATGTAGGTTTTTACACAAATGCTCGTGTCTAAAGTTACTACAGCATAGCAGCATTCCTAACAACGAAAAAAATCTTGCTTTCAGTTGCCAAGGTACATGAAAAATGCACTTTATTTATAGCAATTATTTCCCGAAACGCTTCGTGCGGGAAATAAGAAAAAATGTCGGCAGACAGTAGCACTTGTTATTATGAGAGAAACGTGTGGTATCAGGAACGCCTGGGCCAACTCCACGACTGGTGAACTACTAGGTTCTCAAAATCGTTTCAAATCGAGTGTTTCGTTAGGAGAAACAGACGTTTTGACTGACTGGAAGGCTTCCTAAGTAATAGAACGCAGTACGTTGTTCTCGACGGCGAGTGTTCATCAGGCGTGCCCCAGGGAAGTGTCATAGGACCACTATTATTTTCTATCTATATGAATGATCTGGTGGACAGAGTAGCTTGTAATTTGCGGCAGTTTCTTCATGATGCTGTGGTGTACGGGAGGGCGTCGTCATTAATTGACTGTAATAGTTTACAGGATGACGTAGACAAAATTTGTAGATGGTGTGAAGAATGGCAGCTGAGTCTAAATTTAGAAAAATGTAAGGTGATGCACGTGAGTAGGGAAAACAATCCCACAATGTTTGAGTGCAGCATTAGCAGTGAGCTTCTTGATGCAGTCGCGTCGTTCAAATATCTATGCGTAACATTGCAGAGCGATATGAAATGAAACGAACATATAAGGACAGCCGACTTCGGTTTATTGGGAGAATTTTGGGAAGATTTACTTCATCTGTAAAGGAGACCGCGTATAAAACGCTTATGCGACCACGTCTTGAGTATTGCTCAAGTGTTTGGGACCCGCAGCAGATCAGTTTAAAGGAAGACATAGAAGCAGTTCAGAGGCGAGCAGCTAGATTTGTTACTGGTAGGTTCGACCAATGTGTGAGTGTCACGGAAATGCTCCAGGAACTCAAATGGTAATTGCTAGAGGAAAGACGACGATATTTTCGAGAAATTCTGTTGAGGAAATTTAGAAGGCCGGAATTTGAAGCTGACTATAGAACGATCTTCCTGCCGCCTTCTTACATTTCGCGTATTGATCACAAAGACAAGATAAGAGAAATTAGGGCTCGTACGGAGGCATATAGACATTTTTTTTCCTCGTTCTGTTTGGGAGTGGAATAGGAAAGGAAATGCCTAGTAGTGGTACAGTGTACCCTCCGCCACGCACTTTACGGTGGATTTCGGAGTATATATGTAGATGTAGTTGTAGGAAAACGTGTGGGATTTCACGATTATTCAGCGGCCCATATCTGGGGTTCTATTGATCGCAGAGTTAAGGGGTGAAATTTTCTTGAGAGACCTTGGACTAGAGATACCACGTATGTATATGTATGTGACCATTACAGCGCCATCTATCACAAAGCGAAAAATGTGTTCCAAATAAAACATTCATATTCATTTACGTACTGGACGAATATGTAATAAAAATGGAGGTACCTATTTAAAAAATGCAGTTGATATCCCTTTGACCTATGGCTGTGCCATCTAGCGGGCCAACCATAGCCTCATCTATTTTCTCCCTTCAAGTTAGAAAAGTTCAGTTCTTTGTAGTTTTTTAGTTTGATGTTTATTTCGTGAGATATTTGGCCCGGTCGCTATCAATGGACCACCCTGTATATGTGAAGAAATTTACTTCGTGTTTTTCGGATCACTGAAGATATGTTAGCCTCGAAAACGCGGTGAATATGTGATCACGCATCTCGGAAACAGTTATAACGATTTGCATCTAATTTTGTATGTAGATCTGGTTTCGGATATTTAATTTAACTGTACAGACGTTATTCCCGAAACAACAGTATTTTCCAAAATAAATATATGTTAGAATTTTTTTCGTGTATCTGTGATACCACTGTATCGTTTTGCATTAAAATTTTGTATCACGTTATGAATTTTTGATTTTTATTTTTGTTATTCATCACAGTTAATGTGCAGCATCCAGTTTAGTGAAGTATTCCACCATATTTTAAAGAGTTTTAAGGAGTCCAAAACGCATTGCGTAGACTTATTGCACGGTTGATTTTAGGCTATAAATAGCTGCGTATCAAATGTAGATAATACATCGAAATTCTATATAAATTTGAGATATCGGGCCTTGCACCATAGCACGTGATAGCAATTAGTTCGGAAATGCCGCATGCGAAAATGCGATTTCTGACGTATCGTGGCTAATAGGAAATGACTCAAAGGTTATATGTATGTTGCTTAGATGTTACTCTAAAACATTTCGTTTTTTAAAATCTGTATTAGTATCATGATAAGCTAGAAAAATCATAATTTTTCGTATAAAAAGAGACAGTTGTGTATTGGCTATTCTACGCG
The DNA here is from genome assembly GCA_026315105.1 of Locusta migratoria. Taxonomy (NCBI): domain Eukaryota; kingdom Metazoa; phylum Arthropoda; class Insecta; order Orthoptera; family Acrididae; genus Locusta; species Locusta migratoria. Next base: position 116,041,750 of record CM048753.1, on the reverse strand, counting down.
TCTATTCACGGCAAATGTTAGGCATTTTTACGAACTGTCCTATGATTGTCCATCCTGGGAAGTCTTCCAGGTATTTTGCAAAATACTATCCGTTACCGAGTTCCATATATTCCAAGTTACCTTACATATGTACGTCAAATATTCACGTAATATACGGTCTGACGTGTAATTATGGTTTTAAATAAAGTAGAGAACGTACAGTAAAGGTTCTTGGTTGGGATGTCACGGTTTGTTTCTAGGCCTTTGACACGATACCACACTGCAGACTGCTAACGAAGGTACTAGATTTTGGAACATGTACAAAATATGTGAGTGGCTCGAAGACTACTAGAATCCAGTACGTTGTCCTCGATGGTGATTCTTCATCAGAGACTAGGGTACCATCAGGGGTGCCTCAGGGAACTGTGATAGGACGGCTATAATTTTCTGTCCGTATGAATGATCTGATGGACAGAGGGAATTGCAATCTGCCGCTACATGCTGATGATGCTGTGTTGTACAAGAGGGTGTCATCATTTATAACTGTGGGAGGGTGCAGGGTGACTTGGACAACATTTCTAGATGGTGTCCTCACACCATGGTCACTAACGCGAAATGCAGAAAAATGTAATGTGATGCAGATAATTAGGAGAAACAATCCCGTAATGTTCGAATGCAACATTAGTAGTGTTCTGCTTGACAGAGTCGCAGTAATTAAATTTCTAGGCGTAAAGCTGTATAGCAATGTAAAATGGAACTAGTCGTGGGGAAGATGGATGGATGACTTCGGTCTACTGCGAGAATTTTGAGAAGATCTGATTCATGTGTAAAGGAGACCGCGTATAAAATGCTTGTGCGACTCAGTCTTGAGTATTGCTTAAATGTTTGGGATCACCACCAGATGGGTTTAAAGGAGGACATGGAGGCAGTTCAGAGACGGGCGGCTAGGTTTGTAACTGATAGGTTCGATCAATGCGCGAGTGTCACGGAAATGCTTCGGGAACTCAAATGGGAGTCGCTGGAGGGAACGTGACGTCCTTTTCGAAAAACACTGTTGAAGAAATTTGGAGGGGATGTGGAACATTCATACATACATAGATAAATACACATACAACCTATTTTATAAGATGTAAGATTTCGGATCTCCGTCAATGTCCTTCGGATCTAGTGCACTTTTTATCGCTATAAACACGCCTCCCCCTTCACTGTCCAGCCTATCTCTGCGGTAAACATTCCAGTCTGAGTTTAGAATCTCATTACTGTTTACATCCGGTTTCAGCCAACTTTCCGTCCCTAGTACTATGTGGGCATTATAACAGTTCATTAATGAGAGCAGTCAGTTCTGGGATCTTTCTATAGAAGCTCCTGTAGTTAACTAATACTACATTGATCTTTTCCTTCCCTGTTGTGTTCTGCCTACTGCTACCTTGTCGCGGCTCAGGAGGCATCTAGTCGGGCCTAGGGAGGGAATTATCTAACATAAAAAAAAACCATGTGCACTCCACACGTACTCCGCTACCCCTGTAGCCGCTTCCTGCGTGTACTGCCAGCACCCCCTATAGAAGAAAGCCTGCACACGACGTCACAACATGGCGGCGGTGAGAGGCTTAGAGTCCTCTGAAAGATTGTAGTCATTGGCAGTGCACGCTGTTTATAGTGCATTCTTTCGTTCAGGAGTGTATTTATTACGTAAATTGGTGTTGTGTACGGTGTGATCGCTACGCTGGATGATTTGTGTGTGTGAGGACAACGTGTGATCTCTTTTTTACTGACAAAATGCTGTTTCGCTGTTCTGTGCCGAAATGTAGAGGAAATTACGACTGTAGCCCCAAAGTTACCGTCTTTAAACGTCCGGAAAAGAATAAGCTCATTAGTGGTTACGTAAGTAAAATGAATCGAAATATCCAACGGTAAACACTCATGACTTAAAACTCTTTTATAAGGTTAAATAAAAACAAAAAGTTACTCATTAACTTGAAGACGTAGCCAAGGTATCCTATGAATTCTTGATATCCATTCCTTCTTCTCCGGACGTATAAAGACGGCAATTTTTGGGCCACATTCGTAATTTCCTCTACATTTCGGCACAGAAAAGCGAAACGGTATTTTTTCAGTAAAAAAGAGATCACACGTTGTTCTCACACGCACAAATCGTCCAGCGTAGCGATCACACCGTACACAACACCAATTAACGTAATAAATACACTCTTGAACGAATGAATGCACTATAAACAGCGGGCACTGCTAATGTTTACGATCTTTCAGCCGAGGTGGAGTAGCCGAGCGGTCTAAAGCGTCTCGCTGCGGAGCGCGCGGTTGCTCGCCGTGGAGGTCCGAGTCCTCCCTGGGGCTTGGGTGTGTGTTGTCCTTAGGTTAGTTTACCTAGGTTTAAGTAGTTTGTAAGCTACGGACTGATGACCACGCAGTTTGGTCCGATAGATTTACAAACATTTGAACATTGAAACAATCTTTCAGAGGACTTAAGCCTCTCACCGCCGCCATGTTGTGACGTCGTGCGCAGGCCTTCTTCTATAGGGGTGCTGGCACTACAAGCCTGACCTATGCAGGGGAACCCTTCATTTCTCCAGCTGATGGCGGAGGTCGAGAAATTTGCACCCCAGATCTCCGCAGAAACGTCCGAGCCTATGGTTTAGGCCTTCCGCTTGGTTCCAAACCAGATATTCGCAAATTAAGCTTTTTTTTTTTTTTTTTTTTTTTTTTTTTTTTTTTTTTCACCCACCACAGTAGGCAACTGAATCATGACTGTGCTATGGAATAGGTCAGCGTAATATAGATGACAACGAATAATGCAGACTAGTTGATTATCAAAAGGTGGATCTTACAAAGAGGATGGGCAGAGAAGGGGGAAGGAGTTCAGGACCTATTTCGAATATCCAAAGGAACTGAACACATTATGTGACGGTCAACATCAAAAGGATAAAGACCAAAGTCAACGATGGGAGTCGACACAGAGAAGAGTCGTCACTGTTTGGTATAAATTGAAAATATATATTCCCGGGCATTGAAATTGCTACACCACGAAGATGATGTGCTACAGACGCGAAATTTAACCGACAGAAAGAAGATGCTGTGATATGCAAATGATTAGCTTTTCAGAGCATTCACACAAGGTTGGCGCCGGTGGCGACACCTACAATGCGCTGACACGAGGAAAGTTTGTAACCGATTTCTCATACACAATCATCAGTTGACCGGCCGTGTCTGATGAAACATTGTTGTGATGCCTCGTGTAAGGAGGAGAAATGTGTACCATCATGCTTTTGACTTTGATAAAGGTCGGATTGCACCCAATCGCTATTGCGGTTTAACATATCGCGACATTGCGGCTCACGTTGGTCGCGATCCAATGACTGTTAGCGGAATATGCAATCGGTGGCTTCAGGAGGGCAATACGGAACGCCGTGCTGGATCCCAACGGCCTCGTATCACTAGCAGTCGAGCGAACAGGCATCTTATCCGCATGGCTGTAACGGATCATGCAGCCACATCTCCATCACTCAGTTAACAAATGGGGACGTTTGCAAGACAACAACCATCTGCACGAACAGTTCGACGACGTTTGCAGCAGCATGGACTATCAGCTCGGTCACCATGGCTGCGGTTACCCTTGACGCTGCATCACAGACAGGAGCGCCTGCGATGGGGCACGCAATGACGAACCTGGGTGCACGAATGGCAAAATGCCATTTTTTCGGATGAATACAGGTTCTGTTTACAGCATCATGATGGTCGCATCTGTGTTTGGCGACATCGTGGTGAACGCACATTAGAAGCGTGTATTCATCATCGCCATACTGGCGAATCACCAGACGTGATGGTATGGGTTGCCATTGGTTACACGTATCGGTCAACTCTTGTTCGAATCGACGGCACTTTGAACAGTGGCCGTTACATTTCAGAGCTGTTATGACCCGTGGCTCTACCCTTCATTCGATCCCCGCGAAACCATACATTTCAGCAGGATAACGCACGACCGCATGTTGCAGGTCCTGTACGGGCCTTTCTGGATACGGAAAATGTTCGACTGCTGCCCTGGCCAGCACATTCTCCATATCTCTCACCAACTGAAAACGTCTAGTCAATGGTGGCCGAGCAACTGGCTCGTCACAATACGCCAGTCACTACTCTTGATGAACTGTGGTATCGTGTTGAAGGTGCATGGGCATCTGTACCTGTACACGCCATTCAAGCTCTGTTTGACTCAATGCCCAGGCGTATCAAGGCCTTTATTACGGCCAGAGGTATTGATTTCTCAGGATCTATGTTCTCAAATTGCGTGAAACTGTAATAACGTGTCCGCTCTAGTAAATCTGTCCAATGAATACCCGTTCATCATCTGCATTTCTTCTTGGTGTGACAATTTTAATGGCCAGGTGCGTACATTTACTGTCATCGCGCTTCCTTAGCTGATGAGGCGAACTAATCTCGAAACAGAGACTCAACCCTATCAAGGAACATAATTACAAAGAATACGTTTGCCTTGGAACGAAAGCATTTCAGGCACACCTTCGCAACATTACTAAGCATTTGACAAAGATCCAACTTTTAGCCGTCTCTGCCAAGCTTTCGTGCAATGCAACTGAATAGTCTGAAAATAGAAATACAGAATTTGGGGTTGACTCTTTTCACATTCTGCGCGGGCCATTGCAGACGTGTGCCAACCGACTGCAAAGACCTATGAAAGTTGGAGCTTTGTCAAGAGCTTTGTAACGCTGTGTAGGTTTCCCTGAAATATTTTCAGAAAATAATTAATTGGTTATAATTTGATAAAAGATAGTATATACAGTTCAGTACATTAAAATTACACGATACCATTAGAATTCTATATCGGAGGTAAAAATTTTCAGGTGTGTCAGCTGATGAAATATTGGATTGAAAGAAACTCAGGAATGAACTGCTGAAACGTTTGAGTCCAGCTACTTAGGCTATTAGCGTTATTGCTATTTTTGGTGATAGACATCTCAGTAAATTAGTTTACTATGCCTATTTTGATTCACTTCTTTCATATAGCATCATATTTTAGCGTAATTCATCACTCAGTAAAAAGTATTCATTGCAAAAAAGCTTGTAGAATAATTAGAATAATTGCTGAAGTCCACTCAAGATCATCCTGCAGGCATTTATTTAAGGAATTAGGGATCTTCACAGTAGCCTTTCACTTACAAAATTTGTTATTAATAATCCTACCGAGTTCAAGAGTAAAATAAGAATGCACAACTACAACACTATGACAATGGATGATCTCCACTATTCAGTGTTAAATCTTTGTCACAGAATGCTGAGAATTATGCTGCCACAAAAGTCTTCGGTCACTTACCAAATAGCATCAAATATCTGACAAATAGCCAACGACCATTTAACAAGAAATTAAAAGAATATTTGAATGACAGCTGCTTATACTCAGTAAATTAATTTTTAGATATTAATAATTTTATAAAAGAAGGAAAGTTATCAACATAAATCAATTACATGTATTCTCATATTATGTCAAGATACCTTTTATTAAACTGACATGCTCCACACCATTACGTAATTTCGTAGTCATAATCTGTTGAAAATATACTAATCTAATCTATTATAACCTAATCTAATCTGTTGTAGATCCAAAGCAAACGTATTTTATGGCCGAGCGCTGAAAGTCGCCTTGCTGTGGAGCGTGCGGTTTCTACTCGTCGGAGGTTCCAGTCCTCCCTCGAACATGGGTGTGTGTGTTATCCTTACGTTAGCTTCAGTTAGTTGAAGTAGTCTGCAAGCTTAGGGAGCGATAACCGCGCTAGTTAAATTCCATACATTAACAAACATTTGATTTAAACCGTTTTCTTTGAAACGATGTTCCTGGTTAATTTAATGTTGATTCTCCATTTCGGTAAATTGAGTACATGGTTCACGATTGTTTCAGGCAAAATACAAGGCTGTAACCTGTCACCATTGTTGTTCATATTACTCTTCTGGCCATTAAAATGTCTATACCATGAAGATGTCGTGCTACAGACGCGAAATTTAACCGACAAAAGATGCTGTGATATGCAAATGATCAGTTTTTCAGAGCAATCACACAAGGTTGGCGCCGGTGGCGACACCTACAACGTGCTGACATGAGGAAAGTTTCCAACCGATTTCTCATACACAATCAGCAGTTGAGCAGCGTTGCCTGGTGAAACGTTGTTGTGATGTCTCGTGTAAGGAGGGCCGTCCGCGGTGGCCGAGGGGACTGAGGCGCTCCAGCCACGGTCTGCACGGCCACTACGGTCGGGGGTTCGAATCCCCCCTCGGGCATGGATATTTGTGCCGTCTTTAGTGTTAGCTACTTCATAAGTAGTTTGTAAGTTTAGGGACTGATGACCCCGTAGTTAAGTCCCATAGACTATACAAACATTTTTTTTTTTTTTTTTTTTTTTTTTTTTTTTTGTAAGGAGGATAAATGTGAACCATCACGTTTCCGACTTTGATAAAGGATTGTAGCCTATCGCGATTGCGGTTTATCGTATCGCGACGTTGCTGCCCGCGTTGATCGCGAGCCAACAACAATTAGCAGAATATGGAATCGGTGGGTTCAGGAGGGCAATACGGAACGCCGTGCTGGATCCCAACGGCCTCGTATCACTAGCAGTCGAGATGACAGGCATCTTATCCGCATGGCTGTAATGGATCGTGCAGTCACGTCTCGATCTCTGAGTCAACAGATGGGGACGTTCGCGAGACAAAAACCACCTGTACGAATAATTCGACGACGTTTGCAGCAGCATGGACTACCAGCTCGGAGACCATGGCTGCGGTTACCGTTGACGCTGCATCACAGACAGGAGCGCCTGCGATGGAGTACGCAACGACGAACCTGGGTGCACGAATGGCAAAACGACATGTATCCGGATGAATCCAGGTTCTTTTTACAGCATCATGATGGCCGCATCCGTGTTTGGCGACATCGTGGTGAACGCTCATTGGAAGCGTGTATTCGTCATCGCCATAGTGGCATATCATATGGAGTGCCATTGGTTAACGTCTCGGTCACCCCTTGTTCGCATCGACGGCACTTGAACAGTGGCCGTTACATTTCAGATGTGTTACGACCCGTGGCTCAAATGTTCAAATGTTTGTAGAGCTTATGGGACTTAACTACGGGGTCATCAGTCCCTAAACTTACAAACTACTTATGAACTAGCTTATACTAAAGACGGCTCAAATATCCATGCCCGAGGGGGGAAAATTTTCGACTGCTGCCCTGACCAGCACATTCTCCAGATCTCTCACCAATTGAAAACGTCTGGTCAATGGTGGCCGAGCAACTGGCTAGTCACAATACGCCAGTCACTACTCTTGGTGAACTGTGGCATCGTGTTGAAGCTACATGGGCATCTGTACCTGCACCCGACATCCAAGTTCTGTTTGACACAATGCCCAGGCGTATCAAGACCGTTATTACGGCCAGAGGTGGTTGTTCTGGGTATGCAGCGAAATTGCGTGAAAATGTAATCACATGTCAGTTCTAGTATAATATATTTGTCCAATGAATAACCGTTTATCATCTGCATTTCTTCTTGGTGTAGCATTTTTAATGGCCAGTATTGTATTTATGGATCACTTGTTGAAAACTATATTCTGACAGAGTGAGATTATTAAAGGTGAAAACAAAATTAGCAATCTCGCATACGTTCAAAATGTTTGTATAGCTTTTGGGACTTAACTACGGGGTCATCAGTCCCTAAACTTACAAACTACTTATGAACTAGCTAACACTAAGGACGGCACAAATATCCATGCCCGAGGGGGGCCGTGCAGACCGTGACTGGAGCGCCTCAGTCCCCTCGGCCACCGCGGCCGGCAGTCTCGCATATGTGGACGACTTAGTTGTGAAGGCAGATTCGTTTGAAAGGTTGCAATCTAATATTTCAGAGCAAGATCAACAGTATAAGAGTTATTACATGAAGATCAACATCTCCAAAACAAAAATAGTGTATGTGGAAACAGATTTAAACAGAATGAGTGCTAATTTGAGGAACAAAGTTAGAACAGGTGGACAGTTTGAATTACTTAGCATGTAATGTTTATTTGTGTGGCTGTCTTCCACAGCAGCAGTTTTTATCAAGAATAATGCTTTTGACATTCTTTTTCTGACTGTAACGAAGATGTTATTTGCAGTCAGCAAAAGACAGTCATTGTACTTAGCATGTATTTTCTCACAGGATGGCAACCTAGTGAAAGAGCTAGAATAAAGGTATAGTAAAGCTAATGCAATGAGTGCTCAGCTACGATCTACTCTCTTCTGCAAGAAGGAAGTCAGTACTAAGTTAGCAGTGGACTATTCACTCTGGGAGTGAAAGCTGGGTGGCTACAGGTTACCTTATTAATGAAGTTGAGTTTACAAATATGAAAGCTACAAGGATGATTGCAGGTACTAATAGATAGGAACACTGGCAGCAGGGTATCAATAAGAGGAAATCAAAGAGGAAAAAACTAGATTTATATGGAATTCAGTATTATCACACTTATTTCGTTTGTTATTATTTTAGCTGTAAGAAAAACGTAATCACGGTCTGAAACAAGATATTTGCTCTTTACTTGAGCGGCAGAAAAAATTAACATGAACAAAGTCATATCTGAATTACAGAAAAGGTAATACAATCTACGTTAAAAACGTCCATAGCAACCATGTCAAAGACAAACATTTTAATAGACGCATTGATCCCAATTAATGATTTCCAATATATTCTATAAATAGTGAATAATTGCTTAGAAAAAAAATAAACAAGGTAATTTGTTGCACTTCCCTTCCGTTTCATTAAGGACCGACATTTGTCGCAGAAATCTAGGACTTCCTTTATATATGAAACTACCAGTATCATCACGTTGTTCAGAATATTAATTATTACGTTATAGTCCCAGTTTACGTGCTTCAGAAGACCATTGTTCAATTCGTTGTTACATATTTCACGACATGTTCAAACAACTTACGGGTATGCTGCCGGGTGACGTCGTCGACAACCGCCGATATTTCGGCAGGAGGACACCCTGCCATTCTCAAGGCACAACTGCACTTAAGGAAGCAATGTGCAAGCGTATTTAATACCTCGGTTTGCAAAGGGTAAATAAGGAAGAAAACACACACAATCCATCCGAATATTCAGTTCACTGTTGTTGTTGTTGTGGTCTTCAGTTCGGAGACTGGTTTGATGCAGCTCTCCACAATACTCTATCCTGAGCAAGCCTCTTCATCTCCACATAAGAACGGCAATCCACATCTGTCTGAATCTGCTTACTGTATCCATCTCTTGGTCTTCCTCTGCGGTTTTTACGTCACATACTTCCCTCCAAAGCTAAATTCTCAATTTCTTGATGTCTAAGAATGTGTCCTACAATCTATCCCTTCTTTTAGTCAAGGTATGCCAGAAATTTCTTTTCTCCCCAATTCTGTTCAGTACCTCCTCATTGGTTACGCGATCCACCCACCTAATCTTCAGCATTCTTCTGTAGCACCATATTTCAAAAGCCTCAATCCTCTTCCTGTCCGCACTGTTTATCGTCCATGTCTCACTCCCATACAAGGCAACACTCCATACAAATGCCTTCAGAAACGACTTCCTTAAGCTTAAATCAATATTCGATGTTAACAAATTTCTCTTTTTCAAGAACGCTTTCCTACCCATTGCCATTCTGCATTTTATATCTTCTGTACTGCGACTATCATTTGTTATTTTATTGCCCAAGTAACAAAACTCATCTACCTCCTTCATTGCTTCGTTTCCCAATCTAATTCCTTCAGCATCACCTGATTTTCGTAGACTACATTCCATTACCCTAGTTTTGCTCTTGTTAATCTTATATGCACCTTTCAGCACACTGTCCATTCCGTTCAATTGCTCTTCCAGGTCGTTTGCTGTATCTGACAGAATTACTATGTCGTCAGCAAAACGCAATGTTTTTAATTCTTCACCCTGAACTTTAATTCCTTCTCCAAATTTCTCATTGCTTTCCTTTATAGCTTGCTCAATGTACAAATTGAATAACATCGGAGAAAGGCTACAACCCTGCCTTACTCCCTTCCCAACCACTGCATTCCCTTCATGCCCTTCAACTCTGACAACCGCTGTCTGGTTTTTGTACAAGTTGTAAATAATCTTACGCTCCCTATATTTTACTCCTGCTTGCTTCAGAACTTGAAAGAGTTTATTCCAATCAACATTGTCAAAAGCCTTCTCCAAATCTACAAAAGCTAGAAATGTAGGTTTGCCTTTTCTTAATCTATCTTCTAGAATAAGCCGTAAAGTGAGTATTGCCTCCCGTGTTCCAACATTTCTCCTGAACTCATACTGATCTTCGCAGAGGTCGGCTTCTAGCAGCTTTTCCATCCATCTGTATATAATTCTAGTTAATATTTTGCAACCATGACTTATTAAACTGATGGTTATGTAGTTTTCACACCTGACTGCACCTGCTTTCTTTGGAATGGGAATTATAACATTTTTCTTAAAGTCTGAGGGTACTTCACCTGTCTCATACATCTTACACACCAGGTGAAACAATTTTGTCATGGCTGGTTCTCCCAGAGACTTCAGTAACTCTGAGGGAATATCATCTACTCCAGGGGCTTCGACTTAGGTCTTTCAGGGCTCTGTCAAATTCTTCTCTCAGTATAGTATCTCCTATTTCATCTTCACCTACATCCTCTTCCCTTCCTACAATATTGTCTCGAAGTTCATTTCCTTTGTAGAGTCCCTCTATATACTCTTTCCACCTTTCAGCTTTCCCTTCTTTGCTGAGAACTGGTTTTCCATCAGTGTCCTTGATATTCATAGAGCTGTTTTTCTTATCTCCAAATGTCTCTTTTATTTTCGTGTAGGCTGTATCTATTTTTTCCCCTATTTATACATTCTTGCATTTGCCTTCTAGCCACTCCTGCTTAGCCATTTTGCACTTCCTGTCAATCTCATTTCTTAGTCGTCTGTACTCCATTGTGCGTGTTTCATTTACTGCATTTTTATATTTTCTCCTTTCATCGATTAAATTTAGTATCTGCTGTAAATCCAAGGATTTTTTGCAGGTCTTGCCTTCCTACCTATTTTGTCCTCTGCTGCCTTCACTATTTCATCTCTCAATTTTACCCATTCCTCCTCTACTGTTTTATTTTCCCGTTTCTGTCAATTGTTGCCTAAAGCTCCCTCTGAAATTCTTAAGAACTTCAGGTTCCTTCAATTTATCCAGGTCCCATCTCCTTATTTTCCTACCTTTTTGTAGTTTCTTCAGTTTCAGCCTACAGTTCATAGCCAACTAGTTATGGTCGGAGTCTATATCTGCCCCTGGGTATGTCTTACACTTTAAAACCTGGTTCCGAAATCTATGTCTTACCATTATAAAATCTATCTGGTATCTCCCGGTGTCTCCTGGTCTCTTCCATGTATACAACCTTCTTTTGTGATTCTTAAACCAGGTGTTTCTTATAACTAAATTATGTTCTGTGCAAAAGTCTACCAGGCGGCTTCCTTTTTCATTCCTTTTATCCAGACCATATTCACCTACTATCTTCCCTTCCCTTCCTTTTCCTACTACCGAATTCCAGTCTCCCATAACAATTAAGTTTCCCTCTCCCTTAATTGTCTGAATAATTTCCTTTGGCTCCTCATATATTTCTTCGATTTCCTCATCATCGGCAGAGGTGGTTGCCATATAAACCTGTACTACTGTTGTCGGTGTTGGCTTCGTATCTATCTTGACAATGATAATGCGATCACTGTGCTGGTCATAGTAGTTTACCCGCATTCCTATTTTCTTCTTCATTAGCAATCCTACTCCTGTGATACCCCCAACTGATTTTGTTTTTATAATCCTGTACTCACCGCACCAGAAATCCTGTTCATCCTGCCACCGAACTTCACTAATTCCCACTATATCTAACTTCAACCTATCCATTTCCCTTTTTAAATTTTCTAATTTTTCTACTCGATTAAGGGCTCCGACCCGTAGAATGCCAGTATTGTCTTTCTTGATGATCACATCCTCCTGAGTAGTTCCCGCTCGGAGATCCGAATGGGGGACTATTTCACCTCCGGAATATTTTACCCGAGAGGATGCCATCATCATATGTTCATACAGTAGAACTGCATGTCCTCGGGAAAAGTAACGGCTGTAGTTTCAGCCGTTCGCAGTAATCGTGTGGCAAAGCCACATTAGCTGATGTTACAAGGCCAGCTCAGCCAATCATCCAGACTGTTGCCCCTGTAACTACTGAAAAGGCTGCTGCCCCTCTTCAGGAACCACACGTTTGTCTGGCCTCTCCACAGATACCCCTCCGCTGTGGTTGCACCTACGGTACGGCTATCTGTATCGTTGAGGCAAGCAAGCCACCCCACCTCGGCAATGCCCGTGGTTCATGGGAGTGGATTCAGTTCTTTCCTTAATGTATTGGTCAGAAGGAAGGTTATGGTACATTGGGACACTCTGTTTATAGGAAGCCTGCTCACACTGATTTGTATCTGCAAGTTGATAGTTGTCACCATCCAGCTCAGCTTGAAGGGGTACTTCGTACCTTGGTTCACAGGGTACATGACATTTCAGACCCTGAAAGTTTGTCAGCTGAGTTGTCCCATCTCGAGGAGATTTCGTCAGAATGGTTATAGTGAGACAGATAAAACGTGCATTGCGTTATCAGCCTTCTGTGCAACGGGTGAGTGACGATAGTAATGAAGTGGCACCTAAATCTATGGCCTTTTTGCCTTTCGCAGGAAGTATTTCCAACAAGATTGGTCGTAGTTTGCGGAAATATGATGCGAAATGTTTTTCGACCACCTTCTAAGATAAAGGCCCTGTTGGGGTCCGTAAAGGATGATCTTTGTTTGCGTAAGGCAGGTGTATATTGTATTCCTTTTAGTTGTGGCATGTCATATATTGGTCGGACAATCTGGACTGTGGAAGACCGGTGTATTGAACATAAACGTCACACACGGTTGCAACAGCCAAACAAATCCGCTGTTGCAGAACACTGTCTTGGCACCGGTCATCCTATGGAATACAACAACACGGAGATTCTGGCATGCAATTCCACCTATTGGGATAGTGCTATTAAGGAAGCTGTTGAAATTAAACTATCAAGCGACCTTATAAACAGAGATGGTGGTTTCTGTTTAAATTCTACTGGGAATCCGGCACTGTCTCTCGTAAAAAAAAAAAAAAAAAAAAAAAAAAAAAAAAAAAAAAAAAAAAAAAAAAAAAAAAAAAAAAAAAACAACAAACAGAGGGACAAAATTAATGCTGCCTCACCTGTTGATTAACAGTCACTATCGATATTTTTGATGTTTGGTCATCTTTGGTTGTGTTGACTCTGCAGTGACTTGTACTGTGTGTGTTATCTTCCTTGTTCACCCTTTGCAAACCGAGGTATTATATACGCTTGCACGTTGCTTCCTTGAGTGCAGTTGTGCCTTGAGAATGGCAGGGTGTCCTCCTGTCGAAATACCGGCAGCATACCCGTAAGCTGTTTGAACATTCATTACGCCGGGAAAAGTTAAAGTCTCACATTTCACGATATGCTCACGAAATAGAACAAACGGGCGTTTTAGACGGAGCATTATTATATATGCACAACTCTAATTATTGCAGAACATAGCTCTATTTAATTATTTCGAATGCCCGAAACCCCTTTTGGAAAAAGGCGAAAAAATGTTTTTGGGAGTGGTGGGTTTTGTACCAGCCGGCAACGTGCCTTACATTTATAATCTAACGTGCTGCCCACTACGGTCGGGGTTCGAATCCCCCCCTCGGGCATGGATATTTGTGCCGTCCTAGTTCGTAAGTAGTTCATAAGTAGTTTGTAAGTTTAGGGACTGATGACCCCGTAGTTAAGTCCCATAGACTATACAAACATTTGAACATTTTTAACGTGCTGCCCACTACACTACGGCTGACTATTGATGGCAGTTATTAACTGATGCCTCTATGGCATTTTAGACACTACATTATCATTTATCGTACGAAGAACGACGTGTTTTTGATAATTCTTCAGTGCGCCATTGCTTTGAATAGACAACGCGTAAGTTATAATAAGAAAATCATCAAATACGCAACGCAAGATGGCGTATGACAGAGAGAGTTCCGGACGAGGAATATCACGTGACATTTCCAAACGCATGGTTTACGTAAAAGCAAGTAACGGTGTCAAATCGCCATTATTTTTGCAAATATCTCTACAACGGTGCGAATTTCGAAAAAAGCATGAGAGGAACGTTGTAGAGAATTCTCTCCTCTACAAATTCGTTTATTAAATTTTTTTGTCAGATTAACGATTTATTTGCAATTTCCTCTTGTCAAAATGCCATCACAATGAGCCTTTTTTTTACTGTTACTAACCATTTTTTGCTCGAAATATTTGAAAAAGGGTGATTCTGGTCACAGACGGCCAACAACTATATCTGTAAAATTTGGTGCCGATCGGTTGGACGGTTCGACCTAGAGAGTGCGAACACGTTACACACAAACGGACAGACAGACATCGTCAAATTGTCGTTATTTTTGCAAATATCTCTGAAACGATGCGATATATGAAAAAAAAAACAGGAAGAGAACAAAGTTGTAGATAATTTTCTCCTCTACAAATTCATTTTTTCAGTTTCGTGTCAGATGGACGGTTAAGTGGTTATTTTCATTCAAATTTCGGACTTTCAAAAGGCGATCGCAAAGGCCCACATTTAGAGTTACTACCGTAGCCTAACGTGGGCCACCTGGAAATTAACATCATAGATGAAGCAGTTGGAACGAACAGGCTGAGATGGTGGGGTCATGTTACACGCATGGGAGAAGCAAGGTTACGTAAGACACTGGCTCAGAGGGTCAGAAGGCGCAGACCAAGGAGAAAGCACTTGGATTGAGTCAAGAATGATTTTGAAGTAACAGGCTTAACATCAGACGAGGCATCAATGTTGGCATTGAATAGGGCATCATGGAGGAATTTCACCTTGGGGACTATGCACAGACTGCACGATGAAACGCATAATTAGTCTGTAATGATGATGATGATTGTGATCTCTGTTTCGGCTTCAGTTCTCCTTATCAGCAAAGCACATGCCATCATCAATACCATCATCATCATTAGAGACTGATTATGCCTTTCAGCGTTCAGTCTGGAGCATAGTAGTTCTAATAAAATTCCTCCATGATGCCCTATTCAATGCCTCGTCTGATGTTACGCCTTTTACTTCAAAATAATTCTGCACCGAATCTAAGTACTTTCTTCTTGGTCTACCTCGACTCCTCTTATCCTCCGCTGCCGAGCTCATGAGTCTCTTAGGTAACCTTGCTTCTCCCGTGCGTGTAACATGACCCCACCATCTCAGTCTGTTCGCTCTAACTGCTTCATCTTTGGTTTTCATTCCCAGTTTATTATGGACACACTCCTGCCATTGTTCCCATCTATTAGTACCAGCAATCATTCTTGCTACTTTCATATCTGTAACCTCTGCCTTATGGATAAGGTAACCTGTAGCCACCCGAATTTCACTCCCATACAACAAAGTTGGTCGAAAGATAGAGCGGTGCACCGCTAACTTAGTCTTGGTACTTACTTACTTCTTGCAGAAGAGAGTAGATCTTAGCTGAGCCCTCACTGCATTAGCTTTGCTGCACCTGGATTCCATTTCTTTCACTACATCTACATCTACATCTAAATCTACATCTACATACATACTCCGCAATTCACCGTAAGGTCCGTGGCGGAGGGTACACTGTACCACTACTAGGCATTTCCTTTCCTATTCCACTTCCAAATTGAACGAGGAAAAAAAGAATGCCTTTATGCCTCCGTACGAGCCCTAATTTCTCTTATCTTGTCTTTGTGATCTTTAAAGTAGGCGGCAGCAAGGTCGTACTACACTCAGCTTCAAATTCCGGCCCTCTAAATTTACTTAACAGAAATTCACGAAAAGAACGTCGTCTTTCTTCCAGCGATCCCCAATTGAGTTGCCGGAGCATTTCCGTGACACTCGTGCATTGATCGAACCTACCTGTAACAAATCTAGGTGCTCGCCTCTGAACCGCCTCTATGTCTTCCTTTAAACTGATCTGCTGCGTGTCCACAAACACTTGAGCAATACTGAAGACCTGGTCGTACAAGCGTTTTATACGCGGTCTCCTTCACAGATGAAGCACATCTTCCCAAAATTCTCCCAATAAACCGAAGTCGGCTGTCCACCTTACTCACAATTGTCCTTACATGCTCGTTCCATTTCATATCGCTCTGCAATGTTACGCCTAGATATTTGAACGACGCGACAGCATCAAGAAGCTCACTACTAATGCTGTATTCGAACATTATGGGATTGTTTTTCCTACTCATGCGCATCACCTTACATTTTTCTACATTGAGAGCTAGCTGCTATTCTTCGCTCCAACTAGAAATTTTGTCTAAGTCATTCTGTATGCTATTACAGTCAGTTAAAGTCGCGACCCTCCCATACACCACAGCATCATCAGAAAACAGCCGCAAATTACAAGTTAGTCTGTCCATAAAATCATTTACGTAGATAGAAAATAATAGCGGTCCTATCACACTCCCCTGGGGCAAGCCTGACGATACACTCGTCTCTGATGAACACTCGCCGTCGAGAACAACGTACTGATGTACTATGTACAACGTACTATGTTGCCATCCTGTGAGAAAATACATCCCAGGTGCTTGAAACTGCCTACCTGTTCTTTGTTCCTCCTATTTGGCACTCAATCTGTTTAAAATCTCATCTCAAAGCACATGTGTTGACAGTAAAAGTGTCGACCGCTAACTTAGGAGAAAGATGGAGAAGGTTCCTGTGCATCAGCACATCTTTCTATATTGTAACCTATACATACATTGCGAAGCATTACGGTGTTTTCTGGTAGGACACACGTCCACAGGAACCTCCAGCAATTGTTTCGTGCGTTGGCTTCTGTCGGGAAGTTTCCTTAAGCTATCGGAGTGTCGGTCCCCTGATAGTGCTGCAACCCGCGCGGTCTTTGTCCCGTTTTCGATCCCCTGAGGACAGGCGATGTGGGCTAAAGTCCAGGACGCATTCCGAGCGAGAGTTCACAAGTTTCTTACGTTGGCAACGCAGTATATTTCGTGCAGCCAATGGCGTGTCGCTTTCACGTAACCAATGAGAGGCGAGGAACGATTAATAAATTTAATAGCGCCGAATTTGAAGTCAGTTTGTGGTTTGTTGTGTTTAAGAGTTATAACACTACCTGCCTATTAATGTTACGGATCGAGTAACATCAACATTTATTTCGTAATTGAATAAAATTAATTTCTAGTGGGATTAAAATTTGGAAAAAGATTCTGGGAAACTCACTGAAATATTCTGAATGGAATGAGCGATTGAAAGAAATAATTAAACTGCAAGAAATTCTGACAGATACCATGAAAGTGCTTCGGCAGGTAGGTATAAAAGAAAGGACGATCTCAACTTTACCGATGTCTGCAACTGCATTTTTTGTATCCCATCCTCGTCGCCACTTTTATGTCTCGTTTCCGTCGTAGGTGTCGGTGGCCGAGTAGAAAGAGACCGACGCAGGAATAAAGGAAGCACGCTTGTGCAGGTACGAAGGTGAGCAGCCAGTGGGACAGCAGAAACTAGAAACACTAGAGTAAATTACAACGAGATATATATTTCACAGACTTAGTAATACTTAACTTTTACATAGCTCACTACTGCAGAATGCTGATACATAGTTGAGCTAGAGGCCTGCCTAGTGCCTGTCCGATAGCCAAGTCTTCACTGGTGCCTATTTGATTCCGAAGTGTTAACTGGTTCCTATCTCAGTCACAAGTGAACGATGTCGTTCAGTCACAGAATAAGGAGTATACAGAAAGGAAACTCCGGCTGCAGTCTGTCGTCCAAAAATTAGTGCGCATGTGCGGAATCGGCCATCTTCAAAAGCAGTAAACGCGCGGTTACTCGGTACCCCGAGGCGTGGTAATGCGCCGTCTTTGTTTGTTAATTGTGTATTTTAAATTACATAAAAGTAAACAAGTATTTGGTACAGTGAAAAGAAAGAACTGTGTGTCAGTAGTTGCAGCTGTTCCGTTTTTATTATGAGCAGCAATAAAAGAAAAGACGGCCGATGGTGTTCAGCACCTAATTGCCGCAATAATTCGAATACAAATAAGGATTTAAGCTTTTTCACCTTCCCAAAAAATGCTGAGCAGTAAGTGAGCGTCGCTATATGTGTAGTGAAAGTTAAATGTTATCAGTTTCGAATGAGAGCAATGTGTGCATAATTATTAAAAGTAGCCTTGCTTCTTCTCTTGACGATAACTCTCGCTGTTGCTGTTGCTGCAACAGTTCAACAGCATCGAAATGTTGAAGTACATTTATATTGTATAAGTTTAACGTTGCAGGGAATAATATAAAATGAATGACAAAGAATAGTGCGCAAGTAGGCAGGTAAAATTTTACTTACAGCATTGGAGGTGTAGTGTGCTAATGTTGGCAACGAATGCTCCTCGGATACTCAAACAAATAGATTAAGGGGAACAATTATTTTATGCTGTGCCTGCTGTGTGGTTGACAGATTCCTCTATATGCCCTTCTTCGATCAGTAAATTAATGACACTCCTAAAGCAAATACATCTTTTATATATGCCCAGACGTCATTAGTTCTGTGTAATCACGTTGTACTGCTAAGTCTGACTCAATATTTTGTACGAATTTATTTCTAGAGATAAGCACCAAATAAAACGATCATCGATTCCACCGTACATTTTCGTAGTTGTATTAAAATGTATGCCTATTTTTTTCGTTGGATTACAATTAGGTGTAAGAAGAGGACGCAAAATAGATGAGAGCACAATGAAAGGCCATTTCCTTTCGTAAAAGTCGGTGAGATTAGCTGCAGTTCATAAAAAGTCCATTTCCAGCCAAAGTACTAAGTGACTATAGTTCCGCATATACTGTTTTTCAATATGGCGTCGAGCGCAACGCTTGGTAACATACAGATCAAAGGCGCCGCCCCCAGCTTTCCCTTCTGTATGCCCCCTATTCTGTGGTTCAGTGGTGGCCACGAGCGGAGTTGCCGCAGAGGGCGCTCGTGGCCGACGTCGGAAGAACGCCGCGCCGTGCGTGCATGGCGGTGCGCGGCGAAAGTAGGTGGCGCGCACTTTGGACTTGTGCGACACCACAGCATTCAGCACATAATGAAGCCTTGCTGAAAGGAATTGTCATTGTAATTCAAAGTAATCTCGTCCTAGAGTGAACTCGAAGCAATTAAGATTAGTATTCCGTGCAGACGACCGTGTACGAATTTTCTAGAACTTTCGTTCTATGAATCGTTGTCAAATGCAACCACACATAAAATAAATTATCGGACCTCGCACATATGCAAAATACTGACAAGATGATTGCAGGTTCTAGTAGGCACAAACTGAATGGAAATGTACTGATTAAATAATAACTTCAAGAAATTAATATTCGTCTACACGAAATCCAAATCCTCATAATGGCGCCGAGTCACTGCGATATTAGATGCTTGGGTTAGCTGCGCCAGGTCTATCGTATAGGACTGTGAATGAAAAAAAATATTGTTAATGCAGTAAATCAAGTTTAAAGGGCATTTATTAAAGAAATATGACGGAAAATCATCCTCACATTCTCGTAAAAAAAAAAAAAAAAAAAAAGAGAGAGAAATTGGCGTCCGATTGAAACAAAAGCTGGATATCGGATCACATTCGCGGTCGATTGTCGATACACTGAAACCGTTTCTTCCTGTCTGTTTCACGGTTTCGAGTCGGTTTCATGATTTCATGTCGGTTTCAAACCACTAATGTAGAAAGGCGGAACAGACTAATGGTATCGAAATGTGGTGTTTCATTTTACTGAAGCTCCACAAAGATTCACATATAACTTACTAGTATATAAACCATTTAGAGAGTGTCAAATAGTAGTTGACACTCGTGAGTCTGCAGCTTATGATAACTGAAATCAAGATTCGTTTCCAAGAGACTGCTGTATTCCGAAATGACATAATGTCAGCTTTATAAATATAAATGAACAATAAAACAACGTTCACTATTTGCATTGAAATAACCAGTTAAATTCTAGGTTTATCTACCATATTAAAAACACACGGGCGAAACTACATTTTTAAAGTAAGATACAATATGAAGCCTGAAATAACATTTTTTATACTAACAAGGGTAGATCACATATTTAATCTCGGATTAAAGAGTTAGTTTCTTACGAGCGAAAACGAAGTTAACTACTGTCGTAATAATTTTTTTTAATGTTAAAGGAATTGCGGTGGTGTAACGGTCAAGACGTACAAGTGGTGAACTTTTATTTTATTATTTTTGTGATCCCATAGTATTATTTGTGATTATTTAGTGTACTCTTTATTCCCTGTAATTTATTTAGTATGTATAGAAAGTAGCATTTATGACCCATCACTGTAATATACGTACCGTATTGCAGCTTGTGAGTTCCTAACGGGGTAAACTTTTACCTACCATACCGGCGGCCTCGTGTGAGTATGTTGGCAAATCAACATGTTTCGTATAGACCAAGAAGTAAATATATACTCTATGGTCCACAGGTTCTTGTATCTACCCTTGTCCACACAGTGAAAAATATTGCCCTCCTAGAACAAAGATTTCATGACAAAACATACATTGCTTTACGGTTTCATGGTTTCGAAACAGTGTTTCGAAACCACAGATGGTACGGTTTCATTTGTTTCGAAACCGTCATATGTTTCAGTTTTCCCATCTCTAGACAGAATAGTGCCGTCGTTCTCCTTCACGCCGCAGAAAAAAGAAAGTCGACGTCATGGTTATTCTTTATCGTGACGGAGAAAGACGTACTCGAATTAAAAAAAAAAAATATCTTTGCCCTTCGGAATCACTGTATCGCTATAGAGTGTGTTTTGAAATATTGCATCGGCATGGCAGGCATTAATTATTACGAATATGCCGCGAATTTCGAGTGCCATATTAAAACATACCCATTTAAATTCGCACATCCACCTATCGAGCCCCATGTTTTAGTCAAAAAAACACTAATCATTTACAACACTGATCATTTTCGATGGAAATTATAGTATAATGAATTTTCGTGGAGATGTGTTATTTACGAAACGTAAAACACGCTGAAAGGTAAGTACGATGACCATCTATTCTCGAGTCTTACCCACTTTTACATACACTGTAGATTGACTAAAGTACTTTACTATATTTTTACGCATATGTCATGATTTTAAAGGATGTGGTTAGGCAGGAACCTAGGAGTACAGCTTAAATTGTTGCGAGTGAACAAACAGCCATGATATCTACAGTCTAACTTGTCAAAAGTACTTCATCCTTTTCTACAAATAACTAATACTAGCTTAAACCCGCGGCTCCGCTCGCGTGTTGGTCGACTGCGATAGATAATGCGTGGAACGTCAAATCGATATTTTTTAAAACAGATGTATTAAAAGAAATTTCTTTTTTACTGCTTTATTTATTTATTCTTATATTTCCTTATTCGTATGCTTATCCTTACCGAGAAAGAGCTGAATACATTGTAGCACCATTAGACCAAAGATATGGTCTGTGGCATCACGTTTCGCTGTATGTAACCTCTTTGCTATAGAGTCGCAGACGTCATCACTGGCTTTCAGTACGATTTTTTTTAATAATTTGACGGCTTTCAACCACCATATCTTTACAGCTATCGGCACGGAACTGCTATGGTGTACAACGGGAGACTTCGGACAACAATTGCACAAAGACCATTCGTTTGCGTTCTGTAGTTTTCGCTGCAGAGCGAAATATTAACACACTCACACGTAGAATTTTACACCGATAACTTTCCATCCCAATATACTCCACTCTTTTATTATTATCAACCCTTAAGCAACAATGCAACCAATAAAACCATTTTCAAAAAGTAAATATAATTTTCAAAGAGTAATTATTGTTCCGCATTTCGCGTTGTATTCCTCAAATTATTAATATCTATCAAATCGCTATAAAACCTTTACTGAGGTATAAATTAGGAACTGTACAAATATTTAAGTCTCTGCGTCTTGTCGTTCGGACGTGATAAGCGTACACCGAACAGACATTCACATTAATATATATAGATAAATAGCTATCCGATCGCCATAAAACCGTGCCTAAAGCCTTCCCCGGGTAGACATTAGTAACTGTACAAATTTTTATCTCTTTATGTCTTGTGGTTCAGACGTGTTAAACGTATACCGAAGAGACATTGACATTTATAGATAAAGACTTATTATACGATACACCTTGTAATGCTGCTTTCGTATGAAAATGGGTATTGCGTATTAAAGTTAAGGTTGGGGACCGCAAATGAAATTTTATCAGGTAGTGAAATATTTTTAAATGAGATTACTAAGCAATTTTGACAAGGAAGGGACAATTTAAACAAAATTATTGGATTCCGCCATTAAATGGTATCGGTCGTAATTTCGGTAGCAAATACAACACCAGAAAGCAACATTACAGAAGAAGTCGGCGGAATCTAAAATTTACCTTCTTGAAAGCTGGTACTAATATTTTGGTCATATTCTGTAGTGATTCTAGCTGATATGACTGGAATATTACTTCGATAAATTGATGCTGGGATTGTGCGTTTCGGTTACTATTGTTCTATGACCGTGTTGAAAATTAATCAGGATAGTCGCAAAAAATTGCAAAATTATCGGACTTCATAAACATTTCGAAGTGTTTTTTTTTTTTTTTTTTTTTTTTTTTTTTTTTTTTTTTTTTTTTTTTTGCAGGCATTAAAATGTAATAAACCATTCATAGACACGAAATAAATAAAAGTTACACAGAGAATGTTCTAGTACAATCGCGAAACAAATCGCAACAACACCCGAGCATCTCTTTATGAAGTACTGGATCTGCTGAAAATAAATAACTTTAAAATTAGTGAGAACGGAGAAGGGATTGTAAGTAAGTAAGATATTTCAAATTAACTGTGGGGGTTTATTGAAATTAATAAAAAAACTAAGCTCACATTTACATTAATTAGATCAAATCCTGGGACACATCCTAGCACATGAAGGAGAAGAAAGTAAGTGATGAACAGTTCCGCTCTCTCCCTTCAGCTTGTTGCTAAAAAAAAAAAAAAAAAAAAAAAAAAAAAAAAAAAAAAAAAAAAAAAAAAAAAAATTGAACATAATAAATGTCATATGTTTATCGATACGCTGGCAGAGAGGGCAGAAGTCAGCGACAAGCATCGCAGAAGTTATAAAAAAAATCATTAATGTATTACTACGACCTGAATAAAGACACTCCACTCTGAAGGTAAGGTATAGGTATGTAATTTACGAAGATAATGACATTTGTTATCTGCAGTACTTAAGTATTACGATATTATCCCGTTCCTGACTTGCCACACATAAACAAACGACTCACGCTGTTCCGTCGCAGCTACTGCTGCCAACGTCGCCGCACTATGACGCGTAAGTACAGCGCGTCTGACTGGGTACCGGAGTTCTACCGACGATGTGTCTGCGTGTGAATTTGCTCCGCTTCCTCGCCGCAACAGCCAGAAGCGTCTGTTTGCACCATCCGCGTCCCCTGTTCACTGCCGGTCTGGATCCCACATGGAAATTCGGGACACGGTATTGTATGTACTCTAGCGCAACACTTTCCGTAACGTTGCTACTTCTAGCTGATCACTTGTGTTTCGTGTTACAACTGGTAAGGTAGCCTTTCTCCGATGTTATTCAATTAGTACATCGAGCAGGCGGTGAAGGAAAGCAAGGAAAAATTTGGAATAGGGATTAAAGTTCAGGGTGAAGAAATAAAAACATTGCGTTTCGCTGATGACATTGTAATTCTGTCAGAGGCAGCAAAGAACCTGGAAGAGCAGTTGAATGGAATGGACAGTGCGTTGATGAGAGCGTATAAAATGAACATTAACAAGAGCAAAACAAAAATAATGGAATGCGGTCTTAGAAAATCAGGCGATGCTGAAGGAATTAGATTAGGTAACCAAACAATGAAGATGGTAGATGAGTTTTGTTACTTGGGTAGTAAAATAACTTATGACGGTCGCAGTACAGAGGATATATAATGCAGAATGGCAATGGGAAGAAAAGAATTTTTTTAAAAGAGAAATCTACTAACATCGAATATTAATTTAAGTGTAAGGAAGTCTTTTCTGAAGGCATTTGTGTGGAGTATTGCCTTGTACGGGAGTGAAATATGGACGATAAGCAGTGCGGACAGGAAGAGAATAGAGGCTTTTGAAATGTGGTGCTACAGAAGAATGCTGAAGATTAGGTGGGTAGATTGCGTAACTAATGAAGAGGTACTGAACAGAATTGGTGAGAAAAGGAATTTTTGGCATACCCTGACTAAAAGAAGGGATCGCTTGGTAGGACATTCTTAGGCATCGAGGAATCGTAAATTTAGCATTGGAGGGAAGTGTGTGAGGTAAAAATCGCAGAGGGACACCAAGAGACGCGTATAGTAAGCAGATTCAAGTGGATGTGGGTTGCCGTTCTTATGAGGAGATGAAAAGGCTTGCTCAGGGTAGAGTAGGGTGGAGAGCTGCATCAAACCAGACTCCGGACTGAAGACCACAACAACAAGGTTCCTTCTATATATATATATATATATGGGCTGAGAGACTGTCAGATGACGATCAGTTTAGAGTAGCAAAAGGCGGTGTTATCTGCTTTAACCTCGTGTCGTGAAAGAAAATACCTAAGAGAAATCTACACTTACATGGTATTTCAGGAGGAATCTACAGTGAATAACTTTAATATTCGGACACTAAAATACTTTTAGTTTGCTGCGTTATAACTGTATTCTGAACAAACAAAAATATAATATAACCAAATATTATATGAAGGTACATGTCTTGTAAATAACAGTAAGAACGTTGTTTACATAACGTAAAAGAGTTGTTAAAGAATGCGATTGAAATAAACCACTCTTCAATGGTCACGTTTCTTTAATATCCGGACAGATGGCAGTGTCGCACTTGTCACAGTTCACGTCGGGGTGAGTAGGCCTGCTTCTAGTCAGAAGGCAGGTGTGTGTTTACAAGCGCGGTCGACTGTCCAGACGGTACGATGCCACGCAAAGCTAATACCAGCTTTGAGATACGACAACTTGTGATTTTTCACAATGCGAAAGGAAAATCATATCGACAAATTGCTGTCATGCTCAACATGAGTAAGAGTACTGTGGCAGATATTGTCAGGCGTTTCAGAACCGAGGAACGTATAGACTCCATACCACAAATGGGCCAGACACAGAAGTTGAACGCTCTTGACGAGAGGAAGCTAATACGAAAAATAAAGAAGGATCCTACACTCCGTGCACCGAGATTAGCACGTGAGCTTCTAAACGAGACTGGCAAGAAGCTACATCCTCAACTGATTCGCGGAGCATGCAAAGATAGTAGATACAGTGGAAGAGTGGCTAGGAAGAAAGCGTATCTGAATCAACAGAATCGAAAGGAAAGATTGGACTTTGCTAGGGACTTTATTACGAAGGATGCAATTTGGAGGAATGACGTCATTTTTTTCCGACGAAAGTAAATTTAACGTTTGTGGGCCGGATGAAAGAAGCATGGTGTGACGGAAGAAGAATGAGGAATTTACAGTCACAAATATTAAACCAACTGTAAAGCATGGAGGGGGCAGAGTCCTTGTCTGGGGCTGTACAGGGTGTCCCAGCTATCTTGTCCACCCAAATAACAGCTATTGGAAAACGACCTTCACCGGTATAAATGTACGGCTAGGGTCCATGAATTACATATTTGGAAACATTCTAAAACGAAAGCAAATGTGTTTTTTAACACAAACTTTTTTTTTTTAAATGGACACCCTATATTTTTTTCTTCAGCTATCCATAGCATGACAAATCACATAAACAATGGCGTTGGTTGCATCGCAATATGCCAATTGTATCCCGAGATATTGCGACGCGAAGTTAACGCTTGAAATACGCGAAACGCGCGACTAGCGCACGTCCTGAGCAGCATTAGGTTCTTGCTGAGTCTCAGGACGTGCGCTAGCCGCGCGTTTCGCGTATTTCAAGCGTCAACTTCGCGTCGCAATATCTCGGGATGTAATTGGCACATTGCGATGCAACCAACGCCATTGTTTATGTGATTTGTCATGCTATGGATTGCTGAAGAAAAAATATAGGATGTCTCTTTAAAAAAAACATAAGTTTGTGTAAAAAAACACATTTGCTTCCGTTTTAGGATGTTTCCAAATATGTACATTCATGGGGCCCCAGCCGTACATTGATACCGGTGAAAGTCGAATTCCAATAGCTGTTATTGTTCTAGAGATATTTTGGGTGGACAAGATAGCTGGGGCACCCTGTATATCGACATTTGGACCGGGAGAATTGGTGTTCATCGACAATACTAAGGACAAATATGTCTATTTGAACATATTACAGAACAATTTACGAAAAAGTGCTGAAACCAAGGGGATATCAAACACCTTCAAATTTTACCAGGACCATGACCCGAAACATAAGGCTCGCATTGTGCAGGAATATTTGTTGTACAACTGCCCCAAAGTCCTACAACCACCACCTCAGTCACCAGATCTCAACCCGATTGAGAATGTGTGGGGAGAACTGAAGCGACTTATTAGAACTACACCAATATCTTCCAAAGAAAATCTCTAGCGTCGACTAACAGAAGAATGGGACGGTCTACGAGCTGACTATTTAAAAAATATCAATAGCAGTAGTCGCAGCGTTTGAAAGAAGTGATAAAACAGAATGGCTACCCAACAAGATATTGAAACATTTATTTTCCATAAAATTTTGTCTTGAAATACTTAGTTCTGCAAAGTGTCCGAATATTAAAGTAACGCGAGTATAGGACCGAGTTGTATTTAAATTGTATTATTAAGGGAGTTATGTAAGTTATCTTAATGAAATTTATATTATTACTTACAAGACACATCACGTAATCTAATAATTGGTTATATGTTTTGTTTGTTTTGTTATAAATAAAGTTGTGATGTTCCAAGATTGAAATATCACAGTGCCCGAATATTATTCACAGTATCTCTATAAAAATGGATGCTTGTGTGTGTGTTCCCTTTAGACCCGAGGACGGCTTGAGCAATTTTGATGAAATCTTTCAGGAAATCTTCAGATTAGCCCAGTGGGCGAAGTTCGGTAGCGATCGGATCGAAATATTTATGAAGATATGCGTAAAAGTTGAAACTTGTCCCCATAGCAGGGAAAGAGCCAATCGCTGTTGAATCTTCCGGCTTATGTGGTCTTGCCGTCGGCAAGACTCACCGCTACCAGTAGCACCTCTGAGGATGTCCAGCGCAGCTCTGGACGAAACGTCAGGAGCAGATATGTTTCTTCGACCACGACCACATAACCCGGAAGATTCAACAGCAATTATTTCAGCCGGTCGTGAAAGCCTTCACTGCATGAAAGAGCCAATCGTTTGTTATCAAGTTATTGTTCTGTAATTGCAGTGGTGCCATTGGGAGCGCTAGCGTAGCTTTCGTGACACTGTCGAGAGTGTCAACACGGTTGACTCTTTCTGCACTAAGGCCGTTACTGTCGTTCTTGTGGTGTCGCACAAGTCCAAAGTGCGCGCCACCTACTTTCGCCGCGCGCCGCCATGCACGCACGGCGCGGCGTTCTTACGACGTCAGCCACGAGCGCCCTCTGCTACAACTCCGCTCGTGGCCACCACTGAACGACATCGTTCACTTGGGACTGAGATAGGAACCTGTAAAGACCTTCGGAATCAGATAGGCACCAGTGAAGACTTGGCTATCGGATAGGCACTAGGCAGGACTCTAGCTCAGCTATGTATCAACATTCTGCAGTACTGAGCTATGTAAAAGTTAAGTATTGTATAAATTCTGTGCAATATATATCTCGTTCTAATTTACTCTAGTGTTTCTAGTTTCTGCTGTCCCACTGGCTGGTCACCTCCATACCGCACAAGCGTGCATCCTTTATTCCTGTGTCGGTCTAATTCTACTCGGCCACCGACACCTACTACGGAAACGAGACACAAAAGTTCTAAGGGCCAGACATAAACTTTTAAAAAATGTTCAATTATAAATCCAAGAGACTTACCTGCTTATGTCATCGGTCCCCAGGCTTACGAACTACTAAAACTGGCCTAAGACCAACAAACACGAACACACAGCCATGCCCGAGGGAGGATTCGAACCTCCGACGGCGAGAAGCTGATCGCTCTTCAGCAAGGCGCCTTAGAATTCTCGGCCACTCTACCGCGGCAAAACTTTTACAAATACGTTAGATTGTGAACTACAGTGTTAATATGAATTGAACTCGCTGGGGATTGTACAGGAATGGTATGCATAGTGTTTAATCTTATTATGTAGAACATAGCAAGTACTAATATAGACATACAGATCAATTTTTATAGAGGACCCCTGCGAATACTTCGCACAAAATGACAAAAAAGTTGGGAAAAATGTAAGTAAAGTTGAATGTTCCAGCATAGCTCTCTTCAGAATCAATCAATGGAGGTGTTTAAAAGCGGAAATGAAAGAGCTTGATCCGCTGAGTGTTGTTAGGTCAGAAAGAACTGCGTACCTTAATTAGAACCGAATATATTAGAAAACAAATCGATTAATATTCACTGCAAGGACAGAAGGATACCGAGTTTAAAAAAATAAAGGATGGAGAGACTTAAGTTAATTCTGATACTTGATGACAAATCTGCGAATGAATACCTTTCGTTTGAAGGAAAAATAAAGAAAATCTGTCGGATAGAACGGCCTGACTAACTGACTTTAGTTTACAGCGAGAATATCCCCATAAGAAATATACAGAAGGAAATCACGTTTGCCGGCCGCGGTGGCCGAGCGGTCTGCGGCGTGCCAGTCACTGTCTGCACGACCGCTGCGATTTGGGGTTCGCATCTCCCCCTCCAGCATGGATGTTTGTGCCGTCTTTAGTATAAACTAGTTAATAAGTAGTTTGTAAGTGTAAGGACTGATGACCCCTTAGTTCCATAAGCTCTACAAACATTTGAACATTTGAATTTGAAATCACGTTTGAGTATAGAAAAAGGAAGGCGAGACTTATGGAAATTCTGATACTTGATGACAAATCTGTGGATGAATACCTTCCGTTTAAAACAAAAATGAAGGAAATCGGCCGGGTAGTTAGGTCTGGCCGATTGACTTCAGTCTGACCCCGCCTCATCTATCTGTCTGTGTCTGTCCTCAATTAACTCAAAGATTTTCATACGGTTACCAGCAGTAAGCCATGTGATTGATGAGGAAGGTTTAATGACACAATTTGCAAGTCTTAGCCAGGTGGTAGAGGATTTAGATTCAATGTGTAAAGGGTTTGCTAAGGAGGATCATGTTGTGATAGTGGGTGGTGCGGGAAACAGTATCGATAGGGATCAGGGCTACAGTATTGAGTGTGACCTGGTGAAAATAGCATCTGCAGCAAACCATACGAATGTTCGGATGGTGCCTGCCTTCATGCGGTATGATCAGCCTTGGTTGAACAGCTCTGTAAGAAGGGTCAACATGGAGTTAGATCAGCTGCGCAGGGCGGCCACTCTGTCGGGCATTGGTTTGGTCGCTGTTGATGCTATTGATAGGTGGGACTTTACTAGGCATGGCCTGCACCTCAATAGGAAAGGGAAGGGAAAACTGGCTGGGTTGATAGGAAAATCTATAAGGGGGGACACTGCAACTCTTGGGAGTACCTCTTTTTTAGGATAAGTTCAGTGTCCAATGAGAAGCCCAGACAGACAGGTAATAAAGCTGTTAAAATATCACAAGATTCTAACAATAGTAAAGTAAAAAAAATTGGGGGTTTAAAGAATAAAGTAGATGAGCTCCTGATTTGTTTAGAAACTATAGAAGCTGACAATGTAATAGATATACTATGCCTGTCTGAGCATCACATTGTCACTGATATGAATAAAGTAAATATTAGTGGGTATAAACTAGCAGCACATGTAAGTAGAGAGAAGAAGGTGTAGGGAGGAGTTGCTATTTATGTCAAAAGTTGTCACAGTGTAAAAAATGTAGAAACAAATTTTTTTTGTATAGAGCAACATATAGAAGCATGTGCCTGTGAGCTTAAACTGAAGGATGGTTCTTTTATAATTGTCACAGTGCATAGGCTCCCCTCAGGAAACTTTAATTTATTCCTGGAACACTTGGATGCCTTGTTGTGCTATCTGTCAGATAGGGGGAAGTGGGGATTTCAATGTTGATTCACTGCAAGAGTGTAATAAGAAGAATGACCTGGAAGTCTTACTCGGTTCTTTCAATTTGACATCTGTTATTGATTTTCCTACTCGGGTAGTAAAGAACAGCAGCACATTGATAGACAATTTTTTTATAGACCAAGATAGGTTTAACAACATTAGTGCATGTCCTGTTGAGAATGGTCTTTCTGATCATGGTGCACAGCTAGTTACATTATATGATATACCTCCTTTCAGTAATTTGAATCAAAGTTATTCGCACAACTAATGATTCGACAATTAGAAATTTCACGGAAAGTCTTCAGCAGTTAGATTGGGATGAAGTGTACAAGGAACCTGATGCTAACTTAAAATACAACTTATTTCATGATACTTTTGTAAGGGTATTTGATAACTGTTTCCCCAAGAAATTAGTCAAATTTAATTGTAAGGAACCAAGCAAAAAACCATGGCTCACCAAAGGTATAAAAATATCTTGTAACCGGAAAAGGGAACTGTATCTGACAGCAAGAAAGAGTAGTGACCCAGAAATATTCAACTATTATAAAAACTACTGTTCTGTATTATGGAAAGTTATTAAAAAATCCAAAAGCATGTGCATCATGTCTGAGATTAGTACATCCAATAATAAAATTAAAACAATCTGGAATATTATAACAAGGGAGACAGGGCAACCAAGAACACAGGAAGACAGCATTACCATCAAAGTGAATGAAAAAATTACAAACAAAAAGTCAGAAGTTGAAAACACTTTTAATAATTATTTTTTAAATGTTGTGGAGAATATAGGATCCAAATGGTCATTAGAAGAAGCTAGGCAGTTAATGGAACAGGGCGTACCTAGACAGTTTGATACGATGGAAATCCCACCCACCTCTCAATCTGAAATTAGGAAATTAATAAACTCTCTCAAGAGTAAAAGCTCTCATGGCATTGATGGCATATTCAGTAGGGTATTGAAAGCTTGTTCCCAAGAAATATGTAGGATTCTTAGCCACATTTTTAATAGCTCACTGGAGCAGGGTATTTTCCCTGATAGACTGAAATATGCTATTGTCAAAACCACTTAATAAAAAAGGTGATACGTTGGATGTCAACAACTACCGCCCAATCTCACTTCTGACCGCTCTATCAAAAATTCTTGAAAAAGAAATGTATTCCAGAGTAGCTTCATGTATTAATAAAAATAAAGTTCTAACAAAATGTCAGTTTGGTTTCCAGAAAGGCTTTTCAACAGAAAATGCAATACATATATTCAATAATGAAATATTAAATGCTCTGGATAACCGTAAATCACCCATTGGGATTTTTTGTTATGTATTAAAGGCCTTTGATTGTGTTAACAATGAAATTATTCTAGATAAGCTTAAGTATTGTGGTATGAGTGGGAAAGTGCACAAATAGTTTAAATCATACCTAACTGGAAGACTTCAGAAAGTTGATATAAGTAATTCACATAATATACAAAAAACAGCCGAGTCCTCAAACTGGGGAACTATCAAGCATGGGGTGCCACAGGGTTCGGTGCTGGGACCTTTGCTGTTCTTAATATATATTAATGATTTGCCTTTCTATGTTCATAAAGATGAACAAGTATCGCTATCACACCCGAATCACAGGAATTAACTGATGAAATTGTCAATGAAGTATTTCAGATAATTATTAGATGGTTCTCTGTAAATGGACTCTTTAAATTTTGAAAAAAAAAAACACACAGTATATTCAGTTTCACACAATAAATGGCATCACACCATTAATTAATATTGACTTCAACCAGAATTCTATAGCTAAGCTAGAATATTCAAAAATTTTTGGTTTATGCATTGATGAGGGATCGAATTGGAAGAAACACATTGAAGATCTGCTGAAACGTCTGAGCTCAGCTACTTTTGCTATTAGGGTGATTGCAAACTTTGGTGATGTACAACTCAGTAAACTAGCATACTATGCCCATTTTCATTCTCTGCTTTCTTATGGCATCATATTTTGGGGTAATTCATCATTTAATAAGAAAGTATTCATTGCCCAAAAGCGGGTCATCAGAATAATTGCTGGAGCCCACCTAAGATCATTCTGCAGACATTTATTTAAGGATCTAGGAATCTTCACAGTAGCTTCACAATATATATATATATATATATATATATATATATATATATATATATATATATATATATATATATATATATATTCACTTATGAAATTTGTTATTAACAATCCAACTGAATTCACATGTAATAGCAGTGTGCATAGCTACAACACTAGGAGAAAGGGTGACCTACACTATTCAAGGTTAAATTTAGCTCTGTCACAGAAAGGGGTTAGTTATTCTGCCACAAAAGTCTTTGGTCACTTACCAAGTAGTATCAAAATTCTGACAGATAGCCAACTAGCATTTAAAAATAAATTAAGAGAATTTCTGAATGGCAATTCCTTCTACACTTTAGATGAATTTCTAGATAAAAGTTAGTACTTTATGGAAAAAAAAGTAGAAATAAATAAATAAAATTAAAAATATAATATTCAAGTATTGAGTGTCATGTAATATTATGTAAACTGACACGTCCCACATCATTACGAAGTGACGTATTCATGATCTATGGAACAAGTATTAATCTAATCTAATCTAATAATTCATTTAGGTGCACGGTAGTGGCTGTGACGAGGAAATATGCGCTAGACAAATCGGATAGAGTCGTAGGAAAAGCTATATATTCTGTGAATTACGAACTTTACCGTACACATGGAAACATGTTTATCACTTCATGATAGGATACTTGCGTGTTTCGTCGTTCACGCTTAATAACGGTTACGACATGGCACCGTTTAATATTGACATAAAATACATAGGTTTTTCAGATGCCAAAAGCCGGTTTATGAGTCGAGAGAACGGGTTATGATTAGATGGAAGTTCGTTCATTGGACCGCGAGAGACACGCTTGGCAAAGAGTTAGAGAGTCGTCTGTGACTCGTGGCGTACTACATACCACTAGGTTCTGAAGTATTGTCATCGGCAGAATGAACGGAAATGGTTCGACGTCTTTCTGTCGGTTCTACGGAGTGGAGACAACAACATTACGGCAACCGAGCTAATATAATCACAAGGAGTTGCTGCAGAGGGGATTAGTGTTGACTTGTGTTTATTCTACCTAACGAATTACGTAAGCAGCTGGGTTCAGATAGTGTAGTGAGCAGGTAGTATAATGCAACGACAACTTGCCTTACCCGAAGCTGTGGCATGCAGAGCCACAGGAAGGTCGGAAGCGGGACAGACACAGAGGGACGTGGCTACATCTATTATAGTGTCCTAAAGTGTCATTTCAGGACCTAAACGCAATTTCAGATAACAGGAACCGTTGGAAAAATGCAAGACCGGGTAACATAAGCAAGAGATAACCATTATCCCCGGTTAACAGCCCGTCGAGACAGGAGGCTGAATGCAACTCAGCTGCAAGGCACCTCCAGGCAGCAACAGGACGCGCAGTATCAACACAAACAGCGCGATATCGCCTTCGGGAATGTGGCCTTTATGCATAGAGGCATATGCTTGTTAAGCCAGGTCGCCGTTTACCCGACAGAACATCAATATTGGAGTCGTATCGAATGTCGCTGGGTTCTGTTCACAGATTAGTCAAGATTTTGTGTTCAGCCGTACAATCGTCGGTCCCTCATATGGAGATAACGTGGAACTTGTAACAATCCTGCTTATGTGCAGAAAACATCACCATATCATGGTGGTCAATTATATATTTTTGATGACATTACAGCGTTCAACGAGTGAAATAAATCGCAGTTTGCGATCTATCATGGTTTCACTGTACTAGGTTTAGATGGAATACCAAAGTGCGGCGAATGAAAAGTTGAGCCCGGCCGGAATTCGAACCTGGGATCTCCTGCTTACTAGGCAGACGCAGGAATACAGTATCGTGGCTGCGAGCATTACAGAACAAATAGGCTGTGGTAACAGGAAAGAGACAGCATGGCGAAGGGAGATTTGGGTGTGGCGGGAGACGTGCAGGGAAGAGTCCTCTGCAGTCGGGTTGGCCACTGTGCCCTCGGTGGCGGAGTGGTAAACGCGTATGCCTACTAAGCAGGAGATCCCGGGTTCGAATCACGGCCGGGAACAAATTTTCATTCCCCGCACTTAGATATTCCATCTAAACCTGATATAGTGAAGCCATAACTGATCGCAAATTGCGATTTATTTCATTCATATCATGGTGGTGAACGAATGGTGTGGACAGTAGCCAGTTTTGGCAAACGTACGGATCTCTATGTCGTTCAGAATGGTGCTTTGACTGCTCAGATGTATGGAGACGAGATACTGCGACCTTTTGTTGTGCCTTACGCTGGTGCCATAGGAGGTGGGTTCCTTCTGGTGGACGATAACACTCGACCCCACAGAGCTGCCCTGGTGGACAACATGCGTGAAGCTGAGCGACCTGAATGAATGGAGTGACCAGCTTGCTCACCGGGCTTAAACCCGATTGAGCGCGTCTGGGATGCACTTGGCAGTCGCTTTGTAACCAGACCAACACCTCATACAACGTTTGCAGAGCTGGATATTGCACTCATGGAAGATTGGACAAGAATTCTGCAAGAACTAATTGGTAACCTCATACTCTCCATGACACGTAGGTGTCTGCAACTGTACTGACCGTCCGAGATGGTCACACACCATATTACAGAACAATCTGAATGACTTTTTCACTATTATAGTTAACCCATGGTGCATCGCTCTAAGTACACGCCAAGTGAAGAGTTGAGATACTAGAGTATCCTACTGTTATCACACAAAACTAATACTGTATCTGAATAAAGAACGTTAGCAAATGTACCGGGTGATCAAAAAGTCAGTATAAATTTAAAAACTTAATAAATCATGTAATAATGTAGATAGAGAGCTGAAAATTGACGCACATGCTTGGAATGACATGAGGTTTTACTAGAAAAAAACGAAAATAATAAAAAAAAGAACGATGTATTGCTAGACGTGTGAAAGATCTCTTGCGCTCGTCGTTTGGTGATGATCGTGTGCTCAGCCGCCACTTTCGTCATGCTTGGCCTCCCAGGTCCCCAGACCTCAGTCCGTGCGATTATTGGCTTTGGGGTTACATGAAGTCGCAAGTGTATCGTGATCGACCGACATCTCTAGGGATGCTGAAAGACAACATCCGACGCCAATGCCTCACCATAACTCCGGACATGCTTTACAGTGCTTTACAGTTCACAACATTATTCCTCGACTACAGCTATTGTTGAGGAATGATGGCGAACATATTGAGCATTTCCTGTAAAGAACATCATCTTTGCTTTGTCTTAATTTGTTATGCTTATCATTGCTTTCCTGATAAGATGAAGCGCCGTCTATCGGACATTTTTTGAACATTTTTTATCTTCTTTGTTCTAATAAAACCCCATGTCATTCCAAGCATGGGTGTCAATTTTTACCTCTCTATCTATATTATTCCGTGATTTATTAAATTTTCAAATTTATACTGACTTTTTGATCACCCGGTATATTGTGTATGATATCTCACCTGATCCCCTAATTGTTTTGAGCGGTATATAAAGAAGAATCTCGTGTAATATGTCCACTTAGATCACCTTAAATTAGTTCTAAAGCCAGGTAGATTTTTTTTTTTTTTTTTTTTTTTTGTCTGCTCCTCTTCAACACGTGTATCACAACGTCTATAGAGGAGAGATCTGGACAGCACTGTTCTTTACGTAGCCGTCATATTGGATATACAGCTAAACGACTCTGTGCAATATCGCTTGGAGAGAAAACATTCGCTTTTGGAAACTATTGTTATTCTGCAGCCAGTTACGTACTCTTCTCTTTGAGCCGAAAATAATACTCTTAAGTTTAGAAATAAAAGTATTGCCCATCTTACCGTGCGAGGTCGCAATATGATCACGTCGATTTTGCTCAAATTGTGTGATAAGTACTGGCTAGAAGAACCTTTAAATTCCTAAAATATCTGGCATGAGTGAGCGTTAGGAAAAAAAAGAGATAACTCCCATCAAAGATTTCCGATTATACGAGAAGTACAGTATAAGCACAAGCACGTCTGTATGCCGCATCAAATAATGCACAGCAGCGCAGCGGGTAATGTACTATACAAGATTGACAACTCGATCGCGGCTAGTGCCTATTGTTTTTAATTATTCCGTTATAATTTAGATTAATAATTTCAGTGTACCTGCGTACGTACAACAGAGAGACTTGCGTCAAGAAAAGCATTACTTTACAGTTCTCGTTTTCACTCCGGTGCTAGTCATAAATTGGAAGAATCTGTGTACATCGAAGGAAACGGCATTGCGATCGATATATATCCAACGTTCGATTCTTGCTCCACATTCGATATGACAAACGCGAAGCGGTTGATTTAAATTGTATTTCTGATTGCGTTGAATTTGTGATTTTTCTTGTACTTTTCCGATTCAATATGTGGTTGCCATTTGAAATATCGAAAGGAAAAAAAAAAAAAAAAAGAGTGTGTCAAAAAGCGATCGCAGCCCAACAATGCCCAACGGTATTCGTTAGTTAGGACATTAGACAACAGATGGAGCGTCGGTAGTACCTCTTATTCTGGATCGGCCTGTGACACTCAGTCCCCAAGTTCGACGCGTCTGTTCATGACTTACTTTTCCTTGTCATCCAACCAAAATGACAAGTGGAAAGTAGGAGGCGAGGTACTGGCGGAAGTTGTGATGCGGCATCGTGAGTCGTGTCGGGATAGCACAGTCGGGAGTGCGCTTGCCCGCGAAAGGCAAAGGTTCCAGGTTCGAGTCCCGGTTCCGGCCAGTGATCTCAATTATTAACACTGGATACACAACTGTAGTGCTTTGAATCTGTGAAAATCGTGACACACTATCTCCGTCAAGTTGGCAACTCCGTACGTATAGGTCATATTGTAATTTTGTGCTCTGCGTCCTTTAAAATTAAGTTATGAACAATTAATTACTTTCATAAATGCATTATGGTAAAGTTTGAGCCGTTCATGGTTGTAGAGAACGCAAAATAAACGAAGCAGAGTTCAGATCCATAGATGAACTATATTTTTATTCAGAACTACATAGTATTTCTATCACAGTTAATTTAAAGAATAAATTACACTGCTGTAGACGCTACTTCTTGTTTTCAGTTCTATATTTGTCTCTTGTTTATAAAGATTTTCGTTTCAGATCACTGACTGGAAATTACTGTATGGAAAATGCTTATATCAATGACCTCGAATTGGTCGTTTTTACACCTTTATTTGTCTTTCTACAGTAAAGCAATTTATTCGTTAAACGCAATGTGGTAGAAACATTAGTTCTGAAATATATATATATATATATATATATATATATATGGGCCTGCTCATGAAAAGAAACAGCAGTAAACGGCATGTATAATACGTATAAGTGAGTTATATATATTTCAGAACTAATGTTTCTACCTATATATATATATATATAGTTCATATATATATATATATATATATATATATATATATATATATAGGTAGAAACATTAGTTCTGAAATATATATAACTCACTTATACGTATTATACATGCCGTTTACTGCTGTTTCTTTTCATGAGCAGGCCCACGGTTTATTCCACATGTCAACTAGTTTGTGATTAATATTAGAATTTTCAGAAGTAGTTATCCTTGCCTTGCAGTTGCTTTCTTCGCATCTAGAACTAACGTTACAAATGTCAGAATGTTGTCTAAGCAAATACTGCTAACAAGTAGTTAGAGTGCGCCAGATATACGTTCATCAACATGGCGCCGAGCGTCACGCTTTCGTAATAGACAGTAATGACTCCAGATTATCTTTGAGCTCACTGGTTCCGGCACACAATTTTAATCTGCCAGGAGGTTACAAGATGTAAGTATTTATTTTTACAATTACATCGCATATTCACTGTAATTTTATGAATGCTCGTTGTTATGTTTGTAATTTCTTTTTTCTTTTTTTATTTGATTTTTGATACGTTATTACTCAATTATTACAATAATAATTGCCGGATTTTGATCAATCCCTTTTTGTTTTTACGGTCAAAG